>CM045571.1:19390534-20590534 GCA_024721245.1 Mitragyna speciosa
CCCATTCTCATAGATCCACGGCCTTCCCAAGAGTATATTATATGTTGTCTTGGCATCTATGACGTGGAGTAATGCTTTAGAAGCCATTCTATCAATCATTATATCAAGTTTGATAATTCCGATGGCTCTTTGCCCCCTTGGTTGAAACCTTGGATCATCAATCGGCTATTGGACAGTTCATCAACGGAGGTGCCAATGTCTTTCAAAATTCGCAAAGGCAAAATGTTGACTGCAGAGCCTCCATCAATTAAAATTCTGTTCACCTTTTGCTCACGAGTGTAGCCAGTTACAAATAATGGACGGTTGTGCGGTGCGGATCCAAGCAATAAATCTTCATCATTGAAAACAATTGTTGCAGCACACTCCATGGATGCTTTTGTAGCAGTGGTGGAGTTCTCGTCCGTATCAACTTTTTCAACCAAAATATCATTAGAATTGACGACATTGCTAGACTTGTAGTCATCAATTGGTGAAGATGGGTCAGGTGAGGATGGATTGCCTTCAGATGGGGTTTCACCTTTTGAATTAGAATAGTAGACTAAAAAGTCGTACTTTCCAGAAGGTTCAGAAAGTCTTCCAACAGAGGGATCTCCAGCTTCGAGTAACTCTTTCATTCGCTTTTGACTTTGAGATTTCTTTTTATTTGACTTCTTCTTTCTTGATGTTTCATCATCTTCATACCAAGCATCAAAAGCAGCTTGCTCACAGGCGTCACAGTTACAGAATGGGTCAAAATATTTATGATCACCATTGCTGAAAGAATAGACAGGATTTCCCACTTCATCTAAATGATCAATCGGAACCCCCTTGAGTGGCTCTAGCCTTTTGATTGACCGAACCAGGTTCACTTCGGAGTTTTCATCATCAGCATGTTGCAGAAGAGACGAGTCTTTATTGTCAATTGAAACAACCCCTTTTGTGGGTTGTTTAACAGAAATAGAGATTTTCTCTTTGAATTCATCAACAAATCTGTTATCTAGAGGGTCCACGGGGCTGATCAGTATTGCACGAGGCCAGTTTGTCATTAGCGAAAAATCCCTTCGGCATGAAATCCCTCAATGTAATTGGACGGCGAGTCTTTTGTAAGAACTCATGGTTTGTTTGAACCTTAGAGATGACACCTTTCTTTTCTGTCGTTCTCGTTTTTCTCTTCCAAACCATCTTACTCCTTATTGGTGACTTATTCGTCTTATTAGACGAAATGAGAGTTTCGCCTCCTTTTACGAGTAACAAGGATCCATCCTTCCTCATCAGAGTCATTTCGTTTTGAGATTGTGGATTCAAGATTTTCTTGTTCGGAAATCTCTCCAACAATTAAGGAAATATAGTCGGCTTGATTTTCACAGGAGAGAATGACCCAAACACAATGACAGGAGGTTTGATTGATGAAGTAGCTTCTCCAATTTTCACGATAGGCTCTTTCAACTTCCACAGGTTTTGCTGAACTAGAGCCAATTGTGGTTTGGTGTGTACTAACCTTTTCTTCTTCAAGCAGGATTTTTCCTTGTCTAGCCAACTCCATGACTTTGTCTTTGAAAACAAAACATTTTTCTACAGGATGGCCAACCAAGCGATGATATTTGCAGTAATTCGGGTCATCAGTCCTTTTTGCTTCGCTTGGTCGCTTCATCTCGGGCAGTGTAATCAGATTCAACCTTAACAAATCATCGAACATGCCTAGGGACATCAGAATCAAGAAACGGATACTCCTTTTCTTGCATGTCTTTGAGGGTTAACGGTTTCTTCTTTTGTTCTTGATGAACATTGACCTTCTCATCTTCTTTCTTTGCTGTTTTAGGGATAACCTTGAAGGGTGCTACACTTGCAGCCAATGATTCTTTCTTTTCACTTTTGACAAGAGGTTTACCTCCCTTTTTCATCTCCTGTTTTTCTTTACTTTTGCGAGGATCAGAAACAGGTGGCTCTTGTCCCCCAAGGTTGATCTCCAAATTATGAGCCTTTGTTGCAAGTTTATCGAAGGTCTCCGGCTGTATTCCTTGCAAGATATAACGAAGCCCCCAGTGCATGCCTTGGATGCACATCTCAATAGCAGACGACTCAGACAGTCGATCTTTACTGTTAAGACTAAGAGTCCGCCAACGATCAATGTAGTCGACAACAGGCTCGTCTTTCCACTGACGAGCATTCGAGAGCTCGGTCATGCTAACAGTCCGTCTTGTGCTATAGAACCTATTGAGGAATTCTTGCTCCAATTGCTCCCAAGTGTCAATGGATCCAGGTTCAAGGTCAGTGTACCAGTCAAACGCATTGCCTTTCAATGAACGCACGAATTGCTTGACTAGCAAATCTCCATCAGTGCCAGCGTTATTGCATGTCTCCACAAAATGTGCGACATGTTGCTTGGGATTTCCTTTGCCGTCGAACTGTTGGAACTTGGGAGGTTGATATCCAGCAGGCATTTTTAGACCATCAACTCTCGCAGTATAAGGTTTAGCATAAGAGTGGGATGACTTTGAGGCTCCATCAAACTTGTCTTTGATCGTTCCTTCAATGAATTCCTTGAGGTGATCAACACGGAATTGTTCCATCGGCAGAAACAGAGACATGTTTTGTCCGATGTGACTTTGAAGTCTCCTTTGCCTTGGAAGAAGTCTCCACGTCTTCGTGAGTTTCTATTTGCTTCGACACGAAAGGGCTACTTTCATCGGCATTCTCAATCTTGCCCATCAGTTTCTCTATCTTTGCATCTTGGGTTTGCACGTGTGCAACGAGTCCTTCCACAAGTTTGGTCATGTGAGCCAATTGCTCTTCAAGAGTTGTGGTGTTTGTCATCATTACGGGCATCACCACGGAAGTTGTTGAATGAGTCAGGCCATCAAGGTGTGCAGCATAGGTGCCATGGTCACCATCTTTGGTTGGCAAGGTTGTAGAAATCTCCACCAAGGTAGCAGTAGGATTCTCCTTTGCCTTTTGTGCTAAGGCCTTCGTTTTGCTCCTTGTCATTGGTCCATCATATGGCACCTCTTGCTTTGCAGCAGCGGAGAAGATCGAATCTCCCACAGCAACAGTTTTGGAGTAGACATCAGAACCACTTGCTTTGATTGAATCCATTGTCAACTTCGTTGAACAAGATCTTGCAGGAAGAGAAGAGATGAGAGGCAGAGATTGTCCCACCGGGCGTGCCAGAAATTTGTAGCAACAAATTTCGTGTCTGCGAATAAAAGACAAGAAAAATTGCACAAATTAAATTTATTAATTTCAAAATAAAAAGTGACAATCTCCGGATAAATTTCTTTATAAGAGAAATTATCCCCTGATTCTTCTCTTCGTGAACAATTAATTCAAGGGCCCAAAAAAGGCTTGTTCTTGAATTAAAATCGGATTCTTCGTAGGAAACAGTTGATTTGATTTTATCGTCTCGAACACTTGAATCTTGAATCTTCGAGTCTTCAACACGAACACAGGAACTTGGTTGAATTTGAACTTGGACTTGAGGTCTTGATTTGCACTTGAACTTGGATTTGAGAGACTTGAAGAAGAGAAATCTCTAGAGAATTTGGTAGAGCTTTCTCTAAGCCTTTGGAGAATTTGTCATATATCGACTTGAGTGAAGAGAGCCCTTATTTATAGCCAAAATTAGGGTTCAATTGGCTTACAAGGAAACTCTCTAGAATTCTCCACCAACTTGGATTACTTGTGGCTTAAGAAACCCATTAAAGTAGACTTGAATTAATGGGTCGGCCCAAAGAGTTCAATGTGAATTAATAAAATTAATTCACTTTTAATTTAATGGACATTATACTTGAACTTGAGGCCCATGCTGATGGTCCAACTTATAAGTCCAAATATAAATGAACTTATAAAATGACTTTAATTTAATTTAAATTAATCAAGACTAATTTAATTTGTTTAATCTTGACTAATTAAATTAAAATAAAATATCAGTGTCTACAATAAGTTTTATTTATTTTTTATTCCTATCCCTCGTGATTATTTAATATCACTTGTAATTATAGCATTCTTGTTTGAATTTTAGAGTGCAAAAAATGATTGGGTAACTGTAACAATCACTACACTACTCTTCGTAAAGTTAGATTCCTAAAAAACAATCAAATTATGATGGAGAGAATAATATTTCAATGTCGAATATGGAGAAAGAACTTTAATTTTTGCGACAAGAAGTATAAAAAGATAATTTATATAAAATTATAAATTTGTTCTATAAAATACAAATATAAATATGTTTTAATTAATCAGTGAGGAATTGTGTTTCTAGTATCTGATTTCTATACCAAAGGCAGTATCATTAGCCTGTAAAAAAAATTGCAAATTTACCTCAAATAATATTTAGAATATAAAAGAACCTATAAAAACTATATAAAAACTTATAGCAAGTTCTAACCATATAACAATATATAGCCAATTCTAACATTGTTTATTACAAATAATGTTGATTTTTAAAGTTACTTTATAGATTTAAAATTGTGCCTTCAACTTTTATTCTCATTTTGAGTTGTGATTTTATCAAATCTGAAATTAATTACAATAATACATTATGCGAATACCTATTCTTTTAGGTGAATCCTAGATGTCTTAAAATAAGCACATCTTAAATATCTGACTGGAAAGTGTCAATCTTAACGGCGTTTAAATTAGTTAACTGTATACCATGAGTAGCTACAACCTATGGTCTACAGTGAAGCTTTGGGTCTATAATTATCAGTAACAAGCATCTATTCAAATTGTAATAAGAAAGAATTATTTCATTTTGCACCTCCAAATGTTTGAATCAATTTTCAGTTTGCGCCTTCAACTTTTATGGTAGATGCGGTGTTCCAAATTATGAAAACAATACAAATAACCCCAATTATTTTTATGTTTCATGAAAGTATATAAAAACTGTACTTTTACTCTTCTCTTTGAAATACATAAGGATACGTATCTCTTTTCAACATTGAAAAGGAAAAGTATCATGGTATATAGTTGTGTATTGTTCGTATATTGTCATTATTAATAAAAAGGGATAATTTTAAGATACCTCCCTTGAGATTTCTGATAATTTTACATACCTCCCTTCACTTTCAAATTTTCATTTATATCTCTTGAAATTTCTATTCAATAACAAAATACACCCATGAGCTATGTTATTCCAAAAATTCCCCAGTTGATTATACCCTTTTGTCAATTAATTTATTTTGGTGTTAAAAATATGTTCTAGCATGTGGAGAATATGCATTCACACAAATTAACTTACACGATCAATTTCCTAAAAGAAAGAAAGAATCAATTGTTTAGGAATCAAAAACTTACCCATGTGGACAAAATGTGAAGATCAAACTTTGTGGAGAGAATAACCAATGATGAGAAAGATGCTTTTAGACTCTTGTATATTTAAAGATCAATCCCAAAAGAAGGAGGGCATAGTTTGAGACGGCCTTCTATACGAAAGTACAAGAACTGTGTATGATGACGTGTACATTAAAATTAATAATTTATTATTATATAGTGAAAGTAGACACATCTTGTAATACATAGTAATATTTGATTGTTCTAACCACGTAATTCACCTAATACAACTTCTCGACCTTCCATGTGTTTCTTTCTGAATTATGAGAGTACCAATCAAGTGTATGTTTGCGTATCCCATTTTTCTTTCTCTACAAAAGCCTACGTGAAATGACGGTTCCATTTATTGGATATTCTATTATTTCACCAAAATTCAGGTGAAATAATTGTTAAAAAAAATTTCTCGTTTTCATTTTCTTTTTGGCATTTTCTTCCCTTTCTCATTTTGTGGACAAGACCGTAGCAACCGAATGGTCAAACTTTGATGGATAAAATGACATGCAAATTTAGGACTACTATTTGAGGAAAAGATATGTACTAATTTTATAGTAGTAGGAAAGACGTACCCCAGGTGTGTATAATATTAAAAGCTAAGTAAGTTAAAAAAAAATTAAAAAGAAAGCTATATCCCGGTTGCTTAAATTGGTTAAAGTGGCATTCACAAGTAGTTTGACATCATCGGGGACACCTGAGTGTCAAAAAAAAAAAAAAAAAGAATAGAAGAAATTTCAGAGAAGTTTAAGAATAGATGTATTCTTTCGAGCTTTACCCGAAATAGTATTTCATATATTAGTTTTGTTTGCTTAGTAATATATAATTCCGTTTGTTTAGTTTTTTTTTTAAAAATTCGAACACACTTTCAAATCAAATTTTAATCTGACAAACACATTTATTAAAAAAAATATTTAAAACTGTTACAGTAAATGGGGAATGGGGTTTCTTCTCTTAGCATTATGTCATGGTAAACTTTACCTTAGATAATCACATTCATCAAGAATTTATAATTTTGAATATTATTTAATTTCTTTAGTGGGGCCATTTTGGGAAAACATATTTGTATAGACTTGATGACTACTAATGACCATTTAAAAATAGTAAAAAAGAAAATTTATCAATTTGTTCCTCCACATTTTCAAAAAGAATTAATCCCTTAAATTCAAAATCAGCCAAAATAGTTCCTTAGATATGAAAAGTGTGACCAATTGATTCCAAAGTTCATTTTTGCTCAATTTCTTGGTAAATTCAAGGAAAAAAATGGAAACACACTTCATTTCCTTCTCTTAAAAAAACATAGTGTTTTTTTGGGTTGATCATGTATTTTTTAGGATAAAAATGATTCTTGATATGGGGTGAAAATGGGGGGAAACGAGTAGTTGCATGGGAAACGAAGTGTATTTCCATTTTTGCCCCTAAATTTGCCAGAAAATTGAGTAACAACGAGTTTTGGAATTAATGAGGCACACTTTTTTTTTTTTTATCTAAGCTACTATTTTGGTTAATTTTGAATGTGACATACTAATTCTTTTTTTTTTCTTTTTGAAATATGAGAGACCAAATTGGTTAATTTCTTAACACAGATTATTTGTAACAAATTACAACATGTACTATTTCATACAGACGTTATCGTTTTTATATGCAAATTAACAAATATACTTTTTTATAGTAGAAGAGAAAATTTTGAAATAGCCATAGCTACCATGTGAGGAAAATCATCTTAAGTGATCTAAATTGACTGAAGATTATATTTTACTTTGCAAACTAGTAAAAACCCATCTACAAAAGCAAAAACCTAACTGATAAATTGAAATGTGACCTTCATATTTTCATTATTAATCATCCTCGTATCCTCTCTTTTGATTTTTACCTTTATTACCATCACCATTTCTCTCGAAATCTTCCCACATTGCCACTGCCTCTGCCTCGACTTTAAGTGTTTGTCTAAAATGATATATTTGTCTGATGCTAAATAGGAGCTTCTTGTATTTTACATGTATACTCATAAATCCAAATACATGAAGGAATGTCCTTAATAACTTTGTACCACATTTTGTATACTGAAATGATTTACTACAATTAAGGTGTACATTTTATATTCTACTGCACTTACTGTAAAAAAAGGATTAAACTGTAATTAATATCTGAAATTTAAAATGCTCAATGACTTTTAATTATCCCAATAACGACATGTGAGATGCATGTACCTCACCAGTTAAACTAGTTTAGTTTTTTAACCACAATATATATTGCTAGTTTTTAATTATTACATCATATTTTTTAGTTTCCTTATCAAAATCTAATAAAGTTAATTAAGTTGACATTAAAAGTTAAATTGCGAAAGAAGGAAATAAGAATAAAAAGTTTCAATACTTAATGTGAAAACAAGTTTGTTGAGAATGAAGAAGCTTTAAAGAAGAATATTTTTTGGTCAATTTCTGGTGTCGTCAGTTTGTCAAAGATTAATGTCACTCAAGAGACGTATAAGGATTGCCAAATTATGTTGGAGGAAACTGAAACATATTGTACCTTCATCTTTATTTGTCTCTAATATAACTTTAAGAAAAGAGAAAGTCTCCTTTTCTAGAATTTGGTTTTTGCATGTTTTAATTTTGTTCCAATATTGGATACTAAATTGATTTGCTACAACCAATGTACGCTTTTGTATTCAATAATACTTACTGCAAAAATAAAAATAAAAAGGTTAAATTTTAATAACCATATTAATTTTAAAATGCTAAATTTTTTTCAATTGTCCCAACATTGATGCATAAGGGCACGTCTTCTAACAATTGAAATAATTTTGTAAATTTATTATAATATACATATATTTCAAGTTTTTTTTGAGAAAAATGGGTTATGAAAATGGTAAAAGATGGTTGTCTAGTGTTATCTTAGTTTATCAATATGGTAATTGGGTATTGTGCTATGTTGGCAAAAATTTCCGCATTTTCTAAAACTTTATTCATCATACATATATTTGATTTTTCATATTTGATCGAACATTGTTAATTATTAACTTAATCATGGTTTCTATCAGAGTGTTTTGTGACAAAAGGTAGTTAAAATCTCATTATTTGTTGCAAGTAACACTTGTCAAGAAAAGTCGAGCTTAGTAAAGTAATAAGCAAATATCATATATCATTTCATGATGAAGTTTTCAGTTATATTCCCTTTAATAGATTTCGAATTAACACTTAGATTGATTTTTGAATGGGTTGATTTAATATAAAAGAAAATATTTCTCTTCATAGATATCTTCAATCACTATTTTTTGCAACGAAAAGCTTTCGATATATGTGACTTTGAGAGGCTCAGTTCTTCTGATTATCCATTAAATACCTATTTACGCACAAAATCGATAGCTAAACACTCCTTGGTCGATGGGTTGATGATTGATGTCTATAGCCATGCCACTTGGTTGATCCCAAGAATCTGATATGGAGTCGATGTAAAGTAGTTGAAATATGCACATTGTGATCCGACTTATTAGTCAATTGCAATTCGTCCTGCCTTGGATAGCTCTAAGAACTTAAAGTTCACACTTTGAACAATTGACAAAGATAGTAAAACCAAAAGACTAAAGTTAGTGATCGATGGTAGTTTAAGAGCAAAGTAACTTAAATAGAGAGATTATGGAAATTGGAAAGAAAGATTTCATTGAAACTGGAAATAATTACAACAGTTGGAAATTGAAAGTACATTGATTGGAATTGAAAGCAATTGGAAAGCTAAATTTCTAAACTAAATGAAATTGCTAGAAATTAAAAAGAGAACTGTTGCTAAACTAAACTAAAGAGGAATTGAAGCCTCCAAAATAGTAGTTAAATTGATGTGGTTTCCCTCCAAAATAGTAGTTGAATTGAAGCCTCAAAGCCATGATCAACCATTTCTCTATTTCTTTAGGCCATTTAGCAATTTCCCCTTTTATGGGGATGTGGATAACCACCTACTTTTCTCACTTCATGGTCCACTTCTTAGTTACTTATATGTGGACTTTATCCTTGATCTTCTAGAAGCTCTTCTGTCGATGGACTTGTCTTGGCTTTTTGGTCAATTAGCTCATCAATGTTGATCATACTCCCAACAGTTGCTCTCCTCAAATAATTCATTGGTACTTAAGTACTCCTATTTTGAAATTCAAAAATATTTTTTTCAGCGGTTTAATTTCCATCCTTCCCCAGGCAACTTCTTTTTCCCAAAGAAGAATTGCCGATCCCATTTTCTTGGGGATCAATCCTTATGTCTTCGGTTAATGATAGATGTGTCCGAACTTGTCACTTTCCTTATACGACCTGATCTGGACAAAATAGAAGTCCTGTAGCACAGAATTGTCGAAAACACGTGGGGGCTCATTCTCCAATGTGTCTCCGATACTTAAGTTAAGTTTAGGAGTTTAAACAAATATATCAAGAGACTTTGAAGTGTACTAGTGAGTGTACATATCGTTTAGGTTGTGAGAGACCTTTTATACTTTTGAAGAAAAGTAAGAGGGGATGGTGAATAGTGACTTAGTCTGGTACCTAGTCTATTACCTATTCTCACATAATCTCCTTAGGTCCAATCTTGTCTTCTCAAGTTGCCAATATGGCCGACCTGTGGAGTAGTTTGGCAATCCTTTATCTCTATGGTACTTGGTGAACTCACAGGCTAACTTCCCATGTGGCCATTCAAAGTGTACCAGAATTGCAGAGACGGGATGGAGGCCAAGGAGTGGCCTGTCCAACCAAAGTGGAGTGCCAAAGTCATATCTTCAATGACATAATGAGGATGTGTGAGAGCTGTAGTTAACCCTAAGCCCTACAGAAGCCCCTTAGCTCGAGTAGACAAAGCCGAAGCCCATGATTCATCTAATCCGAGATAATCTACAAGGTTTGATAAGCTGAGCTATCAGTTGGTCGAGTGTTTTTATGCCATTATTTTAAAGTCAGAAAGAAAGGCTAACAGGTCATTCTATTGATGTAATGTGCTGAGATGGAGCGTTTAATATGGGAGAGTGAGGCAGCCGTTTCTTGAATTTCAAAACGATGTTTCGCCTTCCGAGCCTCCTAATATAGATATTGTACATCTTCTATCATTTGTCACTTCTAGGTTTCGAACTCTTGCATAGCCGAAGTAAATTCCTTAGCATCCAGAAACAAAATAGCAAACAAGTAGAGCAGCAGAGGACGTCATCAATTTGAAAAATGAGCATGGCAATCACTGCAGCCAGCCATATCAAGGCATTGAAGAACAATAGATCTGAGGTTGAGAGACCGAGTATCTCAGCTTAGGACATAGAAGAAGCAATCAGTATCACCCCTCTAGTCATGGATGAGGTGACTGAAGCCTCTGACGAGAGGAAGAAGTAGAGCAGCTCTAAGGGCAGCCCTTTTAATGAATTCGAGCAAACCTCTTTGAACGATTACAACTCAAACTAATCTAAAATTCCTGTAGATGAGGGTTCTAACAAGCCCGACAGGCCTATAGGCCTCACTCTAGCATACTTTGGGGATCTATTGAAGTACCAATCAAGTGTACAAATGAAATATGCCTAAGAGGCAAAGAAGACGTATGTCTTCTGTCGTCACTACAGGATATACTCAGCAAGACACCTAGACCAAGCTCGTGGGCCATCATTGAGCTATGCAGCAGTCCACCTTGACCAGCTTGAGACCAATCAAATAACACTAACCTCTTCTTTAGGACACCTTGCGCTATTTGAGGACAAGAATAACACAACTAACCCTCAATGCTATCAGGTCCGTAGTGAGCATCGAATTTCTCTGCAACCACCTCAACTTCAACCCCAATGTAGACCTCTTTAGAATGTTTTACACAATAAAGAAACACGCATTAAACATGGGGTGGTTTTACTTCAATCTCCAAACTGGAGATCCAAATCTGACGAATAACGCCCTTACCTCCATCAAGCATTGGAAAAATTACTATATCTTCATATCCAACGATTACTTCCCAAGGGGCTTTTGGTGCATAAGTCCTGATGAAGCTCCAAACTTCACGTCGGGAACACTTTACAATAGAGAATATGAGCAAATTCGTGAGGGTAGATATTGCATAAACTATTGGGAGTTTCCTGAGGTAGTGTTGGTTGAGGGTGGTCTGAGCTGAGCTGCAGTCTAACTTGGCCAATCTATGTACTCACATTAGCTCCACAAACAAGGTAATGTTTGCTTTTAGTCTTAACCAAACTAAATACTAACTAATCTCTTTGTTCTTTTTCATAGTGTCAAACTTCACCGACATGCTAACTGGTGCTAGGATGAGCAAGAAATCAAAACGCAAGCTAAGTCTGACAAAGCTGGCCCATTAAAAAATAGCAGGGGGTAGGATTGAGCTCAAGCACTCCAACTGTGGCCAAACCAGTACTACCAGCAATTGGGTTTGGTGGGGAAAGCACAGGTTGAGGTAAACAGTTTTCCTCGCTGACACCACCAACAACAAAAAAAAAAACTAACTAAAGCCCTAAAACCAACACTAGCCCCCACTTGAGGTAGTTCATCACGACTCATCATTCAGAACTGGAACATTATAGAAGAAAACCGAGCAAACATTTATCGACATGGCCACCGAGCTGCAACTGAAGGGAGTCCTTCCTAAGGATGCTGAGTTTATGGGAAGCTCGGCTTCGACAAATTAACCGATTAGTTGGCCACTTTCTTTGCTATAGTAAGTTTCGATAATTTGTTTATTTCCCTTTATGATTGCATCGAGTTAACATCAGATCTTTTTATAGACCCACGCCATCCTGGCTGAACTCTACTTAAGATCTCAAGAGATGCACAAGATTCAGGAATCTCCAATTGAAGACCTCAAGAAGAAGTTAACAGAGACAGAAAAGCAAAGGCGTAGACCATATTAGCTTGGAAGGAGGTCAAGGAAGCCTGAGCTGCCGCAATCGTCTAGAGCAAAAAAGGACAATACTCTTGCTTTGGTGAATTCTCTTCGAATAGCCCATGCTGAAGAGTTAAAAAGAATATATGAGGAAGAGCAAAAAATTTCATTCTACTCGAGAAGGCACAGTCAAAGAGTTCCTATCCTTGGATCGGTTCGCCTCAAATCTATACATACTAGCTACGCCAACCTTTGTGTTGAGGTTTATTAAGGCCATGGATGAGGCGTCTCCTTTACTGACTGAAGAGCAACAATTGACCCTCCAAGATCATGTCAACTACAATCCTCGTGCTTCAGAGTTGGTCAATCATTTGGCTAAGAAAATTCAACAAAATCGCAACTTGCTCGAAGTCCAAGTTGAGTTCAACACAAAGGTTGAATAGACGTCCATCGATGATCTCTTTGGCCATAACAATCTAAGGAGAAAAGGAAGAAGGATCTACCGCAACAGCTGGGGCCAACGTCGAAATCAAAGAGAACAAAGATAACCTCATGTTAAATATAGAATTGGTTGTCTTTTGTTCGGCTTTGGCTTATCTTTAAAACCATGCATTTTGTATTTTTTACTGAATCAATAAATGAACATTTTTCTAACTGTTTGTCAAATTTGTGGAAGATAAATTTTTGAAATTTCATTGATGTGCTATTTGCTTTTATTCTCTTCTTGTACTTTTATTTTCCTTTAATGAAGTTCTGTTTCTTTTGCCTAAGTCTTTAAGTATTTGATAAGTGTATAGTTTGCATATTTATTTGGGTGTTAGTTGTTTAGTTTAGCTTAGTTTTTAGGGTTTAAATGATGAACAATAATCACTTTTATGTTTATTTCTTTCCATCTTGAGTTTGTAGCTAAAATATGCAAATGAGTGGTCTAATGTGTAATTCTTTGTGTTTTGTAGATTTTAGCTATTTGATCATCAATTCAAATCAAGTGAAGTGTATTTGAATGTTATTTAGAAGTGATTTAAAGTTGATAAGAAGTGACAAGAAAAGAGGACCAAAGATATGGCATGAAGAAACAATGATAGAAGAAGAATTGACCATAAAAGGGTTTCACTGCACCAACATGTTTTAGTAGTTTGGTTATAACTGGAGCTAGAGATGTTGAATTGAGATGATTCTCAATCATTTTAAAGCTAAGAGAGTTATCTATAAATCTTATGAAGACCTCAAAGTACGATCGTCATGTTTACAGTGTCAAATCTCCACATTACTGAAGCATTCTTGTGCAGCAATGCTCTTCCGAACATGTCTCGGTATTTTGGCCATAACTTTGTATAAAAAACTTAAAATAGCCTGATGCTTGTGCTTCCAGAAAGCTAACTCAAAGGGCTATAATTTTCATGTTTTGAGCAAGAGCTGATTCTACATGAATAGGAAGTACCCATGATGCCAATCTGGTCGCAAATAAAGGCGTGGATACACTAGGCAGAAACTTTTTCGTATCTGCGACAAGTATCCGCTGTCGCGTCCGAAATCGTAAAGCACGGTGGGATCATTAGCTGTCGCACCCTGAAAAGATGGTCCGGTCTGAGACCCTTTGGAAAAGAACGTTTTTTGAAAAAAATTGTGCGTGTGTGAAAAAAATTGAGTTTTTATTGAAAAAGTGTTTATTTAGGAAAAATGGTATTTTGAAAAATAAAAGAAGTCCAGGAATAAAAAGTGCGATAGTTTTGGCCAACTAATTTTGAAAAAAGGTTTTATTTTGAAATGGAGTCGCCACTTGGTACTGAGTTAGGGTGTACCAAGTCACCTAAAAAAATCGTTTAACAAAATAAAAGTAAAATTTTAGAAAAATCATTTAAAACCCTTTTCCGACTCCGGTCTACGAAAAACGAAAGAAAAAGATCCGAGAGTCACATTTGAAGAAAGGGAAGGCAAAGGCTTGCAACTAAAGCACCCTTTCTACCTAGCCGAGGCTAATTGTGAGGTTTAATCAAAATTTCCTAAATTAACCCTAAGTTCTATCGCGTTCGGATGTACCTAAATGAATGCAAATCCTAAGTCTAAGTGTGAGTATCGGGAGGGTCAGCATGTTTTGTCGAGGTTTTGGTCGAGGTTATCGCATTAATTGCGAAACTCGAATCGAGACCTCGAGAGAGTCATGAGTGTCTATGCAAAATGCGATGCAAAAAGAAAAGAAAATAATAATATATAGTAAGTAAAGAAAGAAAGTGGGTATGCAACATGACAGGTACAAAGGACTAATATCTCGTAACTGAATGTTTCTACTCAAGGAAGGGGGAACGGCATGTACGCCACTGCTTCTCACGTGAGTAGGCGAATATTTCTAGTCAGATCACACAAAATGACCTAAATTCTAAGTGAGATGCAACCTAGATGTCATGCATTTGAAGATGTGTCAAAAATAAATAAATAATAGTAATAATGATAGAAATCATGCAAAATGGAAAGAAAACTAAAAATGTGTGAAGTGGGATGTAAAAATGCACACGAGTGCACCTAATACTAATATGCCCTAAGGGTCTAGCGTTGGACTAGCCCTTTCTAGGGATTCCCACTAGCATTGGACTAGCGGGGAAATGATAAAGCCACAACTAGCGTTGAACTAGTGTCGTGACGGATTAACATAAAACATGAATTAAATAGTAAAATATGAATTGAAAACAAATTAAACATATAAACATATATAAAGTCAAGTAAGAGCACGTAACACGTAATCCTGATATCTAGATGCAAAACCCTAAAGAAAGCCGAAAGGCATATAAGCACACAAGCATGCAAAAATAAATGAATCTTAACTATTACACCGGAGGGTTTAAGTTACAAATTTAAAGGAGAAAAAATAAAAACAACTTATCTATTACATTTGTTTTCTAAATACACAAATATTTATAACCTATCTATGACATTGACTAGCTAAATACAAAAAAAGTATATTTTTGTCAAAATAATAAAATTTGAAATTAAATAACATAAAATATATAAAATAAGAAATATATGAAGAACATGCATAAAAATCACATAAAGGCACATTGGGGCACACAAAGAAAATTTAATGAAAAATAATGATACCTCTTTGAAGATCCGGTACAAATTTTAATCAAAATTAATAAACAAGTTAAGGAACCTCGATATAAACAAACAAACGTTAGAATATGAAATCCTGACAAAATTAGGGTAAAAAAAATAAATTTTATGAAACTAAGGGGGCTACGAGTAAATTTCTATAAAGCTTAAGGGGTAAATTAGAAATTCACAAAGTCAAGGGGTAGAAATGCAAAGTTAAAGTAAATTGGGGGGGAAATTTGCAAGTAGTAGGCCCTAATTGAAAGAAATATAAAATCTGGGGAGGTCAATTTGTAATAAATCAGGACTTAAATGCAGAAAGTAAACATTTAGAGAGATTTAATGACATGGGTCAAAATTTAGAGACTAAAATGCAAACTTTCACCTTACATTAGAAAAAAAAAATTCTATACCAAATTAAGTTATCTGTTTGAATTAATTACTAAATTATGCCAAAGTTAATGAACTAAATTAACCAATTAAACCGTCACTTAAATTAGATTAAAGCAAACCCCAAAATGAATTAAGCCCAAATTACAAAAGAAGATCATAACACAACACACTAAACAAAAAAACAAAAAAAAAACCCAAGCCCCTAAATTCCATTTGGTCTTCTTCAACCTATCAACAGAGGATTCTCTCTCTCTCCTCCCCCCCCCCCCCCGCCCCTCTCTATCTCTGCATCTCTCTTCCTGATTTCTTCTCCCAATCTAATTCCTGTTCTCCTCTCTCTCTCATTTTCCTTCTCTCTGCTTTCCATTCTTCTTCTCGAGCCTACTCGTTCTTTCCCATTTCTCTTGCCTCGTTGCTTTTTGGTCTCTATCACTTCCAGTACTCTCACCCCACGTTTGGTACGCAGGTAATGGGGTGGAATGGAAAGGTCTTTCCAACTTGTCCATTCCATTCTCATGTTTGGTATGGACACTTTAAGTTGGAAAGGCCTTTCCCTACCTGAATGCCATTCCAGCTTTTTCCTGGAATCCCATTCCTTAACAAAATGTAGGGAAAGACCTTTGCAACTTCATCCTGGAAAGGCCTTAAAAATAGGAGTCAATTTATTCCCCACACATTTTTTTTGCTAATTTTTTTTTTACCTAGGATACATTTACTAATTTTTAATTTTAAAATTTAAAAAATATAAAGTCTTTAATAACTTCAATTAATAGATTTTTTATGATTTTTAGAATTTTTTTAATATACTTAGAATTTTTTAAAATACTATTTTTAAATTTTATGCAAATGTGTAAAAACTAAACTTTTTATTAATTAAATTAAATTGTGAACGTAGTTTCATTATTAAGGTTTTCAAAATTTTAATTATAATGCTAATAATTATAAAAATTTTAAAATTAATTAAAGAGTATAATTGATTTAATTTTAGCAAGAATATTAAGAAATTTAAAATTAAAAATATTAAAGTCTTTTGTAGGCATAGAATTACAAACAAAATAAAAATATGATATATTCTAGTGCAAAGGATTAAGGGCAATTAAGTCAAATTAATATATATTTTATTTTATTCTGACATCTAAATATAATCATACCAAACGTTGGAAAAGGAATAGGCATTCCATTCTGATTTGGGTTACCAAACAATGGATTGGAAAACTTTTTCCAATCCATTCTGGGAGGAAAAACATTCTGGGTGGAAAGGCCTTTCCATTCTAGACCATTCCAGTGTACCAAACATGAGGTCAGATTCCTCTCTTTTTCTTCTTTTCCTGAACGCCCTCTTTCTCTCCAATTGTTCTCTCTCGTTCCAGGTCTCCCTCTTTCTCTATTTCCCTCTCCCTTTCCTTTTCAATCATCTCTGAACGCCCCTTCTGTCTCTCACCTCTCTCTCGTTTCTTTCTCGGTGGTGTACGATAGCAGAGGAGTATTGAGTCTTGAGGGTTGCCTTGTGCAAATGGAGAGGAGACCAGGTGACTTTCGGTGGTTGGATTTGGGGCTGGTGTTGGTGGGGATGGGTTGAACTAATGGTTGATTTTTGAAATTGATGGTAGATGAGGCTTTTCGGGCAGTTCTTTTTGTTTTTTTTTTTTTTTGTTCTTTTCTTGCAGGTAATGGAGGTGTTTGTGCTGTGAAGGGTGGCGTGAATGGTGGGCTGGCTGTGAAAATTGCAATCTTCTAATAAAATCAAATTCATAAAAATAGAAAACAAATCGAATTCGAAAAATATCCAAATTCAAAAACAATGAATTAAGAACGAAATCAGGTATAAGGATTTTGATTTGGAAATTTCTGAATTTGAATTAAAAATGAAAAGGAATACGGAAATTCTGAATTCGATTTCGAATCCGTAATATTGTATATATAATAATTAGTTTTATTATACATATTATAGATATAATAATTAACATTAATAATTTAGTATATTATACTAATACAATTAAGTCATAAGCAATAGACTAATAGTTAGTTATTAAACTCAATCCACATAAAATAACAAATATTCAAATAAACTAAAATTAATAGTCAAATGAACAAAACTCAAACCACATAAAATAACAAATAGTCAAATAAAAAAATAGTTTCATTATACATAATATAATAATTAAGATTAATAATTTAATACATTATACTAATACAATATGTCATTACTAATAGACTAATAGTTAGTTATTAAACTCAAACCAAATAAAATAATAAATAGTCAAATAAATTTATTCATGTCCTTAGTTAAGTTTGGATCTTTATATGAGTATGGTACTGGGCTTTGTTTGTTTATAAAACCGTTAAATGCGCTCTCTTTATGTATTGGGTCTGTTTGTTTATTCGGCTTTGCTAAGTAGTTAATTGAATTCAAAATTTCTAAATTCAAATTCGATTCGATTGAAATCGAATTCAAAAGAACAAAGGTAATTTTGAATTCGAAATCAGTCCGATAGAGGCTTTTCAATTTTTTGAATTATCTGATTTCAGGCATTCAAATTTCTGAATTCAAATTCGTTGCACACCCCTAATTAGGACAATAAATTTTATCAAAAATAATGGTAGGATCATGTTTCCAACAAGAGGAAGGATCCGCCTACACTCAAATTTCAATAGTTACCTTACATAATATCATGAATAGGCCATAAACAAGCTGAATTGCTCATATATAGCTTGCAAGTACCTTGGTCAAAAACTCAAATCGAATTCGAAATTGATCGAACTCAACTAAGTTCAAGCAGCTTGAGTTGATTATCAAACTGAGCTCGAGCATGTACATACTTAGTAGTAAAGCTTGTTGAGCTATTTGTTTGTATGTGTGTGCGCGCATAGTGTTATATATATATATATATATATATATATATATATATAACTACTAAAATATTTGTACTTTTTAGACAAATAGGCATCATTTATATTTCATAATTTTGATTAACAAAAGATAATATTGTCATTTATTAGTTTAAAACAAAAATTAAAATTTTGTAAATGTCTAAGTATTCAACTGGAGCTCGAGTTCGAGTTTGAACTCTAAAACTGCAAGTTTGAAAAGTTCGAGTTCAAGCTCAACTTCAATGTTGAAATCTACTTTCCCTCCATCTAAACTCTACCCACATCTGCTTATCCATCCATCCATCCAATTATTTACCCAACTATTGACTTCTTTTTTGAAAGTTGAAAAAACAATATTGTTTTTAATAAGCTTTCAGAAATACACATGTTGATATTTAGGAGATCTGACTTTAAAATTAACTTTGACGTCAACCTTGAAGAGAATCGACTCTATCTTCCAAGATTTTTTTTAATCATTAGCTATTGTAATTATAATACATGGTTTGCCTCACACAAATGGAGTGAGACTTCCAAATTAGTTATGTGATATGTTCCCAATTGTGTGTGGCTCTCTGTAGGCCCTAGGTGCAACCTAAGAGGGGAAGATGAATTCCTTTAAAAAACTTAAATTGGTCATGGTAAATTATCACAAAATTAAAATTTATCAAGTTAGCGAAGTGATCAACGGAGTTGTCAAGCAATAAATAATATTGCAAAGATAACAACAAACTGAAATTAAAATAGAAAAGAATTGGATTAATCAAACCACAAAAACTTCCAAGCTTCACCAAACTTGAAGTTGTTGTACATTTGAATCCCTTCACTTGAAGATGACTCACAACCAACTTGTACAATGAGAGGCTCACTTCTTACTGATGCTAGACACTCTTCTAGTTTAGCTAAAAAATAGCTAACAAGCTAACCTTTCAACTATACGATTGAAGGATCACTCTTACAATGACGGATTTAAAATCTATCTCATAAATACAAAGAAAATAGCTTGTTCTTGCTCAAGAGTGCTATCCAATGCTCAATATTGTTCAATACAACAGTTTTTCATAAATTCAGATATTATTGCTTTTATACTTCCTCCAAAATGGCCTTCAACTAGCTCCCAACGGTCAAGCATTAAATGTCAAAAAACTAGCCGTTGGGACATTTGAACCAATGCCCGAAATCTTAATTGTTGAGCTGGCTTTTGTTCCGTCAGACTGCCAAAAGAGACAACCCTCGTCCAATCCAACGACCTTTTTTTTCTATTATTTCTGGATGGACCAAGAACTGGCCGAAAATGTGTCCGAAAGTTTTTGAAATTTTTACAATGCTGTAGGACGATGGATGGGACATCCGAATCACAGTTCGAAAATTTTTGCAATTTTTGAAGTGTCACTGAACGGATGATAGGACATTCAAAGTGTTGTGCACGTGTCCAAAGGTTTCTAGAATTTCTAGAACGCCTTCGGACACCTAATCGGACGTCCGAAATGCTGTCTGAATGAGCTTCGGACGGCTAAAGATATGAATTGGCATCCAAACAGGTGGCCAAACCATCCTGCCTTTTAGAACTATTCTTCTACCACGAATGCATCCACTTAAACCCTATTTAATGCTACACAACAACTCTAAACAAAGATAATTAGTAGCATTGTAATTTGTTATCATCAAAATAAGAATTACACTCTCAATCCTAAACCTACCCATTTTTTCCCCTCTCCTTCTTAAATGCCAAGGCCAGAGTTCAAACCGCCGACCATGCTCCACCGACCAACCCAGCAAAGCTGGGTTGGCTATCTTCCAAAGTTAGTTCTTCGCTCCTCTCCTTTAATTTTGTATCTTCGCTTCTCTCCTTTTTTGTATCCTCTGCCAGATTGAATTAAACCCCCAAGAAATTCCCTCGAAAAGATTTAATTTCATACTCTAATGGCTCTCTAGTGGCCACTAATTGGCAACGGTATCTATTCCACGGAGAACGTTTCAATCAAGTCCAATCTCTGAATTGTTCTCTTCCTCCTCCTTATATATGAGTCTCCCTATCTTTCTCACAAATACGCATTTTTTTTTCTTGAAAATAACTATTAATAAAGGAAAAAAAAAACAAAAAGATGTACCTGGGGATCTAATTAAGTGTCTTTTTGTTAATGATATATAATGTCATCTGACAAAAGTATCGGAAACAAATATGTTGAAGATAACAACGACATGAAAATTACTTTTTGATGGAATTTCTTGTAGAATGATGCCAGTCTTGTAACAAGGCAATATTTTTATTTTTTGGGGGCGACATGTGACGAAGATATGGTTATTGGCTGGTTAGTTATTTAAATATAGTTGTTTGTATTTCATAACTGGTGAAATAGAAATTGGGAAACTTGACTTTAAAGTCGAGTTACTCAATTTCTACTTTAGACAAACTTCTGAATAAATTTTTTTTTAAATCGAATTTTGAAAACTTTATTACAATTTTCATTTTGAAAACTTTACATCAATTTTCACTTAACTAACATACTTGATTTCACACAAACTCTGAGGTAAACAAATTTCAATTGAAATTGAATTTGAAAAACTTGACATTATTTTCACTAAATTCGAGATTCTCAATCTTAACTTCAGTCAAGTATTTTTAAGTTTACATCTGCTTCTGAAATGGAGATTGAAAAACTCGACTCTCGATCTCTTATTTATAAAACAAGAATTATAGCAATAATATTTTTTCAATTTTGTTTTGAGAACATTGATATTTAAATATGAAGAGAAAATCGCAGTTTTGATGCCAAAAGTTAAGGATATCTTCAGTTTTAGTCCCTACTGTTTAGAGAGAAGCAAATTTAGTACCAAATGTTTCAATTTTTCAGCATATTTCGTCCTATAGGCACCGTGAGTTCCTAAAGTTTGAATGATAAAAATTATAGTATTAAAATTTTTCAATTTTCCTATACATTTAATCCAATTGACTGGTTTTATCAAAATCTTACCGAAATTCGGTTACGTGATTTTCATGTGCCTGTAACCAAATTTAAAAAAAAAAATATATATATATATATTAATTACCATAATTTGAAATTAAAGGCATTAATTTGAGCAATTAGTATTAATTAAAAAAAAGTAGAAAAAAAGCTAATAAACTTGAAAAAAGTTCATATCATCAAACAATCAGCTATTTTGCTCTCTCTTTCTTCACTCCCCCCCCCCCCCCTTTCTCTCTCTCAGGAAAATCTAAAACTGTACTTTGAAGAGAAAATCTTGCTTTTCAATGTCTCGAGAAAATTAATTCAAAAATCGTTTGACTGTTTGTCATTGTTATTTGGGACAAAGGAAATGAGATACATAGCAAATTAAAAAGTATTTTATTTTTTAAATTTGGTCAATGGCACGTGAGTATCACACGACTGAATTTTGATAAAATTTTAACAAAACCAGTCAATAGGTTTGAATGTGCTGAAAAATTGAAACACTTGATACTAAATTTATTTTCATTCAAACTTTAAGGACTAAAACTGCCTCAATAGGACTAAATGTGCTAAAAAATTAAAACATTTGATACTAGATTTGCTTTCACCTAAACTTTAAGATCAAAAAATGGCAATATCCCAAATATTTGGGACCAAAACTATAATTTTCTCATAAATAAATAACTCGGCTATTGCCCTCTAGTGATCCTGTATGCACTTAGTAATGGATATAGAAGTAAAGGGACGTAAGAAAAGAACTTTGCGGAAGGAAACCTTATTCGTTCGAAGTCAACTTCCATATTTTTGGAAGTCAAACAGCAATATTTTTTAAAAGTTAAATAAAAACAAAGATAATTTGAGTAAATAATCTCTCATATCTTCTTCTACTGTTAGGTCTATACGAATTAAATGTATAAAATAAACAAAATGTCCCTTATTTTCACCAACTATACATCATTGATCTATATATATACACTAAGACAGGAAATGTACACGGCTAAATGTGCTTCAAGAGAAAAAGAGAATATCATTGAAATTATGCGCTTAGTGCACTTATGATATTTAACGTTATATGTACAACCTAACACAATTTGATCGAATTTAATAGTTCAAGAAGACAACTGGAAAAAACTATATTTGAGCGGTTAATTTAAGATGACAACCTGGAGCAACTTGACCCTAACTATAGAGCTCAAGGGGAAAATCTGGAAAAAATTAATACTTCTAGAGGCCAATTTGGAGTGAAAATATAGTTTAGCGTTATGAGTAGATCATGTTAATCAAGTGAATATGATGTTCTTGACTCTTAACCTTCTCCTTTTTACTTCATCGTATAAGGCGAGTCTCTCTTTGTATCAGAACGTCGTTCGAGAGGACAAAATTTATTTTACCCTATTACTTTTTATGTATTAAATTGTTATACAAATACTAGGGAAAGGATTAGTACAATTGTGCATATCACATAGCATTGTTGAGCGAAAGTGCTTAAAAATGATGAGTGAACTAAGTGCAACACTATTTTTCTCCCAGGAAAAAAAAAATTCAATTCAACAGTAGAAGTTGTGGCACAAGAACTACAAGAACACACCACTTGCTCTCTAAGGAGAAGGGCGGGAATAAAACTTGCACTGAAGTTGCTACCAATAGAATGCAGATTCAAGTAGAATCTATAAGAAGATTAAAGCACTAGGTACCCAAATAAATTAGTGCAATAACTATTATTTGACTTCTAGAGTAATCGAGGGAACGGAAGCAACATTTTCAGATGAAACACCTGAAGTTCGCGACTGGATATAAGAACGAGCAACCTCCAACATAATGTCGACCTCTTTCTTGTACTGCATGTTGTGACAATAATGATTCATTACTCTCATTCTCAATTTGCCAATGAATTCAGTGCGTTAGCATAAGACCAACATAACCAGTAATAATTAATACTCAATAACAAACAATAAAACTTAATAAAAAATTACAAATAAGAAATTTTAAATTCCAAAAATAATACGCACCTCATTGATAGCACCTGCTTTAATTTTAGATTGCATCACACACCATTTCTTAAAATGTGCCCCTACGGATGTTAAAGAATACGGAGTGAGCAAAATTTTGAACAATTTTTACTCGTAAAGCGTTGGAACTAATTGCGTGGCTATCTAGAAAAGCATGTTGTTAGTATATATGTTGATAGATGAAAGCAACCAAATGGAAGTTCAAAAGAAATATCAACAATCCGATTAAGAGCATACTAGGTCAGCGAAAGTAAATGGAAAAAGATTGGCAGCCAATCTCTTCCTCCTTTTGATCTCAATTTGTCTTACAACCTAAAATACTTGAAATCTGAAAAGGTCTGACCTGAGAAATTAATACCGCAGTTCCAGATCTACAACAGACCCCATACTATAACCCATTTTTAAGCACTAGAAGATGGTGCCCAAACTACCACCAAAATTAACATCCACGAACCAAACGAATGGAAAACTAAAATTGCATTGCAACACAGAATTATTTACAACATGGTTGACCTGAGCTGCTCCATCCCACAAACCTTAAGGGCATGATGTCCAAGTTTTCAGATGTTCTGGATCTTTCACACAATAAATAACATCAACATGACTGTTTTACTTGCTCTATTTCTTTTTTTTTTTTTTTTTCATGTGTATGAGAGAGAAAGCAAGAGAGAAAGAGAGTTTGACATAGATTATTTAGGCCATGTTTAAACCAGCGCTCTCCCACCCGATAATCTCAAACAATACCAAGGTAGTACATGAGGAAACTTACCCACTTTTATATCCATGGTGCATGACGAGTCAGAGTAGGTATCTACGGACCATCTACAGTGAACCTGAACCAGGAAAGCGTGCAATCAGATATGCAAACCACAAATATTGACATCCCTATTGCAACAATTCTTTGGGCTCTGAAGATGCAGATGGGTAGGAAAGCACGGTACAAATGGTAACAGTTATGCACGGTAATCACAATGAGATTAGAGCATATTTGAAGCAGAAACTGGTACATTTCAAGCTGGAATATTGTGCCTAGAAAACTTATCACAACTTGTGTAAATTAGTTGGCACTTCTAATATAACTGCTATACCTTTTGTGCAAAAGCAATATCATTCAAGGATCACTGATTACCTATAGTCTACCAAATACAGAACCGGCATCAAGAAAAGAATCCAACTTTGTCCAATCAAGACAAGAATCCCAAACCCAAAGCATAAAAAATGTACCATCAGAGTATTTCCCATTAATTGTATCGCATCTCCATTCTATAGTTCACTTCCTAGCATAAAGTTAATCTATAAGTATCAGCAAAGACTGACTTACATGAACCATTCTTTTCTAAAGAAACTTACCTCTCAAAGTTGATACTCCCAATGTTAATAACCATTAAGTACAAAAGTTGATCAACTCATCTAAAAAATCACTATATTTGACTCTTCCATAAATGATTTATATGATACGAAAATAACAGACATAAAAGAGTCAGTACAGTAAAAAATTTTACAAGAATAAATCCCTGTACTACAGATCCTACTGTCCAGCAACTCAATGTTGTAAACTGGGAGCGTTAACCATCTAACAAGCAGGTAATCCAAATCTTTAAATGACTGGAAACTCGTTAAAAGAAACAACATTTCAACAAATCAAATCACTTGACGTTGGAACTGAATTGATTGAGATGAAAGAAAGTTAAATATTTACATTAGACAAACAAACCAAAAGCATAAATTTCACATTGGAGGAAAACATGATGTTAAAACTAACTAGCCTGCTACGTTAGTAGATGTACGCTGAACAGAAAACAAGGAAGATTTTTTTTTTTTTTTAAAAAACAAAGAAGAGGTGAAAAGACATAAAGCATGTTTTGGGTACTTCTTCTTCACCAGTCCACCCAAAAAGAAAATATGAAAAATAGTTTGGCAAAAGATCCTTCTACAATGTATCACCATATGCTAAAACATAAAATCAGGAAAAACCAGAACTATCCTTCGATATAGATACTATGCATTACTAGATGATTAGCACACAAGATTCAAATAAATAGAGAATGGAGATTGAGGGAAGAAACAATCAGTATATTAGACGCTCAGAGTGATTAAGAGGACTAATGACTGGAATACCTCAAAATATGATCCAAAAGGAACATCATGTGCCTGTTGTACAGTCTCAAAAACCTAAGAAATATAAAAAGCAAATTTTAAACATGATACGAAAGACAAGGGAAGACATGCAACTAAAATAACATACAAAAGAAAACAGACCATAAATTCACACCATAAGAAAACAGACCAGCATTTTTTTATCTGATGACAAAACTACATGTTGCCATTCTGTCATTGCTGTATCTGGAGGGCACATTGGACTGTTACACAGCGATCTAAATGTAATTTCTCTGACTTGGCCATCATACTCATCCGCATCATGCCATTGACCCATCTGAAGACAGCGCAAAACAATTTACAAATTTCCAAACCAACAGGGAAAAAAACTAAAGGTGTAGAAACAATACTACATTGCAAATGAAGCATATTTATCTTTCACCAGGATAATCTACACCAGATTCTGTAGAGAGAATAGCTCCAAGTTTAACCAATTTTAAACCATAAATTTGCACAGCAACAGTACATTTGGATAATTTTTGACATTTAGTTTCTGTCACACAGAAAATGCCATAATAAACTGCTCCAAAGAATTTTGTCATCAAATCATTTTCCCTTCTACTTTCTTAATATACTAGCCCCCGCATGCTGTAAAAGTTTAATATGTGAACACTTTATCATCCTCGCACAAATTAGGGGATGCTGTCAGCCAAGGTCATATTTGCTTTAGTCAACTACAGTGTTCGGCTAGACATTTAGTGCTAGACCGAAAGCTTAAGGTTACACCATCTGTAGACAGGAGCTCTGAAGAGAGATAATGACCAAGTCCAAGTTTTTTATACCGTATGTAGGAACAAATGTCACAGGGGCTCTGTAACATATGGCAAGTTACAGGTTAATATGGTAGTCTCAAAATGATTTTCTTCCATAAGCTTTTTATACTTAATATGATTAATTAGATATTTTATTTAGATTTAATTTTATAAAAAAAAGTAAAAACTAGGTTGAGTAGGCTGGCCTAAACATTGCAATTTATAGTATATTTCTAAAAGATTGCTTCCTTTACATGCCACAAACTTCCACCTCAGCTTTGAAATGACATCAACGTGCATGTTTTAGAGTACATATTCAAGCTAAAGACCCATTAAAATCACAACCTCCCATTAAAATCACAACCACACAGAGGTCCACTAGGTCATTGGTCACTAATATGACTCAGACACAATCAACTCGAGACATCAGAATTACAAACTTCACATTCTATCAAATCTAGAAATCACAGAGGTACTTATAGAAACTTCCACATCAGGGATAAAGGGAACCATTCAATGTAGTTTTCCATCATATAAATGTGAGATGCAAACTTTTGGTAAATATTTTGGCTCAATTAGAGAATACATGACTGTAAGCTACTATAAATAATGATTGTTTCGGTGGAATTTGACCCAAGATTTGTGAATTCTAATGTTCAAAATCAGAAGTAAAAAAAGTGAGAGATAGCATTATATGGAAGGAGAAGAAAAAGTTGAAGGGCAAGGACGAGAAAGTAACATGTTCAAAGGCTGTAAGAGAAAATTTGTGAGCATTTACTTGTTCATGTGTGAGTGCTTCAGAAAGACAGAGATGGATGGATGGATGGACGGAGAGAGAAGAGGAAGAAGGGGGGGGGGGGGGGGGGGGGGGGGGACGCAGAGAGAGAGATGACAAATAATGGTAGCGAGAGAGGATTAAGTGTATTCGGAATGACAAATGGACATGATGTGAGATGATGTGGTGCAGTACTACAGGGCCTTAATCAAGTGGACACGTCATAACCACATGTGCATTCAAAGAAGAGGCAATTCTTTACTCATCTTTCCATGCAAAGGATTCTCGAATAGCATCACAAATAGTCCGTATGGTCAGACAATTAGGTCAAGTCCAGTTTCCAACACTGTATTTTGCAGCACTTCTGCTAAAATACAAAAGCAATCAAGCATAAAATAGGTTGAGTGATGATTATAGCTAATACCATTGAGTGAAATGCTAATTTGCAATATAAAGATCAAGCTCAATGAGAAACAATGACAGTGCTACCCACCGTGAGATTAGAATCTTTCCGCACTGCTCGATACTCATTTGTGAAAGTTGAACCATCATTCAGTAGTAATTCAAAGAATTGCTCAGCCGTGCATGGGAAAGTACCCTGTTAAATGTTTTGTTAAATATTTATAGTTCATACATGATTACTGGAAATTAGGGTCATAAAAGCAAGCAGGCATAGATTAGATTCATACATTATATATGCTAGAAAGTACTTCCTCCTTGATAAATGGTAGAAACATTTGATTCCTTTCCTTTGAAGCCTTATCTTGGCCATGCCCACTTCTCATAGAGCTACTATGGGCACGTAGTGCCGATTGTTCCTTCTCCTATACGCCAAGAAAAAATACCAACAAATATTCAGTTAGATAGCAGGTTTATAAAACTAATTTCAATAGTGCCCATAATTCACCAGTGGCAGCAAGAAACCAATATTTCTTGATATCCTCCATTTTCTTTCATTTCACATTCTTCTTCTTTTCTTTTCTTTTTTTTCCCCCTTTGGAGAAGAGGGGGAGAGAGAAAGAGAAGGTTGGGGGGGGGGGGGGGGTTGCCCTTAAAAGAAAATTGAAATATCAAATCAAAAATTGCTCTATACATCTCTGACTGTTTGTATGATGTACAGTTACATCAATTATGCTTACAGAAAGTAAGAAAACGCAACAAAAAAAGTGCTTGTACATATGCAACTATCACTATCTCATAGCTTTCGTTCTTCACTATGATACTCAGGTTTTCATCTATCAGAAAATCAGAGCAGCTGGCCCCAACTATTGATTCATTTCAGCAATGATCTTGTTGAAGTTATAGTTTACATCGTAACACATCTTCGTTTTCACTTATTTTCAGGCCCGAAAAAAGGTCCAGATGAATTTTTAATTTCTTTAATGAAACGATAAGTTATGCTGTTGTGGTCAGAAAGATAAATTTTGAGTTTTCAGAAATTAGATGTTGATCATGCAGCAATGTTCTTCAATTAAAGAGTAGCCCCACATTTCCCAGTATTTAACAGGAATAAAATTCTAAATAAATGACACACCATGATATGGCCAAAATAAAAAATTAAAAAAAAAAAACAAAGGTAATCATTTTCCAGTATTTTAAACTCCCTCTTGCATGGAACAAAAGTTCCAGTAATTAAATGAGAATAAGCTGTCAAAATAATCAGTAGAAACAAAGTGGAACCTGTGGGTGTAGATGACAAATAAGACTGTTCGCAGGGGAATGATGAGAGCAAATCAAGCACCCTTACCTTCTTCTCAGCTTCCAGCATTGCATGATAGTTATTTGCAGCACGTTGTAAAGCTCTCAAAGCATGGTTCCTGTTCCAAAATGATGCAAATTTGTATCTAACTCTTCCTGAAATTGTTCAATGTGTAGTATTTTAGCTAAGTTATATCATTCTCAATACTTGACCACATTACAAACTGATATAACTTTCTATAAAATTAATAGCAACTTCTGATCAACACGATTTCACAAAAATCATACCACAACATTACCTGCTAATCTGTTTGTCTCAACAAACATATCCACCACCCAAACAAAAGAAACAGAGGAATATATGCATTACAATGTTAAACATTCATGGTGATAAAATAGAAAACATTTTACATGGACTGAATGCTGCCATGGGCACCAGTTAATCACAATATATTTGGGTTATCCCATTTAAAAGTGCATATGAATTATGTTAATGATGGGGAATTTGCCACCAGTAAGTATATTAATATCTTGTTTTAAAAGCCACTTAAAAAATTAAGGAAAATATTGAATTACGCTTCATAAAGAATAAACTATTCCATCAATCCTTCTAAAACATACTAAACAAAGTAAAAGAACATTGTTGAGCCATAAAATCAGGTATTACTAGACTCGTCAAGGAGAATAAACTGCAAAAGAAAATCAACACGTTCAATGATCCAACCTTTGGTAAGAATTCTGTGTTAATGTAATATCTGAAAACAAGATGCAGCATAGCACAAATTTTAATTTTTTCCGAGATTCGTTTTGATATTTCGACTAAACCACAATACGGAATATGCCAGAAGACATCTAATTTAATAGCTATAAGGTAATCTATATAGCTGCATAAGTACATGCTCATGGAATTCTGAAAGCCAGTGTCTTATAATTTGGAAGTATCTCCGCCAGAATAAGTTTCTGTAGCTAACCATAAACAGTCAAATAACTCGATATATACAACACTATCTGAAGCTGGTAATTGCTAAAGATTTGACTTATTCAGAACTTTGAAGAAAGATACTCTCACAAGGACTGCAACAGTAGAAATCGTACGTATCCAGAAGCACCAGGACTTCTCCAGAATTATTCCCCATAACCCATTTCTAATTACAGGAATTAACAGTCTATGAAGTACCAAAATTGAAGTTATACTGAATTTTTTTTTTTTATCCAACTAATAATTATACTATTTTATCTCCTGCTCAGTTCAGTACTCCAATATGATACCTAAAGTGAAATCTAAATTGAAAATTGTACATAAAATTTAACAAGAGAAAACGATGAAGAGAAATGGCAATTTAATCTCACTACAAAAAACACTTGATGAGTACCAACCATCAGGACTGCCTAGAGGAGGAACTCCATGCCCTCCAGCACCCATGCGAAGAACTATTGTGATTGCTGGATTAATGACTGCATGTTGGCTTCTTTTTATCTGAAACAACAGCACAAAGAACTTATGACATTCTGCAGATAGGTTTTTACTTTCCAAATTCACTAGCACTTAGGATAGCAGGAGTTCACAAGAAGTGTGTATGAACCGTGTACCTCATCTATATCCCCAAAAGGTATAATAACCTACCAACCAACCAAAAAAAAAATGTAGATGAGCAATGCTTAAATCTGCAATTCAAAAGAATATGCCACGTGACTAAACCCGAAGCAAATATAGATAGAAACACATACAGTACAGTAAAGATTAGGAAACAAGGAGAATTTAGTTACAAAGTAGGAGACAGCTTACTCGACTGTGATCATATCAACAGGATCTTAGTCTACAACAAAGCAAACTAATTGAATAACAACATTATCATGCAGTTGCAAACTAGGCATCCAATCAAAGATGATAGCATACATTGATATTGCAGAACTCTAGTAAAATATCATTGTTTGACAAGGAAAGATATTAATGTTCTACAAAGAAGGAATTTAGTAAAGTTTTCTCAATAGTCCAAAGCATGCCAATGAGGCAATACTCAGTATGAAGAACTACTCCTAAACTATTTTGAAAATCTTAAAGCATCTTACCACTCTCATGAATTTGTTATGCTATCAGGAATCGATTATACATCCAGTGAGTTGTTTCAACAATGAAATTACAATTAAAACAGGTATTCAAACACTTTAATGCAAGTCCACTTTAATTCTTGTACAAGACTAATCATCTACATTCAACACTTTTAGAAGTCACCTACAAACAAAAAGTAGTAAAAAAAAAAAAAAAAAGTGCATACTAGGAAGAGAAGTAGTCCCATTAAATCTAGTTGGACTCCTAATAACTACTGAACTTAATGATTGCCAACCTCATAACTAAGTGCAAACGGAAAAAGGAATACAAGTTTTACCCAAAATTCACTGTGAGCTTCCTAATTCAGCCCCTTACTCGAGGCCTTTTCGATAAATACGGAGACATAAGAATAACGGGGCACCGTAAAACTCCAGACATTGAAGGCCCAAAACGTACCAAAGACAAGAAAAGATTGCAAAGATGGTCCAAGTAGAAAGATAAACTGGACACAACAGCATTGAAGATTTAGAGATAAACAATGAAATGAGAAATTAATTCCTATAAAGTGAAAGAAAAACAAAACTTTGTATAATTCCTTGCCATCAGAGATGTGAAGTCAACCTTCATTTGCTTGGAGAATACATTAGAATGGAAGCAGATGTGCCATGCAGAGACATACATACGACCATGATACAAAAATGACCGCTCAAGTGCACATGAATAGCTGTGCACAACAACCTGGAAAGATGTTACTTAATCAGAGACTACTTAGTTGAAGAAAAGTCTATTTTGGCAAATACCAGAGCGAACATACTATACTATTAAGTCAAATAAACTTCTGTAGCATATGATATATTAAGGACTTTACCTCATCTGGAAGAAGACCAAATGTTGTCTGCAGCGGCCCTGGTCTCTGATGAACAACTGTTGGTCCCTGTTTATCCAAAGTCCTCCTTCGAGCATTAGCACCAGCATATCCATTCAATTCCCTAAACAGAACAGCTTTTTTTAGATATGCTAATATCTGTCTGGAGGAGTTTCAATCAGCAAGACGATGCATAACAAGAAAAGCTGACAGAATAAGGAAATGATAGTTGATGTAGGACAAGATTGGAATAATCTTCCCTACGAACGCAAGCGGAAGATCAAAAGGGATTGGCACTGTTCACGGATGAACAGTACGTGAATAGTAATGCGTGAACAGTAACGAGGGTGATAAGAAAGAAGAAGAAAGAGGAAATTAGGGAAATCTGAAGAAACAAAATTAACAAACTAAAACAATAAACTGAAATTTTATTAATCAATCTTTCTCTCTCTCTCTACTAGAATAGCCTAATAACAAAGGTATTTATAAACTTATGACTTACCTAAAAGAAAGAAATCTATTATAAATAGAATTCCTATTTCCTAAGAAAACAAAACACTTATAGAATATTCCTATATCAACTCTAACTCTAATTTGTTACCTAACATCATTGAATAACTAAATAAAATAAAAATATAGTTGCTGGAAAAATTCCTGCGAATATGTAAAAGACTTAAAATACCTAAAATATCCTTAGATCTAAAATTCAAAATAATACTTTTAAGACAACTAATACAATACAAAGTTGAAGACAATTATGAAAAGCTTTAATTTTGCTTTTCCAGCCTTTTGTTGACTGCATCATTCTCCCTCGGTTGGAAAAAACTCGACCTCGAGTTTTGAAGTAGTAGAGAATAAAAATCCCAAAGATCAAAAACGTCATCCACGAGATAGATGCATAGGCTCCATCATAGAAGATTTTCTGTCCCTTTGCTATACGTAGCAACAAAGAAACTTGATTCTTCGTAGTCTGAACAATGTTAATCTCTCCAAAGACAAAGTCAACTGCTGGAGGGAATAGAATGGAAATTGCTTCCTGACTTTGCTCTTGGACTTGTACCATTTGTGATGTAACCACAATCTCTTTCATCTGCTTTGGTGCAACAGGTTCATTAATTTGGATGAAATTTTGATGGACAGCCAAATTATTATCACGAAAGGACTTGTTTGGAGGGTAAAGAATAGGCAAATCACTTTCCTTGGGGGTAGGAAGTTCTTGATGTTTACTATTGTTGCCTTGGAATATTGGTTCAGAAACTTGTTTAGCAACAGGTAGTGTTGGAGAACTAGAAGGAGTTGATGGGACATATTGCATATTAGAACTCAAAACCTGAAGATCTGGAATGGGAAAGGCTTCAATGGGCTGTTTCCCAAGCAATAAAGCTTCAATTCGGTCAAGTCTACTAGGCATGCTGACTAAGGGATCAATAGAGGATTGCAAGGCGTCCAATCTTCTATGAATATCTTGCACTTCATCCTTTAAGAAAGCAACATCTTTTTTGGTACTCTCATAGTCTATTGATAAAGCTTCAAATCTTGAAGATAATTCTGCGTTGGTAACCATAATTATAGATGAAGAAAATATGGTTAATCAAGAGGAGGAAAGTTTGGGCTCTGATACCAAACTGATGTAGGACAAGATTGGAATAATCTTCCCTACGAACGCAAGCGGAAGATCAAAAGGGATTGGCACTGTTCACGGATGAACAGTACGTGAATAGTAATGCGTGAACAGTAACGAGGGTGATAAGAAAGAAGAAGAAAGAGGAAATTAGGGAAATCTGAAGAAACAAAATTAACAAACTAAAACAATAAACTGAAATTTTATTAATCAATCTTTCTCTCTCTCTCTACTAGAATAGCCTAATAACAAAGGTATTTATAAACTTATGACTTACCTAAAAGAAAGAAATCTATTATAAATAGAATTCCTATTTCCTAAGAAAACAAAACACTTATAGAATATTCCTATATCAACTCTAACTCTAATTTGTTACCTAACATCATTGAATAACTAAATAAAATAAAAATATAGTTGCTGGAAAAATTCCTGCGAATATGTAAAAGACTTAAAATACCTAAAATATCCTTAGATCTAAAATTCAAAATAATACTTTTAAGACAACTAATACAATACAAAGTTGAAGACAATTATGAAAAGCTTTAATTTTGCTTTTCCAGCCTTTTGTTGACTGCATCATTAGTCCTCGAGAAAGATATTTTTACTCCCTGATTAGCTAGCCATAGAAAAAAAAATAGAAGAGACAAACATGTACCATAAAAGAATGCTCAAAGAAACACTTAAACACTGCATAGAACATGAACAGAGAAACTCACACATCCTATAGCAACCACACCGAAATATTTTCCTCTGTTATTAAGGAAAGGGACTGACAAACCATAATCATATATACAAATGACAGATGCTAAATGAGACTAGTGAAGCTGTCACACTTAATATGTGTGCATTTAAAACATATGTTAATTTTTATATAGTTTAGCATTTAAATTAAATTAGTTATACTCATTCACAAAATCTGAATAATTACTCACTTTTTTGTTAAACGAAAATGCCAGAAATATAGAATTATAATGATCTAAATTAGATAGGTAGTTAGTCAATTAATAACGTCTACATAAGTTTCTTTTTTATTTTTTTCTTTTTTTTTTTTTTTTGGTAGGAAGTTGCTTCTGAAAGTTATGCCTAAAAGAGGGACATGTTACAACAAAAGAAAATTAAAAAGGAGAGGAAGAGAGCATCAGACCAAACGCTGCTCTCCCTTCATTGATAGTAAGAGAATTGAAGAAGTACCTGGAAGAATTCACATGAAGCTTAATTGCCTTAATATGAAGACAAACCTGCAAAGAGAAGAAATGTACATATTTCATGAGTGATAACCATTAGGATGGGCATGAAAAGCACCCCATCTCAATGCAAATATAATACAAACAATCTACCTGCCCTGATGTGCTATCCAGTGAGTACCATACAGCACCAGTTTGACCTTCATTTTCTATAGGAATAGTTACAGAACCAAGAACTGCACTTTTCCAAATTATATCCCAATCATATATTGTCACATTAATCTGCCCACACAATTGAATAAAAATTACTCCGAAAGACCCAAATTAAATGCAGTACACAATCAAATGCATAATAGTTGAATGCTACAAGAAAATTTCAGACTTCTAGTGTTCTTATGTTTTATAGATTCATTTGTGCTGTCATGGATGACAACTGTTTAAGCCCACAACTTGCAATTTCAAAAACTACTTCCCCATTTTGCCTCCTCACCTCACCCTACTCCACCTCACCAACCCCCCCCCCCCGGGGCGGGGGAGGGGCAACAAAAAAGGAAAAAAGAAAAGATGAATTGAAGCACCTCATCTTTCCACAATTCATGGCGGTATGAAGGATAGTTTCCTCCAGAAGAAGCACAAGTGTACGTGGAGCACACTTGTTCTTATTGCATATGCATCCAACATACTTGATTCCTCAAAGTCACTCAGTCCTTTCCATGATCTCCTGTGCAGCAACCTCCTAATGTCCTCTCCAAGACCTCCTAGGATTAACCAACAATTCATCAACTATGCCAGACACTCACCTGTCAAGGGACAAGATCTACTATCTGAAGGGAGTGCTGTAAATGGCACCAACTCCTCAGAATTAAGGATCTAGAATACCTTTACTTTTTCAACCAGCTTATCACGATATATGAAGCTATGAATACCACTAATGTGAGTAATCATCCCCACAGGCTTCACCAACAGTTAAATGCCTGGCTGAACCAATAACTAGAAATGCTCCTAGGACTAAATGAAAACACATAATAACCAAGCAAAATCTTTATTTCATTTCAATTTCATTGGGATCCATCACGTAAACCCAGATTCACTTTCTTCTGAGGAGAGCAACATGGCTTCCATTACATGAGAACTATGGCTACTACAATTAAAGCCAAAATCAGGGGAATATTGTAATGCATATGCATTATATAAACTGCAAATAATTTATATTTAATTAAAAAAAAAAAACAACAGCAGCTATGAAGTGTAGTTGAGAAAATATAAAGATAGTCACTTTGTGAAGATCTTGGATACAGAAAAGAAAATACTATATCAAAAGCGTCAATGGACTCAATGAAGAATTGCCATGAAAGAAACTTAACAGAAGCTCTAACTACTTCAAAATATGAACCATAGCAAGACCAGCTAATGCATTTAAGTTAAAGGTCTTAAACAAGTTTATCTAGTTTCCATCCACAAAGAGCATAGCACCAACAATAACAGCACTTCAGACACAAAACATCAAAATGCTTAAGCAATTACTTAAAAAAGACTAGTAAACTAAAACTTGATGCAAGATGCAAGCATGAGGTATTTTTCTTTAAACTTCTATAGTCTAGCAAGATCAAATATCAAACGACTACCTCTACAGGAAGTTCATCGACGGGAAAGTTAAACTCCTCTCCCCACATAGGATTTCTTGAACCAGGAACCATTGAACTGCAAGAATTAGGGAACTAAAAGTTCAGTATGCTACTACATACATTTAGAAAAATGAATGCAGAATAAACATGACTTGCAACATGCAAGACAGTCCAAGTTATACTCATAGTTACTTGGGTACATCCATCCTCCAATCTCAAGTACAAGATTTAATTATGAAAGATCGTACTTTTAGAAACAGAGTAGAAGGTGGAGTTCAAAACTAATATACATGGGGAAAGGGGTAACAAATCACTGATTAACTAATAAAATACCAAATACGTGAATCAAACAATGAACATTTCTTGTAAGCATAAACTTTTCAATAAAGTTGAAATGTTGTGTATTGTCTGATTCATATCCTACAGCATAATAACTATATTAATTTCTAACATGATAATAAGTCTCCTATGTTTTGTAATAGTTTCTTCAATGATGATTACCAAGCCATATTCTCATGATTTTCATTCTGGAAATCAAAATTCTAGTCTGCATTACCAAAGTTAGTCTTTTAACAAACTGATTCTGAAGATATCTCAGAAAACAATGCTTCCAAAAATTTCAGGAAATGCAACAAAATTTAGCCAGATTTTCTACAAACAAAACAGTCAGTTGATCCTTGGGATAAGATAGGCGCGCAATATCTGAGACACATGAAACCAAAGCCAGACAAGCATATTTCTGGGAACCATACAAAAATCCAAAACAGAAGACTTCAAGATCTTCCAAAATATTCTAAATAAAATAGATACAGCAATAGAAGACAGTCGAAATTAATGATTCAGGGTATTCGCATTGTGAAAACAAGACTTGATGCCTAGATGTCACAAATTAATACTCATCAACAAAACTCGTACAAAAGCTATAGAAATGTCCCGTGTTGACTAAAATGTAGTTTCACCTTTGAGATTACTACAGGTTATGCATGCTACAAGTCAGTTGTACACAAAGTCCCATTCCCAATACTAAAGAAATCAACTAAGACATAATCACCTGAATCGTTTTTCTGTACCACATGTGATTATTGCATAAGGATCTGACGTGCCATTTAAATTGGCACCAATAAGATTCTTAGCTGCTAGGAGTTCCACCTAGAAAACAGGATAACATTGTTGTTAAACACATACCAGGTCAGACCAATACACATATTTAAAGGTAAATGACTTTTTCTCCACTCTTCCAGGACCAAATTGCTAACAAAACTCACAAAGCACCACACATACCCACCCTGACCAGAAGGGATATAAGAACCTAAATACAGGTTTCAGAGTATCGAAAAGTACCTTAATCATGTATGCGGAATTAGCTTGAGACTCTGCTTTATATTGGCTTATCTACAAAATAAGTGCACGACTTCACGTCAAACAACTTGAAAGTTAGTCCTGAAACCAATAAATAAGTAGAATAGCACACCGCATCAAGAAAGACCTTAATCATATTAAACTCTTGTAAGAGCTACTAGTTAAAGAATAAAATCTTTCCAGGGAAGAAACTGCATGGTACTAAAGGATTTCTTCCCACAAGCATTTTGATAGTCTTTAATCAGGTATTATCAATCTAATCTTTTCTTGATTGATAATAAGTTGAAAGTCAATCTCCCCCAGCACATTTCTGAAATAATGAAGTCATCATTCAACTTGCTCTTCCATTTACTCTGCTCCACATCTCTAGACACCAAAAACTTGTTCTTACATCTGTGTTTTTGGTCTTAAGTTCTCATGCACAAAGCACCACAACCACCTTCTTGAATTTTTATAACATAGAGTTTTATTTTAACCATTTCATGGTCCCCTTCAAGGTTTAGACACAAACACTTCTTACCTTTAGCACATATCCATCCCAACACTTCTTTACATGAAGGGGGAAAAGAAGAAAGAAAAAAAAAAAAAAAAGTAAATCCCCCTTGAAGTCAGCCTTGCATTATATGTAATACATAATTATTTTCTTTCGTAAAATATATTCATTGATAATAATTTCTCAACCACCAAACAAGCAGACATAATCATCTATTCAATGTAAAAATCAGATGATGGTTTTTCTTTAAACATATTTCCTTGTCTTAACCACACGTATCCAACTTCACATGTATCCAATTTAAAATGATTCTAGCTAAAATGATAGTATATCAAATAGATGCTGCCAAGTAGATAAGCTGGAGTTTATATCATCTTACTATTAGTAAAGGGAAAGCATCCTTTCGTCTGGTGGTCTTTCCTTCCCTTATTCTTTTTTAATTAAAAGAAACTCTCCTTGAGATAACTTCCCAACTATAAGAATTATTGAATTGAAATTATTTGAAAATTTATTGACCAACCTTTAACTACCTATCCAATCAAAAAAGAGTATAACTTAATATTAATGTAATATTTAATTATAAAAAATGTAAATAATTTTAAAAAATTTTAATCAGGTAAAAATTAATATCTTTTATATCGCACACATGTGATTGTGCTTTGATCACTAGTTATAATTGTGTATTACATACTGGACAACAGGATAGAGTCCAATCCAATATGAAGACTAGATATTTCCCAGAATTTAGCTTGACTAAATAATTAAACGTAATTAATAAAAGTGAAGATTTGCATAATATATGCGCATTTTGGTCATTTAATTCTAAAAAAATTATCCAACACTTCGTTGAGATGGTCGAGACATTGGAAAATTTTCAATATAGCCATCTAAAATAAAAGTACATTGAAACCACTAACTTTTCACAAAATTATGTCAACAAGATTTCATACAAATAAATAAACTCAAAATGGCAACTAATTTACTTTCATCAACCAAAGAGTCATAACTCAGAGTAATGTATTCTTCGTAAACTCTTTTCATTTTTCAATCATGATTAAAGTTAAAAGGGGGGGAAGACTAAAAATAAGAGGAAAACAATAAAATGGCTGCAGTTAACATGTGTTTTCCTTAAAAATTTTTGCTTCCTAATAAAGGTACCTACTAAAGAATCCTCCTTTGTGGCTGTGGCTACATTATTTCAGTAAAAGAAAAATTATCTTTAGGCATCACTATCCCTTTTCTCCCTAACTTGCATCCCACCATTAAGAAGTCACAGTGTTCAACAGCAAACTGAAAGTCACTTTCTTTAACAACAAAACCGAATAGCGCCTCTCTCTCTCTCTCTCTCTCTCTCTCTCTCTCTCTCACACACACACACACCCCTATTTGACAATATCAGTAATACAAAAAAAAAAAAAAACACACCGACACTCTATAACATGAAAACAAAATTTTAAGCATAAAAAATCAAGATGGTCAAAATTTTATGCAAAAGACGTCCAATTCATCATTGATCATTTTTAGCAATTCTATAATAAAAAATAAATTCTCAACCACAATTGTTAAGCTAGCATGTAATTGATCACAAAAAATTGTTAACTGATTAATAGTGTGTCGTTGCCGTTATCATTGATCAATCATCCAAGAAATCTAAAAAAGGAAAAAAAAAAATTCTGATCATTCCTATTACGGCAACAGTTGACCAATTCTTGTTTTCTTTCTTTTTTGTGTAAGTAACGGTTGACCAAATTATTCTTAATATTTAACGTAAAATAACCATAAAATGATCACAAATTGCAGAATAATAATTTTAAGAAAATAAATTTACAACTAAATAGATAAACCACTAATTACTCTCTCTGTGTGTGTGAGAGAGAGAGAGAGAGATTACAGAAACGACCTTATCTTTCTCATCAATTACATCACCGTCCACGATCATCCGATCATCAACGTTGCCGCCTCCTCCGGCAGCGGAGCCAAAAGTGAAAAACCAGTAAGCCGCCACCACGAACGCCGCAGCGGCCACCGTGACTTGCACCTCCCACCATGACGGAATTAAAAACTCCAAAATTGCCGTCTCCAAATTCACCATATTTCACCACACAAAAAAAAAAAAAAAAAACCAAACAAAATTGTATATAATTCCACGCAAATGTGGAATTAACAACCGAAAATCATCGGTTATTTAAGGTTATACCAAAAATTATTAAGTTCTAGAAGGGGTTGAATTCTCCCTAAAACCCCGTCAAACTGAAGAATCCATTGACGAATTATTTACATATTAAATAGTAATAATTTTTGTATTGACTACAGTTACATGTATAGCATGAGACAGAGAAAGCGTGCTTGTGTGTGTTTTTGAGCGTGTGGGAGTGTGTGTTGTTGAACGGGACATTGTGGGGGTCGTGGAAAGTTTAACGTGGAAAGGCGATTGTGTTGTGGAATACGAAATGACGGAAATGGGCTTGTATGAAGAAAATTGATCGGTTGATCACTTAATGCTCGGAGAAAAGAAAAATACACGTCTCATCAAATTTATTGCAAGTAGATTGTTCGTTGTGTTGGTTAGTCATACTTTTCATGGAGAAAAATTTGACTTACCATGTTGTCTATTAAATGAAATTTAGACGGGTTATAAATTTGAAAAGTATTATTACGAGTGACAATAATTTTTTATTTTGTAATAATTAAAATTTGTTGATTAATTTTCTTTATATCGTTCTAACCTTATTAGATATTCTCAAGAGAGAACGCAACAAATTAAATTTCTGTTATTTGAAAGAACTTTTGCATAGTTTATAAATTATAATGGTAATACTTTGTAAACTTCAAAAAATTTGTAAATATTAAATTTGATACGTATGCATTTGAGAATATATAATTTTTAATAAGATACAATAAATTAAACACTAACCTACGCAATGGGTTTTAAACAAAAAGTCTTCTTTTTCAGTAAAAGTTGGGGTGCTTTTTGCTAAAGGAGTGGTGAGGTTGGATAAGTGGGAAAATAAAGGGGGAAGGTAAAGGGTAGATTGGGAAAGAGGGGTTCTCGAAGGAAATATTTGATTTTAATCAATTCCTAACTCTTGGAATATTAAGCAGATGACAGAGACAATGGGGAGTGGAATTCAAAGTCTCATTTGTTGGCTGTTGCCATCGTTCTGTTTTCAAAGTCCTCCATGTGATTTTTGATTTTGTCAATTTCTCTTTTATTCTTTTGGTAATTTTTAATTTGAATTGCGTGTATTCAGCTGTTTTTTTCCTCCTTTAGTAGGGACATGCTGAATTATAAAGAGTTTATTAAGATAAAATTAAATTAAGATATAAAAGGATGTAGTTTATTGAAATTCATATTAAAAAAATTAAAGAATATATTATGATAAAATTTTAGTATTTAAAAAGTCATAATAATAGTTACATATTCAAAAGGCCAAAAAAAAAAATAGAGTGTAAATAATACAATTTTGACATTAAATCATAAGAGGCTTTGTAATTTATATATAGCTACACTAAAATTTTTGTTTTTTTCTTTTTCCTTTTCTTGGAAGTTGAGCAGTAACTTTTTCTGGATAGGGTAAAAAAAGAATCTGGGTTAATAGCGTCCACATATTATGAAGATATCAATCAAATATTTGTCTACATTTTTCACTTATCAATGTGTAATAACTGTTTACATCATAAATAAGGCACATTAGTTGTTACTCAAATATAGAAAAAGAATATCCAACTTGGATTTCTTTCAGGAAAATACCCATAAATAGAAATCTTAATTGGTAGACTTAGAACCACCAAATTCACATTAGATCTATTAAATTTTTACAAGCTCGGATCTAAACACAAACTCTAATTGGTCCGAAGATATAGAATCATGCCCAAATTCAAGTATATTTGGATACTTATTAGATACCAATGAGTATTACCTAGTTGTGTGATTAAAAATAAAAATATATATAAAATCATATTGCACCATTTAAAATATGAAACTAAATAACATTTTAATTCTATGTAATTATAAGGTTTGTTAGAGGAGCCTGGCTGTGTGAGTTACAGCATAACCCAGCCAAAAACTTAATTAGACTAAGCAAGAAAAAAAATTTTGAGTTTTTAATATATCAAAATTCAGCCAAAGTCTACAAACAACTAACTCAACAATAATTTACATCATCAATTCCATCAATAATCTAAAACGCCATGAAGAAGTTGCAATTGTTCCAGCAGCACCTAATTCCATGGATCATTTGCAAGATCATATTGAAAATTTACGTTAATAGCTGCATCAATATAGAGGGCAAGGCCTTTTTTTTTTTTCAATCATCTTGGCAAGGCCCTTTAAATATCATTCTAATGCATATCAAGGGAATAGGCAAAATAGGCAATCAACCATTCTACAAATATATAATTGTGAAAAATATTTTCATCATTTTATATGGGTAGCATACAAATTGGATGCAAAAACAACAGAAATCTTTAAAAAAAAACATTAAATTCTCAAGTTTCATAGTTATTGCAGCAAGAAGCCATAATAGAATCTTATTTTTCAGGCCTATAGGGTGGGATGAGAAGATAATCTGCATTAGTTACAAAACAGAAAGGTCATGAATTTGGGAACGAAGCATCAGATAGCTAAATATTTAATTTGTAAATTATTTGTCAAGATATTTGAAGATATAAGGAAGAAGAGCAAGAATACAAAATATAAAAATTGGTTAACTACGCACATTAACTATCATCTAAATGGACTTTTTTTTTTTTTTTTGAAGGAAAAAAAAGGACTTTAGTTTGACTAACTATCATTGAAACTAGGCCTTAATTTTGCCTCTACATGTTCTATATTACCAATCCATACACTACTATTGAACTTCATAGGTGAATCATAAATCCTTTAAACTCTCATTGAAAGTTTGTTGCATTAATACCTTATCACCCAAAATTTGAACTTCATAGGTGAATCATAAATCCTTTAAACTCTCATTGAAAGTTTGTTGCATTAATACCTTATCACCCAAAAAACAAGAAGTTAAATAAAAGAAACTAAGTGGTTTACGACCTTCTTTATTGCATATATTAAAAGAAACCATGTGTCAGAAGGACATGCAGTAAAAGACACCATGTGGCAAAAAGGGGAATGCTATAGTAACCTCCCCTCTCTTTTTATAATATAGTTAGATTAGAAATCTAATTTATCCACTGTTATGATACATGTCCCGTGTCGAAAAAGCCAAGTAACATGAATCAATGTATAAGTTGAGTCTAAGCACTCAAGTCTAACTTAGGATATTCATTTTGGGCTAGCGATGATAGAGCTCAAATAATTGGACTAGGCTACTAAGACTCTGGTAGCATGCTAGGATAGTGGGTCGGTGCATGATAGAAAAGTGTTAGAGTGAATATCATGTTGTCTACACAAGGTGAGGCTAGGCCAATGATATCAGGTTGTGACTACGCAAGGAAGTGGAAGAGCTAAGTATTGTACGGGGTTAAATGCTACGTCAACCTAAGAGCAGGAGCCACCTATAGTGCCCGTATAAACCACCTCTAGAGTCTAACCCGACTGAATGGACAGTCGGGATCATGTATATGTTAGATTGGAGAAAGCCTGATAAGGAGGGGTAAATGTGATACCGCATCCCACATCGAAAAAGTTGAGTAACATGAACCAATGTATATGTTGAGTCTAAGTATTCAAGTTCAACTTGGGATATTTATTTTGAGTTAGAGAGAACAGAGGTCAAATATTTGGATTTAGTTGCTGAAACTCTGGTCGCGCACTGGGGTCGTGGGCCGAGGCATGACAACTGAAATTAGGGGTTGGTAGCAATTCACCCTCATGTCCATTTTATCTACAATATACCTCTAATAATTTTTGTCCCCAAATTTTGTTTTGTAACCAATGCCCACAATTTAAATAATTGCTATTATTTTTCTTATCAATGCAATTGATGCAAGATTTTTCTCTCCAAACATGTAATCAATACAATGAAATTTTTAATTAAAAATTTTACAAGTTGAAAATTTTAACCACAAAATCAATTATCGGAAACAAAAGATATTAGCAATTTTTTTTAAGTTGCCTAATTTTTTTTGGGTTGTTGATAATTGAGTTCGTAATTGAAATCTTTGACTTTCAAAAATTTTGATTGCATAACCTTTATCCCTAATTTATAAACAATGTCTTGATTGCATAACCTTTATCCCTAATTTTATTTTTGCTATCTTGTTTTTAAGATATTACTTATCATCTTAGCTTAGAATTTAATTTAAAAAATAACAAAAAATCATTCTTGGAAAACTAAGGTTTTCTTTCTTTCTTTCTTTCTTTTTATGTCTTGATACATGCATTCTTTTTATGTCTTGATATATGTATTTGTTGGAACGTGACTCCAAGTTTGTTTTGAAAATCCTAGTCTAAATATGCATGTAGGATAGTATATTTTGTTTTTATAAAAAACTGCTACACACCCAAGAAAAAACTACATTTCTAAGAAATATTATCAGTAACTAAAAAATATTAGTAATTTTTGTGATTGTTGATATTTTTATTTGCTGATAATTTTCTAGTCACTGCCAATGGGCTATATGATTTAAATGTTTAGATTTTACAAAATTTTTTGGAGTTTTGATATTTTACCCCTTTTAAAGTATACCCCAACTATCAGTTTTGTCCCTAACGTTAATTTTTAGTCACTTAAAACATCTGTTAAGTTAAAGCACATAATTGATCTTTTTATGACAAAAATACCCTCCCCTTATGTTTTAAATATAAAACAACAATTAGAAGGCTTTTCCATGCTCTGTTTTCTTAAATTGTTTATGGACTTCCTTCTTTTGTGCAATACCTTATTCAAGACATTGCAAATCTGATCAGATAAAAGTGTGCAGTTTTATCAATTGTTTGAATGTTGCAAAGACAATTTTAGAAAGAAAATTTTATACCTATTCTGTAACAAGGTCTACTTTTCTCAGGTTGTGATAATAAAATTTTTTTTCGTATAGTCCTTTTCTTTTCGTAATTTTCCAAATTATGAGGACATGCGAGTTTTTTCAATTGATGAATACCAAAATTAATGATAGGAGAACAACTACTGGGAATATATTACTAACAAGAAAAATGGCAATGTTGTTTGATTTTTTTATTTTTTCCTTACTTATTTTTTATTCCACCATTTTATAAAAGGGCATTTTTAGAAGTGAACTTTCTTTTTTAGGGTTTAATGACATATTTGTCCCTTCGTAATTTAGTTGGAACTAAACATGCCTTTCAGATAATTTATGAAATACTGTTAATTTGACTAGTAGTTTGACCATTAGTCCAGGGCATTAAATGACTAAAACATAACTTTACAAACTAAATTGATAATTGGTGTACAGTTTAAGGGTGTAAAGCAATAAAAATTCAAACTTTTTGGCTTAAAGTTTTTGTGCATTGATTGCATTTTGCCGGAGAATACCTCATTACATGCATTTATAGTGAAAACCGCAATGAATTAAACTAAGTCATTAATTGCAAGAAATTTTGAAGGTAAATTCATCCACATAATTAAAAGTTGAGTCATTGGCGATAAATTATAAAGAAAATGAGAGTGAACTACTGTCAACCCTAATTGCATGGGGTAAATTTTGTATCTACCTATTTATAATTCTATGAGTGCACATATTACTAGTTTTATTAATCATAGAGTAAGATTCTCAAAATTTAAACACATACCTAAGATTCTTAAAATTTAAACACATACCTAGATAAATATCATGGGCTAGGTTTGATGTGGGTAAAAATGACTCACTGACATGCCTGCCCATAAACCTTGGATTTAGTTAAAATCTAACTCATTGACATGCCTATACATGAACCTTGTGTAGCTTTATTTGATTCATGGGAGCAACAAAGCCTTATAAAGGGAAAGGGAAAATGAGAATATTTAAAAGTCAAACTTGAAATCTCAGATTTAGCTTACTACTAACACAGAGCTAACAAAGAGAAGATCTAAAAGTCGAACCAAAGATCTCATGGCTTGCTTGACTACTATCACAAAGTGAACAAACTAATAAATATCATCTACTTGTCTAAAGAAGTTAGGCACAAACATTTCTAGCTCTCTAAAGCAAGGTTCCAAGGAAAATAGGAAATTATGAGAGTGAATATGGAATGGTGAGTTCACATACCAGATTGTTTGTTAACTAAAAGAAGGCGTATTAGGTTCCTAATTGAGGAACTATATAATAGTTTCTTTGCTTTATGTCTCCAGTAACCTATTTCCATGGCAAGCTATAGCACAAGGTATGGCCCTCATTTATGAGATACCAAGTGGCATATAAAGACTACATTGAAGAACCTCTCCGCGACAATTTCAACCTATAGATGTTTCACACATAACATTGCCTAGAGCAACTTTGTAGTAATATTAGATGCTGGGAAAAGAAATCCCAAATAAAAAAGGCAAATCATACTGCATGGAAAGTGTATGCTCTAGGACGAAGATGAGAGAAGAACAGCAACCAATGTGCAGAAAAGTCCTAGGAAGGAGAAAAAGTCGTATGGAGAGAAAGAAAGCTACTGATAGAGAGTCAAGAGAGAGAGAGAGAAAGCCGCTAATGGGTTTGGAGGGTTTTTCTAAGAGAAGAGAGAGAGAAATGAAGGAATCACTTTGAGGGTTGTTTTCAAACCCTCCAATTTATTAAGGAATGGGGGAAATCAAATTTTTCAGAAATCATTCCAAATAGTCGATTTCAATAGGCTTAACCCAAGCAACAAATATGAAATTAACTCCATTCAATGATTCTTAAACCCTCAAACCAAGTGGCCCTTAGACTTAGCTTTCTATTTAGCAAAGCAATAATGTTAAGTAAAATCGATTAAAAAAAATCCCCTTTTGGTTTTCACAAAAGTCCAACCAACCCCTTATGTACGAAAATTTTGACCCAAACCCATTCTACCTATTTGGCAAAATTTCGAAACATGAATTGGTCTACATGTAGCGGGTACTCGACCTTCTGGTTACATGCAAAACCAGTTCGAATAGGCTTGCCACCTGATACGGTCCATCAGAATTAAACTATACTTTTTAAAATAAAAAATAAAACAAGAAAAATTGTAAAACACTATTAAATCACTAATAATACAAGCATCAATGATTTTAAAGTTAAATTACATCACAAAACCTTAATCTTCAAAACAACAAAAAAAAAATTAAATAAACAAGTAGATAGTCACTTAGTTTTTCAAACATCATCATCATATTTTAATCAGCATAAACATCAAATGAACAAAAATATCATTATTCATTTTTCAATCTTCATTTTTCTAGTTCACTTCATTCTCCTTCATTCTTTAATGTTCGCCACAACATGCTTATTAGTCAAGGATGAAATTTCTACAAATAATAAAAATAGAAGTACAGATTAATAGTAACATAAAATAAATCAAGAAAATGAAACAATAAATTAGTAAAATAATACTAAATTCTATTTTCTCAAGATCTTCCAAGTGTTCTTCCAAATAACGAGGACTGTGGCTTACACAAAGACAATCTTGTGAACTTATTGTAGATACCAAATTTTGACACATTATTTATCTTTTTCAACATTGGGGGCACTTTTATATTTTTTAGGGTCAAATTCTAATTTGTCAATAAAAGGGGAACGAAATCAGCATTTCCGAGGGGCAAAACAATAATTTTTTTGCTGTAAATATTTTTCATTAGTTTTGGGGGGTTTAAATTCATTTTTTATACTTTTATACACATTTTCAAATTTTTGTGATCTTTTCGGATTTAACTGATATTTTTCGTATATTTTGATAGTATAGGGACAAAACAGTCATTTCGCCTTCTGAATATTTTTTCGCCATCTTTGGGTCCCAAATTCATTTTTAGGTTTTTAAGCATGTTTCTAAGTTTTTCTATTTTTTTTTTTGGTAAATTTCTATTAACAAATTTATTATTTACATTTTTCTTAATTTTTTTATTTTTGTGAGAGAACATAGATTTTTTAATTTTTTTGTAAGGATAAAGTTGTAATTTTGGTAGTCAAGGGCATTTTGATCTTTTAGTAATTTCTTGGAAGATAAGTCTTTTGTGCACTATAAATATCCCCACTTGAGGAATTAAAAAGGGGGTGGAAAAAATAAAAAGTTTAGAGAGAGTTTTTTGTTTTTAGTTTTTTTTGTTTTATCTCTTACACCAAGAACACCAAAAACACACACTTTTTCTTACATTTTTCTTCAAACCTATACCTAGAACACACACTAATACATCTTCAAGCCTACACCTAAGACACCTAGAACATACACTAGTACATCTTCAAGCCTACACCTAGAACACCTAGAACACAGTAGTACATCTTCAAATCTACATCAAAAACACCAAGAATACGCACTTCTCCAAATCACACACACACTACACACACTACGCACACTCACACTCTCTCACACACTTACACTCTCTCACACACACTACACATACTACACAATCACGGTCTCTCACATACTCAAACACACACCATCTCACGCATGACTCAGACCTACAATCATCCACGCATCTCACATACATACAAGTTTAGTTCTATACAACCTGATACGTATACTCAAGCACTCACCAACAGACAATTCCACACACAACTACACACACATTTAACATAATTTCACACACTTCATCGCATGCACTATCACACACAAACATACACCCACACACACACACACACACACACAGAGACACTACCACATACATAATCACACTCAATTCACATACAGTTTACACACATTTACACACACAGCCACGCACACACATTCACACATAGTCCACGTACACATTCACATACACGCACAGGAAAATTCAGGCATAGCAATACATGCACCGAATACTCAAATACACACAGTAAACCAAACCAGCAATGTCAATCCAAACTACCAGTCTATTCCCATCAAAAACATTCCAAAAATACCCACTATCAATCAAAGCCTTCTTCGAGACCACCTACAAAGCAAAATAAAAAACCCAAAAACAATTCCAGCCATCACAAACCACTAGAAACAACCAAGTCGACCAGCTCCACCTCATAATCCCACTGAACCATCAGATCCTCCTTTCCGTCAATCACCTCCAGACCAAAACCATGTCTCCAAACAACTCTCACAAATTGGTCACTAACAATCCAAGAACATCCAACCAATTACCATCGCCAACATCACAAGGCCCTGCCACCAGATTTCCTCCAATTGCCCACCCCAACATACCACGACTCGCAACAAAGAACCCAAATTCATCTAACACCACCACAAACTCACCCAAATTACCATTAGATCACCTCCACCACATTACCTCTGCCTACCACACCACCATCACAGCCCAATGAAAATCGATCCAAGCAGCCTCAAACTTCTTCAAACACCAGAACCACACCCAAAGACCACTTACCAACAACAGACAAACAGCCCCACCTCTATCCAGCTAACAGACCAACCACTAGAAAATTATCCAAAATGACCATAAACCCTCACTACAAACACCAATTGCTCAGCTCCAAGAACCACCACTTGTTGCCACAACATTCACCAACAATCAGCAAGCCATCAAAATTAATCTCCCTTAGACGCAATATCACCCAATACGACCACAACGGCCATCAAAGCCACAATCACAGTAGACGGCCACAATTCCCCCCAAATTAGCTACCAAAATCCTCTGCCCAATCACCACGCTCCACTATACAAATTGCTCCCAAAGTACCAAATTCATTGCCACCATCACCACAGGAGTTTGAATTTCAACACCCTCCTCCAGTCCTACCATTAGAGTCGCCCTCTTCCAAAATTAAACCCAGGTGAATTCGTTTGTTATTCTTTTTCTTTTTCTTCCTCCAATTTCTTTTATTTAGTTTTAACTATTGAGCTAGGGCTTTAGATTTTGATGGGCATCGAACGAAATTGAATAAAGAAAATAAATTAGGAGTTTGTCTTGCAGAGTTGAAGGTAGAAGAAAGAGTTGTGGGATTTTAAGTAAAATCGATTGGGAGTTAGGGAAATCAAGTTTAAGTGTGAGAGAAAGAGAGGACGTGAAAGAAAGAGGGAAAAGAGAGAAAGATAAGGAGCTTGAGACAGAGCGAGTGAGAGAAGAAACTAGAGAAGATAAGAAAGAGAGAGAGCCAGACGAGACAAGAGAAAAGAGAAAAGATCAAAGAGAAAGAGAGAACATCAACTGAGAGAGAAGAAGAAAAATAGAAGAAAAACTAGCCGAAAAAGCAAAGAAAAGAGAAAGATTTAGAGAAAGGGTGAGAAGATAAGATAACAGAGAGGAAGAATCAGAGAGAGAAGAGAACACTGGAGATAAACAGGAGAAGGATTGGAAAGTGAGAGACGCGAGAGAGAGAAGAACCAAGAAGAAATTGAGAGGAGAAAAAAAAGAAAATCCACAGGAGAGAGAGGAAAATCAAGGACAGAGAATAAGATCGTGAGAAGAGAGAAAAGAGGAAGAAAAGTAGAGATAGAGAAGTGAGAGAGAGCAAAAAAAGTGGATCGAGAGAGAAGAAGAAAATTTCTGGGGAAGGGAGGTAATTTAATTTGCTGGTTGTTCAACTATTTAGTGTTCTTTTGGTTTATAATTTAGTTTAATAGTTAAGTTAATTATTTGGACTTAGTTTATTGGATTGGATTATTCTTCTTTAATTCAGAATTTGATTCCTTGTTTTGAAATTGTTGTAAAATATAAATTTAATTCTCAGTCCCTGTATTTGGATTATTATGGGTATGTTTTAAAAAACTTATAATTTTCTGCATTTAAGTCATGTGGTTTGCAATCAAGCCCTTTAAGTTGCTGGGGTTTGCATTTTCATGCTCCATACTTGATGAATTTTGTTTTTGCCCCCTTCCAATTAGTGTTATTTCATAATTGAGCCCCCATGCTCACTTGAATTTATTATTTGACCCCTAGATTTGTGTGAACTTGTTTTTAATCCCTTAGTTTCATAGCATCTACATTTTTACTATAATTGTGCTAGTGTTTCATACCTTTAGGATTTATTTGTTTATATCATAATACATTGACGTATGTGTTCATTTTTTTAAATACTGGTACTGCGTCTCCAAAGAGGTATCCCGATTACTTATTAATTTCTCTTTATGTGCCTCAATGTGCCTTTATGTGATTTTTATGCATTTTTTTATATTTCTTATTTTACATACTTTTTGCTTATTTATTTACTTTATGTTATTTAATTCTCAATCTGATTATTTGGTGAATATTTTTGTATTTAGCTAGCCAATGTAATAGTTAGGTAATATTTCTCATATTTCAAGCAAAAATTTTGTATTTAGATAACAAGTGTACTAGATAGGTCATTTTTACCCTTTTTCCCTTTAAATTGTAAATTAAATCCCCCGGTGTAATAGTTAAGACTTATGTGCTTTTGTGTGCTTGTATGCTTATATGTTTTATGGCTTTCCTTAGGTTTTCGCATCTAGAATATCATGTTTACGTGTTAGGTGCTCTCACGTGATCTTATATGTCTTTACATGTTTATTTGCTCTTTATTCATGTTCTACTATTTTAATTCATGTTTTATCAGTTTTGTTATTCCGTCACCACACTAGTCCAATGCTAGTTGTGGCTTTATCGTTTCCCCGCTAGTCCAACGCTAGTGGGTATCCCTAGAAAGGGATAGTTCAACGCTAGACCATTAGGACATTTCGTTGTTAGGTGCACTCGTGTGCATTTTACATCCCACTTCACACATTTTTAGTTTTCTTTCCATTTTGCATGATTTTTATTATTATTACTATTATTTATTTATTTTTGACACATCTTCAAACGCATAATATTTAGGTTGCATCTCACTTAGAATTTAGGTCATTTTGTGTGCTTTGACTAGAAATAGTCATCTACTCACACAAGAAGCAATGGATTGACAGGTCGTTCCCCCCTCTGTGAGTAGAAAAATATCAGTCACGAGTTGTTAGTACCCCATACCCGTTATGTTGCATTTCTATTTTTTTGACCACTTATTATCTCTATTATTATTTTTCTTTTCCTTTTGCATTTCATTTTTGCATATACACTCGTGACTCCCTCGAGGTCTCGACTCGGGTTTCGCAATTAATGCGATAATCCCAATCAAGCCTCAACGAAACATTTTGACCCTCTCGATATCCACATTTAGATTTTAAGATTTGCATTCATTTAGATACATTCGAACGCGATAGAATTTAGGGTTAATTTAGGGAAACTTGATTAAACCTTGCAACTAGCCTCGGCTAGGTAGAAAGGGTACCTTAAGGCAGTGAGCCTTTGCCTTCCTTTTCCTCAAATGTGACTCCCGAACCTTTTTCTCTCATTTTTTCGTAGACCAGAGTCAGAAAAGGATTTTCAAATATTTTTCTAAAATTTTTATTTCATTTTGTTTTGTTAAATAATTTTCAAGTGACTTGATACACCCTAACTTAATACCAAGTGGCAACTCCATCTCTGTAAAATAAAACCCTTTTTCAAAATTAATTGGCCAAAACTGTCACATTTTTAGTTCCCGACCTTATTTTCTTTTAAAATACCAATTTTTTCAAAAATAATATTTTTACTAAAAATTCAATTTTTTTACACACGTATAGTTTTTTCAAAAACCAATCTTTTCAAAAAGGGTCACCGAACTAGACCGCCTTTTCAGGTGCAACAATCAACGACCTCACTGTGGTTATCAATTTCGAACGCGACACTTATAAGAGCCTCCACCATTTTGGTGTCAAAGAACTGTGAAATGAGTCACGGACATAATCTTATGCACTAAAAGCTGACTCTGAAGCTACTATAGATACTGAAATTGCTAGCATATCTCGTGCCATCAGTAAAAAATATAAGATCTCTATGAGTATTCGATTTCCACCACTTGAGCACATTAAGTGTTGGATCATTATAATCAACACGCATTTCCAACAAATGAATATCTAATACAAATTTATTTTCAGCATTTTCACATTCATCTTCATGATCAAAATACAACAAATTCATATAATCTACTACCCCAGCCAACATACCAGTTTCCTTTTTACTCATTTCCGGAGACTAAGGAAGTACTTACTTTGGGAGGTGATATTGACTTGTAAGAATAAACATGGATTTCAAGACCCTTGTCACTTTTTCTTTCAAAAATCGAGCACTCTCATAATTGTGTATTTGATCAACAACCCACAAAACATACTTCAATTTATAACAGGATCAAGAATAACAACAACAAACAACAAAACATTAAGCTTGACAACATTTGCTCAATATTTGTCGTGCTTCTTTTTTATTTTAGAAGCCATTACTAATACACCCACATCATTGCTGTTAATTAATGAAGTAAGAAGAAACACAATAGCATTAAATTTCAAGGATATATTGACTTCTACTAACATAGTAAGAACATGTTAATCTCTCAGTAGTTTTATAAAACACCTTAAGAAAAGGCAATCAATCAGTGAGCATATTACCAATTACTATCAGTTGGCACCCCCTACATGTAGAGGTCCTCTTTAAAGTCACACACCCAACCTCTTCTTCTTTTAAATTTGAAGTTAAATGCTTTAGAGTAAACTCTTCTACATACTTGCTATCAACGGTTTCCAACAATTCAAATGCTTTTTTAAATTTAACAGTTGATTCCAATATCAAAAAAGTACTATTCTACCTAGTTTCAACATCTAAACAAATAAGACTTTTACTTTCAATTTTTCCTTTTCAATGCAAGACTTCAACTTTTGAGCTCTAGTTAGAGATGACCTTACATATCTAACAGGAGATCTAATTCTGACAGTAGCATCATATCTTTCAATCCTTCTCCAACATCAAACTCAAAATATAGGCAACATATCTCATATGTAAAAAATTACCATTAAAGATAGTCCATCTCCAATTATTAAGCCTTCTTTTTAAATTTAAAAAATCCCAGTATAAACAGAACTAGCATTATCAACAATTATAGTTAGAACTTGATCAATTCCCCAATCTAGTAAACATTGCTCGATTGACCTACTGATATTAGCCCATTTGTAAGTGTTTTAGGGGATCTAATTGGTGTTTTTAGCTTTGTTTCTAGGTTTTTAGTTAAGTATTTGTAGGTTAAATCCACTATTTTTGAGCTACTCTTTATTTACAACTTGAAGTATATTTTTGAGCAAATTAAGCCATATACTCGCACTTATCCTATCATTTTGCTGGTAAAAGCATTAGGCATGGGATGGCTAGCAGAAATGAAGCAATGGCCAAGAAGAATTAAGAGCTAAAAAGTTGATTTTGATGCAAAAAGGCAAAAGCACGGATCACTTTGAAGAAAACATGCGAGGATTCTCGCGCGGTTGATTTGCAGAAAGCAAAATGCCAGAGTAACCGCATGCATGTGTTGCCGCGGTTTCCATCCATAACCCAAACATGCGAACTTTTGCACGGCAATGCAAAAAAGAGAAACCGCGTGACAAATCTCACACGATTTCCCATCAAGTGATAAGTGTATAGTTTGCGTATTTATTTGTGTGTTAGTTGTTTAGTTTAACTTAGTTTTTAGGTTTTTAAATGATGAACAATAGTTACTTTTATGTCTATTTCTTCCAATTTGGAGTTGATAGCTAAAATGTACAAATGAGTAGTTTAATATGTAATTCTTTGTGTTTTGTAGATTTTAGCTATTTGATCATCAATTCAAATCAAGTGAAGTATATTTGAATGCTATTTAAATGTGATTTAAAATTGATGAGAAGTAGCAAGAGAAGAAGACCAAAGATGTGGCATGAAGAAGCAATGATAGAAGAAGAATTGGTGATGAAAGGGTTTCACTACACTGACATGTTTCGGTATTTCAATTATAACTTGAGCTAGAGATGTTGAATTGAGATGATTTTTTCAATCATGTTAAAGCTAAGAGAATTATCTACAATTCTTATGAGATCTCAAAGTATGATTCTCACGTTTGCAATGTCAAATCTCCACATTATTGAAGCTTTCTTGTATAGCGATCCTTTTCCGACCATGTCTCGGTATTTTGGCTATAACTTTGCGTAGAAAACTCAAAATGACCTGATTCTTGTGTTCCTGGAAAGCTAACTCAAAGGGCTACAATTTTTGTATTTTGACTAGAGCTGATTTTGCACAGATGGAGAGTAACTATGATGACAATCCAACCACAGATACCTATTGTGGATACTAGGTAGAAACTTTTTCATATTCGTGACGAGTATCCGCGAACGGTTACCTATCCCAGATGCACTGCGGAAACTGACCTTGTTTTTATGCAATGCGGGATTTCTCTTGTAAATGAGCCCTACATTATATGAGTCTAATTTTGAGCATTCTAATTGTAATTTTTAGATTAGAGGACTCTATGTATTGAAGGTTTTAACTCTTTGAGAGAGGAGAATCATCTTGTACATCACCCACACACCTAGAGAGAGATTAGAATAGAGATTAGCAAGGGTCTCTCTTAGAGAGATTTTCTCTCTTTGAGAGAGCCACCCCTTTAGATTAGTATATCTCTCTAAAGACTAGCAATACTTGGAGGATTCTTTTGTACACATCAAGTTTGGAAAAAAAGTAGAAGAATTGGAACTTGTTTATCAATCAATAAGTTTTCTTTATTCTATTTTTATCTTCTTCTTGATTGTTATGGATTTGTGTATTAAAGTTTTGATCTTTTATGTGAAATCCATCATGGGCATGTTTTAATTTGTTAATCTAGGGTTAGAGAAAACTAATGAGTTTATGCATATGATGTGTTTGTGATTATTCATGATATCTTGCTTTTGTTTGTTCTCTATTTTGGTTTGTATGAATTTGTAGTTGCTTGATCACCAACTATAAATTATTAGTTACTATTATGCAACGAGAGTTGGTAATAATAATGGAAAGGAAATAGTTGAAGTCTAGATTGCATGTCACACGAGAGTAATAGGTGCTCCTTGGTGGGTCAATTAGGCAATTCATGTAGCTATGAACCAATACTAGTATCTTTACCACGAGAGTAGGAAAGAACTAGTAGGTAGGTAATCGTTAACTTGTCACGAGAGTAAAGGTTAAGTCTAATTGGAATTGGACCCTGAACAAGACAAGAACCAATAGATTACGAGTTTATATGTATAACCATTAGTTAACTCTATTCCCTAGAATCTTAAGATTACGAGTTTCCTCTAGATATCGTTATTCCATAGAGTTGATTAGTTTAGTTGTTTATTTTGTACTTATTTCTTCACATTGTTAATTGGTTGTTTAGATAATAAAGTAAGCGATAAAACCTTAGTACTTCAATAACCTTTTTCCTGTGGGATCGACCCTGTTGCCCTATACTTGATACGATCTGTGCACTTGCAGTATATAGGGTAATTAGGTTTTATAACTTGATTATTTGTATGTGATAGAATCGGATTATTTGCTATATTTTATTGACCTAATTATATGCCTATCATCAAGCAAGTCCGTGGTTTCTCCAAGATCAAAGAAAGAAACCGTGCGCGATTTCTTAACAAATCTGCAGTGAATTTAGCAGCTTGATTGACTTTGTGGTAGATTATTCACTTCTTTTTCTGCTTCCTAGGGTAATCGAGGAAAATAGAGAAGGAGATTGAAGACAAGACTCCAAGTGGAACAAAAGGGTTTGAATCATCATCATCTAGAGGAAAATTGCAGAGAGAGGAGACTTAAAGGCTTCATTCACGATGAGTTTTTCTGTTTCTTTTTATTAATTAATGTATTTCCTTTAGTAATTATAGAGTACATCTTTGTAAGTCTAGATAGGTTGAACCCAAATGTTGAATTGATGAATTAATTATGGGTTATGCTAATTACTCTTCTTGGTTTTGGATTAATTTGTGATTTTACTTGTGTAATTGGATTGGGATTTTGCATGCATCCTTGATTCAATTGTTGCTTTTGTATGGGTATATCGAGAGATTGCACATATGAATAGGTTATCTCACAAATTAAGACAATTTGAATGAACTACTAAAGATAGGGTTTCATGAATTATCCCCTTTGTCGAGTTTATGGGACAAGACTTGATAAATGAGAACCCACTAATCTTAAATCATCTAATGGGAGTGTTAATTGTGAAGAGATTTAAATTAACCAACCAAGAGGGTAGGGATTGTTTCTCTTGAAAAATGTTACGGTCTAAATTGGGAGTTTTGGGTCCAGATTGAGTAATTGAGCATGGCATTAACCCATAATGGATTCTTTAAAGAAACATTTGGGGAATACTACATTTAGACTTAATTTGCCATTATTGTTGTTGGCTTTCATTTTCTATTTTTGATTTCTCTCAAGTTTGGTTAATTAGATAATATTTTTGTTTACTACTTTCAAACTCCATTTGTGTTCATTAGACTAGATAATAGAAGACAAGTTAATACTCGTACTTGCTAATCTCTGTGGGAAGATACCTGATACTCACACGTACTATACTAAAGGAGCAATAGGTACATTTGCTTAGCAAACCCGTAGTATAGCTCAGTGTTCAGCACGTCACGTACCAATTACCTTACCACCATAACTAGTAATAGGACATGAATTTATGATTTTTTTTGTGCAAAATCCAATTGCCATCAATGCAATAAGCAATAAGACACATATGGTTTAAATTTTGAATTGACATCTTTGAATATGTAGTAAGACAAACATGGGATAACAATCTACTGAAGAAATTCTTCATCTTTTTTCTTTCATACCAAAAAAGAACATAACAATATCTAGTTATAGTTGAACGTGAAATGACAACAAATCTTGGCTGTAATTCTACACAAAATTACAAAAATTTCACTATTTTTATGAATCTAAAAGGTAGCTCATCCGTGATAATTGCAGACACCAAATTTTGACATACCATTTTTTTTTCCAACATTAGGAGCATTTTTTCTATTTCTGGGATCAAATTCTAATTTTTGGACAAAAGAGACAAAATCAACAAATTTAAGCGGAAAAAATAATAATTTTTAGCATGTAAATATTCTTCATTATTTTTGGGGCTCTAAAGGCATATTTTATACTTTCATACATGTGTATGATTTTTTTTGTGATTTTTCAAATTAATAGCTATTTTTTGTAAATTTTTGTCAATTCAAGGGCAACATTGTTAGTTTGCCATGCGAACACCATTTTCATCCATTTTTGGGTTCTAAATTTATTTTTCAGACTCTTAGGCACGTTTTTACATTTTTGTAATTTTTTCGGAGACAGTTGCTAATTTTTATGCAAATACTAAATTGAAGGGTAAAACGGTTATTTCACACTCCCAATGCATTTTCTACCAATTTTTGGGTTCTAAATTCACTTTTTAAGTTTTTAAACTTATTTTTAATTTTTGATAATTTTTCGGAACCAACTTCTATTTTTTCAGTGAATACTACCTTAGTGGCAAAATGGTAATTCTGCACAAGAATTTATTTTTTGCCTGAATTTTATTAATAAATTTATTATTTATATTTTTTAGCTTTTTTAATTTTTGGATGTTTTAGAAGAATCATGACATTTTTTTTGTTTTAATTCTAATTTTTTTGTGTCGAAAAATCACTTTTTAGGATAAAATGGTAATTTTATTGTTAGGGGCATTTTAGTCATTGTACTCATTTCTTGGAGGATAAGACTCTCATGCACTATAAATAGCCTATTTTAGGGGAGTTAATTAGAAAAATATCACACACATTTACTATTCTTGCACACATAACCACCTAAACTCACACACTAATTCCTACACACACACTAACACACCACACAAACACACACTTGGATTAAAGCCACACACAAACACACACTTTCCACACATAGTAGGATTAAAGGAGGAAAAACTCAAGAACAATAAAAATTCCAGCCTTTATTTATCAAGTCAACAATCATCCAAGCCACCATTAACTAGGTAATTTCTTGTTTTAAGTCTTTGTTTATTTGCTTTATTTTTCTATATTTTTGTTCAAGAATAAGATTGAGTTGTAGAATAATCTAATTTTTATTTTATGTTTTCTTCATAATGTTTTTCTTGGGTTTTTTTTTCTTTTGGGTTTTCTCCTTCAATTTCTTTCTTCAACCTCTCTCCACCGTCAACTCTTCTTTTTCTTCCGGCCACCAGTACTCAACCCCAAAACCACCATTTTTTTCCCTCCATCACTTCACCACCGTTTCTCCTAACTCCAACCCACAATCACAAGTCAGAACCTTACCTCTACCCTCAAACCACCATAAATCACCGCACAACCTTCATCCCTCATCAACCATCACTTCCAACACCTTCCAAACTCAATGCCAAAAACCATCAAGCTCTACCATAACCAAACCAAACAACCAACTAAAATAGCAATTAATCATCAACAGCCACCCTCAACTAAATTCCTTTCGTTTCCATTGCAATCGGTTACCATACCAATATCACCACCTAAGAATACCATTCCCAATCAACCGTTTGTCCACCAAAGAACATCACAAACATAGCCAACCACACCACCAGCAAGCACCAATCTCCTCCTGAAACCGCCATCGAACCACCAGTCTATTATCAAGGAGCCACCAGAATCCTATCTCAAACCTCCAAGATCATTGCTCATCTCCACTACCTCAAGCCAGCCAACTAACCTCCACCTGTAGCCCTCATCAAGCAAAGCAACCTGCAAAAATAATCAAACCAAGCAGCCAAGCCACTACACAATCACTAAAACCATCACCATAGTCCCTTGTCACAGTCAAATCGCCATCACCCCCACCATTATCCACCCGCGAACCACTATTGACAACTTGTAGAAAACAGCAATAAAACATCATAGCAACTCCAAATTGGCCCTCAGAACAGACCACAAAAACCAACAAGAAAGACACCATTCCAATTCCACCACTGTAAAGCATAACAAATCCAGTCAGCCAAGTCACTGCCACACCCTAAAATTTCATTGGTCCCAAGCCAACGCCATCAGAAACCAAATATCAGATTCACCACCACCAACCGGAAAACTCTAACGCCACCGTCAATCACCTTTCAACTGCATCCATAGCGAAACAACCCATAAAAACTCACACAAACAATCACAAGTAGTCCAACTGCAATCAAAATTCAACTTCAAAGTTTAACCCAAAAATCACCAATTGAACCTCCACCCTCAAACCACCAAAACCACCGACCAGCCCTTTCGCCCCTTGTCCCCTCAATCCTCCACCAATCAATCACCACAGAACTAGACACTTCTTCACTACCACTACCACCACAGCTATCGTCTCTAACCTCACAAGCCCAACCAAGTGACCACCTAATAGCTATGCCTCCATCACACCCCAAGCCCTCTCCAATTCGACCTACCACTACCAAAATTACAATCACAACCACTGTCTCCTCAATACCAAAAATAGCCATTGCGACACCACCATTCACCTCCAATCCACCTCCCATTAACCCCAATTCCGATGCCCAAATGCCACTTTCCCTTCCCAATCGCATCTTTCCTGTTTAAAAAAAAAGCAAAGAGTCAGAAGAAGAGGGGGAAGAAGAGAAGGAAATAGAGCGATAGAGAACTGGAGAAAAAGGGAGTAACAAGAGAACAAAGAGATGGAAAGAGAAATAAAAAACGGAAAGGGGAAAGTAGAAATGGAAGAGAAAGAGAAAGAGAAAGAGAGAGAAAGAGAGAACAAAGTAGGGCAGAGAAAGAAGAGAAGAAACCAGAGACGGCGAGGGAGATTGACGGAGAAGCAAAAGAGAGACAGAATGGGAAGGTGAGAGTAGAAAAGAAAGAGGGAAAGGGAGGCTCAGTTATGGTGCTTTCTACAGAGAAGAAAGACAGATAGAGAGAGAGAGAGAGAGAGAGAGAGAGAGAGAGAGAGAGACAGAGGCTGGGGGTTCAGGGAAGAAGAAAACGATTAGGAAACATGGGGTGGATTAGTATTTTGTTTCTTTCTTTATTTAATGCTTCAATGTAATTTCTAATATGTTTTAATCTAGGTTTAATGCATATGATTAGTTTAGCTAACTTAATTAATCTAGCTAACTAACTGATTATTTTGTTTTAATTTGGTCTTGGCATATCCACCTGTTGTTTTATTTTATGTTCTGTTTGAGTATTTATTTATGTTTAAGCATTCATTTTTGGTTCACATTACTAATTCCCTGATCATTTTTTTAATTTTAGCAATTAAATTCTTAGTAATTTCATATTGACCCCCTCAGATTTTTCATCCTTTTCAATTAGGTTCCCTATTTACATTTTGTTCCCCCATAGTTGCTAAAATTTATATTTTGCCCTCTTCCTTACTTGAATATTTAATTTTACCCCTTTAGGCTTTATAGAATTTTGCCCTTAAGCCTCTTGGGTTTACATTTTTTGCTTTCAAGCCCTTAGTTTTATAGAATTTGTATTTTTACCCCCAATTTGTTAAAGTTTCATATTTTATTCTTTATTGCTTAAAATAGTGGTACCTTAATTTATTTGTTCATTTTGATAAGTACTAGTACCGGGTCTTCGAAGCGACATACTCCTATTTCTCGTTAATTGCTATTTATGTGCTCCAATGTTATTTTTTGTGCATTTTTTTAATGAGTTTTCTTATATTTATTTACATTATGTCATGTCATTTTGAATTTCAATATTTGACGAAAATGTAATAGATGGCTAGATTTTACTACTTTTACAAGATTTTATATTTAGATAGCCAATGTAATAGTTAAATTACCTTCCTTTCGTATTTTTTTATAAATATTTGTGTATTTAGATACCAAGTGTAATAGATTGATCATTTTTACTTTTCCTCCTTAAATTGTAAGTTAAATCCTCCTAGTGTAATAGTTAGGGTTTGCATGCTTTATGTTTGTGTGCTTATGTGATTTACCGCTTTCCTTAGGCTTTCCATTTAGATATTTTGTTTAAGTGTTATGTGCTTCTATGTGCTCTTAAATATCTTTATGTGTTTATTTGCTTTTAATTTATGTTTTATTATTTTGATTTATGTTTTATTATTTCATCACCACAGTAGTCCAACGCTCATTGTAGTTTTATTGCTTCCTGCTAGTCCAAAGCTATTGGAGAGTTTCTAGAAAGGGCTTGTCCAACACTATATCCTTAGATTATTTTAGTGCTAGTTTCACACCTCGCGTGCATTTTATATCATTTCACACACTATTTTTCTTTTCTAGGATTTTTTTTCCATTCTAGCATGATTTTTGAATATATTTTATTATATATTATCTATTTTTGACAAATATTCACTGTATGACATTTATATTGCATTTCACTTAAAATTTTAGATCATTTGTGTGATTTGACTATAAATAGTTGCTCCTTACGTGGGAAATAGTGGTTTGACATGCTGTTCTCCCCTCCGTAAGTGATAACAGTCAGTCGTGAATTCGTTAGTCTCCCATACCCGTTATGTTGGTACCCACTTTCTTTGATAACTTACTATTTATATTACTATGTTCTTTTTCTTTTTGCATTCCATTTTGTATTCACTCATGACTTCCTCGAGGTCTCACTTCGGGTTTCGCAATTAATGCGATAATTCCGATCAAGTCTCGATGGGATATTCTGACCCTCTTGATACCTACACTAGGATAGGACTTGCATCCATTTAGACAAGTACTAACATATTTTTATACTAGCACTGATAGAACCTTAGACGAGAACTTCCAAGGAGACTATGAAGATTTCTTAAACTCTTAGAATCCCAGAGGCCTGCCACCGCACAAGTTGATTTTGAAAAGAAACTGTCCTCTTATATTGCAGTGGAATCTCAGTCCAACTGAAAGCCTATGCAACGGAACTCACTTAATTTGTAGAGAGTTGAGACTTAATACAATTTCGGCTGAAATTGCATTCAGCCAGCATAAGGGAAAACAGTTCTTCTTACCGAGAATTCTATTACAAACACTTGACAATGAAAAACATGGAATACCTTTTAAACAACTTCAATTTCCAGTTGGATTGTGTTTTGCTATGACAATCAATAAAGCTTAGTGTGAAACTCTTGATTGTGCTGGAATATACCTTAGGCAACCTAGTTTTTCCCGCGGCCAGATGTATGTTGCGCTTCTAAGAGCTAAGACTTCTGATGCAGTTAAAGTGTTGATTGTGTCAGGCACATTTAGTGAATCAAATGAAGAATGCAAAACTAGAAATGTTGTTTACGAAGAAATCCTCTCCCTATCAAAAAATTAGCATGCTTTGTGCTCTCACTATGTGCTGATACTGTCTTTTTTAGCAAATTTTGCGTAGGTGCTTTTCTTTTTTAACTTTGTAGTTTTCCTTAATTTTTGTTCGCTTGTTTGTTCTAATATGTCTTATTGATTATTGTTTTCCTGATTGTGACAAAATGGATGTTATCTTGCCAATTGAAAAAATACATCTAGGTATGAAAACATGGTCTACCATAGTTACTATGCAAGAAAAACGCCAACCTGCTGCGCCGACTACCTCTCCTACAAAATATCAAAAGCTAGTGCTTATTGACGCAAAGGTATAAATTTGTTGTATTAGATTCATTTAGACACTTAAAAACAAAACTCACAAAACATTTTTCCACAATTACAATCGAAAAAAAGAATTAGCTTTTTCCCTCATGAACATTTAATTACAGGGTTCAAGAGTTGAAGCTATTTTATTTAATAATGATGTCCAAGTTATGGGAACTTATTTGGCTCTCTTTAAGAAATATTTCAAATGCTGAGGTTTGGTATATTGAAGAAAAATACTAAGTTGATGGTCTCACTATCCAGTGGGTGATTTCTATCAAAACTGTTGTCGAACAAGTTCCTGATGATGCTGACGTCATTCTTGCTAAGTTTTCTTTCACTATGTTTAAGGATTTGGCCCAATTCATGGAGCTTACTAACCAAACTGTTGGTCAGTACAATTATAGCTTATGCATTTGGTTTGAATTTTTTTCTTAAACATTCCATTAATTGTTATTTGTCATTTTATGTTAGATGTTCTAGCTGTAGTTATTTTTGCTTCACCCGTTGTATCGTTTGAAAATGAATTTAGAACTGGTAAAGCTTAGAAGTACATCATCATCAATGAAGAGTGAGGAAGTTTGGATTAGTTTCAATATCTTTTACTTACTATTTTAATATTTTCAAAGGTGTGTGATGCATGCTGGTTTTTATCTACCAGAAAAATACCTCTCTAACTATCAATATTCAATGAATTTATAGAAAATGAAGGCCAACAGATTGTTGATAATCTAAATGATTTCCCAGTTATTGTCTATAGAAGGATGAAGGTCAAGTTGTTCAATGGTAGATATAATGTCTAACTCTTTTTTTTTTATATCTTTTCCTTTACAACTTTTGTTTTCCAACTGATTTTTTATTAACTCATTGATCTCACTTTCGTACTCTATGACAAAGGTGTTTCGCTGTCAACTAGGAGAGATTCAGTTCTCGTTGATCCAACTATCTATGAAGCACAGCTCTTGAAAAATGATGACACTTATCTTTTTTCAAAAACTATATTTATTGTCAATTTTTATGTTTACTATATCTTTTTCCTCTGATATATCTAACAGGGCTGGAAACAATGCCATGCTATTTGCTGAGATCCTTAGAGAGAAGTCATATGCATGATACAATCCTAAGCTCTTTGCTCAGACACCTCAGAAATTCACCACTATCTTCTAATTACAACTAAATCAGAAAGTTGTTCATTAGTAATCCACAATTAATGCTAAATTTTCTTGCTATTGTTTTTTCTTATTGATCTTTTTTCACTTTAGGTTTCTTGGGTCAGAGCTACTATATCATTTGATGACATTTCCCAACACTATTGGTATGTGGCATGTTCAAAATGTTATAAAGCAACTAATGCATCTTATGGCTATACATACACGTCTAATAAGTGTTCAAAGTCTCAACAAGCAACTCCAAGGTTTGTCACTTTGTACAGTTACATTTATTTTGTTTATCTTCTTACAGTGCAATAAATTTATCATGCCTAACTTGTGAACAGGAGTCGATTTGATGTTACTTTGTGATAGCTACGCTTTTTGGTGAACAGGCTGAGAAGCTTTGACCTACACTGCTATTGATGCAATGTATGATTTTAACAGGGTAAATCTTCTTTTACATACAAACTATTTTTACCTTTTAAGTATAAAATAAAATAACTTTAGAACTACTTTATATGCCCACAGGATACTTTTTATTGAGTTTGTCTAGAATGTTGACCTCCCATTATAACATGTGCATCAAAATTTAAAGGCACAGCTGTTTGCTATCTAGCTTCAGCCAACTACTAGCTATTATGGAGACCTTCAGCAATACTACACTATCTTGCACTACTGTGAGGACAAATATCCTCAGAGTTCAACTCAAACAGCTAATGATAGCCCTGGTTCGTCTTTTGTTAATTCTCCCATCTTGGCTATTCATCTGCATTCAAAAGGTAATTTTTCCAAACTCAGCTCCTATGCATTTAGATAACTATTTATGATAAGTGTATATGTGTGTATGTGTGTGTGTATACATATATAACTTATTTGTACTTTAAATATAATATCTATTGCTAATGTACCTTTTCTATTATGCTACTTTATTAGAAAATGAAAGTCCCTTCCGTGAACGTTTGTGTCAATATTTCAAGCAAGTTTGATGAAACTAGCTTTCCTAAAGATTCTGGATCAAAGGAACAATCTAAATCTTAGAGACCTCTGCTGCCAAGAAGACTAAATTATCCTAATGATTTGTTCTCTTTTTTCTATATGCAGTCATATTAGACATATTGTTCAACTTTTATTATTATCTTATTTTGATGGTTTTGTAAATGCTTAAGTACTCAAAAAATTTTACTATTATCGGCTGGATTTTATTACTAGTACAAGTAGTTTTGGCATTAATTTAGTTGTCTGTGGTAGTTTAATTTTGTTTGTCCCTTTGTTGCTTATCTTCGACAGACAAATAATGTTGTTTGCATTATAAATGATATAGTTGCATTAAGCTGCCTGTTCTTACCATCTAATGTTGTTAATAAGCTTCTTCTCTTTTTCATTCTTCTTGATTCACTTTGATTATCTGATTAAATAGATTTCATTTTCCACCGATAAATTGTATTTTGAGTAGATGAAAATGTGATAACTTTGTAAATCAATTAAGCACTCATCTAGCTGCGTTGGAACTCCTAGGACGTAACTTTTGAATAGAATCTTTCTATTTTCTGATTACCTTTCTTTGTTGGTCTTTTCACTCACGTCACTGTTGAATCATATTCATGTGTTCGTTCAGACAAACACCAAACACTTGTGTAGTGACCAGCTTTATTTTTTGTAGTACAAAAAGAAAATGTTGTCACAACTTAATTCTACACTTTATTGATGTTGCAGTATTCTTTGTTTCACATGCATCTCATTGAATATATGTTTTTTTATTCATATTGCAACCTTTTTTGTTTCACGTGCAGCTAAATCTATATACATTCTTTCTTTTTATTTATCCCATACTTTAACTTGCATCTACTATCCTCCAAATAGACTGTTTCTTAGTCACTACATCTTCATTTTATAGCAACAGCCTTCTTTTCTTTAGTACAACTTGGCATTAAATTTACAGCAACAGCTTTCTTTCCTTAAGTTTCTAAGTTTGACGTTTGTTAATGGCTTTCTCTAGGGAAATTACTACTTGTTCATGGTTGTTAGTTCTGAAAGCTCTACTTCTTCTACGCCTCTGATTACAATTGATGAGGTTACTAAATGTTGCTTCTTATTAAATTGTTGTAATAAAGAAAAGGTTCGGAATTTGTTTCCTACTATTTTTTATTTTTCTTTAATACGTACTGTCTATAACATCTGAATAGTTAAACATCCAAATCTTAAATAACAAAGCTTACCTATGGAGTTTTTATCGTTGCTAAAGCTTTACAGAAGACACATAATATAAATTGTACAAGGTCCTAAAATGTGGAAAATTGAAGTGCACCAAGGAAGCTTTGGAATAGGATTGGTAGAATTTGCTTATGATAATCTCATCAGGCCATGTGGCAAAATATTAATTCGCTAAAATAGAGATTTAAGGTTTAACTTGATCTTATTCACAAACTTTCATATCAACACTTTTTTCCATGGACTGGTACCACTTATAGCTGTCCTACAAGTGCATACTTCGTATGCAAATGGTAAATCAATTTATCATACTTTTCTTCATAACCGTTGGAATGATGAATATATATCAAGTCACTAATATTTGATAATTTCTTGCCAAAATAGATGTTAAGGCAAAGTATATCTTACATCAACGCATTTGTACGTCCATAAAACCCAACATTGTACAAAATCAAACTGATTCAATAGCATTTTTTCATATTTATACCAAAAAGGACAAGAATGCATTGGTGAGTTGAGTTTTCTTATGCTTTTATTCTTTAAATTTATGATGCAACATATACATCTCAAGACTCATTGAAAATTTACATTCACATTTTTCTTTCAAAAAATACCAAAGTTTACCTTACCATTTCCTTCACAGTGACAAGAATCCAGTTATTACTCTTAGAACTAGATATTAGACTTTTCGAATCAGTTTATGAAACAACTGCCTTACTGATTATTGGGACATCTTTTTGAAGCTCATCACCTATAGATAGGTAAAGCATTAGCTTTCATACCTAAGTCTGTTAATGATTTTACTTGTCCAGGTTTATACAATAGATGGTGTGGAAAAAATCTTCCCTTGGTTTCATAAATATTATGTATATTCTTACTTGTAAGCTCACTACTACATCTGTAATCTATTTGTAAGATAAAAATGTTTAATAAAGCTATTTATACAACAAGCTTTTCACTTGTTTTGGGGCTATTTAATTTTTCACCTCATCTTGTAATTTATTGTATAAGTAGTTCTTTCTTCATATGCAAAATTATATTATGTAAACACAATTGAACTCATCGAACAACTATTCTATCTGACAATTATTAAAACCTTTTTTCTTATGTTGTATTCATTAAATAGATATTCATAGTATATTAATAGCAGACTTCTTACTTCAAAACTCATTTTCGACAAGATATTTATATGTATATGCATGCTAAGTAACGCAAAATAGAACAAACATATAAATAACCAAAATATGGAATTCATTCCAAAACTCAAACCAAAATAAGCCATAAAGTGTAGCAGTACTTAGCCATCAACATTAATATAAAACTTCGTCCACATTATCTAATATAAGGTAATGTATCCATTCAACCATGGATAATTAACAAAATAGTCAGCATTACACTTCAAAATATATTTCACCGCATTTATCAAAAGGATTAGCTTCTTTCATTTCCATGCAAGATTGAGACTCTAAAGGTTGGATCACCAGCTTTGATGAGCTCAAAAATACAAGTATCAGTCATGTTTAGCTCCTTCTCTTTCACAAGATCCAGCCAGTCCTTGTCAAACATTCTAGGCTGCCCACAATCTTTGATTAAGCTGACATGCCACTTCTTGCCTGTCAAATCTTGACTTTCACAAATTTTTTTTTTCATGAGTGATGGATTTTCCTTTGGAAACGAACGCGGCATGTGTTGAAAAAATAAATTACAAGTATGATATGACTAACATAAACCGTATTTGGATAATGAATTATAACAATATTACATTGTAAACAACAGTACCAATGTATAAGGATGCATCACATTATACTTCTTCAAGGTAATCTTGAACCAAAGGTAATCATATTTGAATTTTTCATCAATACTGACTAACTCCTCATTCTCCTGTGTTGTTGCATTTTTTCCCTGTAAATCATCTTAAATACATCCAGGTGGAGCCCCTGCATTAATTTTGTTTTTGTTAGACACATTCTTTATTCGCACACGAACATTTGAAGCAAGGATACCTTTGCCTTTTGAACAGCTTGGAATTCCTGCAGTTGAACAACCTGCACCTATTTTGGCCTTATTAGATACATTACCAATTTGCTTATCAACTCACTCACCAAAAACACATTCATGTAGCATTCTTTTTTTTTTTTAGATAAGTAATTTCAATAGCTATTAGATCATATATATTGATGTGTAGCGCAGAATCTCATTTATAATGAAACAATAAAAAATGAACCCAACGGATGAAATAGTAGTCCATAAATTTCTTAAATCCTTTGTCAATATGCAGTGATTCCCCTTGTCTCCACAGCCCAAGATGCCAACAACATCCATTTGGAACCACAATCCTAACACAATCACCTAGCTAGTTACCAAATTCTTTAACAAACAGTGGTGGCAGCATCTACAGGGGAAACAATATTAAATTATTTTTAATTCTAAAAATAACAACGCTCCTATATTAAATTATGTACTTTAAACACAATTTTTTAGTTAAATTTAAAAGCCTATATGTAATTACTATTCTATATTAAAAGCAACATAGCTATATGTTAAAAAAGTTTTTTTTTTTTACATTGCATGCAATTGCATTATTTTCTCTTCCATACAATGACTTTGTGGCTGACTAAACAGATCGCTAAATTATTACCGCAAATAAACAACTACAAAATGTATAACATTATAAAGTACTTTTCTCCATAAAGTTTGTATTTTAGATCCAATCTATATTTTCACTTCTCAATTATATTGTAGTCACAATTTTTTTTTTTGCTACAACAATATACGACAACTTTTCTTGCATACAGGACTAAGAAATTTTGTTACAATATTAAGAAAAAATTTTTCTCTCTCTTAACTATGTTTCTATATTTTTTGATCCTTTTCTCGCTCTAAATATTAAACCATAAAGCCTAATTAAAATAAAAAAATATTTTCTTCCTAAAAGTGAACTCTGAGAGATTTAATGCATAAAAAAATAACGGAAGAAAAAAAATATTATTTCTTACTCCGCATTCAGACCTGACTGCCTTCTAAACATTTAAAAAAAATGCCTAATTAAAATAAAAAAACTATTTTCTTCCTAAAAGTAAACTCTCGAAGATTTAATGCATAAAAAAATAAAGGAAGAAAAAAATATTATTTCTTACTCCGCATTCAAACCTGACCACCATCTAAACATTTTAAAAAATATTACCAGTTTATCATTCATGATCACAGGTTCTCTAACGATTTTGAAAAAGTTATCAGGCTTAACTCCCCGCCATGCCATCTTTGCTGAAAGACTATTATGCTTGTGAAGCTATAAATGGCGCAACAAAAATGTAGAAATTTTTAGACAGAAAAGAAGAAGGTTAAAAGTTAGGTCAGAGTAGGTGAACCAGTATAAATGCCAAATGTAAAAAAAAAAATAACCGGACAACAAAGGGTTAAAGTTTTTTAGAAGGAATTTGATCACATGTCCATTTTTAATCTTGGTTGCTGTCTTTCCACAAGCCCAAATCATAATGACCAATGCCCAAAAAAATCAAACCCGGCCCAAAAACCATAATTACATAGATTGCCATTTAAGATACATTATGTTAGCATGTTATTATTTAATTACTTAAATTCATAGTTTAATAACATATTTTAAAATACTTTTTTTTGGAACAAGATATAACTTTCTTAAAAAAAATTCTCTTCCTTTGGCAACAAATAAAATTTTTAACATAGTAACTAAATATTTATACAGAATTTTGTTTGAGTTAAATTTATACAAAATTTTTAAACATTACATAATATTTATACAGGTAGTTAACATCTACTTTCTATTAAAATTGTTACCAATTTATCATTCATTTATCAACATTTTATTAATTATCCAACTACATACATTCCGTACTCAACGCTAACTATTTTTCATTAAAGATTTCATGGTTAACATATACTTTCTTTAAAATGAAACCAACAATATGTACAATGAGACCAAAATTTATCAACTTTTAATTTTGTTTGTTTCTATATACACTCTATAATACTTTAATTAATTAAAAACAAATAAATCATATTCTTTTGTTAATTATATTTTTCCTTTTTAGTATACTATGCCTTCAAATTTTATAAAACACCATCATAAATACATTAATAGCACATGCTTGTTATTATCTAACAACATATAAATTTAATGGTTGAGAAATTATTAACGTCTTTTTTTTTTTGCAAAACAATAGATTGTAGACACCAAATTTTGACACACCTTTCGTAAAAATATGTGTGTCACTTTATTTTAGGAGACATTTTTCATTTTTCGGGGGCCAATTATAATTTTTGTGTATATTACGTCTAATTTGTCACATCAGGGGCAAAATGGTAATTTCACAATGTAAATATTATTTTATTTTATTTTATTTCCTAAATATACAATTTTACTATTTTTATCATTATTTATAATTTTAATAATTTTTAGGAGTCATTTATTATTTATTTAAAATTTTAGTATTTTACACTTAATGGCACGTTTTTCAATGCACTCTTTTTACTAGAATTTTCAAATGAAAAATTTTATATATGCATTTTGTATATTTATAAATTTTCTGTAAAAGTTACACGATTTTTAGAGGCCATTTGGTATTTATTTATTTTTTTGTCTTTTTTGTTTATTAAGGGCACGTTTCCCAAGAATGCATTAATCTTAAAATTTTTGAGTAAAAATTATACTATATGTGCTTTATGTGATAATGTATGTTGGGTAAGATTTTTGTGATGTCATTTATTAATTTTCATAAATTTTTAAAATTTTGCCATATTTAGGTCACATTTTCCAATGCATTTTTTTATTATTATTATTTAAAATTTTCTTTATGAGAACTTTGTTGTGTGCATTTTATAAATTTTATGTAAAGAAAATTTTCATAATTTATTTATTTATTTTTAAGATCATTTGTTATTTATTGTATTTTTCTAACGTAAAATTAACTTTTAATTTTGTTACACTGAATTTTCTTTTTTCCTTCTTATAATGTTGTATTTCAGTTTTAATATATAATGTTGTATTTCAATTTTAATATATAATTTAAAAAGTGTTCAAATAATTTTTATTTTTATTTTATGATTTTTCATTTTTATATTTTTTTCATTTTTCTTTGTTTTCTTCATTTTCTTCTTTTTATAAAATTAAAAAAAAAAAAGGAAACAGCAGCAGCGTTGCTGCTGCTGTTGCTCCTGTAGATGGAGCCCAATATCATCATTTCTATCACCAACTCCACTTTCTCAGCAGATTTTGAGGGATTTGGTTCATTTTTTTTCTTACACATTTCTTCATCTCTCCTACGATTCTCTCCTTCTCTTCAATCACAGACCTCACACCTGCATTTCCCTCACAATTCTCACGCCCTTTCCACCTGAAAACACTCATACACAAGCCTGCACACACCTCTCCCTACTCCCTCTGCATCTCCCTCACCATTCACACACTTCACCCAATTCTCTCCCTCAATCTCTTCCCTCACTTGACCTGCACAAACTCACCTGCACGCACCTCACCTCCCTCTGCCCCCCTTACCTTGCACAAGCATTCACGACACACACCTGCACATACACTCACATCCTGCAACAAAACACACAACATAAACTCACTGGCACACACATTCACTCTTGATCCCTCTTCTCTGCACATCTCTTCCCTGACTACAATTGCACACACGGCACACACAAAAGAAACATTCAACAAACACCACATTTCACTCACTCCCTCTCGGTCTCCCCTTCCCTCGGCATACACAGAACACACCTGAAACGTTCACACATCACAGCATTTACTCACACGCCCCCACACACAATCACATTCAAGCATACACCAGAAAGCAAACATTCACACACACACACCTGCAAATCACAATACCACCACATACAAGTCTAACTCACAGACACGCATAGAACACGCACACACCCGCACGCACAACACGCACAAATCACACATATTCAAGCACACAACATGTTACAACCACAATTTCAATCACAACCAGCACAATAGCCACCAATTGCAGCCAATCGCAGACTCACTACCACTGGAAAGCACCTCTTCCAGCAGCAGGGTCCTTCCACTTCCACCACAACCAAAAATCCCATCTCCACCGCATCCAAAGTGAGGTAAATTCTTCTGTCTCTCTTTCAATTTTTGGTATGTAGGCTAAATTTTTTGCTTGGATGTTATTTGGGTTACCATGGAACCGATCTGAGGGGTGATTTTGACCCATTTTTTTTTTCGCGAATTCAATTTGGTAGGAATGGGTTTTCTTCCTTAGAAACCAACCAGGTGTGGGGGATAGAAAAAAATTGGTAGAGGAATTTGAATTTTGAGAAGGAGGAAACGCAAAACAAAAAACAAAAAAAAAAGAGAAAAAGAGAATACAGAATCGAGAGAAGAGAGAAAGAGAGTGGAATCGAGAGAGAAGAAGGTCCGGCGAGAAGAGAGAACGGGACGAACCGAGAAGAGAGAGAAGTAGACGGATAGAGACAGAGAGAGGGGGGGAGAGAGAGAAACTGACCGGCGAGAGGGAAGAGAGAATCGGGGAAGAAGAACAGAACTAGGGGAGAAAGGGGAAGAAAAGAGAGAAAAAAAGGGAAAAATGAAATCTGGAAAAAGAAGAGGAAACAAAAAGAAAAAAAAGAAAAATCTGGAAAAGTAAAAAAAAAAAAAAATTTAGTGAAACTACGTCGTTTTGACGTAGTTTCACTCAAAACTACGTCGTTTTGATTAGTTTAGTTTTTTAATTTATTTTTAATTAATAATAGTTATTTGTTTTATGGTCCTTATACTCTTATTAATGTCACTATGGCCCTAGGAATTTATAATTTGTGCGTTTAAGTTTCTGTTTATTGTAGATTGACCTCTATAATTTTATTTTCTTTTCAATTAGGTCCTAATTAATTGCATTTAGGTCTCCCAACTTTTATATAATTATAATTTTGACCCCTACAGTTTTTTAAATTTCCGTTTCTGACCCTATATTTTTCGGTAATGACATTTTGACCCCTAAATTTTTCTGGAATTGCATTTTTACCCTCTGATATTTATGAAAATTGCAATTTTACCTCCCAAGCTGGCTGTTATTGTACTTTAGGCTTTAAATGTTGCTGAAAATTACATCTTTGCCCTTATAAATTGCTGAAAATTCTATTTTGCCCTAGAATACTGCTGGAATTTTGCATTTTTTGCCCCCCAAACCTTGCTGGAATTGCATTTTTGCCATAAAATGTTGCTGGAATTCTATTTTAGTCTTTTGAATGTGGCTGGAATTTGCAATTTGGTCCCTCACATTGCTGGAATTTTTCATTTTTATCCCTCCCAACCTTGCTGGAATTTTATTTGAGTTATTATACTTGCTGGAATTTTATTTTTGGCCCCCTATTGTTGCTGAAATTTATATTTTGGTCCTTTATGTTGCTGGAATTTGTTTTAATACCTCCATTAATTGTTAGAAATTGTATTTTAGTCTTTTATTTGTTGCTGAAATTTGTATTTTAATACTTATAGTTGCTGGAATTTTTATTTTAGCTCTTTTATATAGCTGAAAATTGCAATTTGACCCTATACATTGTTGTAAATTATGTATTATTTAATGACCTTGCTGAAATTATATTCTTGGCCTTAAATGTTGGTGGAAATTTTTATTTTTGGGCATTATAGTTGCTGAAAATTATGTTTAGCCTTTAAATTCGTTGTAAACTATGTCATTACCTTAAGTAGGGTTTAAAATTATAATTTTACCTTTTTGCTTGTTGCAAATTACATTTTTCACTTTAGAATATTGCTTAAATTTCCACTTTTAGTCCAAATCTTATTTTTACAAAAAAAATATTAATTAAAATTAGTTAAGTCCTCAAAGTTTTAAATTATTTCTTTTCACATTTTTTATTTATTTATTTTATCAAATTTATAATTAATGTTCTAAAATTGGGTCTTGTTAGTCTAATTAATGTTCAAATTAGTTTCTCTATTTCCCTTTTAGTTATTTTGATAATTTTCATTTGGGTGTTAAAAGTTTAAGTATGTATTATTGTGTTTTATCTTCTACTATTTTTTTTACTTATTCATTTTCCTTGTTTTACTTTATTTATTTATGCACTTATTTATTTTTACTTAAACAATTTTCATTCTTTTCTAAACACTTAATTATTATTATTTTAATTTTGTCTATTATTGCTATAATTGTTTGAATTATCATAGCATGTTCATGGTGATTGGTATGGAATTATTTAATTAGTAGTTTATTTATTAAATAGTGGTATTTTTAACATGTTTGCTCATTTAGTAGCAATTTGTACCGAGTCCTCGAACAGGAGGTATCTCGATTACCGTTTTAATTTTTTTTATGTGCTCCTACGTGCTCCAATGTGTTTTTCTATGTGTTTTCATGTATTTTATGCTTATAATTTTTATCCATATGCGAGTGTTTATTTATTTATGCCATGCTGTTTATTTGAAATTAATTCTTGATTATTCAAAAATGTAATAGATAGGTAATATTCTATTTAGCAAAATTTCTGTATTTAGATAGTTAATATTATAGATAGTTTATATCTAGTTAACAAAAATTTTTGTATTTTAGTTAGAAAATGTAATAGGTAGGTTAGATAGGCTATTTTGATTATCTTTTCCATTTTAGATTGTAATTAGGCTTTTTCGGTGTAATAGTTAGGGTTTTTGTGTGCTATGTGTGCAATGTGTTTATGTGTTTTATTCGCTTTTCTTAGGATTTTGCATCTAGAATATTATGATTATGTGCTATGTGCTCCTATGTGCTATTATTTTCTTTTATGTGATTTATTGCTTTAATATGTGCTTTAATTACTTACTTGCTTTATTATTCTATATGTGTATCGTCGCCACACTAGTCTAACGCTAGTTGTGGTTAATTTCGGTTTCTTCGCTAGTCCAACGCTAGCGGAGAATTTTTAGAAAATAGGTTAGTCCAATACTAAACCTTTAGGTCATTTTAGTGATAGAATCATTTCTTGTGTGCATTTCATGATCATTACACACACATTTACTCTTTTTAGGCCTTTTCCATTTTCACATAATTTTCTATATATATTTTATTATTTATTATCTATTTTAACATTTATTTTAGTGCATAATATTTAGATTCCACTACACATAGAATTTTAGGTCATTTGTGTGATTTGACTAGAAATAGTCATCTACTCACGTGGGAAGCGATGGCGTACATGTCGTTACCCCCTCCGTGAGTAGGAACAGTTAGTCACGAGTCCATTCGTCCCCCGTACCCGTTATGTTGCATCCCTACTTTCTTTGTTCACTTACTATCTATACTACTATTTTCCTTTTCTTTTGCATTCTATTTTGCACCTAAACTCGTGACTCCGTCGAGGTCTACATTCGGGTTTCGCAATTAATGCGGTAATTCCGACTAAACCTCAATCGAACATTTTGTCCCTTAACGATATTCATTTTTAGGACTAGATTTGCATTCATATAGTTGCATCCAAATGCGATAAAATCTTAGGGTTATATTAGGAAAATTTAGACTAAACCTCGCAACTAGTTTCGGCTAGGTTGAAAGGGTGCCTTAGGCGCGAGCCTTTGCCTTCCCTTTCCTCAACTGTGACTCCCGAACCTTTTTCTCTTGTTTTCCAAAGACCTGGAGTCGTCTAAAAGGGTTTTCTTGTTTTTCCTTATTTTTTCCAAAAACCATTTCTTTAAATAAATCATTTTTTATTTTCTTACCTTTTATAAAATATTTTCGGGTGACTTGGTACACCAAAACTCAATACCAAGTGGCGACTCCTTTTTCACTAAAAAACCCTTTTTAGACTCTATTTTCGGGCCCAAAAACCGTCGCATTTTCAAAGTCCCCTTTTAGGCCCTTTTTCTTTTATTTTAAAAATAAAGCATTTATTCGTCACATTTTTATCGAATCATCTTTTACAACGTATTTTTCAAAAATTTTTTTTACGAAATTTACACGCTTCTTTTTTTTTTTAATAAATAAAATCACATTTAATTCTTCCTTTTCATTTTTTTTCGACTTTAACTAGTTCTTTTTTCGAAAAATGGGGCGCAACATAGATAATATAGGTGATTAAAAACACCGTGCAATCAAATAACTCTCATCATACACTATTAAAGTTATCATCTTACGAATAATATAATAATATGTTTTTAACATATTCATTTCAAATATGTTACTAGGCACAAATGTATTAATACCGCGCATCACGCGGCAGTCATTGCCTGATGAACAATAAAAACGGTGAGATCCGTACGACTAAAAACACTCGTAAGTTGGCACATTATTATTTTAGCATCCACTTAGGTTATGCCCTTTAACGTTAAAGCCTCTCTAACTCTCTCTCCTATTCACGTTTCTAAACCAACGCCTATTCCCTTCTCTTCATTCTCGCCGCCAAGTCTCTTCTCATATTCTCATTCCTCCTCACTCTACCACTACTGCTTCTACTCCCTCAAAACCCAGGTGCCCTTTTCTCCTCCCTGCATGCATTTCTTTTTTACAGCTCAAAATTTAGTCAACTACCTTTACATATCTGTATATATTCCGAAAATGTTGTTGTTTTCTTGGATTTTTCAGTAGTTTTTATTTTCTTGAATTTCGATTTTTGTTCTGTGAACTTGCAAAAAAGTTTGAGTATTGTGTTGGGATTTTTGGTTTTTTCTCTTTTTGATGTTTCTTTTTGAATCTTTTATGCATGTTTAGATATAGTTAGTTGGTTGATCATGTGTATGTGGAGAAGTGTGTTTGTGTGTATTTTGCATGATCTTGGACTGGTTTCATTATCTTCTTGATTTTTATTTTTTGGGTTTTGGCTGAATTTGGTGATTTTTATATAGAGCTATGTACTTTGTATAATTATGGCATATAAATTCCATATTATATTCTTGTTATTTTTCCCCCCAACCAAATGGTGCTATTGGTTAAGCTCTCTATATTTAACAATGTTAGAAAGATACATTGTTTAATTCTCTCTAATGCAGATAAAATAACGATTAACTCTCTATATTTACTAATGTTAGCAAGATACATTGTTTAATTCGTTCTAATGCAGATAAAATAACAATTAAGTATTTTTGCTGGCAATATTAGTACTAGAAGGCAGAACATTGGCTCTGGGTTCTTGACATGATAATATTTACTGACATGTTTTCCATCTAGCTCTGTCATTTTTTGTATTCTCCACATTTTACATGCATAGAGAAATTGCCTTTCTTTATACAGAGAGGTGGCTAGTCTTCCCATGGAAATGACTATTATAACCATAACTATGACATTTGATTATTTTTCTAAATTTAAGTACTAAATCAATGACCATTTTTTGCAATTTTTTATATGCTGAGCCAAAAAACTTGGGTAGTTATCATTTCTGCTTGATATTCACAGACAATTGCTTCAAGAAAAACACGTTATATTCGTAAGTTAAATATGCGCTGGCTTTTGATGTTTGTATGTGCTTCTCTGTCATTTTCTGTAATGGAATATATTTATGGATTTATTGAATTTTTTAAATTGATTTCATTAAAGCTTTCCCACATTTTATGTACTTATGGACCAGTCCCAATGCAGCTTGCATGTAGAAATTTTGTGGCAAATTTTGTGCAGCTTAAGTTTCAATTTGTTGAGCTTATTGCATTAAGCTAAGCTGGTTGCACATGAATTCAGGCTGTTTATTGGTAGTTTGCTCTGGTAGATTGACCTAGAGCATGAGATGAAGTTGATGGAACTATGTCGTTATGGCTCCTGCTCAACTTCCACTGGAGTCTGATTCAAAGGGTAGCCATGCAAATCTCACAACGTCCAGCATATTGGATAAAACAGTTGGTAAAACTTTTACAAGCCCTGATGGGAAGGGCTTAAAGTGCACAAATCATGTTGGGGATACCTATTACCCAAAGATAACTATGTTGAATGAACATTCTAAACTTCCAAAGGGCACTGAGGATACAGCTGTTGATGTAATTGGGTCTAAAAGGAATGGCGACAATAAATTGGCAGCAAAGGAAGATCCTGATGCTACTGAATGCTCAAGCTCATTTGCCGACACTACATCTGGAGATGGGAATTCGTCTGGGTTGAGTGATGCTGAAGTTGATTCACAACCATATGACCATGGTGGTTTATCATCTCCATTTGATGGATTGAGCAGCTTTTTCCCAACGAGGTATACTTTTTCTTTCATTTAGAAGTGTTTCTATTATATCATTTGCTTGGACAAGGTACAATTTTAACTGCAACACAACAATCATTGCCTGGTATTTTACAATTGTTCCATTGTTTTAATTTTGGTCACTGATATCTGTTACTCCCTGTACTTCTTAGATCTAGGCAAACTTATTACAGGTCATCTGTAAAAAATCAGCTTCATTTCTGAAGCTTCGTGCAACTCAGGGTAGTCCTTCATTATCATTACACTAGCTTGGATTGGTATGGTTAAACCAGCATTCAAATGTTCCCCAAATGTTATCCCAAATATGCCACCTATCTAATGCTTCCGACATATCTTCAGATACAGCAGAGAAACCTTTCTTTCCTGATATCTTTTACAATTCCCCTTTCTGTTGGAATCCTTGTAAACAGTGTGAAGCTATGGTGAAGACTCTCAAGCATGTATCTTCCCACTTGGAAGTTTAAGTGATAATACAGAACAAGAAAACACTCCCTAATCTTTGAGAACCAGCACGGAATGAAGGCCAGAAAACAGAATTGAATTGATGCAACCCAAAACTTCTTGGTTATTATCTTGTGTCCACAAAGTTTATTTCATCTTATCGTGCAGTGTGCTCCTACCCTTGCTTTGAGCTTGTTATCAGATTAGCTTAGTTTCATTTTTCTTTGTTTGTCTGGCTTCTTCAATTTAAAGTGAGAAAAAAGAAGAGGTCATTCTGGAATATAACATCTAACTTTCTGTTATTGATGGGTTTGTTACCTTTTATAAACTTTTATCTGGTGCTGCATTTGCTGTTTTGTTGACAAATGGCCCTTGGTTTTGGTAGATTCATTAATTTGAACATATAGAATATACCTTTTGCTTGAAACAGGGAAAAAGTTTTTCAGTTTTTAGGCTCTAAAACTTTGCAAAGTGGAACTTCTTGGGGAATAAGAACGTCGGATATCAGTATGATTTTGTTGCTATAATAGGTACCTTGGTCTGTCTCTCTTAGGGCAGAGACCTGGTTTGCCACCAACAATTGTGACTTGGAAAGTTGTAGAATTAATACAAGTTATCCTCTTTGGCTTTTCTGCCCTCTAACTGCAATTGTTTATTCAAGTTGGAACCGTTATCCAACTGTTAAAATGGTAGTATGACCAATTGCAAAGCATCAATTGCCTTCGTGATTTGCTTACAACTTTGCCAGGTAGACAAAACCTCTGTTAGTAAAATACCATTAAGTATACTCTACACGATTTTTAAGTTTCTTTTTTCGTTTGATTCATTCCTTTGTTTTTTCTGACACAATAATTGTTTACACAATTTGCATTCATTCTTTTTTCCCTCCCTACAATCTTTCAAATTTATTGTTTGTAATTCTTAGGGAGGCTTATTCCTTGTCATGATTATAGTAAATCAGACAGTTTTGTTTAGATAAGATAGTTTGAGCTGTTATTGAGCAATATGAACTGAGTAGTTGGGGATCTGAATACGTAATGGATCTGTTAATCCACAACATTCTAATGTTTCAGGAAAAAGAAGCTGACTAGTCACTGGAGAAACTTTATACGTCCTCTTATGTGGAGGTGCAAATGGACCGAACTTAAAATAAAGGAGTTTGAGTCACAGGCCTCAAAGTACAGTAGATATAATACAACATATGATCAGAAGAAACTTATGGCATTTGACCAATTAAGAGTAGAAGAATATGGGTCTAAGTCGCTATCATATACTTTTAAAAGCCGCAGAGGAAAGCCATTGAAGAGGAGGAAAAGAAAGAGAGTTGAGCATACAACCGATATTACAGCATACATGGCACATCATAATCTTTTCTCCTATTGCGGTAAGTATGTTGCCTTCTATCTGTGCTTTGCATTTAATATTTTCTTGTTCTTTTGTTTGGTTCTGATTCCAGCTCTGACTTGTTGATATGTGGCAGAAAATAAGAGATCTGATCAGGATGGAAATTCTGCTGGAGATGATTTTGGTAATCCAGGTATTTTAACTAACATGGAAATTTGATGCTTTGTTTTTTTTTTTCTCTATATGTCTTCTTATGTTTGTCTGCCATTATCATAAAGACGGAACACATTGTTCTTGTAATTAGACCAAGTTAGATTTTAAGAAACCATCATTTGGGTTAAAGATTTCAACTCATCAGGCTTAAATTTGTGTTTGTTTGAGTAATAAATAGGATTTAATTTAGAGGAACGGATCAATTTGAAAAATTGATCTGTTCTGGCTTGTAGTCCATTAGAGAATTTGATAAATTCTGAACATAAATGTAACGTTTGTTGTCCTTAAATGTTTCAAACTCGTATTCATGTCTGTAGTCTTACGATCACAAGATTTAATTCATCTATGAAAGTTTCCTGTTTCATTGTAATGGCCCTAAAGTTGATTCATGAGTCTCAGTTCAGATTTCCTCGTCTTTCACCCTATGAGTGCTAATTTAGCTAGCTTATATAGGTGACAAAATATTGGATTTTCTAGTGAGAGTGGGAAGTAGGAACTTGGAATCTGTCCAGAAGCCCATAAGTATGCATGTCGGTCACAATCTTCATGGAACTCATGAAATTACATGGTGCAAACAAAGATGAAAGGTGTAAACTTGATTTCTGCTTTCCTAGATTTTCACGCCACACCCATTCTAGCCATAGAGGAAGCTGAATGACCTCAACTCTCTATCTTTATTCAAGCATCAAATGTCTTTGAATCCTTTGCTTGTCCTTTTCCTTGAAAAGTGATGTGCCACAAATCTGAACCTAGCCTTCTTTAAGAATGCAACTTTTGCTTACAGCAATTAGAGCTGTGTCCTATGGATTATTTAAATCGGCATTTGGATCTTGTTTGTTCTAAATTTCTTTATAAGCACTATAGCCAAACTTTTTAATCATTTGATACAAAATTTGTAAATTGTCATCCCAATCTTGTTAGATATGAATTCCTTTAATTAGCACTATAGCCAAAATCTTTACCAATTGTTGCAAAATTTAACTCTTTAATATGCAGTATGATAATTATGAAGGCAAAATAAACTAATTCATGTTTGATTTATAGAAGGATCGTTGAATACAACTCCACAGCATTTTAGAAATGTTGACTTATTAAAATTTGAATTTCAATCATTATAATTTTTGAGGGTCCATCATCATTATTGATATTGTCTTCTTCTTGTTGTTGTTGTTAGTACAGTATTATCTTCATTACTTTTTCTTTATGAAAACATTTTCATTAAATTATTATTAATTCGTGTATAGCAGTTTTCTATATGCTGAAGAAACCAAAATGAATCTGTTTGTCTTTTTCAAGTAATTTTAGCATCAATATGAATAGGTTATATAGTTTTCCTTTTGTATTTTTTCTGTCTGACTACAAAAATGTTTATTTATTGTCCGAAACCTGAAGCAACTATACAGAGTTACATCACAGACACTTTATTTTGTCTATATCTTGTGAAAAGATCATATTTCTCTGGCAACAGGGCATTCTTAAGTTCTACATGCCAAAAGAAATATGTCGCATGCTAATATACCATATTAACTATCAAACATCAAACAGGAACCTTTAACTTGATGAGATGCAAGACTAAGAATTTTCTATGATTTGTATCTAAATGCTCAAAGCAATACTGGGATCACTAGAGAATAAAAAAGGAACCATGAGAGATTTCCTTTGTCAAGCTCATATACCGTACAATCACTAGTAGAATATGGGGATTTGTGAATTCTGCAGCCATTAGCAAGCCATTGACGAATCTTAGGTTAAGTAGGTGAGATTGAGTGAATGAGTTGTCTTTCCTTGAGGCATTGTTTCAAACTGATGGGAAAGAGGCAGTTTGAATGTCTAATTATGAGGTTAGATGAGACGGGTTCATTAGTGTTCACCGCAGCAAAGAATGTTTTTCATGGGTAATCAAAGAAATAAAAATAAAAAAACATACATGTAAATTAAAGGAATGAATATGCATATAATTTGTATATTTGCAAATCTCTATTCTTTCCATAGTTATGTATTTTGGGATATAGATCTCAATTGCTAAAACAGGATAGAGACGTTGCATGGAAGAAAAATGGAAAAACATTTATGTGCTTGTCCAGGTCTTGTAATACAATTCCTTAAATCTTCCAAGCAAGAGTCTGGATGTTGAGAAACAATGATTCCTTTGAGTTATTTCTTTCTTATCCATATTACAAGGCCTGTCTTGGTTTCTCATATAATTAATTTTTTTAACCATGAAGTTATGTTTTTATTTTACCAACTTTGCTGCTGCTTACTCAAAACATTTTTCTGGCAGTATTTCCTGGAGAGAAACCTGATGGCAGCGATGAGTTTGGCCTAAATAATGATTGGTTGACTAATGAAAAAAATAGTTGTCCCCAAGAGCAGATGCTTCGGAAGATTGAAGTAATATATACTAGGGTTCACAAGCTTAAGGCCCAACTTGACTCAATAATGACCAAGTACGGTGGAAAGTTTTCTTCCTCTGAAAGTTTAAACCATCTCGTTCCTTGTGATCTACCAACCAGCTCTGTTCGTAGCCCCACTTTCTCCACCTGCAATGGAGAAACAGTCTCAGTAGGAGGCTTATATACATCAATTCAGCACATGTCAGAGTATGATCTGGGAGATTTTGTTATGCCTGATACTGGAGTTTCAAGTTACGGAGACTCTATTCTCATTCCTGATATAATTGAGAGTACAGTGGGACTTTTATCATCAGCTGATGTGACCCATCATGAGGCACAAGTTGCTGATTCATGTGAAAAAGTAAGACTCTTTAAAGTGTATTGTTTATCAAGTTCCTCTTTTTTCATATTATACTTGATTGTTTTTTATACAACTGTCTTTCTTCCTGCTTGGTGCTCCTGTGGCATATAGCACCAGGGGAGGCAAAGTTCTTTTAAAACATGTTGTGAACAAGTAAGGCTGTTTAAAATGTAAATGCTTATCAAGTTCCCTTTTTTTCCCCATTATACTAGATTGTTTATTTATACAGCTCTCTTTTCTTCCTGCTTGGTGCTCCTGTGGCATATACTATTAGGGGAGGTCAAAGGTCTGCTAAAACAATTTTTTCCTTGCAAATTTATGTTTTTCCTGCTTACAAATAAAAAGCTGGACCAAGCGTCATTTACGTTTTTAACTCTTCTAACTGACAGATATAATATTGAACCATAGGAAGTCTGTTAGACATGCATTAAATGAATTTTTGGTCCTTAAAGGTTCTTTCAATGTGTCTTATGCTCATATTTTGGTGTGATAAGGATAGCTGAAACTATTTAAATGCATTGAGAAGATACATTGAAATCTCAAGCTCTGATTGGAATTATTTGAAGGATACTTGACCTTTTCAAGCTTGCACAAGTTGTTCGGATTAAGGTTATTTAGTCATTATGTCGATCTTTTAAATTTACAGGAATATCTGGAGAAACATTATGATATGACTCTAGGAAAGGGTTCTTAATATGTTGTTTAGTTTAAGAACTGGAATTGTCTGATGAAGTTTGACCGCTAGACATAATCCCTTTGGTATTGTAGGAGTGATTCCTAATGCAAGCTTCTTCTTCCTTTTCCTAACATTGTGAAGGCTTAAAATTCTGAAATCAATTAGTCAATAACATCTATTTGATCTGAATCCATTTATATGCACTAAAACGTTTTCTTCTCGAGTTCATACTCCTAGAACATATATATAACTCTGAGTAGTTTAAAGTCACACTTAATGTAACCAATCATTTTACCCAGAAAAATGTTCCATGGACCCTATGCAAGGAGACTGTCTGTTTGTGTCTTGTGATCAGACACCTGGGCAAAACTCTGAAACCATTACTTTTTAGCCACTTCACAAAAAAAAAAAAAAAAGTGAATATTAAGTTTGATCCATCCCAATGCTGTCCAGTGTCATGCTGCTGAAACGTTTCTTGATAATGAAGTAAAATACAACACCATGTCTCTACCAGTTATGGTGTTTCACTAACCAATTAGATATTATGGTTTATTGCCATGTGTAAAGTGCAGCATTTTACCTCATGCTTTGAACTTGCTGTTGTACCCTGTACAAAGAATCTGTTCTTTACCGGTAAGACATAATTGATATTGCATTTGATGAAGCCTTAAAGAAAGGTGTTCCGCAGAAATGTAACTTAAACCTTGGGGATGCTGTGAAACTTTGGGAAGATACATATATCGTGGATGATTATACATATCGTCATTATTTTTGGAGATTTTGTATAAATAAGATACTCTCTGATAAGAAAAGTAAGCTTGAGACTCTGTTGTTGGTCTTTATCTTTGATTCACATGTATGAGGTTTTGTGCTGCAAAGATGGATATGCATGTATAATATGTATTTGAGACAGATGCACTGATATATTTTTCATTGGCTAATGTTCATTATTTCAGATTGTGGATAATATTCTGATCCATAATGAAGCAGCTGAAATGGAGATGCATACATTCCAACAGCCTCATAACGAGTCAGTAGTAAAGCTTCAAGATGCTGAGTTTAGCGGAGATGAGGAAAGTACTGATCCCCAACTCCCAGCAGAAGAACATGACAAAGAGACAAAACCTGTCATTTCTCAGGAACAATTGACTCTTAAATCATGCTTAGCCTCAGAAATTCACTTTCCCAAAAATAAAAGAAAGCGGGGAGAGCGCAAAGCTGGTTCTGGTGGCTGGAATCGACAACTTCCTGGTGAACCTGATAGCCAATAATTTTACTCTCAAACATTCCCTGAAGTTGCAAGAACAACTCAGTCATGATTTGTTCCCTCGTGGTTCAAATACGTAGCTCAGCTATGATTAACAGTAAGAGTTCTGGGAGACCTTTTGTAGTATGATCTATAAGTCTTAGCTTTTATTTTTCTACCTTTGTTCCCATCTTCAACGTGTAAAATAGCTGGTGCAGTTTGACAGCCAGCAAAAGTGAGCCAGTTCTTAAGGTTTGGATGTAGCATTTAACAGCTGATACATGGGGCTCTGGAGCTCAACTTGTATTGATGTGAGAGTTGTTGCTTGATCTTCATTCTGCTGGTATTGCCTGCAACATGACTGACTCTATCATGCAATGTAACATATGCTTGATGGCTAATTGTGATTGACTGTTTGCTGTGGCAACTAATTGAGTGTGCCTAGTGTTCTTTTGCATTTTTTTAAGGTACTGGGATTAGGTCATGATCATGAAAAGTAGAAACTCCAGAAATTGAATGTCCTCCCACATGTTAACTATTATCCAATTTGTCCTGGAAGGAGCTCTTGAATTTAACACGAGCTGTACAGAATTTTACCAAACAATGACATTTGGGCAAACATCCAGCATCTTTCCTGCACAGTGTGACACTTGCATCTAAATTCAAAAAATCTATTATGTATCAAGTCAAATTTAAATTATAATTACATTTAGGAACAAATTCCCAGAAAAAAAAAAAAAGCTACAGAATACTCAAGTATTACAAGCACATTACTTAAAGGGTGAAAATAAAATTAAATCCCGATTGCCTTCTTTTTCCTGCTAATACAAAGTACATGATGGGAATTAGGGCTGTTCAAAAAAACCCGAAAAATCGAAAAACCGGGAAAACCGATCCGCCCCGAACCGAAAAAAAGGGATAACCGAACCGGTTTTTGGTGGCGGGGTGGTTTGCGGGGCGGGTTATATTTTAATCGGGGCGGTTCGCGGTTCCCATTTTTGCGAACCGGCGGGTAACCGAACCGAACCGAAATGGGGGTAGTTATGTAATTTCACATGTCACTTATGTAATTTCATATATTAGTTTGGGTGTTCATTTGGCTATTTGTTGAATATTTATGTTTTTACATTGATTGAAATGAGAAGATGAAGTTTGAAAGACTAAGTGATTATTTTCTTGTTTATATAGTTTTTGGTTATTTGTTGAATATTTATGTTTTTATGTTGATTGAAATGAAAAGATGAAATTTGAAAGACTAAGTGATTGTTTTCTTATTTATTTAATTTTTTTTTTTGAAGATTAAGGTTTTGGATGTAATTTAACTTTAAGATATTAATGTTTGTATTATTAGTGATTTATAATATTTTGTAATTTTTCTTGTTTATTTTTTTAAAAATATAGGTAAATTATTATGGATCGGGTCGGGTACCCGCCCTATCCGAACCGGTTTTGCAGGGTAACCGGAAGGCCGGGTACCCGCTACATGTGGACCAATTTGCGGTTCGAATTTTTGCCTAACCACAAAGACCGGTTCGGTTCATATTTTTTGTCCATGGACCGGGTACCCGGTCCATGAACACCCCTAATGGGAATGGAAAGACATGCCATTTATTAGTGATCAAATGTCTTTTCATGAAAAATCCCCTCCCCCACTCCCCCCGTGGGCTTTGAGCCGACAAAATGATTCACATGTCAAGATTTTTAAATGAATAAAGACTTCCTCTCCTTTTGTTTTTAAATTGTCTTTTTTGTGTTTTATGACAGCTACTCTTTTTTTTTTATTTTTTTCTTTTTGAGAGAGACAAGGAAATGTTAAAAATTCATTATAATTTTTTACCGTTACGAACAGTAATTTTATAACTTCAATAGAGACATATAATTTATTTTACCATTACAAATTAATTAGATAAGATAACAACTATTTAACCAAAAAAAAAAAAAAAAACCTTCTGAGATTAATCTTTCTGTTTAATAGATCAAAAAAGTCTATGGTAATTTACCAACTAACGAATTTAAAAGCAAGTTGAGAATTTATCTCTTATCTCTACATGAATCCCTCAACTTTTAAAGCCAACGGTAAATGAATCACTTTAGACTAGTGTTGCTTGGCAATTCTATGGCATCTAGACTCTGTTTTGAAAAGGGCCTTAAAGTGCTTGATGAATAGCACAATTAATTTTTGTTATTTCATCTTTCTTCCCCAATACCAAGAAATGAATTTATCATAAATTTTAACACCTGATTTACTAATTAATAAGATATCAAAGTGGTCTAATCAACGCTAGATCTGAAACATGCAAAGGAGAAAGAACCCAAAAGATAAACAGTAGACTTCATTCATCCTCCATGATTGTTGTAAGCCACACAGCTGTGAGAGGAGAAGAATGTATGACAGGCTTTTAGTACACAAAATCAGTGTCCCGACTGAACTTAGATGCTCACAATAATAACCTAATAGTAAGATGTGAACATGATGATTACAAAGGCACTACTTCTTGCTAGTTGCCATGTATACTTAGAATTCAGAAGGAAATGTATCATATCATATTAGCTTTATGGTGTAAAGTGATTATGGTGGGGGGGTCTCCTTGGACTAAAAAAGCAACAGTTTCACTTTTGCCTTTGCAAATTTGAATAACTAATGTGGCGTGTGTGAGTGTGTGGAAATCAACAGGAATCATGTCAGCCAAAGCAAAAGGAGAGTATGTGCAATAAAGAAAGGAGAAAAAGAAGAAAAGAAACCCATATTGCCAACCCATCTTTCAATGACAAAATTGAAACAAGACTGCAAAAGGGTTGGCCATTTTTGTTCTTCTACCCAGATGAGCTACCTTGCTTCTCTCTTTCAAAAGCTATCTCATACTCATTATCTAGTTTGTTCATGCAAGATCCGAAGAACTCAACACAAGCAAGGTAAGAACTTCTACATGCGTCCATTCTCTCTTTTAAAATATTTCCATCTTGCAAATTGTAAAGCAGCACCTCTGTTAGCTGTTGATTTTTGTTTGTTTTTATCTCCTTAATTAATTTAAAATATTTCCCTAAGTTTTGTTCTCAAATTTAACTGTTTTGGCTGCAGAGTATCTAACTCATGACTAGAACATTTCTAGTTTTCGCAGAAGTTTATACTAAGTGCCAAATTTTAGCTACTTTCTTTTTTTGTAGTTTTTTGATTTGTTCATTTTTGAGTAAAATACAGATTTACCGTCGTACAATGGAAAGTATAGAACTGTAGATTCAGGAGATTAATTTCAGCAGGGTTCTTAAAACATTAAAGGAAGAAAGAAAAAAAAAATAAAAGACGGTTCATAGCAGTTAACCAGTAATATTTGACTTTTAAAGGAGTAATTTGCATTTGAACTTTTTCTATTCGTCCCCGTGATTGTTAAGGTTCTTTTTTTTGTGGTTTTTCTCTTTTTACATGCTTAATTGCTAAAAAATTATATATTTCTATCACTCGTCTGGAGCTACTTATCAACATATAAATTCATATGCTGATAAAAATTGGTGTTGTAAATAACTTGTAAATTGCAATTTATACATCGAATTTATGGATGATATTACAAGAAATTGGAACTATGAAACTGATATAAAGGTGTTAACCATTTCACTGAGGCATCAAGTCCATTTTAGTACAAGGGGCATTAAAGAATACAGTGGCATGTTGTTGTCAGGGTGAAGTGAAAGTGATTTGGTGCAAGGGACCAATAGAACTTGGAATCTTGTTTAGATGTTGGACAGAGCACAAAAAGGCTTCATTGTCTCCTGCATAGGATATGACTGAGGGTACTCAGTGGCCTTCCAAATCTGGTCTTTGTTTTGTTCTTTTTGTTTGCAAGGGTTCTTAACATGTGGGCTCTGCAAGAAAACCTAAAACCTGTAAATTTTTTAACTATGTTAAGGCTTAAAGGGCCAATATAAGTTATAACTGAGTCTTAGCTACTTGGGCTGCTGTTGGGCTTTCTTTTCAGCTATCTAATAGTTTAGCTGTAACAATTGTTTTCCACGATGTAGAGGAGTCTTTGTTACGCTGTAACAATTTACAACCGGTGACTCAGTCAATGGTTTCTTTTTACTTCTATCATAATTTAGACGCATATTTTGACCAAAGTCGTTGGTCTTCTTGCCTATTTCTCTCCCGGAAGTTAAGCCTAAAAGTCAGTTTCTTTTCACGTTGATGACTTGACGGAGTCTAGCATTGTATTAGTGCATTAAAAAATCCTCATTCTACAATTATGCTTTAGAAATTCCTCTTTTTTGCATGATGGCATCAGTTTCCATCTTCACCTTTTTGTTCAAAAAAGCAAGGTTTGGTGATGCTGGTTGTCTGGCCCTTTATATAAGATAGATTGTTACGTGTCATATATGGCTAGACTGAAAAAGAAAAAGAAAATATTGAAGGGAGACATGAGAGCTTAGGCTGAACATGTCAAAAGCACCTTACAGGTTTGTGTACGTTATCAGCCTGATATGTCAAAGGGACTTCAAGAGTTAAATGCACTAAATTAAGAATCCAAGGCCAGGAAATTTTAACTAGGGATAGATGGAGAAACATACACTAATAATGGTAACAAGTCTTTTCATGTCGTGTGCCAAATTCTTTGAACATGGTTTCAATTATATTTCACTTATCTGCAATATATGTCTCACATTGCCCAGAGATAGATACCATATCAAGTAATGTGCATTAGAAGTGTATTTCATGTTAAGACACGTAAGGAAAATACATGTAGCAAAACTTAAATGTTTTAAAGATTTAGCAAAATTTATATAATGCTCATGGCATGTTGTAGGAAGCCCTGGTATCAAAGAGCAATACAGATGGCCACAGTTTGGAAGGGCTTTACAAAACCAACTGAAATTCCCACAACGAATGCCAGTTTATGGAAAACCATTTCCAAATCTCCAGAAATTCCAGGAACAAATTCTAACAGGCACAGACTAAGAAAATGCACCTCTCTAAAAGTGGCCTCATCGTTTACTAGAGTTTGTTTATGTGCACCAATCTCTTCCTATGAAGTCTTTCAAGCTGACGTTCCCCCCAGAAGAAGTAATAGTTATCCAAGATCAAAACCAGTCCCTACACAACAAGAAAGAACTCCAAGTGGGAGAATTAGCGTGGAAGGGAGGAAAATTTTCCGTGGAAAATCTCTAACGGATGATGTTCTTATGAGGAGATTTGTTATTGAAGAAGAAGCAATGATGCAACTTAGGAGAAGGAATGAGATGGAAATTATTAGAAAAAGAACTGCCATGAGAAGAAAAAAGCTTGGTCCGAGTCCTCTGAGTAAAATGGTTTTGGCTGAGGAGGAATGCATTTAATTTCCCTAGAAGAGTTGTTTAAGAATTTGCCATATCTTTATTCTTTGTTTTTCCGTTCCTCCACTTTTTGGCATTGCAATTGTGCGATATGGTTTTTTTCAGGGAAAATCTTGTTCCATTTGGTGCTCTTTAAGTTTAAACATGTACTGAAAAAATTTAGCATCCTAAAAAAAAAAAAATCAATTAGTAGCGAGTTTCTAATGTAATGTAGATATTTAACATGGAATGCAAACTGAGAAAATATATGTGAGTATCAAACTGCTTTAGTTATGAAAGTTGAAAAGAAGTATATACTATACAAGTAATATTCCATTCTTTTACTTACTATAAAATGTTCGCAGATAGATTTTATTTTGTTTTTTGTTGGTTTTTTCTTTTGGGGGGGGGGGGGGGTTGGGGGGGTGATTGAGTTAATACAAAGCCAAAATAAGTAGTTGATAATAGTAGAACCAAACACAAGTTGTTGAGATTTGGGAAAGATTAGATACTAAGGAAAAGGATATTTAAATGAGCATCCATTCAACCCTCCTCCCGTCCCCCCCAAAAAAACCAAATAAAAAAAGAAAACCAAAAAAAAAAGTTCTTATTTTTTAATTCAGAAAATGGCCCTTTTGGCCCTCGTGAATATTAGGCTAACAACATATTTCAGGTCACCTAAAGGCTAACAAATCTATAGAGCCTAGAAAGGACTTCCTTCCATTTTTAGATTGATAATTTTTGCTTAAAAGGCACTCTAAAACATATTAAAACACAATGAACTTATATCACAAGAATAGTTGTTATGTTATCAAAATCAGATGTATTAGGAAATTGTTGAGGTTGTTATGTAACTACTACTGTCAAATCGGTACTCTTCCTTGCCTACCACCTACCCTTTGATTTAAATGATCGCACTATTCTTCCTTAATGATTCTCTTTTTTTGTGGTTAAATAAAAATATTTATTTAATTTTTTTATTCATGATTTTCTTTCCCTTTGATGTATTAGGAAGGTATATGAATTAATTGATTCGAAGAATATTAACTCCTTGGAGACAAAATTTGAATGTTGAATTGACTGTACGAAAGAAAGTGCATCGAAAGAAAGAAAAACGAAGACTGGTACCATAATAAGATTAACTAACAGTTACATATTAATTTTCTTTCAAAAGAAGAACCTTGAAAAGGGTTATTCAAAAAATAAAAAAGAAATCTTTATAAAGATATTGAAAATATTGACACAACAACTTCGTAAATAAGAAATATTATATGCGACATCAAATATGCTTCTTATAAAAAATTATAGAGTTAACATTTCGTCTAAAATATTTAATTTGTTATTAATATTTAACTAATAGGATATCAGAAGCACAAGCAAAAGATCGTATAATTTATAATATAAGTATCTAAATGCCAAAGATAATAAATGCGAGTGTATCTGTATGTGTACGTAGGTATGTATGTATTTAACCATGTTGTACCCCTTTGAAAATCTTAAATTTTTTGGCCGCTAACTTTCATTAATAACTCACGCATTTAGAGATTCAAGAATCCAATCTAACTTTCTTCTGGTTAAAATTTTGTATATTTGCGTTTCTACTGTTAGCGTACCTGTCATATCTTTTAATCCAAGTGGTATCTATTCTCGAAGGTGACAAAATCAGATAGAAACCAAGATTTTCTACCGGCAACCTTCCTCAATTCTTTGTTTCTAGTCATCCTTTCCTTTTCTTCCATGTTATCCAAGAAGGGGAAAGGAAAAGAAAAAGAAAAAGGAAGCTTGAATTTTTATTGTGCTTTAAAAGTTTTACCTATGAATAATGTCATAGAAACTCTTACTGATAGCAAACTCATTTCTTGGCCATCCTCAACTTGTAAATAGTTTACACAATTCCAGCCTTTGTTTTGCATTTGCTCCCAAAAGTGTCCACCTAGATTTTTAAAATATTCCTCTTACTTAGGCATTCCCCCCCCCCCCCCCCCCCCAACCCAACCAAAAAAAAAAAACCTAAATACTAAGGGCTCGGTTTGGATGCCATTTTTTGGAGATTTTTGGGAAAAATTTTTTGGAATTGCGTTTGGCATGCAAAATTTTTTGGTCAAATTTTTTTCACCAAATTTTCATTTGAAATTTTAAATAAACTTTAGAGATTTTTTTGTAATTATTCACAAAAACAAGCATGTTTGTGTTCAAATTTTGTTTAGAAAAACTAAAAAAATCGCGAGTAACAAAATGAGACCCATTTGTTATAGGTTTTGAAGTTGGATAATGTAGCGGACGACGAAGTGGACATCCGCTTCTTTAAGCGAACGACGAAGCGGACGTCTGTTTCTTTAAGCAAACGTTTACTAAGACACAAAAATGTTTTAACGGACGTCCGCTCGTCCGCTTTTTTAAGCGAACGTCCACTAAGACATAAAAATGTCTTACCGAGCGTCCGCTTCTTTAAATCACCATTATGTCACATCAAAAAAATTTTCACATTCAAACACTTTTTTACATTTTTCAAAAAGTCAACAAAAAACAATCTAAATAATTTTTTCAAATAATCTTCAAAAAACACTCCAAATAATTATATCCAAATGGAGCCAGAATTTTTATAACTATTACCCATACAAAAATTTTTCTTCAACCCACCTCACCCAACCCCATCCTCTTTCCCTTAAAAAAAAAAAAAAGAATATTGATTACAATAAATCGTCACTACTACAAAATGGGTTATACTTATCCAATTTAAAAACGAATACCACTTGAACAAGAAACAATTTAAAGAATCAAGTAAAAAAGTACATGACAATTTAATAACGAACATATAATTTTATGCAACATTCATTTTCCCAGGCAATAGTCTAAAATTGAGGGACAGACAAACTCTCTTACCCGTTATGAGTGTTGGTTCCACCACTTCCAAAAATTCTCAAGTGGTGTAGTCGGCTAGAATTTTATATTGCATATTTGTGTCTGTCGTAATCAACACCATGAATTTTAAGGTTCCGTGGCAAAACAGCAAACAAAAGTGCTGATTTGTTTTATCGTGTTGTTTGAAACGCAATGTTTCCAGTGCAAAATCCAATTGCGCCATATGGTGTTTATCCTATGATTTTTATATTCAGTATTGGCATCAGTTTTCAAAATCAAATATCTCGAACGATCTTAAAAGCATGAAGAAATTATTCAGATTGTGACATATAAGGAACTTCTAAATACCTATCCGAAACCTTAACATTTCATGATTTCAAACATCACTTTTTAGCAGTCAAGCTTGACATCATTTCTTCCAAGAATAAAACGTTTGGCTTTAGAATTTTCCAACCAGGAAAATACTGCATTCATATTATACTAGAACTGTTATTTTATCTTCTGCACATACGTAGATACTGTAATTTTTTATTTTCAATTAAATAAAATTACACAACATTCGTGTCATGTTCAACAATAACAAACTAGTGCCAACAATTATAATTAAAGAAAAACAATTTGTCACCCATTTCCAGCCCTCCTCCTCGTTCTTCTTGTTACAAAAAAAAAAAAGGTTTTTTTTTGGTCAAAAATAAAAAATATTCAAACTCCATGAACATGTACCATCTAAGCTCAAAATTAGCTTTTTTTTTGGTAAAAAATAAAAAATATTCGAACTCCATGAACATGTACAATCTAAGCTCAAAATCAGGCATTTAAATATCCCAAGCTGCAATGATAAGGGACCTTATTTCCAATTAAATGCGACTATGCTTTTTGCAGATATTAATTGTATTGTGTACTTGTGGAAGTTTTGTTGTATCATAAATGCAACGATGCTCTCATTTTTGGCTACCTCCTCCAACCCAATTTGTTCTCTCTCTTGATGTAATAATTTGACAAGCCAAGTCCCTACAGCAAGAAGAAATCCAACCATATTGATGTTTAGGTCTCAAATATAGCTTTTCTAAATCTACATCTCTTTGTGAAATTCCATCTCTTGACTAACTTATTAAAATGTAGGTGTTGTATTAATATTAATGATACTCATACTTATTGTTTTGAAATACCATATGAATCATTTTACGGGAATGAAAGTATTAGAATTTGCTCCTTATAATTCTTATCTTGTGATTTGAGTTTCAAATTAATTAACTCAATAATATAAAGAAACCTATTCTTGTTTCAAACCAAATATACAGAGGGAAATGATATATATATATATATATATATATATATATATATATATATCCATGTGATTGTGGGGTTAATGATTCCAATCTGAATACCAACCAAACAGCTTCCTAAAATGTGACAAGTTATATGCACACACTTGAAGACTTGTTTTTGACTGAGTCATCATGTGCTAGACTAAAAATAAATTCAAATAAATTCATTTTATTGTGGATGACAATATGAGTACTGTATACATTCGGAATTAGAGAAATTAAAATATTTTTATTTCTCAGGTATGCATTATTCTTATATCCATCAAACATTTTCTTGTTAAAAGAACAAGAACAAATAAAACCATGCACGGGTACATGAAACGAGCAGTGTTCTTTGCATCCTCTAAGACATTTTTTACTCTAAACTGACCTTATAATTTTGCTTCTATATTTCAAATCTAGATTTCAATATGGAATGCTACACAGCTAGTAACATTGAAACGACACGTGTTACACTTTGAATGGGCTAATACATAAAAATTAATACAAACATTCTAATGAATACGATGAACAGATCAAAGATGTTTAAATGATTTATATAAATTTTTAAAATCTTCTGTCAGTCATGCTTCTCCATATCTTTTAGACCCCATCAAAATTTGGAGAGAAAATCAGGCTTTAAATGTGTGTAGGTCTCAGTTCAAAAAAAAATGTGTGTAGGTCTAAGATTGCAACGGTCATGTGCTTAGACGAAGTGTTATGATGGTGAAGCAATGAAAGCATTCAGCAATTTGAGAAATAAAAAAATGCAACACAATCATGCTTGGAATCCAGTGTTAACTTTCCATAGCAACTTTCTTGGGATCCAATGGCTAGCTGGAATTACAAGGCTCCATTTGAGTGCCAATCATGACCCACTTCCACATCAGAATGTATGACCAGATTTACCCCCTTTTTATTTCTATTCTCTGTTTGCGTCTCTGTGAGAAAGAGAGAAGAAGAAAGTGTGTGAAAATAAATATATATGTGTGTGTGTTTTTATTTATTTACGAAATGGTAGCCTGGTTGTGATGATCAGGAGCTTTCTCTTTGGCCTCCCCGGAGGACCATAAGGATGACCAATTGGGCAAGCATGTCAACTAGAGTTGCAAATGAGCCGAGCCGAGTCGAGCCGAACTCGTTTATTAAATAAACTAAAATTTGTGTTCGAGCTCGACTCGTTTTGACGAGTTGAACTCGAACTTTTATAAGTTGAGTCGAGCTTTGTTCCCAAATAGCTCGATTCAAAAAAATGTAAAAGTGTTTGTTATTCGAATCGAACCGAGTATCTCATATTCGAACTCTTGTCCGTTTATTGAATGAGCGAGCTCAAGTTCACTTGTTTACTAAACGAGCTAAAATTTACATCGAGCTCGGCTCCTTTAGCTATACAAACAAGCCGAGCTTAAGTTTTCACGAGCCGAGTCAAGTGGTATTCACAAACAGCTCGATTCATTTGTGGACCATAATTCAAACTTTTACAAGCCAAACCAAGTCGTGTTCACGAATAGCTTGGTTCATTTACAGCTCTATTGGCAACTAAAGTCCACGGGCAAGTTGTTTTTATACTACATTAAGGGTACATTATTTTAAGGGGTACTAATTTATGCATTTTATCACTTTAGATGCATATTCTCTTATTTTTATTTTTTCTTATATAAAAGAATCATAAGCGCGCCAAAATTATATTTCTTTCTGCGTGAGTAGTCCCTACTTGGACTCCTTAGTATTAGTAACACGCGCACTTGATGTCCCAAGTAAGGCGCGGTTCTTGAAGCCGTTGCGCGCCCTGGCGCCCACCACCTTTTCTTCCTTTCCTTGCATTAAATTTGAGAAACAATTATGTCTTTTCTTCCAATTTCACAGAATGCAAACTTGTGCGTGCACAATAAACCAATGCTTGGGCAAGCCTGATTGAATCTACTATGAGGAACATTCTGTCGTCCATTTATATATAGAGATATTTAGATGCAATGTAACAAGCAAATAAGCATTATGGATATGGAATTTAAAATTAAATAGTGTTACTGACGCCATAGACAATGCTTTCTGAATTTACGATCCAATTAATAATTGCCTTCTGAAAGTTGTTGCGTCTTAATGGAATAGCCTGTTGACATACGGACAACAGTGAATTGATGATACAAGCACCTTAATGTGTCCCTCAATGCCAAGATGAACCTGGCATTTGTAGTTGAAGAGCATTTGTGATAGTTAGATGGCTGTTTAATTGATAGTGTAGGTTAGTATAGAACATAAAATATTCGTCCTTGAAATTTGGTGTTTCATTCTAAATTGTGATATAAAAACTTTAGAATGAATACTGTGATTATGTCATTTTAAAAGAAAATGATGGCAATTTCCTTTGCCACCAAAAAGAAGGATAGAAGATCATTATACCCGTTTTCAAGAGCGCAAAATGGTTTTCTGCTTTTTGACTATAAATGGTGAAAGTTACCAAGTAAAATTCACTGCAAATGACTCAAAAAGGGAATGGTCTTATATCTTTCGTACTAGAAACATTTTCTTCTAGTTGTGTTTACATTGAATGTTTAATGGATTTCTCTGTCGAGCATTTATGAGTACTTGTTAAGCACAAACAAATTACTATACAAATACATACACTCGCCTCTACTGTACTCATGCTTATTAGCAATTGTGCATGGTGACGCTGGAACATGGTTTCACCCACATATCTGTCACCACGAACTGTTTGCTGCTAGTTTTACATAATGATAACCTTATTCCTTGTACTTTAATTAATGTTTTTCAAGATATTATTTTTAGCGTCTTTTCTTTCTCAGTGTAAATAAAGCGTCTAAAACAGATCGGTCAAAGGTACGCTAGCTTAGGAGTTAGCTGTATATATGTTACTTACTTGTAATTAAATGAAGTACGTCTCTTGTTTTTAAAAAAAGAAAAAACACTTAAACCTATCTTAACCAATACCCATTAGGCACCCGTTAGATGGATCCAAGTTTAATTATTTGAGTAAGATATAAATAGAATTTGTTGCAAGATATGTAGTTGAATCATCATGTAGAGAGGAAAATGAGAAGGATTTTTTTTTCCTTGTGAATTTGACAGGTGCCCAGGGGCCAAAATTGGTTAGACATATTTAATATTTATAAGCAATAAATTATTTCCATTTCTTAAAAAAAAAAAAGAAGCAAAAAGAATAAGGTGTCATTAACTTTTGTTCTTTTTTGGGGACAAATTTAATTTGCTTAAAACAAAAAATGCACTGTGGAAAACTACAAGCCAAAGCCATACCCTGTTTCTTTGGGTTGTCCAAGGAATCTCTAACGGGCAAGAGAATTGGCATGCCACTATTCTTCTCCAACATGTAGGGACCAATGCCATTTTAACTATCTGCAGTCTCTCTCCATTTCTCTATCCTTTTACCCACAAAACCAAAAATGACAAAAATCAAAAAATAAAAGAAAAAAAATTCTGTTCACAAGGAGCGTGAATCCACGCGCCAAATAATTGTAGGATCTCTCCACTCGTATCTAGTGTGAGTTGTGTTTTATTTTTCTTAATTCTTTCTTTTTTGGGTACCCTTTTTGGAGAAATTAATAAATAATTCAAGGTTATTCCAAATTAATAAACAAAAATGATAGTACAAAATTATAAATTAAGAAAGAAAATAAAGAGAAGGTACCAAACAGGTGTTTTAATAATAAGTGGTGCATTGCTGCTATCTGTGCTGTGCCTGAAAATACTCTACTAAATAGTCTTCCCATTCAAGTAAGGTTAGTTGAAAGGTGGCCAAACAAAAGCCATTGAGTGAGAAAGTGGACAACCTCTCTCCCCCCTCCCCCACCTCACCCACCCACCCCAGCTCCCAGGACCCCTCTTCACATTCATAACATCACATAAACCTTTTTTCATCATTAATGATCAAACAAACCAAAAGTAAAATTATAAAAACACAAAAGGTGAAAGAAAAGTAAAATCCCTCCCAGCAAGAACCAGATTCTTCAAAGAAACCCAAAAAAAAAAAAATATTAAAAAAAGGAAGAAAGAGAGACTCCTACTCCTACTTTTATTTCTAGTTAGTCCATTTCTTGTTTGTTTTTTCTGAACCAATGAATTCCAGAAAGGCATGAGAAAAAGAAGCATGTTAGTATTATGCGGTATGGCTGAGATTGGCTAAAATCTTGGAAGCAGAGCAAGAATTCTGAAGGGTGGTTGTAGAATTTTGAGAGTACTTTGTCGCAGGTTCTTTTAGTTGGTTCAGCTTTTTCTCCTGAAAGTGTATGGAAGGTTGGAAAGAATTCTAAGGTAAAAACTATAAAAATGTCTTCTTGCTGAAATTTTAATTAGTTCTGCATGAAATCTCTTTGTTTTTTTTTTTTTTTTTTTGATAGTGTGTGTAAATTGCAAAAAGGTGAGCTTTTTTTTACTGAACTCTGGGATTGGAGAGAGAGCTGTCTGTTGTGATCTACTAGTTTATTCCTCAATTTCGATGCTGCATGTTAAATTACTTTTTTGAATTCTTTTGGCTGAATTTATAGCTTCAAACTGGTGAAATTGGAAGGAGGTGCTTCTGTATTAATTGAGGTCTGTTATACCTTGATTTTTCCCTACCTTTAAAGCTCTCAAACTATCTTAAAATCAGGAAGAAAAATAGATCATTTTATTGCGTAGAAGATGGGTGAGTTTTGTCATGTACAGTTTTTTTTTTTGTATCTTTTCCCTGTGGCATTTCTTAGTCAAACTCAAAAGCGGACAAAAGATTTATATATTATTTCTCTCTTGTATGTTTTTGCTTGGACATAGTTTGCCTTAATAGTGTGTTTTCTTGTGGCAATTTTCCAATTTTGGCTTTTATTGAGAAGTGTATAGAGAATCAAGAGTATATGTTTTTAAAATATGCAACTAGGTTGGTTATATATCAATAACTGAAAAGATTTGTAGATGAAGGTTCCCCTATTTCCATCCAATCATTTGCTCGAGAGTCCTGTTAACTTCTCCCCTCCTGCTTCTTTGCTTTTCCTGAGGCTCTTATCTGATGAATTGCCTTAGATCAAGTTGAGATCCCATTTTTCACCCCTTTGTCATGCGCAATTTCTGAAGCTGGAGTGTGTCATGTCTCGATCTTTGATCAGGAGAAGCATGATCAGCTTGATGATTTCAATATTTTGAAGTCTATTCCATGATTATGTATCCTACTACTTGCGTTGTTCACTATATTGTGGGCAAGAGAGACGCAATATTGTTCATTATATTGTGCTCCAAGTGAGGGCCTGAAATTGTCCATTGTATTGTGAGCAAGAAAGAGGCTGAAATCTTAAGGCTGCAAATGGAAAAGTTTGTCAAAAGAAAAGAAAGATGTAAACAGCCAACGTGCTTATGTTGCTGCATAGGTAATTCATGATTTGGGCGTGCAAAGAATTCAAATTATTCCACTTCCAGCTACATTCTGGAAATGATTTCTAAAGATATCTAATAATGGAGATATGGTCTTCAAACAACTTGAATTGAAGATGGTATAAAAATTTCTTGAGAAGATGATCACTAAACAATTTTCTCTGTTTCTGCTTATCCAGGGGCAAACACTGATGCTGGAAACATGGGAAAGAAAGTGAGTTGGTTTTCAACCATCAAGAAGGTGTTTTTTTCCAGCTCCAAGGAGAAGCTAACTGATGTAAGTGGGTCTTTTCTGCACAAGTTTCAACAGTTTGTCACTGGATGCACTGCAGATAAGCTGTTTCTAGACTTTCCTGGCAGAAAACAAAAAACAATGTGTGTTATTGTCTCTGAGCATGATGGGGAATATAGTATTATAGCAGAGGACTGAGAAGTTGCTAGTAGCCTAAGTGAAGCTTTATAAAATTAGTCATCAATGGAGATGATATTCCTAGTTTCTGTCCAATTCAGTTTTCATTTGATATCATCCACACCGAAGAGTTTCGTAGAGAGCTATTCTCTTGTTGTATTTGGAAATATAATATGACTATAACTCATTGTCCTCATAAATAAAATAGATACTTGTGAGTATATCCCATTTTAGAGTGCTAAAATGGATAGAAAATCTTATTGGTAGGCCATAGCTTGCTCATTGGTAAGAGCAACTTTTGCCAAGGTATAAAGCTCATGTCTGAGTTTCATGTACATCTGCTTGGCAACAGAAACGGGCTTAAAAAAATAGACACAGAAAGAAACAGAAAGAGCCTGTTATTTAAATGATTGATCAGCTGGCTTTGAATGTTGCAGGGATCAGAGAAGACAAGTTCCAAGGAAAAGAAGAGACGAGGTAAAGCAAAACATGGAGAGAACAGATCATTTATTCCCCTTTTCAGGGGACCAAGCAGCATAGAGAAAATCCTTGGCGAAGCAGATGAACTATTTCTCAGGCCTACTACATCTTCTGAGTTACCAAAAACACCACCAGCATTACCTGTGAGGCCACCCTCTCCTCGAGTCACCTCACCTAAAGCTGTCTCTCCCAGGGCAAATTCTCCTAGGGCTGCTTCTCCAAAAGTTGCATCCCCTAGGGCTGCGTCCCAAAGGTTGGCTTCCCCTAGGATTGTTCCTCCTCGTGTTGCTTCACCCAGGGCTGCCTCTCCTGTGGTGCCCCAAAACCGCAGGGAAGCTAAGTATGTTTACAGGCCTGAACCAACATTGAAGACCCTCCATCTTTCAGCCACCAAGATCCAGGCAGCTTATAGAGGTTACATGGTAATAAAAATTTTGGCTTAATCAGAAAAGTATTTCCCCTGCTTACAGAATCTAGATATTTTGTCTCTCTCTCTCTCACAAGTCTTGAGAATTTGGTCACAGCGGCACATTGACATTCATGGTAGCTTCAAGAATTCCAACACATATTTTGCATTAACTCATGATTTTGCAAAATCAAATGGGATATAGATATAGAATTTTCCTTGCTCATGCTATCCACAAATTGACTTGCTTAGTTGCGTATGGCGGGTACTGGACATTGAGTTGTGTCAGGAGTATACCTTGCAAAGTCAAGAGCTCAAGAAATATGGCTTGTTTATGATTTGGTTACCTAGTGTTCGTTAATCAAGAGGGGTATCTATTTCACTTTGATTGCAGAACATAAACTATCAGGACATACAATTTAGCCTCATAACACTTAAGACCAATGTTGAGCCCTAAAGTATTATCTAAAGTAATGGATGGTTTCAGGCCTCTGGCAGAAAAATTTGCCATGTGTTTATGGATAGTGAATCTTTCATTCAACTAAATTTGTCTATTCTTTTTTTTTTTTTGGTGCAAATTCTAATAGGTGTGAGATCAAATAACATTTCTCTTATGTAGGCAAGGAGGAGTTTCAGGGCTCTGAGGGGCTTAGTAAGACTTCAAGGTGTCGTGAGAGGCCAGAATGTGAAGCGACAGACAATAAATGCTATGAAACAAATGCAGCTTTTGGTAAGAGTTCAAACCCAAATTCAGTCACGGAGAATTCAAATGTTGGAAAACCAGGCACTGCAGAGTCAGTCTTTCAAGAATGACAAAGAAGCAGAGAATACATTGAGCAAATGGACCTTGAACCAGGTAGTGAGTTTAGTAAAGCAGAGTTTACCTTTACTTATGGCTAACTATTATGGATTGTTGCACTTGGATGTATTGAACCACTGAGTTAATTGAATTTTCAAACAAACAGTACTGGTGGCCTTTATGCTCAGTCCATTTGAATGTTGTATGTAATGATATGTAAGAAGAACTTGTATAACGTGTAATTTCAAAATATTCTCATCCTTCTGTTGACATTTATTACCAATCTAGAGTGGTAAACAAAACAACTGATAATCATTCCATTTTATACTGCTGCTTTTATCCTTTGTCTCTTTACCTGACTTGTGTTGCATGAGTTTTTGTGGAAGGGATGTGTGGCTTTCTAGATGTAATTTTTGGGATGTGTGGCTTTCTAGACATAATTTTCTTCTGTTTGTTTATTTTACTGCTAAAGACGGATACTTGATTTAGTCTGAGGCAGGTAACCATGAAGATTGGGATGATAGCTTACTAACCAAAGATGAAGTTGAAGCAAGGCTCCGGAAGAAAGTAGAGGCAGTCATCAAGAGAGAAAGAGCCATGGCCTATGCATACTCTCATCAGGTTCAGTTAGCTTTCCTAGTTACAATGTAGCAATTTCTAACCATCAATTCTTCTAGAATCATATTAACTTCCGTGTGGATTAGTTTAAGGGATTAAAATTAATAAACCTAGGCTAGACCATAATATAAGTAGGATCCCGTTAATCCGCAGTCTTAATTCTTTTTTTTTGCAAATTGCAATATGTGCTACATTTGTCTGATGCATATGAATAGGGATTGTTTCTATTTTCAATAACGAATTTCCATTGTAAGTATTCAATTTTTCTGCTGCATCTTTTTTTTTTTGGGCGGACGTGTACAAGTATTTTTTTTAAATTTGTTAGATATTTCTTGCCATATAGTGCTTGAGTTTTGTTTTTGGACTGGACTACAGACTTATGGATTTCAAATACCACAGACAGAAAACGAGGCTCCAGTCACTAGAATAAACATTTTTTGTTATTGAAATTCTAAGCCTGTAAACTAAAAATACACATACAGATCTCACAACAGGAAATTTTGTCGATTTGCAAAGATGAAGAGGTGTAATTTACTTAATTTTGTTAGGGATAAATACACTCAATGTATGAATTTCTTTTGAAGAGCGATGTCTTCAAGGCTAATTACAGCTTTTTACACACATATATGTCAACTTGCAAAATATCAAATAAAGATTTGGGTGTTAAATGTATTCATCCTCATTTTACCCCTTCTTGTGCATCAGTTGTGGAAAGCCAATCCAAAGTCATCTCAAACGGCTCTAGACATCAGACTCAATGGTTTCCCGTGGTGGTGGAATTGGTTAGAACGTCAGTTACCTCCAGCAAATCCATCAGAGAACCAATCTGCTGCCAAGAATGTTCAGCTAACGCCTCCAAGGCCAATTTCAGAGCACAAGCGTAGTCCACGACCTCAGGCAAGCAACTTTAGACACCACAATTTTGCTTTCGACAAACATGAATCAGTGACACCAAGGTCATCGAAATCAGCCGTACCAGTTAGAGGCAAGCAATTTCACACTCCAAGTAGAACACCACCACCAAACAGCTCAGGTTTAATGAAATATACAAGACCAAGAGCCAGTGCAGCTGATTCTCCTTTTGATCTTCCAATGAATGATAATGACAGTCTCACTAGCTGTCCGCCATTTTCAGTTCCAAATTATATGGTCCCTACTGTCTCAGCAAAAGCTAAAGTGAGAGCAAATAGCAATCCGAAGGAAAGAGTTCCTGGTACTCCAGGAAATGACTCAAAGAGGAGGTTTTCATTTCCTCTGACTCCAAATGTAGGGTCTTTCAAGTGGAACAAAGGATCTAGCAAAGATTCTACTTCTCAGAACGTATTGGAGAAACATGAATCCATGAGATCTATTGGAGACATGAGTGCGGATTCAACAGTTTCTATGCCTGCTATGATTGGGAGGAAGCCTTTTAACAGATTTGTGTGATTCGTTTTCTTGTAAGTTCTTTGTTTGTTAACCTTCATATTAACTTGTTGTTCTTGAGGCTTTTTTTGTTTTATTCTATTTGATTATACGAGTGCATGGGGTGATGGTATCTTGATTACAGAATACTAATGTACAACAATAAAGAGACAATAGGAAATGATGGCTTGGATGTAGATGATATTATTTACTGAAGATGTATGCTATTCTTTATTCTCTCATGCTTGCTACCCCAATCCACCACGAAGGGTTTAGAATAGAAGAAAATAGGGTGGTTGATGTGATAAATTGTTGTATGAACATGAGCAGTGTGAGCAAGGGATTGGAAGTGGGACGTGAAGTTTGGATGAATTTCGTATAACAGGGTTCACTTACATAGATAGAAGAAAGAAGGTCTTACTGAAATTTCTTGATAGTGCAATGTGAACTAAACAGATTTACCAACCTTACGTGCCGGATGTGCCAGACAGCTGCTAAGTGCTTTACATCTCAAAAGAAAATAAGATTCTGAAATCTATCGTGTCACTGAGAAGTTGGTTAGCCTGCAAGGAACTTCTTGTCTTAGCTAATACTTTTTGGGTCAATTTGATCAAGAGTAATAAAAGTTTTCCCCATTGTAACTGGTGTTACAATACAAGCTTTCTGAACCATACAGCTGTATGGTGTTTTTGGTCTCGTATTCTGCACGTGGCATCTTCTTGGTTTTTGCTAAGCAAATGCTAAAGTTGCAAAGAAATTTAAAATAAGAACTAGTACAATTTGATCATTGTAGCGGTTCTTCAGTTTAAGCTTTTTGCAATATACAAAACCATGGTGCTTTGACTGATTTCAATCTCATAAGCAAACTGGGATCATACCTATGTATTTTGAGAAAAAGAATTACATGGATTGGGTCCACGGTTGGTCTAGAAGTAACCACTTTATTAATTAGATGAGTTATGAGTGAGCCATAGTGTGGGTAGTGGGCTATAGTGTGGGTCACTTAATTGAATAAGATGCTACTTTTAGAACACATGATCCACGGGCAATCCATGTAAGTATTTTCCGTATTTTCCTACCACTCGAGACAAAGTTTGCTTGTATGCATGGCACCTTCTTGCCTTTGCTAAACGATAATACAGTAAATTACTAGTAGAATTTGATTGTTATAGCTGGTATTGAAATCAAAGCTTTCAGCAGCATAGAAATAATGGTATCTTAAATCTGATAAGAAAACTACGCTCGCATCTGAAATTCATTCTAGCACATGAGAAGTTAGTTAGTTTGTATGGCATATTGTTGGCTTGGGTAAGCAAATGCTACATTTTCAAGTCATTATAAGCTTTCTGCACAGTGTATAAAGTCCTTGATGTCAAGAATAAACTTTAATATGGGAAATATATCTATGTTCTTGGCAATCAGGAGGCTGAAGTAGGACTGTTCTGTTCCATGTACTCGTATGTTTCATTTTAGGAATTTTGGAGAAAATAATGGAATTTTGTTGAGATGAGATGAGATCAACTACTGAATTCAAGTGTTGGCACCCCTAATTGCTCTGGTGCTTTAGTTCTATGATAACATGCTGAAAAAGGATATGATATATTATAGAGGTCGAACGGCAATTATTGATATATACCTTAGTAAGTAAGGTCTTATGAGTTAATGCCTATCAATAGTCCTCTTAGCATACAATTCAAACACTGCTCTTGACAGCAGAACTGTATCCGGTCTGCTTATCATTATATCGGTCCCAAAGCATGATGCCACCATATTTTGATGATCCTTTGGCGAATGGCAGAACCTGTGATGTTAGCACTTGCTTTGGAACGTAACCATTTCCGGCAGCTGCCGTTGAAGCTGGAAGACCAATAAAAAACTTCGTCGCCTGTATTGAGGATGTCCACCGATTCCAGGAGTTCTTGAAATTGCCAGGATTGCCAGAGTTGTACTCACAAGGTGGATTGTTGTAAAACTGGATCCAGACATAGTCAAAGAGTCCAGTTTTTAGAGCAGGGTCCAACTTTTGGTCAGGAAATGGACACTGTGGGGCTGCAGTTAAGTATACCTTTTGGCCTGGTCGGCTGTAACCGGACAATCTGCGAGCCATGGCAGCATAGTGAGTTTCTCCAAGTTCAATATCAAAGTCTATACCATCTAAAACAGCATCACCAAGTGGTCTGAAATTTGCTTGGCCACCTAAAAAATGATTCCACAAGTAATCAGCCACTTGCTGCGCGTCCTCAGCCGATGATAAAGAATAGCTCCCATCACCACCGCCAATCGAGAGCATGACCTTAATTCCTTGACTTTGACACAGGCGAATGCTGTCGGCCAATATTTTACACCTGCCAGATGATGGGTCGCAATGGCCAGCTAAGTTCAACTTAGGAGTTTGGCCATTACCAAAAGTTGAGAGGAAGGCTATATTCACAATCTCATATAGCCCAGAGGCACATGTATCCCTCAAGGTGCCTTCCCTCCCATTTTGGCCCCAGTAGACAACAATTCCTCCAGATTCTGAAATGAAAATGAGGGAAAAAATTATTGTGAGTAATAGAAATGGTGAACAGTATTTGACGCTCATGTTTGGTTGAATAAGCTCTGTCTTTTAGGCTGCAATAACGGAGTAACGGAGCACTTGTTTTATAGATGGCGCAAAAGATGCTTGATAAGAAGCAAACAGTTGCACTCGACTTGCAGTTGACTTTCGTAGACTAGGTACAGCCACGGTTTCAACCTTCCCGTTTATACTATAGGCATTTTTTGTCTTCTCTTGCTGCCACCATACTGTAATGCTAATTGCTTTTACCCCCAGTGACAAAAAGGTACTATTGGCACATGGGAAACTTCTTAGGTATGTCCGGGCAACGTAAACGGATAATGCTGTGTGGATCTAAGTTTTTAGATTTGGATCGAGTATCGACTCGATCGAATTCAGGGTCAGAGTCAGGGATCAATGAATTCGATCGGGAGTCAACTTGAGATCGAACGGAATAATGTCATAAATACATTATATATATATTAATTTTTTTAATTTTAATTGTTAGTCAAAATAAAAAATATCAACGACTTGAAAAAGTCATATCCTTTTAAAAAGTTAAAAAAACCGAACTTTATTTTATTCTCATTGGAAAAAGAAATAAGATGGATCGTCCACATAATTTTTAATACTAAAATAACAAAATATTTATCTGGTAATAATTTTTAAACATCATGACCTCACCTCTCATTTTGGGAGCTTACAAATTAAGAAGACTCATTTTTGTAATTTTCTAGTCTATAGGCTTTCTTAAGGCAAATGCCAATATGATTTTATTGAGATTTTCATTTTAGTTTTGGTCAGTCATTGTATTGTATCATGCACTGACCAAGAAAAAATGCAAAAGGAAATGATTATTTTTGAATGGGTTGGACCTATTCATCTTTTAAAAAGTTTTCCAGTCAAAGTCTCTTGGTCTTTTGAATTGGGGTTGGGAACCACGCAACATGATTGACTTTGTAGACTGATTTGATTGAGGGGTCTTTTTGACTTTGTGGATTTTTTTGATCGAGGAAGCGGTAGACGGAATCAAAGCTTAGAAAGCCGGTTCTTCTGTTCGGTTCTTGAAAATCGGTCTTCTGCCCGATTTTGACCGATCAGATTCGATTTTTGATGATCGATTTCTTAATTTTTCAGTTTTTAGCTCGACTCGTTCCGAACACCTGATCGATTCTTGGTCCGATCGATCTGATCCGAATTTCAAAACACAGGTGTGGATATGAGTGAGTATTCCGTGCATCACGCGCGTCACGTGGCGTGCCACGTGGTGCATTAGAACCAATCACACATCGCCAAATAATACGAGGTATGGCCCACCATTGCCACATGGCGATAAATTATTGGTTCTAGTACACCATGTGGCAATGCACGTGATGTATTGTATACTTTTCCGTGTGGATACATCATCACCAAACTCAAGAGAAATTTCGTAAATAAGTTTTAAATTCCAACACAAAATTATTATTTTTTTAATAAATTTTTATTAGCACAATATTTTTCCGCATATAGGTAAGACCTAACATGGCCGACTCTAAGGGTCTTGGTAGTAAGGATCCGGTGGAAATTTCATTTCCTGCGATGACGCATTAAACATGAAAGTAATAACTGAATAATAATAACAGTACGTTTCAGACATTTAATGAAAATGATTTTGCGTGCACAGATTATATATTAAGAATAGGATACACAATTATCGTAGTGCAGGGATACACAAATAGCAATGAGAATGGAAGGATAGAGTCTGGATGGGACTCGGAGTAGTCTGAAATTGTCCTTTGAGAAAAGGTTAAGTTTATTTATTTACCTTACTTTAACACATAATTAGTTTAAGACGCCAATATGAGAGTTTTATTTTGAAGTAGGCAAATCATTTTGCTCATCTCTCAACTTTCATGCATAATTTTATTTCATCTCTGATCTTCTAAAGATTCCTGCTAGATCCCTTGGTTTGCATATTTGATTTTAAATCGTTTCTAAGCAATATTCCGTCCAAACTAGATATAACGGATACTATCACATGCTAGACATGTGATGAAGACAAAAGTACCTGGTGCAAAAAATAACAAAAAATTTAGTGACTTCATTTATCCCTCAATTGATGCATGATCCTATTTTGTCCCTAAATTTTGATGCTTGATCCTATTTTATCACTGTGCTCTAAAAGCTGCTATTTACATACTCGATATTTTTTTTTCCAAAAAAAAAAAAACTAAATTCTTGACTTTAAATTGCCTGACCAAAGAGAGTTGTGAATTACTAATTTGATTATATTTGCTATGTTTTAAGTTTGTAGTAATATTATCATAGAAAACTATTTTGTTTCGTTTGTTGGCTAATAGTGTATAACCTTCCTATGTAATTACCTTGATTGAGGGTTCGACTGGTTAATAAAAAAATCTATTAGCTTATTTGCTAAAAAGAAGTGTTTGTCACCTTTATCATGAAATTTAAAAATCTTCCCAAAAAATCACACTAGCTAGAAAAACAAACGAGACCAATTGATTCATCATGAATGTCACTTGCACAATTTATATAGTACACTACAATGGCAAATCAATCAAAAGATTGCCATTTATGAAAAGTTAATATCCATTTATGGTACCAATAGATATACATTATAACAGCAAATCATCATTAACGTCATTGCACATAACTTACGGTTAATATCCATTCATTGTGCCAATAGAGGTATATACTACAATAACAAATCAACCAAAAGCTTGGTCATTTATAAAAAGTTATCTGCAAGGCAATGTCAACAAAAAGAGGCCTAAGGGACTGTGTCACATATTTTGAGAGAGCGTGTGATCACCAAAGTGAATAGAAATAGTCATATATGGTAATTTTCACTTATTAATGACTATGTTATAGTGTAATTCATATTGTTTCACCACACTATATTCTTAATTAATTTAGGAATATAGAAATAGTGACCACTCCTATTTGACTGTTTATTCTTTTCTCGTTATCGAACTATAACTCGCATGAAGTGCAATTTTGAAACTTCTTTCAAATTATACTATCATTTTTGCAAGTTATTATTTTTAACAAGTGGCATCTCCTACTATTAGAAGTAGTGAATCCTATATCGATTACTCATTATCTTTTCATATGTCATACTATACCCAATTTCTACTCTACGAGCGGTTCTTTATGAGTAGGGCTGTTGTCAAATCGATTCAGCTCGATCAACAATTCAACTCTAACTCGAGTTGACCAATTTGAGCCAAGTTCGAGTAGTGCTGATCACTCTAACGAGTCTAGTTCAAGTGTTGGTTTCCCAAACTTGAATGCTCGTTGAGCATTATCGAGCATGTAATTATATAATATTTATTTATTATGTATTTACTATTTTAGGTGCGGAAGTTATAAAATTTACTAGAATTATCCTCGAGTACTTGAGCTCGAGCTCCAATAGGCTCACAAGTGCAAAAAAATTAAAAAAAAAGACTTTTTGAGCCAAGCTCAAGTAGTTTTTCATTGCTTTGAGCTCGAGTTACAAAATTTTTAACTTGATCGAGCTTGAATCGAGTTCGAGCAACATTTATGATTGTCGAGTTCGAACTTAAGCATAGTGCTACGCTACCTCGACTTAGCTCGATTACATCTCTTATGAGCAACAAATAATAGACCAAAGTATAGTTATCGACACTCAAGATACTATGATAATTTCAAGGACAAGGATTACTTACGTATTTGTCATTAAGAGTTTCAACATTTGGAACTCCATACGGTAACTATTGGTCGATTAATCCAACGAATTTGTTCTCCAACAAGCATTCATATACTAGCTTAGGTGTCACATAGCATAAACAATGAAATTGATTACTATTTACATAGGTAGAGGTAAAGTATATGCGAGTCTATGTGTATTAATGATGTCCAATTTCATTAATACTATGACTAGAGATATTGAAGAATATAAATTGTGTATAATGAGAGTCTCATTATTGCAACTCTTAAAATTTTATTAGATACAGTTAATATTATATAGACTTTATCAAATTAACAAGCATATTCAATGAAAAATATTAAATAATAAAGAAAATACTACATTTGTTTATATAACATGAAATAAGTGTGATGTACAACCCTTAAATATCTATGCATTAACATGTCTCAACATAACACGCATTAATATATCAACATATAATAAAAACATGCATAGTAACTGTGGACGATTATGAACTTTACTAAAATTTTACTCAACTAGTTTCCTCGAGTGAAAAAGAAATTAGATGGTTAAATCTTTGGGACGTCTTCAACTCTTGATATGCCTCATTGGGGACGTGTTCAACTCTTGATATGATTCTTTGGTTGCTCCTTAGTGTCATCTCTGTCTTCTTTGTACATTACAAATTAACGAGTATATTAAATGACAAATATTAAATGATAAAGAAAATGCTACATTTGTTTATATAACACGAAATAAGTATGATATACAACCTTTAAATATCTGTGCATTAATAGGTCTTATCATGACACGCATTAATATATCAACATATAATAAAAACATGTATAATAATTGTGGATGATTATGAACTTTACTAAAAGTTTACAAAACTAGTTTTCTTGAGCCAAGAAGAAGCCAGAAGGTCAAATCCTAGGGGACGTCCTCAACTCTTAATATGCTTTTTCAGTTGCTTTTTGGTACCATCTCCACCTTCTTTGTACATTACAAATGTAATTCTATTGAAGCAATTTAAAAAATACAACCTAATATTAACTTATACTATACACGTTACATGTATGTATCAAGAAATTTCGAGTTATATTCAAAGCGAGTTAGGTGAAAAGAGAATTACATCAAAATAACATAGAGTATAGGACACGCAAGCCCTATAATAAAACATTCAACCATTCACAATTAGATTGGTCAAACTTCATAACCATATCCCATGTCATCCTATAATCTAGGAATAAATAAAAGCATAAAGTTTATTTAACTCTAATGATAAATTATATGGCCATTAAAACTAATGATACTAGATTAAACTTCTTTGAATATATGTCTCAAAAATCTTTTAGGACAGTTAAGGTTTTCAAAATTAGGTTTTGTAAAACTTTCTTTTGAATTTTAATACTTATATCTGAAAAGAGTTTTCCATTATAAAAAATTCATAAAATTTTCTCAAAATCCTAGACATTCCAAAATTTTCAAAAACATTCTGATCTTAATATTAGGGGGATCGGATCTGTGAGGCTCTGCTTGCAGATCCAACGTCACAAATCAGAAAATTATGATCAATTCACGGCTTAGATCCACGAGCTGGTGCCCTTGGATCCCATCCACGGATCTAACTTGTAGATTTTGTCAAAAAGTACCTGCAACTTGATCTATTCACCGATTTTTTATTGTTTGAAACCACAGATTCTCTTTGAAAAAATACAATTTTGATGTTTTTTCAAAACTCTTTTGATCCAAAAATTATTTTGAACAAACACAAGATGTAATTCCACTCATAAATGGTACTTGTTGGTTTGAATTTGCAACCAATATTGCTAACTGCGTGGATCAGGTTGCTACCAATAATATTTTATTATCGAAACAATAAAATTGGTGTACAACAGAGTTATGACCACTTTCAGCTGGGAAAATTGATACAGATTGAAATTCTGTTTCCTTATTTCAATGCATTGATCATTTACGCTGAACCATCAAAACCACTCGCACAGAAAATCATATTGCAACAGTGCTAAGTGCTGGCCACAAGTGTGGCAACCATTTGACCTGGACCCAAATATGCCAGGATAAAAAGCAGAAAATGACCAAATTTCGACGTTAATAATATCATTTTATGTCAATTCTGCAGAGTGAGCGGACAACAATCTGCAAGTTGGTTATCCCAAAAAAGAAAAAAAAAATTTCTTAAGCTAGTTGCGGGATATTCTAATCCATAATCAATCTGCTAAACGCTTGGGAAGCCTGAGCAAACTTTATTTCTCCTTTTGTCCCAATCAGAAGTTTTTGTCACAGTGAGCAACTTAACCCCCAACTGGACAGCCACTAGTCATGACAGCTTCCGACGTGAAGCAACTCTCTAGTTAGACCAACTGATCAATCATCAGAAACAGTGTACAACAATTTTTTGCCATAGACCATCGTCAAAATTGCCTTTGATAATATGCTAATAGTCACAAACACTAGACCAACAATTCAAGAGGATTACACATGAAAGCTACAGTTGCACCTATTATGGAGATCCACTGACACCGGACACAAACAAACCGGTATCTACAACCAACCATAGTTGCTCCCAACACTTTGACATTGTAGCAAGCTACATAACTTTCTACCTGCATATATGGTTTTTGGAAGAAAAGACTAGCCGCATAATCCGGCCAAACTTCTTTGGGACATGCATTCAAAGCTGCACTTCCCTGTCAAATATCCAACTAAAGGGAATGCGGGGTCCTTGTCTTGCTCTCCCTTGAGCTCTCTCCTCTAGTCTTCTGATTCTGGGGGATAACCCACAGATGTAGTCTTGGGCTTTCCGACCATCAGCGGATAGTCCAGTCAGATCTGCCACTTTCCATCTGCCAACCAAAAACTCCAATATATCTGCGTAGTCTTTGGCAGTGTAAACACCAAGGCGCTGTGCAACAGCTGAGAAGTGCTCGAAAAGGTCATCGTCACGTCCATCATACATCAAATGAGCTGGCATAGAAATTTTTTTTCTCATCATGTCAGCAAAAGACATCACTGTTGCATCAGGGTCAATCTCAAAGAGCTTTTCAACAATCTTGGTGTAGGCAGTTTCATGACGCTTCTCATCTGACGCAATTGTACCACAGATTTGAGCCAACTTGACGTCCCCATGTTCCTTGGCTAGTCGAGCTGTGTTCCCATGGGAAATAAAAGTTGCCCTTTCTTGAAATGACGTATAGATAAATCCAAGGTACGGACTGTTTTCAGTCCGAGGATCCTGCAAAAGATTATATGAAATTAGATGCCGAGTTTTAAGATAATGTAAATGTAGAATCGGAATAGATATGGTATGGACTCATCGATATAAGACACACATACATGCAAAATAAATGGAATAATGTAAAAACCGATATATGCTAATTTTATATATTACATCCACGTAGAACGCTCAACTGCCTTTCCCACTAAAGAAAACTAACTCTCCACATATTCAAGCATTGCCAAGACCCAATGAAAATAGAGAGGAAAAATGAAGAAAAAGAATAAGTGTCAAAGGTCCAGTAAATTTGTCCAACACATGTATTCCGCATTTCAATGAGGCTGAGCACCATTTCAAATATTTTGACTTTTGAAAAAGTCCACTCCACCTGCTCTAACAACCAATACTCCTTCACAAACCAATCGTCCACTGTTCAATAAGATGGTTTAAAAGCCTAATCATTTAAAAGAATATTAGCATACCAAAAATGAAAGAATTGTGATAAACCAAGCAAGAGTAGTTTATCAAATATATACTTGCACATTTTTGAGAAGCACTTTTGCCGACAACATAAGTAAGCATATTCAAAGAAGCCTAGACTCTTTTCCTTTCTTTTCAACTTTTTGCTTATTAGTTTAATTTATCAAAAATACTTCAAAAAAAAAAAAAATGAAATAAAAAAAGGAGAGAAATTCAGTTCCAAGAAAATTTGAGTGATAACAAACAAGATGAAGAAGGCTACAACTCTTTGGAATTTAGAGATTAACCCTATGGATATCTGCTGGATCAAACAACAAAGAAGCTACTTAAACAGAACACAAACAGTAAGCTACTTAAACAGAACACAAACAGTAAACAAAATAATTAAACTAACGGGGTAAGGGTCTCACCATTCCTGACCCAATCAAATACTGAATTGTTTTCTCAATTTGTTTCATGTCTACCCGTCCAGACAAGTAGAGATACTTGTTAAGAAGGTCACCATGTCTGTTCTCTTCTGCAGTCCAAGCCCTTGTCCAAATTGCCCAAGGAGTTAGACTTGCGCCAGTTTCATCTCGAACACCATCCAAGGTATTAAGCATTGTTTGGTAAGTTGGAAGGGCTTCTTCTGTGATCATGTCTCCAACTAACACAACAAAATAATCATCTGGAATTTCCTTTGCCCGTTCCCTCAATTCCTTGACTTGATCATCAAATCCATCAGAAGTAGGATCTGGTAAGAAATCCTGTGGTTGCCAACATTTTTCCACAGGCTTCAAGTGAACCAATAAATTTTGCTCAGCCCAGTCCTCCATAGCTTTAAAGATCTCAATCTTTTGAGGAGGCATAGAATGTGTTACTTGTACATGAACCTCACGAGGAGGACTGAAAGGCTGTTTTATATTTTCGATCTCCCTAAATTTAGAACTACAAAATTAGAATACATGAAAACTAAAAGAGAATTAGCATGGAGAAGGAACAATAACAGCGTAGATATATATAGGCATAAATCAACAAGGATCGAATGACCAGTGATTTGATCCTCATATGGTAACGGTATAATTAAAATATGGACAACCAGATACTTAAATGTATGGTCAAATCAATATCACTCCACACCTTACCTTATTTAACATAGAGATACACAGTTAATTTTAGATTGCTTATACTGATGGTGGTAAGCATACAATCAAACAAATGTGAGAGATATCACAGCATTACCAGATTAAATTTTAGCTTTTTTATCAACAGTATCAAAAAGAATAAGATAAGCTCCTTTAGTAGACAAACTAATAAAAGGGAAAGCATTTTGTCCCAGAGGATGAAATCAATGAAATTCAGCTTTTAAGAACCAAGTCCATCAGAACTCATCTATTATTCCTTGTCTTCAGACATTGTGATTCAATTTAATCACAGGACCAAGACAAATTATTCTAATACTAGCATTAGGACAATGATATCACGAGCCACTCAAGGATCTAGCAACATATCCTGAAGTTCAATGAGCATTCTGTCAATAAAACATGGCAAGGAATTCGTAAATGGTGCTAGAGAACTACATGAAATTGGAGAGTAATTTCACATAACATATTTGCTAACAGAATGGCAGTTTCATTTGGCCCTTTCGCAGGAGAACAACATAAGAACTACACAAAAATTTTAGACGTCGCTTTTCTCTCATCCTCTTCTCTTTGTCCACTCTTACCCCGACCCTCAGCCTCAATGCTCCAAAGTAAATGACACATGCACACACATAATTTACCAGGGATGCTACCTAGAGTAGAGATGAATTTCTCTGGTCATTCCAAACTGGGGCACAATAGCAATTTGAATAACTAAAGTTGGCTATCCGGAACCTCAAATTAATATAACTGTTTAACAGCTCAATATGTTCATTTTAACAATCAAGCTCATGAAAAAACACTATTACATTTTCAAATTATTTGATTTTGCATATAAATTTCAAATAAGACATATATGCCATACCCAGAGAAATGTTAATGTCGCTAAGCCTTACTACTGTTATTAATACTTTTCTATATTGTGTGATCTAAAGAAGCATACACCCTAGCTCATTACATCTTATCTTACAAAGTAATCAGTGATTGGGATCCTGTTCCATTAGACATGTTGATCTCTGTTCCAATCATCATCCGCACATGAGTATGCACACACTGGCATTATGTTGCAGTTTCTCTCACAGGATTACTTGCTGCAGCATTTTTTTTACCATCTCCAGAACACAAACTACAAAACGACACAGTCACACCAAGTGGCTATATTGTCTTTTTGGAGTACGGGAGAAAGGGGGAGGGTTAACACAAACAAACTACCATCTAAATCATGGTTTCTGGCCATTCAGACCATAAAGACGACCATGAAGAGAAAGAAAAGCAATGATCGCAATGCCAAAGTCCGTAAACAATTTGTCTCTTCTTCTTGCCATATCTATGTCCTAGATGACAATGATAAACTACTAACAGTTGAATATTTACAAATTCTACCACAATTTCCTTGGTCTTCTATCTGTACTTGGAATATTTTCTCTACACTATCACATAAGATCTATGCATCTTTTTAATGGAAAGCTACTTCTACGGTCAAATGAATATACCATAAATGTATTGCAGACATCCAACTTTCAAAGAAGATTCATCGTGAGCTGTAATATACAGCACACGCTCGCACATGCACCCACATAAATTACATCAACATTCATGGTAACAGGTATTCGCACATGCATTCGTGCAAAAAAACAGATCTTTCAAAAGCTTAATAATGCCATTTCTTTACTCCAATGTAAAAAATTTGCAAATTTTCATAAATGTCTACCAGCTCAAATTGCAATTATCACTCATCAAAATTTGAGCCACATAATTTGGATTTCATAGACATCTTTGACTGTATCTAATAGAAATTACGGAAAACACTAGAATCACATAGTTTTCTGTTTCTCATTATCAAAGATAGTGAAACTACAGAGAGTTGAAACATAACAGGAAACATGCATGCATACAGAAAGGGAACCCATGAAAGTTAACAGAGGGAAAAGGCAGGGTAATCCAGGATGTTTTGCAATATAATGTACTGGGCTAGCCAACAGGATAAGTTACAAAAAGTTTCAGTGGTACTGCTTTTATGATTTTATTATATGGCTGTCAGCTAACAGAAGAAAATGAAAAGTTCTATATCTGGTGGGCACCAGGGGAGCTGCCAGTGGGTTTAAACCAATGGAAGACAAGTCAGCACATGGGTAACTGACAGAGAACCACCATAACCAAGAATATTTTTAAATTGAGACAAAAAGATATCATCAGATCTATAATCATAGTCTACAATGACAAGTTACACATAAGTCAAAGATATACCACCTAGAAGTAATGAGGACAAGAGAAAGATTCTACGACCAAAGCCACTAGTAAACCATAGTTCACCAACTAGAATATTCTACATCAAAAATTAGTAAAATAAAAGCTACTATCATTGGAAATTAAATATGCAAATTGCACTTAGAAGAAAATGAATAAAATTGATAACAATAACACCTCAAAAGAGTGACTTTATGAGCCACAGTGAACCATCTCCACACATGGAAAACTACAAATGACACTAACGACTAAACAAAAAGAGCCAAAAATCCATAAATGACTCTGCAAAACTGAACTAATGAATGAACTAGTCTACAGTTTGTCTGAACTCGCTCATCTTGAGTCTTGACATGTAGAACATGCACAAAATGGCAATCCAGCTGTATGGGACTAATTATGGCGACAAAAATGAGAAATATCATATGAGACAAATTTGCACTGAACAAGAGGTACGTGCAATGATGAGAAAAGAAAACCAAAAAAACTGAGATCAGGACATCAAATGGAAGGAAGGACATTGAGCTGCAAGAGATACAATAATTGTAACAGGAATCTTTTCATTGTAGCACAGGCTTGATCTACTTTTACGGAAAGATGAAGAGAACAATAATCCTCAAACCGACTAAACAAGAAAATTTTCAGAGCTAAGTCCCAAAAAATCGTTTTCAGAGTTAAATCCCAACAAATCAAAACAAACAATTGATATACATTGCTCTTACACCCACTACAGAAGTAGATGCTTTATAGTATACTCAATATTAAATTGTCCTCACCAGCAGCCAGCTGCAAATGACGAAATATAATAAACATATAAAATTACAACCATTGACCATTTCATCGTATAAAAAATATGAAAGTTAGTACATTAATACCCACTATCAAACAACGAACAAACAGAAAAACCATAATATTAAATGCTGACACAAAATCCATGGAAAAAAAAAAGACTCACAAAGTGATGAACTTGAGAGTATCAGATTAATCAATGAAATTTTCAGGAAGAAGAAAAATTGAATGCCTAAATTAAATCATGTACTTGTAATGAACAGTTGTACAGCGGATTTGGTAACAAAAAATCATGGAAAACTCAGGACGAAGAAAATTGCATTTCTACAGTACAGTTCAATGATAAACAACCCTCCAAAAAATGCAAGAAAAATTTTGTACTTTTACAACAAAAATTTGAATCAAACAACATCAATTGAGCAACAAAAAAGAATCTTTATGATAGCATGAATTGCCTAAAAACACAAGAATGAATACGGAAAGGGATACCAAGATCATAGCAACCAAACACAAATTAAACAATCCCAGATAAAATTAGAGAAAAACAACAAGAACCCAGATCAATAAACAGTACAATAATCTTAGAGAGATCCAAATTTTATTCCAAAAAGCATAATCCCACGAAAGAACAAAAGGGTCCTCAAAATAATCATCTGAAAATTGAAAAAAGAAAAACCTTACTTCGTCCCAGAACGAAGAGTAGAAGCCATGAAGAACTTGGGAGATCTGAGGCTGGCCACCGGAGGAAGAGCAGAAGATGGAAACTTTTGAGATTGAAAGCTGATAGCATTCAACTTCAAAGCCATTTTTCCTTTTGTGCCTTTTTTTTTTTTTAAACTTCCTTCTGCTTCTTCTTTGAGTGGTTTCTTTTCCTGTTTTTTTTGGCTGACTGTTTAACGTTTCCTTTCCTCCACAGAAACAAAACTGTAATACAGAGAGGGAGGGAGGGAGAAAGAAAACGGAAATATAAAGGAGAGAGCGAGAGGGGGAGAGGGGAGAAGTGGTTGGTGGGACAGGGAAGCCAGTTGGAGCCTGGAAGTTTGCTGTACACGTGTGACAATTTAAGCAAGCTAGCTTTTCAACTTGTAGGCACGGTAGTTGGTTAGGCATATTTTTGCACTGCGAAAAATAATAACAAAGAAATATTTATCACGTTTGGTCTTTTTTTAAAAACAAATTGTAATAGTTTTGGAGATTATTTTTGATAAATGTATATGTGAGATAGTTTTTAAAAGACCTGTTTTTAAAAAAACAAAACCAAACAAACACAACAAATTATTAAAAATAGTCTAAAATAAACCAAAAAATATACCTAAAATTAATATACAAGGCAACCTATGTTGGGAAAAATGCGAGAAAATGTATAGTATAAATTTAAAAGAAACAATAAAATTAAACAATGATTTTGTATTATTAAGATTGAAAAATGTTTAGCTTAATTTAATAATTAATAAGACTTTGTGCATCAATAATTAGAATTATAATAGCTACGCTCTAAAAAAAATTTTATTAGTTGTTTGAAAAATATTAAAAGAATTAGCTAAAGAAATGGCAAAACGTTAGGAATCAATAGAAAATATAGTTTTAAAGACAATAATAATAAGAAAGTCCAGGAGAATATAGAAATAAGTAAATATACTAATATAGAATTTTTTTTCTTAAAAATTAGCAATGTAATAAAGATAATAAATCAGAAATTAAAAAAAAAACTTAGAAATGAGATATCCAAATCAGCGATACTTAGTTGTCGTTTTGAATAGTGTTATTACATATACATAATAGATTGTGATAACATCCTAAGGAGGCCTACACTAGTCAAGCAAGTCAAGTTTGGAAAGGAGTCTTATTTATTACAATGCAAGTTCAAGAAAGATCTATTTTTCAATGGATTGAACATGCAATGCACGAGGAGTTGGCCAAAGGAGTTACACGAGACTACGATTGTTATTGGATTTGGGGCTCAAGTAAAGGACTTGGGTTCAAAGCATGTTTTTTGGTTTTGGATAAAGAGTGAGTATAAATAAGGCTGCATTAAGATGATTATCTATGATTAGATTCACGAAGAGTTGAATAAAGTTGAGCAAGCTGACCAAACAAATCAAGAAGCAAGGAGTCGAGCTTCTGAGTGTAACTGCAACTAGTATCTACGCGCAGTTATAGTTCGCGGATATGATCAAAATTCAGCTATTGGACAAGACCAACAATCTAATGATAACCGCATCTCTATCCGTGCGCAGATAGCCTCGTGGTTACTAGCAATAGGCATGCTTCGTTATTTGTTAATGTTTCACTTATTTTTACAAGTTGTAACTTTTATGGTAGTTTATGATTGTGATAGGCTACAACTAGTGTTAGGTTATTAGTAGGTTTTTAGATTGTTTTTTACTTGATTGTAAGCCTATAAATAGGTCTATATGTTGGACAAACAATATATGAGTTTTTCGATAATATTGTGAGTTTCTCAAAGATTGAGATTCTTCTTAGTTCTTTAATGATTAAAGAACTACTGTTGGTCTTATCAAAGTGTTCTCGTGGCAAACAAAACCCTTTGTTTAGAGATTCTTTCAATAGGTTTGTTTTTAATCCTTTACTTTTGCCAATTAAGAATCTACACCACAAGTTGGTTAGGGGTCTAGATTGCATCTAAAGGGAGGACATTCAACGGATTTGAAGAATTTTCAAGCAAAACCAATTCAATAAATCTTGGAGTTTTTGAACGGGTTTCAAAGGAGTCAAGGTGGTTGGATTGTTCCTTCTAGGGTTTTTAAGACATTTTTGATGCATCATGCAACTTTGTGCGTATCAATTAGTATCAGAATCATCTTCTTGATTATCCAGGTTCTCCAATCCAATTTTTCTTTTCGCTTGGAAAAATTTGTATATATCCCCTTTTCATTTTTTTTTCTTATGTTAATCGTTTTCTTTGTTTGCATCATTTCTTGTTCTCTTGTTCAGTCCAAATTTTTTTGTCAATTTTGTTTGAATTTCTCGTTGTTTTCATGCTTCTAAATGTTTTCTAGCATCATTCTATATCATTCTAAGATTTTAGAGTTGTTCTTGATTTTTCTTGAATCAAGAATTCTAAGTTTCTATGTGGTGTTCGTGATAATCTTGATGTTCTCTTACTTTCTTGTGTTCTTGTGTAAAACATTTTTCAAGGGGACTGAAATCTTCTGAGAAGTTGCGATGTTTGTGTGTTTATGTTATTTGTTGTTTAAAAAAAAAAAAGAGGTGTGCACTCTAAGAAAGAAGAAGCCGTGCACTAAGAGAGAAAATTAAGGGAAGAGGCGTGCACACTATGTGGGGAAAGGCCTTGCATGTAACTGTCCATTTTTTATTCTTGGTGTTTTGGTGTGTTCAGAATTGTTTTTGAGAATTATCGAGACTTGTTACAAGCTGTCCAAAATCCTAAACACTCTAGGTTTGTGGCTAATGTGTTACCTTTTGGTTTTTGACGTGTTTTTTTAGAGGAAACATAGGGGGCAATGTGCTTTAGGAGAAGAATCAGGAGCAGCCACACTCCTTCTAAAAATTTAGGGGCTATCCAAATTATTTGGAAACGGAATATTGCTTTTTATGGAAAAAAAGCAAGGAGGCAATGTGCCTTGGTGAGAAATTGTAGGAGGGTGTCGTTTGCTTGAAGAGAAAAAGTAAGAAGTTGTTCTAAATTTTAGGGCAATAGCAGTTTACAAAGGAAAAAAAGAAAAGAAAAGGAAACTATTTGATTGTTTTGTGAGAAAAAGGAAAGTGTTAAGTGTTCTATCTTTACTTAAAGATAAAACCATGTGCTAAAAGGGAAAAAGGAAAGTGAGGTGACTTTTGGATAAAGAAAGCTTTAGTCTTGTGTGTGTGCTTATTATTTTGGAAAGTAGTTTTATTTTTTTCACAAGAATATTATTTTCTTTAGGAAAGTTTTGAAAATCAAGATTTTACCCACGAGATACCACACATTAGGTCATCTAATTTGTGTCTTCTTGAGCCTAAATCTCGTTTCTTGGTCATTCTTGAATTCTTGTGAATCAAACCTATTCTAAGCTTTCTTATTTGAACTATCTTCACATTACTCTCATTATTTGTTTAACATTGGTCTCTTGACAAACCAATTGAGTAGGTTCTTCATTAAAGAGCTTACAAGAAGATATCTCAATAGTGGTAAGAGGCTTAGTGGTGAGACAAGCATTCGGGTAAAAGCCATACTTCTTGAGTGATACACAAGAGTGAGAGTAAACACGTAAGGGAGTGTGTAAGGTTCTATTTTTCTTTGGCCACTAACGTTTTTCTTGCAGGTTTTGAAAATTACATTCAATGTATAGGAAAGGAGAATTACAAAACCTCTCTTCAAGTAGATGAGAGAAAAATTAATCCTCTAAAAAGCTTTTCAAGGGTTATAATTTATATAAAAAAGAGGATTGAAGGAAGTACCTTGATGATATTTTGGAAGATTTTAGATCTAGGGTTATGAGTCAATATGAAGCCCATGTTGCTACATAAAAATAAAAGAGACTTCATGAAGACCAAGAGAGAATTGCAAAAGAGTTCAAAGAGAGAGAAAAATCATTAAGCACACAATCAAAAGAAAAGAGTGAAACAAATAAGAGTGTGTGCAAGAAAAGAGTGTGGCTATTGAGGGGAAACAAATTGAGTGTAATGTGAAACAAATTGAGTGGGAAAATTCTGAGATAAAAGAAGAAAATAAGAGAGGGGAAGATAGTAATAGTGAGAAAAAGAGTACTTTGATTGTGAGACCAAACTTCTTCTACCCATATATAAAGAAGATTGTTTATTCATTAACTCTCTTAATCTATAATTTCCTAGCGTTTTTGTCCCCAATGTGCGGAAGATTGGTGAGATCTTGCATAAAGTAACACCATCGGTACTACTCACTCAAAAAGGAGCTAAGTTCTAATCTATTATTGCTAGTCAAAGTATGATTGAGAGAGAGCACAAGGTTCATGGGTATCTCTTGGAGGAAAGAAAATGCTTTGAGACAAAATGCTAGTCACATGCCATTAAAACGAATTCGTTGATCCAATACATGTTTGATTGGTGGCATGGCGTCAATTGGTATTCTAACTTTAAGTTTATTTGTGTTTTACATTGTAATGTAGCTTTGCATGACCTTTTTCAGTTTGACTTTCGTAATAGTGTGAATAATTTTGCATTGCCCAAAATGTCTCATCATAGTTCACATGATTCTTTACATTCTGTCATTCATATTAAAATGTCTACATATAAACATGCATTTTGTCCAATAGTCTTTCTTGTGTTAGGAAGTAATTTTTTTTCAACGTTTTATTGCATGATAAGTATGCCTATAGTAGATATGTTTATTTTGTTTATAGTACTAATGTAAGTAAGTATGCATTGTATATAGTATTCCTGCCTAAGTTACACTCTAATTGTCACTTACATTATATGGTAGTTACATTGGTGTTGGTTGTTCTAGTAATTGTACATTTTATGTTAGTGCTTTACATTTATATTTTCTGCAAAATCATGCGTGCTTAAGTAGTTTCGTAGTTGTTTCTTACGTTGTTATGTATACTTGCTACTTGAGTTTGAATACGGTTTATCAAGATGACATGCATGAAGCTGTTTATTATGCTTTAAAGATTAAGCTAGTTGATGCATTTTTGCTTTCTTCATCTTATAATGGTGAAGTCTTGAGTAATATACAAAATTTGGAATGCATTAACTTTAAGGAATTCAAACTCTTCCGTGGGGATCTTCAATTTCTCAACAGAGCCTTCAAGATGGAATTGCTAGGTATGAATAGCAACATTTATTTGGTTTATATGGATACTAAATACTGTTTTTATATTGTTGGCAAGTCTAGGGCGAATCTTTTCAAAGAAGAAGGAAATGATAGGATCCCAAGAAGGCCTACACTAGTCAAGCAAGTTGAGTTTGGAATGGAGTCTTATTTATCACAATGCAAGTTCAAGAAAGACTTATTCTTCAATGGATTGAAAATGCAACGCACGAGAAGCTGGCCTAAAGAGTTACACGAGACTGAGATTATTATTGAACTTGGAGCTCAAGTAAAGAAGTTGGGTTAAAACTTGTTCTTTAGTTTTGGATAAAGTGTGAGTACAAAGAAGGCAGCATTAAGATGATTATCTGTGGTTAGATTGATGAAGAGTTGAATAAAGTTGAGCAAACTGTCCAAACAAATCTGTAAGGTAATAGCATAGGTAACGCAGCGGAAAAATAAAAATTTATTACCTTAACCATGGATCTCTTTGACATATCTATATGATTAACAAGGGGGTTTGCATGAAGATTACCTTAAGCACAGAAGATTTCTATGCTTCTAGGCAAAGATCCTTCGAAGAAGATGTTAGATCTACCACGAAAAGCCCTCCAAGCGTAGAGCCTCTAACGATATCCACACGAACAACTTCTTTGGGAACCTTGTAGGCTTGCTTGCTTTGACTTTTGAGTGCTAGCTCCCTTGAATTATTAAGAACACAAGAAGAAGAAAACCCTAACCCTTAGGAGAGAGAGAGAGAGACGCCTAGAGAGAGAGAGAGGCGTGCAGATTCTTTTTCTATTTTCTCTCACTAGTTTTCTTTTTGTGTAGTAATAATCATTCAAGAGTCAAAGCATAAACCTATTTATAGAGGTAGTATTCTAGTCTTTTAGGAAATAAGGCTAATTAGAAACCAAGAAGGTTTAGGTAACTTACTTTAAGCTAATCCTTCTCCTTTAGGAAATATATTCCATAAGGAAACTAATTAGTTACTTTATTTCTTTTAGGAAACAAATTTCCTGCAAGACTTAGAATATTTATAAATAAGTCCTTTAAGTTAATTTATCTCATAAATTAACCCCATAAGTATCTCATACTTATCTTTATTACATTTTAACCCAAAGATTTTGTTCTTTATGTGTGTGACCCATTAGGTTCCATTCACGTTGGCAATAAGTATAAATTATAACTCATTAATTGAGCTAGATAAATTAAACACTTTTAATTTATCATTAATTCACTAATTAATCAATTCATACTTATAGATCATGAGTGGCGTCTAGCAATGCATCATGACCACCCAAGTGAATAGGAAAGTCATATGGTAGACCATACCCTTCAATGACAATGTTATCGTGTAATTAATATCCTTTCACCACACTATATCCCAATTAGTCTAAAAGTATAGTGCATACTTTTAAATGACTAATTTATATTTTCTTGTTCCAGAAATATAACTCTCCATGATGTATAACCTTGAAACTACTTCCAAGTTATACTATCACTTCTGCAGAAGATTTATGAGTTAATATTTCCAACAAGTGGCCATTAAGGGATATACTCTCCTATTAAGGAGTGGTGAATCCTATATTGATTACTCACTATCTTTCCATGCTTCAAACTATACCCAATCTCTAACCTATGAGCTACCCTTTTACAGGCACCGAGGAATAGAGTCAAAGTATAGCAATCCACACTCAAGATACTATGGTAATCTCAAGTCAAAGGATCACTTACACCATTGCCATTAAGAGTTCAACTATTGGCACTATAGTTGAAACTCTTGGCGGATCAATCCAATGAACTTGTTCTCAAACAAGCATCCACATACCAGCTTAAGTGTCACGCACACCATAGTCAATGAGATCAACTACTACTTACCATAAGTAGAGGCAAAGTATGTGCTAGTCTATCCGTATTAATGATGTCCAATCTCATTAATACTATGACTAGGGATATTTAAGAATATGACTTTATGTATTAGAGTCCCATAATTGTAACCCCTTACAATCTCTAATACATAATCAATATTCTAAGGACTTTATCAATTAAACAAGTAACATGGAAATACAAGTATAGATGATAAAGAAAAATACCACATGAATAAATATAACATAAATAAGTGTAAATATAAAAACACCTTAAACCATCTTGGTTTTAGGGCATACACTAACAAACTCCCACTTGCACTAAAACCAATCACTCATTTGTTTTAGGCCAAAAGCATTTACATGAGTATCATGCTTTTTCTGGGACAAGGCCTTAGTGAGATGATCAGCTATATTGTCATCAGTGGGAACCTTTTCTATCTTTACATCATTCCTACCAACTATTTCTCTAATAAGATGGTAGCGCCTAAGTACATGTTTGGATCGTTGATGAGACCTAGGTTCCTTTGCTTGGGCGATGGCACCATTGTTGTCACAAAACAAAGGTATAGGATCAACAATGGAAGGAACCACTCCTAGCTCGGTGACGAACTTTTTGATCCAAACAGCCTCTTTTGCAGCTTCAGAAGCAGCAATGTACTCGGCTTCAGTTGTAGAATCAGCGGTAGTTTCTTGCTTCGAACTCTTCCAGCTCACAGCACCACCATTTAACGTGAATATAAATCCAGACTGCGACTTACTATCATCCTTGTCAGACTGAAAACTCGCATCAGTGAAACCACACACTTCCAAAGTGTGTCCTCCATAAACCAAGAATAATTCTTTAGTTCTTCTCAAGTACTTAAGAATACTCTTGACAGCTACCCAGTGACCCTCACCAGGGTTAGCTTGGAATCTACTCGTAACACTTAGAGCATAGGAGACGTCGGGTCTCGTACATAGCATAGCATACATAATGGATCCTATTGCCGAGGCATAAGGAATCTTTTGCATGCTATCAATCTCGACAGGTGTTTTAGGACACATGTCTCTTGAAAGAGTAATCCCATGTCTCATAGGTAAGTACCCCTTCTTCGATTGCTCCATGCTAAACCTCTTTAGCATCTTGTCTATGTATGTCGATTGACTGAGACCAAGCAACCTCTTGGATCTATCTCTATAGATCCTTATTCCCAGAATATAGGTTGCCTCTCCTAGATCTTTCATGGAGAAACTTTTGGACAGCCATACCTTTATAGTTTGTAATAAAGGTATGTCGTTTCCCATCAATAGTATGTCATCCACATAAAGTATTAAGAAAACGACAGCGCTCCCACTCACCTTCTTGTATACACAAGGCTCGTCTTCGTTCTTAAGAAAACCAAACTCTTTGATTGTCTCATCAAAACGAATGTTCCAACTCCTCGAAGCTTGCTTAAGTCCATAAATGGACTTTTGTAGCTTACATACCTTATGACTATCAATGGAGTCAAAACCCTCAGGTTGTGTCATGTACACATCCTCTTGCAAATTTCCGTTAAGGAATGCAGTCTTGACATCCATTTGCCAAATCTCATAGTCATAATAAGCAGCTATCGCAAGCAAAATCCTTATGGATTTAAGCATAGCTACCGGCGAAAAAGTTTCTTCAAAGTCAATTCCTTGCCTTTGTTTATAACCTTTTGCCACTAACCTTGCTTTATAGGTAACAATGTTACCATCCATGTCAGTCTTTCTTTTAAAGACCCACTTGCACCCTATAGGTTTTATCCCTTCAGGTGGCTCGACCAAGGTCCATACCTTGTTCTCGTACATGGAATCCATTTCGGATTTCATGGCTTCGCGCCACTTCAAAGAGTCTACATTAGACATAGCTTCTTCGTAACTAGTAGGATCGTCATCATCTATGACTAACACATCATTGCTCTCACTTATGAGAAATCCATATCTCTCAGGAGCATAACGTGTTCTACTAGATCTACGAAGTTCTTGTGTAACTTGAGCTTCCGACTGCGCCTCATCAACATGTGGCGTAAGCTCTTGTTCCAACTGTTGACTACTTTGTGGTTCTTGAATTTCTTCAAGTTCTACTTTACCCCCACTACTTCTTTCAAGAATAAACAATTTTTCTAGAAAAGTAGCATGTCTTGAAACAAACACCTTTTGTTCAAGGGGATTGTAGAAGTAATATCCACGACTCTCTCTAGGATATCCCACAAACAAGCATTTGTCAGACTTAGCCTCTAGCTTGTCTGACATGTTCCGCTTCACATAAGCAGAACAACCCCAAATCTTTAAATGATTAAGATTTGGTTTCTTACCATACCAAATCTCATAAGGTGTGGTATCAACAGATTTTGATGGAACACGGTTGAGTATATAGGAGGCGGAATCTAAGGCATATCCCCAAAACGAACTAGGAAGTGATGCATGGCTCATCATAGAACGTACCATATCTAATAGAGTACGATTTCTCCTTTCAGACACACCATTTAGTTGTGGCGTGTATGGAGGAGTCCATTGAGGAATAATCCCATTTTCCTCTAGATATTGTTGAAACTCTTGACTTAAGTATTCTCCACCTCGATCAGATCTAAGTGTTTTGATACTCTTGCCAAGTTGTTTCTCAACTTCAGCTTTAAAGACTTTGAACTTTTCAAAAGCCTCGGATTTGTGCTTCATTAGAAACACATAACCATATCTAGAATGGTCATCCGTGAAAGTGATGAAGTAGGAGAAACCACCTCTAGCATGGATCGACATTGGGCCACAAACATCAGTATGTATAAGCCCAAGAAGATCACTGGCACGTTCACCCTTTCCAGTAAAAGGTGTCTTGGTCATCTTGCCAAGTAAACAAGATTCACATGTCCCAAATGATTCATAATCAAATGAGTCCAAGTATCCATTTTTATGTAACTTGGATATGCGTTTCTCATTTACATGACCAAGTCTACAATGCCAAAGGTATGTTTGGTTAACAATATCTAATTTTTGTTTCTTGGTGTTTATGTTGAGAATGGACTTTTCTTCATCTAGAATATATAAACCATTAAATAATGTACCAGTACCATAAGTAATACCATCACGTGAAAAAGAACAACTTTTATTCCTTTGAATGATGGTAAATCCATCCAAATCTAACAATGAGATAGAAATGATGTTCTTTGTAAGTACGGGAACAAAATAACAGTTTCTTAATTCTAAAATAAGCCCAGTAGGCAAAGAGAGTACATAGGTTCCTACGGCTAATGCAGCAACTCTTGCTCCATTCCCCACGCGCAGCTTAACCTCTCCCTTTGCTAGAGTTCTACTATCTTTAAGACCCTGCATATTATTACAAATATGAGATCCAGATCCGGTATCTAATACCCATGAGTCTTGGTTAGTAGATAAATTAATCTCAATCATAAACATACCAGAGGTTGAAGCTTCACCAAGCTTCTTTGACTTCAGAGAGTCAAGGTAGGCCTTGCAATTCCTCTTCCAATGCCCATCTTGTCCGCAATGGAAGCATGTGCCCTTGGGTTTGTCCTTCTTGACCCCACCCTTAGGCTTAGTTCTCTTCTTCTTGGACTTCTTAAGCCCAGAATTGGGCTTCTTTTTCTTGGAGCCCGAGACAAGCATAACGGTGCCCTTCTCCTTCTTAAGATTAGGCTCAGCAGTCTTGAGCATGTTCATCAATTCAGTCAACGTGCACTCAACTTTTCGCATGTTGAAGTGCAGAATGAATTGTGAATAGCTCTCAGGGAGGGACTGAAGAATTAAGTCAATACTTAATTCATTGTCAGAGACGTGTCCCAGATCAGCTAACTTTTCAATCAGCCCGATCATCTTCAGTACATGGGTAGTCACTGAAGTTCCCTCTGCCATCTTGCATTGATAAAGCTCCCTTGAGGTCTCATACCTCTCGGTCCTAGCTTGTGCGTCGAACATTTCTTTTAAGTGCACAATCATGGACGGAGCATCCATCTTAAGATGTTGCTTTTGCAATGCCGGGGTCATAGAAGCTAACATGATACATGTTGCAGCATCATTGTCGGCTTTGTGCATCTCATATGCATCTATGTCCTCAGGTGATGCAGTAGCGGGTGGAGGAGGTGGCATGGGTTTATCGAGGACATACTCAATTTTTTCATGTTTGAGAACAATTCTCAAATTAATATTCCAATCCTCAAAGTTGGTTTCATTGAGTTTGTTGTCAAGAATCGGTCGCAAATTCACGTTAGACATTCTACAAAAAGTAAAGACAGAAAATAAGTATTTGTTTTATGTTATATATGCAAACCAAAAATGTGGATTCGTAAATTTATTTGGTTTGCTCCCACTATTTTACTTCAAATCAATAACCCTCGATATTGATTCGGAAATCCGTTGGAGATTTCTAGTGGGCTAGGATCCCATCTAATTAGCTTTGGGTTTGACGGAGGCCAATGCCCCAAAGATAAATTCGATTAGGTAGATAACTTTTTATCAATCACAACTCTTGTGACTCCTAGATAGTTGGGTATCAACTCTTTGAAAATTACATCTTATGTATTACCCAACTTTGCCTCAAAAATATCATAACATTGACGGAGGCCAAACTCGTTATGTAATTTTTGTTAAGTCAAACCCATTATTCAGAGATCATATCTCATAACAAAAACATATTCCGAGTAAGGTGACCTTGACGGAGGCCAACGTGTCAACCTTAATAGGAACTCATCGTTTTTGTTATAATAATGGAAGGCAACTTAAATAGATGACTTAATATTTGATATTGAGGGATTTTAGTTTAAATATTAATGTCTCAACATATTATGCAATTAAAATATATCAATCATATAAAATAAAAGCATAATAAACGTGGATGATTATGGACTTTAACTAATAATATTTTCTTCGAGCCTTGAAGAAAATATTTGGTTAAAAATTCCTAGGGGACGTCTCAACTCCTTGATGCGCCTCCTTGGTTGCTCCTTGGTGCCACCTCCATCTTCTTGTACATTACATATGTAATTCTAGTCTAAACAATTTAAAATAAACCTATTCCTAACCTATACTTTGTACATTACAAGTATTGATCAAGAAACCTCGAGTTACATTCGAGGGGAGTTTAGGTGAAAAGAGAATTACATCAGAAAATAGAGAGGGAAGGACTCGCAGGCCCTATTTATAAAACCAATACAAGCCAACCATAAAAGAAGTAATAACCATTCAATCACATTGGTCTAGTCCATAATCATCCACCATGCCATCATACTATTTAACAATTAAATAAATTGATTTATTTAATTCTAGTCATAAATCATATGGTCTAAATAAATTAGATTAATGCTCTTGAAATTTATTTGTCTCAAAAATATAGTTATAGAAGGTATAGGTTTCCAAATTTTAACTCTCCAAATCTTAACAATTAAAATTGTAAAGTGTTTTAACAGAGAAATTATCAAAATTCGCGTTTTTCCAAAAATTTAGGAAAAATCCCGCTAGGATTCTGCCTACAACCCGCGCGACAAAACGTGCGCGGGTTCATCCGCGGTTTGTAACCCGCGCGACAAACCGTGCGCGGTTTCATCCGCGGTTTGTGGACAGAAGTTACGGGATTTTGACCGCGAGTCAAAACGCGCGCGAGTTTTCGCGCGGTTTGTGTCCAGAAAATACGATCTTTGAAATTCTTAAGCGTTTTTCAAAACTCTTTTGAATCATAACATGTTAAAACCCTTTTAGCACATCAAAAACAATTTAGAAACCATAAAAACAACCTTAAGAACTTATCTTAATTATTTAAAACACTTTTAAACAATCAAGAACTTTTCTTAAAAATCAAACTCTTGATTTTTCTAAAACAATTTTGAGACAAATATCGTCAAGAACAAACCATCCATATTTATGACAATTAAATAAACACAAAACATATAGATATAATCAAAGAAGGCTCTGATACCACTGTAAGGTAATAGCATAGGTAACGCAGCGGAAAAATAAAAATTTATTACCTTAACCATGGATCTCTTTGACATATCTATATGATTAACAAGGGGGTTTGCATGAAGATTACCTTAAGCACAGAAGATTTCTATGCTTCTAGGCAAAGATCCTTCGAAGAAGATGTTAGATCTACCACGAAAAGCCCTCCAAGCGTAGAGCCTCTAACGATATCCACACGAACAACTTCTTTGGGAACCTTGTAGGCTTGCTTGCTTTGACTTTTGAGTGCTAGCTCCCTTGAATTATTAAGAACACAAGAAGAAGAAAACCCTAACCCTTAGGAGAGAGAGAGAGAGACGCCTAGAGAGAGAGAGAGAGGCGTGCAGATTCTTTTTCTATTTTCTCTCACTAGTTTTCTTTTTGTGTAGTAATAATAATTCAAGAGTCAAAGCATAAACCTATTTATAGAGGTAGTATTCTAGTCTTTTAGGAAATAAGGCTAATTAGAAACCAAGAAGGTTTAGGTAACTTACTTTAAGCTAATCCTTCTCCTTTAGGAAATCTATTCCATAAGGAAACTAATTAGTTACTTTATTTCTTTTAGGAAACAAATTTCCTGCAAGACTTAGAATATTTATAAATAAGTCCTTTAAGTTAATTTATCTCATAAATTAACCCCATAAGTATCTCATACTTATCTTTATTACATTTTAACCCAAAGATTTTGTTCTTTATGTGTGTGACCCATTAGGTTCCATTCACGTTGGCAATAAGTATAAATTATAACTCATTAATTGAGCTAGATAAATTAAACACTTTTAATTTATCATTAATTCACTAATTAATCAATTCATACTTATAGATCATGAGTGGCGTCTAGCAATGCATCATGACCACCCAAGTGAATAGGAAAGTCATATGGTAGACCATACCCTTCAATGACAATGTTATCGTGTAATTAATATCCTTTCACCACACTATATCCCAATTAGTCTAAAAGTATAGTGCATACTTTTAAATGACTAATTTATATTTTCTTGTTCCAGAAATATAACTCTCCATGATGTATAACCTTGAAACTACTTCCAAGTTATACTATCACTTCTGCAGAAGATTTATGAGTTAATATTTCCAACAAGTGGCCATTAAGGGATATACTCTCCTATTAAGGAGTGGTGAATCCTATATTGATTACTCACTATCTTTCCATGCTTCAAACTATACCCAATCTCTAACCTATGAGCTACCCTTTTACAGGGCACCGAGGAATAGAGTCAAAGTATAGCAATCCACACTCAAGATACTATGGTAATCTCAAGTCAAAGGATCACTTACACCATTGCCATTAAGAGTTCAACTATTGGCACTATAGTTGAAACTCTTGGCGGATCAATCCAATGAACTTGTTCTCAAACAAGCATCCACATACCAGCTTAAGTGTCACGCACACCATAGTCAATGAGATCAACTACTACTTACCATAAGTAGAGGCAAAGTATGTGCTAGTCTATCCGTATTAATGATGTCCAATCTCATTAATACTATGACTAGGGATATTTAAGAATATGACTTTATGTATTAGAGTCCCATAATTGTAACCCCTTACAATCTCTAATACATAATCAATATTCTAAGGACTTTATCAATTAAACAAGTAACATGGAAATACAAGTATAGATGATAAAGAAAAATACCACATGAATAAATATAACATAAATAAGTGTAAATATAAAAACACCTTAAACCATCTTGGTTTTAGGGCATACACTAACAAAATCAAGAAGCAAGGAGTCGAGCTTTTGACTATAACTGCAACTGTATCTGTGTGCGGTTACAATCCATAGATATGAACAGAATTTAGCTAATGGACAAGGCCAACAATTTGACAATAACTGTGGCTCTATCCGTGCACAGATAGCCTCACGGATACTAGTAGAATAGCTATTTCGTTATTTGTTAGTGTTTCACTTATTTTTAGAAGATGTAACTTTTATTATGCTTGTGATAGGATTCAACTAATGTTAAGTTTTTAGTAGGTTTTTAGACTATTCTTTACTTGATTGTAAGCCCATAAATAGGCCTATATGTTGGACAAACAATATATAAATTTTATCGATAATATTGTGAGTTTCTCAGAGATTGAAATTCTTCTTAGTTTTTTAGAGATTAAAAAACTACTCTTAGACTTATCAGGGTGATCTCGTGTCGATCAAAACCCTCGCTTAGATATTCTTTGAATAGGTTTTTTTCTAGTCCTTTGGTTTTGTCAACTAGCAGTCTACACCACAGGTTGATTAGGGGTCTAGATTGCATCTAAAGGAGAGGCATTCAACGAAGTTGAACAATTTTCACTCAAAACCAATTCAATACATCTTGGAGCCTTTGGATAGGTTTCAAAAAAGTTAAGGAGATTGGATTGTTCCATCTAGGGTTTTCAAGATGTTCTTAGCGCACCACGCAACCGTGTGCATATCAGATTATCCTCCTATCAAGTTTGATTATTACCCTTTTGGTTTAAGGGAGATTATAGATGTCTAGAAGGAAGGCGGGAAAATTGAGAGTGGGATGTGTAATTTTACCAATACTGTTGAATTGAGTCTTGACACGTTCTAAATTTTTGTATTCAAACAAAATATAATGCTATTTGTTCAAAATTCATAACTTCTTAATATGGCATTCAGGTGGAAAAAGGTATCTCATGAGCAAGAGAAAGTAGATGTCTTACTACATATAAAAGCCAAACACTAATGGCCTCTCCTCTTGTTATTCTAATTTTTTGTAAATTTTAAAAAATATATTTAACCAAATTAGTAACTACTCGTAATTGTAAATAACCACAAATAGTTACTTATTTAACATATTTTTATTTCATAGAATTTTTTATATTTATTATTAAAATGTAAAAACTTTATTTCATATAATGGAGTTTTATGAAAAGAAATTTCTACAAATAATTTTAAAGTGTTTAAGTGTGCCTATCATTAATATTAGTCATGGGATTTGAATGTTAAATTGGCTTTTATACCTTAATAAGCTTTGAAAATTTTTACGAAATGGGTTTTGTGTTTGTTTTTAATTTTAAATGCAGTTTATCACATGTAATAAGGAATTAATAGCAATTCACACCATATATTCATTTTATGCATAATTTTTTCTTTGATACCTAAGCTTTCTATTGTTTGGACAATTTTTTTTTTTGAAAAATTTTGACAACAACAACATGATTATATGTTGTTCTTACTATTTTTCTTGTCAATTCAAGGATTGATTTTTTTTCCTCAAATGCACATCGAATGCAAAAATTATTTAAGCCAATAATATTTTTTACTAATAAAAGTTTAACTGCAAAGTTAATTAGTAATCAAAATAGTTATAGCAGCCAAAAAAATCCAAAAAATGTATATTTTTTCAAAAGCACAATTTTTTTATGTATGTAGGAACTTTTCTTAAAAGGGATACTAATTTATGGACAATTTTAATCTAGGTTCTAAAAAAAAAATTAGATTGTCACTTGTTAAATATATGTATTGAGACACAAAAAAAACTTCTAATTTTTTTTGTAAGAATTATTCTTATTTTTTAATTAAGGACTAAACTAAAATCATACGAGAAATATCAAAAATAAAATAATAACAAATAAAAATCTTGTTGTACAGATAAGAGATATGAATTGTTCAATCAAAGATTTCAACCACAAAACAATTATTAGTGACAAGAAAAATTATAGGCAATGAATAAATTACTGATAGTCCCTTATTGCTGATCATTCACTTTGTAATTAAAATTATTGAAGGCGAAATTTTTTAAGCTAAAGTTTCTTTAAATTGATTGCATATTTGAGGAGAAAATTCCTTATCACTTGCAGTTATAAGGAATATTAGTAGCAATTGTTTAAAATTAGGTGTCAATTCCCAAAAATGTTACGAGTAAAATCATCTAGACAATTAAAAATTTAGTTATCACGGGATAAATTATATTTAATGGAACACAAAGAGTGAATTGCTACCAACCCCCGATTAGAGGAAGTTAATTTTTAATTTTATCATTCTTCTAAAATATTTAGTTGGTTATTTACACAGCTTTCTCTACCAAAAAAACGCTCTCTCCATTTTTCTCTCATCTCGGTTCCTACATTTCAAGAATTTAAATTTTGACCTTTATGGTGGGTTGTCCAGTGGCCATCGGTTGGTATTGATTAGAATTCTCCATCTCCAATGTCTAAGAAATTTTTTGCTCAGATATTTGTGACTTCTTCTTCATCTGTCAGGCCAAACCTCTGGCTACGTACAAAGGAAATGTTGTAGTGTTCTTCAATAAAGATGAGATTGCTTCGATGGTTGCTCCTCTTCACTACTCTCTCTAGTTGAGAAATTTTTGCACAGAAGACCGAAACCGGAAAAAATCAGGAAGTTTTGCATTACACTGGATTTAAAGACTGAGGTGAAGATTGACCATCTTGATTTTAGACATGTTCTCGCACGTTGTAATTAAGAGGGAGATTTTCTAAGGTTATGGACTAAATGAATTGGGTTCGTGGAAAAATTCCCCATGCATATCTTCAAATGAAGTCCATCGTTTCATATTGATAAAGAATCTACTTTAACACCAATTTGGTTTTCATTACCTAATCTACACTTCATCTATTTAATAAACAGTGTTTATTCTCCATTGTTAGTGTGATTGGAAGGCATGCCTATCTTCTCTCATTTTGCAACATCTAACCTCTCTAGACCAAGTGTGGCTAGGGTCTATGTAGAGATGGACTTGCTGAAAGATAATCCTGAGTGTGTTTGGATTAGAGTTGAGGGTGAGATAGGAGGGTTTTGGCATAAGTTAATCCCAGAAAACTTACCCAAATGCTGCACATCTTGTTGGTTGGGGCATTCCTAAGCCAAATGTAGGTTGGAGCTTGGTGCTGCAAAACCAGATGTAACACCCAAACAAGCAAACCTACAGTATGTTGCGATGAAGGATATCAAGCATAATAAAGAGAGGGTTAATCCCTCACATGTGATCACCTCTAAGGAGAAGGGGACTTAAGTAACTGGAGTGGAAGCAAATAAATCGCATGGCAAAACCAACACTAAAATCATAGTTAGAAATGGCTGTGTTACAGAAGCAAAAGTGGCGACAGAAGTAAGAGAAATCTTAACAAGCTTGATAAGTGCTAAAATATACTAGTTTTTAGTAGGTTTTTAGGTTATATTTTTAGGGTTTTTTCATAGGTTTTCCTCCATTTCTTAACTATTTCTTATCATTTGTGATTTTAATGTCAAATTGTGCAAATGTGTCATTTGCAAGTGTTTTTATGTCATTTTGTAGGATTTTGATTGCTTCATCTTTGAATTTAATTGATTGGAATGCAAGGAAGAAATATATGAAGAAGAATTAGAAAGGAATAGGATTGGCAACATAGACATGCTTTCGTATTTTGGCAATATCTAAAGGTAGAGACATTGGGTTGAGATGATTCTTAAGGAATTTTGAAGCTAAGTCAATGATCTACAATTCATATGAAGACATCAAAATATAGTTCTCATGTTTCGATAGTCAAATTTCTAAGTTATTGAAGCATATTCGTACTATGAGGTTGTTCCGACCAATTCTTAGTATTTTGACTATATCTTGGGCTACAAAGCTTCAAATGACTTAATTTTTATTGTGTTGAAAAGATATCTCAAGAGACTACAATTTTTGAGTTTTGATAAAAAAGCTAGTTCTGTCGTCTTTGAGGTCAAATTTGATGTAGAAAAGAAAATTAAGCTTCTGTCCGTAGTCGTAGTGTCACTCGCATTGCGAATGACACCGCAGCTGGGACCAAAAAGTTATTAGCATTCCAGCCACATACACGGCCGTGCCATGGATCCATTTTGAAAATCTATAATTTTTTCTGTTTTGGATAGAATCTTTTAAAGGAAGAACCCTACCTCTTGAGGAGGAATACACACGCACCATACACGTCAAAAACACACTTTTGCACACATACAGAGAGATGTTGAGAGGAGAAAGGAAGAGTAGAAGGATAACTCAAGGGCTTCAATGGTGTAAAGTAAGAAGATTTTATCAAGAAATAAGGGAGGATTCAAAAGGATTGCATGAGAATGAGCTTTTTCTTTCTTTCTTGTCTTTTGTCAATTAATTCTTGTACTCCTGAATTGAGTTATTTATGATTTAGATGGAAAGAACCCTAGATTATTATGTTTATGACTTTATTCTTCAATTAATGAAAATTTTAACTTTATTCTTAGAATTATTCATGATTTTTAATGTTATTGAATTGGAAATTATTAGCGCCTTTGATTCAATTACTGATTTCATGCGAGGTAGATTGAAAAATATCTCATGTGATTAGATCACTTCATGAATAATGAGACTTGCATGCGTTGTTAGAGATAGTATTACATGAGTCTACCCGGTTAGATTTAAACCTAACCAAAATCATAAAATTCATAGAATCTTAATGTATCTCTCTGGGATTTTAATTGAGAAGAGATTCTAATTAATCAATCAAGGGGATAGAGGGGTTGTAATACTTGCGAAAGTTTATAACTTAATTATGGGATTTTAAGTTCTAAGTAATTGGATTAATTATTAATCAAATTAGAATAGTAGCATGTTTGGTATAGGGGGATTCTACATCTGGGTTCACCTCTATTTTTATCCATTCTCTCTACTGACTTTTAGATTGTTGTATAGTTAGGTAGTTAGTATTAGTTAGTTCGTATTTCTATTGATTTCACCACTTGCTTTATGAGGTTAGATAATAAAAAGAAAGCTAATACTAGTACTTGCACAGTCCTTGTGGGATCGACACTCGGTAATTCTATACACTATACTACTGAAAATGATAGGTGTACTTATCTAAAGTATCCATAGTGTAGTTAAACGAATACCAAAGCTTATCCAAATGCAATTAGGTTAACCAAGTAGAAGACACAGAGAATCAGCAGTAGGTTGAGATGGCTTTTGGTCAGCATCAAATTGGTGAGGTTGTGGATAGGATATTGAAACTAGTTGACGAGGATCAACATGCACCTCGTTTGGAGGTGTCTCAAAATGCAGATGCTAGAGGCTCAAAGGTTTTGTCCCTACCCATAAGCCATCTCGCGGCGTGGATGGAGCTACGGGTGCCATCCGAAGGTGAAGACAAGAATTATGCTAGAGAAGCAAAAGGTTTGACCCTACCCGCAAGCTAACTGTCGTCCCAAGTTGAGTCGCGGATACCACAGAAGGTGTAGACAGGCACTTTGCTAGAGAAGCAAGGCTGCTTCTGTAACACCCTAGAAATTCATGCAAAACTATTTATTTTGTATTATGTCCATTAGTAGAAAAACAAAAAGGGTCGAAAATTAGTGAAAATAAATAAGGAAATGATTTCTATTTATTAGCAGCATGTTGTACCATTTCCTTTAGGAGTTGTACCTTGAAGTCTTGCAAGATTAATGGTAAGATAAATGTTAAAAATCTCTTCTAATTATACTTGGCCAAGTGGAGATTAATTTGCAAGAAAGTCAAGTTCTACTTTTAGTTTTGTCTTGCTTTGATTGGTTACCACTTTTTCCAATTTTTCTTCAATTCTTTTCCATTTTACTTGGCCATTTTTTTTTCTCTTTTCCTCTTCATCTTGGCCAGCCCTTCTTCTCTCTTTTTCCTCTCATTTGCTTTCATTTTCTTGGAGCATTTCTCTCTAATTTGATCACTCTTCAACCATTGAAAGTGAGTTAATCTTATTCCGAAGCAAAGATCTTACCTTGTTAAAGGTATTTACCATAAACTTATCTCATTATTTCAAGTATAAGTTGTAGTTTTATAGCTTTTACCCATGTCTTTAAAGTTAAGTATGATTTATTTAAGTCATGAAATATGAAGTTTTATTCCATGAATATGAGGTTTATGGGCTTATATGACTTGTAGATAGTGATTGAATCTTGAAATGACATGATTTTAGAGTGATTTGGTTGAGGAACCTTGGAGTAGTTTATGTGTTTTTATGACAAATTTGGGTGAAATTGAATTGATTTTGGTATGGAAATGATAGAACTACGTGAGATTGGGTTGTTTGGCTGTTTTCTTTGCAGGTTAAAAATTTTGGGTTAATCCGATTATAGGGGAAATGCTGTCGAAATTTCGGTAAAACATAAGAAGTAAAAGTGATTAGGCTATGATTTAAAGTTATATAAGCTGTAATTTAGTGATTTGAACGTGCAAAAATTTTCGTAGATGAGCTATTAGTGAATTGAATCTTTCCGAGCAAAACCCTAAAATTTAGAAAACCCTGATTTTGAAAACCCTAAACCCTAGGGTAAAACCCTAAACTCCAAAACCCTAGAAATTAAACTCTAGAAAGGCATATGGTATTTCTCGAATTTTCTTATCGAATTGCTTAGATTTTAGTCAAGTTTTTATACGACTATTTTCTCGTGAATTTCAGGATCCGGAAGTGAGATTCAACCATATCACGAAATATTTTCTTAGGCTTCAGGTGAGTGTTTTATGTGTGCGTGATGCATGAAATGCCATGTTATACTTGACATTATTATTTAATAAAATGTGTTACTTGAGGAAAGATGTGTACTTTATCACATCTATTCTGTAATGTGTTACATGCTTTCACTATTAAATGTGTTATTTGTGTTTGAGACTTCCGTGACTAACTTCACCGTTACTTCACGGTTAATCAACTCGGTCGTAATTGGGAGGTCATAAGGTGTTGGGTGTTTTAGGGCGTGTTGTTCTTCCCAATTGAGTTGAATTCCTCAAAGAGGCCAATTTTGGATTGAATTCTCTTGTGTGTTGGCCCTCCAAGGTCGAGATTACTCCCTGGATATGGTAGCCTGTACGGAGGTTATAAGGTGAACGGTGGTTAGGGTTCTTGCTTGTTAATACTGGCATGACCTTTGGCGAGTACCTTAGCTATTATCTCGGTCTTAACGTCATGGTTACATGATCAGTACTTGCTCCTTCTGCGGTTGATCTTGCTCCCTTAGTTGAGCCATGTATCTGTCATTGACTACTTGTTAATTAAATTATTCATACATTGTTTATTTAACTCATTAAATATTTTTATTGAATAAAATCATGAGTTTCTAGTATGGTTGCATGACTTGAGCACTCACTGGACTATTATAGCTCATCCTATTTATTTGTTTTCTTTAACCAGGTTTTTCAAAATATTAAAGTTGGACAAGCTGAATTTTGGATGTGTACATGTTTTGTTTTGTGTATTTTGATAGCCCACTTGTTTAGACTATTCTTGTAAATACTATGTAAATTATAGTGTGTAAAACATATTATTGCTATGTGTACTTTCAAATAGATTATATAAATGTATTTTATTTTGCATTAAGTATGTCGGGATGTCTTGAGCGAGCGCGTAAGTCCATTACCTCATTCTCACATGGAAGCTGTGACAGCCCCACCTTACCCAGAGGCGCATCAAAGGGCTTAGCGGACTGCCTGCCTAACTCTCGCCAGGACTCAAATCACGCGCTCGCTCAAGACATCCCAACATACTTAATGCAAAATAAAACACATTTATAAAATTTATTTGAAAGTACACATATGTTTTACACACTATAATTTACATAGTATTTACAAGAATAGCCTAAACAAGTGGGCTATCAAAATACACAAAACAAAACATGTACACGTCCAAAATTCAGCTTGTCCAGCTTTAATATTTTGGAAAACCTGATTAAAGAAAACAAATAAAAGGGATGAGATATAATAGCCCAGTGAGTGCTCAAGTCATGCAACCATACCAAAAACTCATGATTTTATTCAATAAAAATATTTAACGAGTTAAATAAACAATGTATGAATAATTTAATTAACAAGTAATCAATGGTGGATACAGGGCTCAACTACGGGAGCAAGCTCAACCGGAGGAGGAGTAAGTACTGATCATGTAACCATGACGTTAAGATCGAGATAATAGCTCAGGTGCTCGCCAAAGGTCATGCCAATATTAACAAGCAAGAACCCTAACCACTGTTCACCTTATAACCTCCTACAGGCTACCACATCTAGGGAGTAATCTCGACCTTGGAGGGCCAACACGCAAGAAAGTTCAATCCAGAGTTGGCCTCTTTAAGGAATTCAACTCAATTGGGAAGAACAACACGCCCTAAAACACCCAACACCTTATGACCTCCCAATTACGACCGAGTTGACTAACCGTGAAGTAACGGTGAAGTTAGTCACGGAAGTCTTAAACACAAATAACACATTTAATAGTGAAAGCATGTAACACATTGCGAAATAGATGTGATAAAGTACACATCTTTCGGATCATGCACACATAAAACATAAAACACTCACCTGAAGCTTAAGAAAATATTTTGTGATATGGTTAAATCTCACTTTCGGATCCTGAAATTCACGAGAAAATAGTCGTATAAAAACCCGACTAAAATCTAAGCAATTCGATAAGAAAATTCAAGAAATACCCTATGTTTTTCTAGGGTTTAATTTCTAGGGTTTTGGAGTTTAGGGTTTTACCCTAGGGTTTAGGGTTTTCAAAATTAGGGTTTTCTAAATTTTAGGGTTTTGCTCGGAAAGATTCAATTCACTAATGGCTCGTTTATGAAAATTTTTGCACGTTCAAATCACTAAATTACAGCTTATATAACTTTAAATCATAGCCTAATCACTTTTACTTCTTATGTTTTACCGAAATTTCGACAGCATTTCCCATATAATCGGACTAACCCAAAATTTTTAACCTACAAAGAAAACAGCCAAACAACCCAATCTTACGTAGTTCTATCATTTCCATACCAAAATCAATTCAATTTCACCCAAATTTTTCATAAAAATACATAAACTACTCCAAAGTTTCTCAACCAAATCATTCTAAAATCATGTCATTTCAAGATTCAATCACTTTCTACAAGTCATATAAGCCCATAAACCTCATATTTATAGAATAAAACTTCATATTTCATGAATTAAATAAATCATATTTAACTTTAAAGACATGGGTAAAAGCTATAAAACTACAACTTAAACTTGAAATAATAAGAGAAGTTTATGGTAAATACCTTTAACAAGGTAAGATCTTTGCTTATGAATAAGATTAACTCACTTTCAATGGTTGAAGAGTGATCAAATTAGAGAGAAATGCTCTAAGAAAATGAAAGCAAATGAGAGGAAAAAGAGAGAAGAAGGGCCGGCCAAGATGAAGAGGAAAAGAGAAAAAAAAATGGCTAAGTAAAATGGAAAAGAATTGAAGAAAAATTGAAAAAAGTGGTGACCAATCAAAGCAAGACAAAACTAAAAGTAAAACTTGACTTTCTTGCAAATTAATCTCCACTTGGCCAAGTATAATTAGAAGAGATTTTTAACATTTATCTTACCATTAATCTTGCAAAGCTTCTAGGTACAACTCTTAAAGGAAATGGTACAACATACTACTAATAAATAGAAATCATTTCCTTATTTATTTTCACTAATTTTCGGCCCTTTTTTTTCTACTAATGGACATAATACAAAATAAATGGTTTTGCATGAATTTCTAGGGTGTCACATCCTCCCCCCTTAAAAGAATTTCATTCTCAAAATTCCACCTTGATTTTCGAATAGCTTGGAATAATTTTCCACATCTCTTCTTCTACTTTTCCCAAGTGGCTTCTTCTAGATCATGATATTTCTAGAGAACTTTGACAAGAGGAATTTACTTATTTCTCAATTCTTTCATTTTTCAATCTAGGATTCGAACTGGTTGCTCTTCATAGGCTAAAGTCTCGTCAAACTCAATTTTATCTGGTTGAAGTACATGTCGTGGGTACAAGTGGTACTTTCTCAAGACAGTCACATAGATAACATTGTACATTTTAGACAACTTTGAAGGCAATTCCAGTTGGTAAGCAATATTGTCGCTACGTTTAACAGTCCTGAATGGTCCCACGTACCTTAGTTGAAGTTTCTTCTCTTACCACTAGACACATCTTCAAGTCATCACTTCATCCTCAGGGATATTAATTAAATAAGCAAGATATCCCATTGCCCTCTCTGAGCATTAATTTCCGAGCTTGCTTAGCAGAGAGAAAGTTCAAAGAAGCTAGGGTTTCTTTACGTCCAACCTTTAGATAGGTTTCCTCCGGTATACTAAAATCCACCAAGGTGTGGCATCACCTTCCAGCTGAAATACGGCAAATGTCACTGGCCTTCCATCAACATATTTCAAGGCAGCAAAGATGTTCTTAATATCCTCTAGTCATTTTTTCAGCAATTTCAGGATTCGGACCGCCGTTGAACTTGGAGGGTTAAATTTCTGAACCTTTCTAGGGCTACGTCCTCCCCTACTATGGGGTTTCTATGAAAACTACAGGTTTCCATTATTGGATTTTGCCGATTCCTAAGTTGAGTTAAAACGTCAGTCATTCGAGTCAATACCGCGATCATTGGGTCAGCCCCAGAATTAGAATTTACGCTCTAAGTCGTACCTTCGTCCCGGTCTTGGCGACGGGGACGTCCTCTACCACGATCTCGTCCACTCATGACTTAATATTCTATAATAACATTAATGAATTATTTCAATATCCACGTAATAAATGACGAGATATATTTCAAAATGCACAAATTTAAGGATAAACAAGGAGATCAAGTTTTATGCCAAACAAAGTCACATACATATACATGCAATTCAATTTACACATTCTCAAAAGTTCACGTATAAAATATATCACACATGTAAAGTATAACAAAACTAGCACAAGTTTTTGTACATATTCCTAGACTTCGCGCTTATCTAGAGTATAAACTCGAGTCCGACACTTTTCACTTCGTTTCCACTCTCTCTGGTTTTATCAAGATCCTTATGCCCCGACTGAGCTATACCCTGTCCACTAGTTGTCTGTCTTGGGCAATGCCTTATTTGATGATCAGCACTCCCGCAATGTAAATATTTACAACTTTTCCTCCAACAATTTTCTTCAGTACGATTACCTTTACCACAATATCCGCAAGCAACTTGAAGCGCCGAAAGTTGAGTTTCTTTCGGAATATCCTCTTTTCGTTCATTTCCTAGCGGAGCTCTACCCATTAGAGCCTCTCTTGTGCTTCCAGATTGGGCACCATGCCCAATTCTCACTCCTCCAGGTCCCTTTCCTGCCTTAAGGGCTGGAGCACTTTCAATTGATAGGCGAGAATCACTAGTACTTCCCCATTTCCTCGCTTGCATCATTCGAACCAAGGGCTGTGCCTCTTCCACTTGCTGCGTTTTTTCTACCACGGCTTCATAAGTTTCGATGGTAGCGGCAGCGAGGGCATCCTGGTACTGCGTTCGATAAACATCTATCCTTTGCTATTCCTCCTGAACAGCAGCCTCAAGCTCTCGGATCCTCTGAGCCTGAACTCGCACTATCTCTCTCAACTCATGAACGCGAGCTCGAGAGATTTCACCCTCGCGTTCAACCCGGTTACTATCCTCAATTAATGAAAGTACAACATGGTCGGGGTAGAAATTCGTCCTCTAGTAATCACATGTAAGCCGTACTCGACGGGCAGGTGAAAATGTACTGTAGGAATGCCCTGGTTCCTCATGGTAATGAACTATTGGTCTTCTACGGTACTCATGCTGCAACGGAACCGTACCTAATGGCCGTGATGCCTCACTTCGACCACTCTCTGACATACTTACATGTTTTAAAGAAAATAAATCACTCAAATCTAAACCTAGAAAGACTTAATAATAAACAATACTTAAGTATCACACCTCAAAATCAAGTTTAGAAAATAAATTAGACCATTCTCAATTATATTCACGTAGGTTTTCAGGCATCTCATTTCTTAATGGCTTTTAAGATTTGCATAACAAAGGGAATAGTTACTACTTTCTCATTCTCGGATTTTCTCTTATGCTCATGAAATAAAAAGATGAGTGGAAAGAATACCAAAGTTGACATTCTTTCTTATAAAATTTCACACAAGTCTAATACTAAAACATCTCTTCACAACCAAAACAAGCTCCTGTTTTCCATCTACATTCTCCTGAGTATACGCTATTGCAACCTCTACATACCTTGACTTTCTTAAAAGGTGCCATTCTGCGATATAGCAGGGTTTAGAGCTAAACTATCTACACCAAGCAACATATACTAAACAGTCCATAGCAAAGAAAGCTAAACCTATATAGAAGAAACTACAAAATCCTCAATCATCAATAATAGGTACTCGAACACGGATCTCAAAACTAAGTCAACCTACACTAAGATTGGCCACCCCAAAGTGTGCATCAACCCGTTCCAACAATCCTGTCCAACGTACAGACTAACCACCCAAAAGAATCAACAAATATTAGTACTTAAAGAATCACAGATAAGATTCAAGTTTAAGATTTCATTTTAAACATTAGCTATTCCAAATTGTATGAACATAGATAATTAATCACTTACAATGTATATCAAACCATCTACATCATACCATTTAACCATTCAATAACACTTCAAATACTTAATGCCACTACTTGCTAATATAATACCCCTAATGTGATAGAGTCAATATCCGCCAGTACCAAAACCATTCGCAAAGAAAACATTATATGTATCCCAATTACAACTAGAGGTTCACTTATTACTAGCCAGCTAGCACTTTCAAATCTTAACAAACTAATATGAAATAATGTTTGAATTTAAGATCTAATAAGAGCCAAACTTAACTCTTCAAAGATTCAAACTTAAACTCTGACATAATTCAAACCTAGGATCTGATACCACCTGTGACAGCCCCACCTTACCCAGTGATAATGTTCCCACCCATTGCTTGGAGACTAAGGGAGAAAATGACAATGGTAGACGTGGAGAATTCGAGTGTTGGAATCTTGGTGTCAGCTATGGACAATGAACCAAAATGCACAGAAGGTGGTTCCACAACTATTTTGCCCGAACTGGAAGTTCAACAAGAAGGGTTAATTGATTCTAGTCGAGGACTTGACGTTATTGAGGTTTTGGACATCTCAATTGTAGGGATTTTGGAGTCGTCATTTCACCAATTTCAGAACCAAAAATAAATACAAAGGCCATTTGAGCTCAATTTTCCTATGATAGGGAATTACGCTCCATGGTAAAACCTTCTCAAAATCCTTTCCAGCTATTGTCTGATGATTAAATCCTTATATTAGAATATAATAGGGCATTCAAAGCCTTAAAATCTAAGAAGGATTAAAAAATTAATTCGTTTACATAAATTCAATTCGTTGCTCTTTGTGAAACCAAATTGGATGTTGGTAAATTTGATGAATTTAGGTTGAATCTTGGGTTCTCTTGTGCACTAAGTGATTCTATGGGTTCTATATGGATATACTTTAATTATCTATTTAATTATTCAATAGTTGGTGAAAGTTCTCAGCATGTTGTAGTTGTTGTTCATCATGACAAGTTGGCAACTCTAGTTTTGGCTTCGTTTGTACATGCTAAATGTACGGTACTTGAAAGAAAAATTTTGTGAGCTGATTTGCTTTTGAATAGGGATTTATACAATTACCCATGGATGGTGATTGGAGACTTTAACATCATTTTGAATGCTAAAGAAAAACGGGGTGATCGACCTTTTCTTATATCACATGCTATGGAATTGTTGAATTTTTTGTTTGCTGCTAATTTAGTAGGTGCAGGTTATTAAAGATCACCTTATATTTGATGCAACTATCGTGATGGCAATGCGATAATTTGGAAGAGGCTTGATAGGCTTTTTATCAATGACGATTCAATGGAGCATGTATTAGTTACTTCTAAATCTCATTTGGCAAGACATCCATCTGATCATTCTCTATTACTGTTGAATACGTTGACAAGAATGGATAATAAACCTCGCCAATTTAGATTTCTTAACGTATAGACAAAACATGCAAATTTCTTACAGGTAGTAAAGGAATCATAGGATGAGGCAATTCAACAGAATCCTATGACAGTGTTCAGTATAAAGCTAAAATGTTTGAGAAAATATTGAACAAGTGGAATAAGGAGAGTTTCGAAAATGTTTTTCACAAAATGCGATTGGTGGAACAAAATTTGACCGAGGCTGAGTGGGAGTCCGATGAGACTACGTCTAAACTTTTTAGAGCACAAAATAAACTTTAGAATTAACTTGCAGTAGAAGAAAGTTTATGGAAACAGAAAACAAATACCAAATGGCTGAAAGCTGGAGATCAAAATACAAAGTACTTCATTCATCTGTCAAAAAAAGGCGCATTCAAGCTACAATACACCAAATTAAAAACGATTCAAGCCAGTGTATTTCTTGAGATGATATGATTGGAGAGGAGATATTTAATTTTTTTAAAGAAGTTGTTTACGACCGATGTTCTTCCAAATAATAATTTTGAGGTGCTAAAAGTGGTCCTAAATACCATAATAGATGAAGATAACTCCATGCTCAAGGCAACTCCATCAAAGGAAAGTGTTTATTCGATAGTTATAAACATGGATGTGATAGTGCTGCAGGTCATAATGGGTTTGCTGGGGAATTTTCAAAGTGACATGGGAGATCATTGATAATGATATTTATAACACAATACTCAGTTTATTTGCAGGTGCAGAACTACCTAGGAGTATCATATCGACCTCAATTGTCCTTCTGCCCAAGGTTTAGTCACCGAGTGTTTTTCTGAATTCTATCCAATTAACTTGTGTAATTTTATCAACAAAATTTTTTAAAAAGTTCTTGCCGACTACCTATCTTCTTTCTTGCCAAAGATCATTTCTCCTCAACAAAGTGACTTTGTCAAGGGGCATTTGATTTCAGATAATTTCTTTTACTTGCTCAGGAGTTTTTAGCAGGTATTGGGAAGAAAAATTATAGAGGAAATGTTGTTCTAAAAGTTAAACATGGTAAAAGCATATGATAGAGTTTCATGATTTTTTTTTTTTTTTGGACAAAGGTGTTGAGAACATTCGATTTTGATACGAACAGAATCGTGCAACCATGCCAAGACCCTTGAAAATTCCAAGCAAACGCTTCAAGTCTTCTCCAATGAAGATCACAAACTCTTAAGGACCAAAACTAGAACAATGTGAGCTAATCAATATGCTAGTCTAAGGCTTTCAGAATTTGATCAAATACAAAAGAAATCACTCTAAGCAAGTATTTAAGTCGCCACAAGCTTAGGCTTGATAAGAATAAGAGTAGTTCTAATCCAAGAACCAAGAAAACACTCTTTAAAAGAGCAAACACTATTCATATGAATTTTGAGCAATAATTTGATTATTTCATTGAATTATGAAGCCTATAAATAGATTTACAAGAGAATTCTAGAACTTAAAGTTTAAGACAACTACTAAAAACTAGATGCTCAACTATTTGGAAAATTAACTAAAACAACTTGTAAACAATTTGGAAAGCTAACAAAACACAAAATCACCTCTAGAAAATATTAAAAATTCGTCCAAAAAAGGTCTTCTTGGGCTGGACACCTCCACTGTGTACCATTGGGCCTCCATCTTGCAAGTTTAAGAGCCCTCCAAGTGAGCCCAAGTAACCAGCCCCTTGTTTGCTTGTTATGGACATTTTAGAACCTTCAATTGGACTATCTTTATAATTAGATTTGATCCAAAGCCAATACATTAAACCTTGGCCCAATCTACTAGCTTGATCATCACTTAACTCAAGCCCAACATTCATGCTCAACTCGTATGCAACACTTGGACAGAATTCATGCACGCCCATATCATTAATGAATGACTCTCCTTTTAGCTTGAAATGTGCTTGGCAATGCTTCACATATGTAGGTGCTCCTTGGATCCTATCAGATTTTAAAGAGAGATGGATTGACATGATCTAGAGAATCATTTTCAATATTTAATTTATTATTATTATTAATAGTGCAGTGGATGGATTCTTCCATTCTTCATGAGGTTGACACCAAGGAGATCCACTTTCTCCCACTTTTTTATTATTGGAGTAGAGATTTTATCCTGTTCATTAAATCAATTGGTGAAGAATAATGCATTCAAGGGCTATAAATTCCCTAGGAGGTGCCCTCAGATATCACATTTGGCTTATGCAGATGACATTATGATTTTTTCTGGAGCTTCAGCTAAATCACTGAGGATGGTTATGTCTTGCTTAGAGTACAAAAAAGCCTCAGGATAGCTTATTTATAAAAGTAAAAGTTATTTTTTAGTTCAGTAGAAGTTACCCATACATAAAAACAAAGGATGGCATAGATCACTGGGTTTTCACACAATTTTTTTTTTTTTGTTTTTGTTAAATATCTGAGATGTTCTTTGTATGTAGGATGTAGGAAAGCTAAATTTTTCTTTGAGCTCTCTCATTCAGTGATTTCACGGATAGCCTCTTGGAAAACCAATTTGTCATCTATGGGTGGAAGAATGATTTTGATTAGGCATGCATTGGCGTCTATTCCCATTCACTAATTGGCAACTGCTAGTCCTCCTAAGGGGGTCTTAAATTTGATGGAAAATGATGTTTGTTAAATTTTTATGTTCGAGTACTTCAGACCTTTCTTATCATCATTGAATAAAATGGAGGGAACTTTGTTTTCCAACAGACAAGGGTGGTACTGGTATCAGAGCTCTATTAGAAGTTCACTCAATTTTTGCAATTAAGCTTTGGTGGCAGTTTCGATCTCAAAATTCTTTATGGGCCGACTTCAAGAGGAGAAAATATTGTTACAACTATCATCCCAACACTGTTCAACCTTTAGCCTTTTTCACTATCATATGGAAACGGATAATTCAGGTGAGAAATGTAGCTAAGTCATATATGTATTCAATACTTTGGGATGAAAAATGTAACTTTTGGTATGATAATTGGCTTGGCTCAGGTCCTTTATGCTGGAAAACTCAAACTAATGTTGATCACAGAGTGGCAGATTTTGTAGAGAATAGTAGGTGGAATTATGTAATGCAGCAGAATTAGTTGTCCTTAGACATAATATAGGAAATCTTGTAGTTCGCTACTCCAACTTCTTCATCTCTAGATTTATGTATTTGTTCTCTTACCTCTAAAGGTAATTTTTCTGTAGCTTTAGCTTTCCAATTGGTTTGTATGGTGAAATGTAGATTATGGATTTTTTTATAGGCTATGCTTTCTCAGGTCCCCTTAAAAATTTCATTGTTTATGCTAAGATTGGTTCAACAAAAGGTTCGACGCAAGAGGTGTTGTAGAAAATGGGTTTCTCAAGGCTTTCAAGATGTTTTTGTTGCATTAGTGCTTAGTTTGAAACCATTAAACATCTATTCATACTTAGAGATATGGTTTCAAAAATATGGGAATGGTTTGGGAATGCATTTGATGTTTCTTATGATCATATGTTTGTCAGGACTTGTTTCGCATCTTGGTGGTTTAAATCTCCAAAGACCAAATATTTGGAATTCGTGTTACATGCAAAGTCAATCCTTATTTGTTGGCATATTTGGAAGGCCCGAAACTCTACTTTTTACGCTAGGATGGAAATGAATTGGAGGAATATTTGTGTATTTTTTATGAGAGATATCAAAGCTATGTTTAGCGTCAAATTTCCGAATGTGTTGTCAGCTAATGTGGATTGGCATCTTTTCTTAGGGGCTATCTCGTTTACTAAAATGCAAAAGGAGGGGAGGTGGATTAAATGGGTGAAGCCTATATAGGGTAACCTATTACTTAACACAAATGGATATTCGAAAGGGAACCCGGGTCATAGTGGAGGGGGAGGGATTTTACATGATGATCAAGGCAATTTAAAGTTGGCCTTTTCCTATTACTTTGGGCGTTCAACAAGTGTTCAAGCAAAAGTGAAAGCTTTACTCCATGGAATGCAATTATGTGAGCAATATGGGTATGTTAATATAAATGTTCAACTGGACTCTAAGATTATTGCTGATATTTTGGGAGAGGGCACGGATTATCCATGGACTATAACATCAGAGATTGAGCAATTGAAAGCGTTTTAATTGAAGTCCATCTCACATTGTTTTAGACAAACAAACAAAGTTGCAAATATGCTTACTAATATAGGACGTGAAGCTCAATGTACTATGTATTTTTCTTCTAATGAGTTTCCTAGATTAGTTTTTGGAGGATTTAAAATGGAAAGAATAGGCATGCCATCTTTTAGACTGTGACCTTATTCATGTACTTTTGGAGGTAAGGTTTTTATGTCCCTCTTCTTGTTCTATTTCTTTTTATCGTATGCATAATGAATTAGGGCTAGCAGCCCTCTCCCACGTACGGTTCCCAAAAGAAAAAAAGATTAAATGATTCCTCTTGCACGATTTAAATGTTTGAATTACTTTTTTGCCAAATTAATGTCCAAATATTTTAGTAATGCTTCAAATGGACTATTTTGCTTATTCATTTCATAAATAATATATATTTCTCTTAAATCAAAATATATACAAAGATAAATATATCCTTATAAGTGCTTTATAAGAAAGATGTTGTTCTTTAATGTTTATCACTAACTCCTCATCGTTAGCTTTGTTATATAGTGAATTTGCAATTTTTTCCCTTTCCTTTTAGACTAATATATATTTTGATATTTCTCTCTCTCTCTCTCTCTTTTTTAATTGGCTAACCCCGTACATCGAGGAGAGCACCACTCTATTATTTTATTAATAAATAGAAAGCAAAAGAAAAGGAGGGGGACATAAACTTTACCTCCAATGTACATGAAAATATTTAAGCAACTCAGAAAAAAATGAGGAGTACTACTTATAGCATTTTTCTTCTAATTCTAAAAGATGGCATTTCTATTCTATCCATTTTAAGCTCTCCATATGTAATTCTTGGCAAATCAGATGAAGAGAAATAAACTTTATTCTCTTTTGAATCACAACCTATATTAGCCAATTTTTCAGCCACCCTATTTGCTTCTCTATAGCAATGAAATACAGATTTAAAGTATGTATCCTTTAATTCATCAATCTCCACAAAAAACTGACCAAGGACAAGACCTACCACCCTACAAAATATCAACCAACACTCTAGAATCCACCTGAACATGTATGCTACCATAGCCATACTGAGCACATAACTGCACACCATGTAACAAGGCATTTACCTTTGCTTGCAAACATGTTCCATTACCCAATTAACTTGAGCATGCTAAAATTATGTTCCCCTAATTGTCGCGTAAAATGCCCCCTGCTCCACTATGTCTCAGGTTACCTTTTGAGCAACCATCAGTATTAAGTACCAACTCTCCCAATTTTGGTTTTGTCCATTTCACCAACCACCTCTCCACCTTCGTAAGGGGTGCCCCAACACCCACCAGAAACCTACTCCACTCCATTCGTTGTACCTGAGCCTTAGGAAATTTGTAATAAAAAACAACTATAATATCCTGCACAATCAACACACATACCTTCCTCCAATCGGGAACTATATCATCAAAGAACCCCGAGTTTCTACCTTTTCACAAATGCCAACAAATAAAAATTTGGATAATATGGAGAAGGAAAGGCACATACCTTGAAGATGCCTGCTTCAACCACCAAGCTGCCAGATTTGATCTAAGTGTTCCAATAGGTAGTGCAATATTGAATTTCTTCCCAAACCAAATCCATGCCCTCGAAGCAAAATCTCCCGTCACAAACACATGGTTAAAAGTCTCAACTTGAGGGCCTAAGCAACAATAACACCTCAATGGCTCTTCAAAACCAAATCTCCTTAATACATCATGCAATGGAATTTTACTCTACACCAACCTTAACATAAAATATGAAATTTTTAATGGGATTTGAGGCAACCAACACCTACCAAACAACCACGATTTATTTTTCACCGTATGAACCAATTGAAAAGCAGAGGAATCCAAAAATATACCACTATCAGAAGGTGCCCATACACAAATGTCTTGGCTCTCAAAAGATGGAACTGCAAACTCCCAATTTCCCTAATAATATCTATAGGTGCCCACTTGTATAATTCCACATAATTCCATGTACCATTTTCCACAAAATCACCTACACAATGATTAGCTGCTGTGTGGACTCTCCATGCAATTGGCCCAAATCCAAGTTAGTTGTCAAACTAAAAATTGTATTTGCCACTCCTAAGCAACCAATATATATATATATATATATATTTCAACAATATCACGTACCTTTAACATCCGTTTCCACGTCAATGAGGCCACCAAAGATGCTTGCACCCTATTAGGCTGGGAGCCAGAATAGTATTTCAATCTCATGAAGTTTGCCCATAATGAATTTTGAGATCGAAATGACTGCCATAGCTTCATCAAAAATGCTGTGTACACCTCAGATAGTGATCTGAATCCAACCCCTCCTTCCTTTGGTGGAATACATAAATCATTCCATTTAATCCAATGATAAGAAAATGAATCGGAATTAGTATTCTATAAAAATCTTGCAAACACTTTCTCAACCATCCTTAAAACTCCCATAGAGGGATTTGCAGTCGCCAAAATATTTTGATATCTCTCATTATGCTTTGAATTTAGTCAAACTAAGGACACGTCTTGATAAAACTGAAACTTGAAATATGATATTTACATGCTAAACTAAAACTTGAAATATAATATTTACATGCTAAAAGTATCAAGGGGTTGAGTTGATAAAATTATATCCATTTGATAATTAATTAAATTTAAGCTCTGAATTTAAAAATAATACCTTGTACTTATAACAATTTTATCTTAAAAAGATAAATAGTTTAGCGATAATGCATAAGAAAGAGCAAGAATGTGTGTGTTTGTGTAAGAAAGAAAGCACAAATGCATTTGTGTAGAAATGTGTACATGTATGCATGTGAATGAGAGTGAGATATATGTATGTGAGAAAGAGTATGTGTATTATAAAAAGAAAGTTTATATATTCGCATGTGTAAAAGAGAAAAATATATGTGTATACTTGGATGTGTGATGAGGGAGAGAAAGTACATTACATGTGTTCGAAATTCAGCAAATTATGTAAAAATTTTTTACTTTAAAGTTGGTACACAAATTAAATAATACTTAATGTATTACATAGTAAATAATTTATTATGATACATACAGAATTCAATAAATTCTTAATCTATTAATTTTTAACTATTAAATTGAGTTATCAAACACACTAAAAAGAATGACACTTATTTAGAACATGCTAATGACGAATTACAAAGCGACTAGTGGAATTTTCATGCAAGTAATGTGCATTAAATAACTTAATTTTAGTGATTGATTGAATGTTAATTAGAATTACTGTCTTTTATACAAAATTTATTTTATGCTCCATTACTAAAATTTTCTGCTCGAGTACTAAAGGACTATACATAGTCTTGCTATGATTATTAAGTTCAACCTCACTTTTCTAATGAGCTAAAATTTATCATAACTTAATTATTTATTTATTGTTTGCTTTACTTCACCTTAATAGTTTATTTATTGTTTGCTTTATTTCACGTATCTTTATAGCACTAAAAGTTAAAGTTCAATTTAGCAAGTGCATTACATAAAAAAGAGGAGACGGAGGGAAAAGGACAATTTTTTTAGGGATCTAACTTTATCATTACTCAAAATTCTATTAAGTTTCTAAGTATTGCCCAAAATAAGACGCTGAAGCCAAGGGGACAGAGCCATGTACTAAAGCAGAAGCGTGATTTAAAAAATTATTTCATGAACGATTCTTGAAAAACAAAGAAAAAGATTTATGATCTTACAAACAGAAAGATTCACGATCTGACTCTGAAAAGATTCAATAGAACGTTAAAATCTTAAGAAAATTGAGAAAAATTGATAAAAACCAAGTTTGTTGATAAGAAGTTGATAAAAGATTCATAAAAAAACCTAAGATATACCTATTTATAAGCTATATTAGTTTCCCAAGACAAAAGAAAGAAAAATAACAGAAAAACAAGAAAAATTGCAGAAATCATCAAATCCCGTTTTTGACAAAAAATTTCTTGACATAAGTAAGTTCGTTGTACTGAAAGAATTCTTTTAGTCAACTGGCAACAGAAATCAAGGCATGCTTTAATAAATAAAGTCTTTTGTCCACAACTTCAACTATCATATCATGTTATTTTTCACCAAGCTTCTTCTTCCTCTTTCCATGCTTCAATTTCTCCAAGTATTTATTTGCTACTTGTTCCACATCTGTCCCTCCCACTTGAGAAGGACTCACCCTCGAGTTATCTTGAAAATCTAGATATAACAGAACACCAGAAGGAGGATGGTACAATGAAATGTCCGAGATGTTAAAATTCCTTCAAATTCCCAAAGAATTAGGTAAGTCAACACATATATATTAGGATTTATTCGTTGAAAAATATTGTAAGGCCCATACTTTCTTGGTTGCAACTTGTGATATTTGCCTACAAGAAACCTCTCCTTACGGAGAAAACCATCACCTCATCTCCAACTTCAAATTCCATAGCACGGCGATTCTTATATGCCACAGTTTGAATTTAGCATTAGTTGCCTCCAACTTTGCTTTTACCTTTGCCTGGATAGCTTGTGCATCTTTGGCCATATTCCTTGTAGCAACACTCTATCCAGGTTCGTTATGAAGTTTCACCAAATCCACAGCATGTTTAGGAGACAGCATATAGACAATCGAGAACATAGACCTCCTAGTAGAACTGTAAACCGCGTTATTGAAAGCAAACTCTGCTTGAAGAAGTGCATGATCCCAGTGCTTAGAATGCTTCCCACAAATATAATGCACCAAATTCCCTAAAGTATGATTGACAACTTCTGTCTGACCTTCCATTTGAGGATGTGCGGTACCACTAAAGTTCAAAGAAATGTCAAACATCTTCCACAAAGTCAACCACAAATGGCTCAAGAATTTTGTGTCTTGGTCTAAAGCAATGGACTTAGGCATCCTATGCAAGCGAACAACTTCACGAAAGAACAAACGGGCAATATGAAGCATTTGAAGTTTTCTTACATGGAATGAAGTGTACCGTTTTAGAAAACCTGACCACCACCATGAATAAAAAATCCATCCCTTGTTGTGTATGAGGTAGTCCAAGCATCAAATCTATGGACAAATTTTTCCATATACTCTCAGGAACTGACAAAAGAGTGTATAAACTAGTATTTTAAGACTAGCCGTTTGCAATTTGATAAACATGACACCTTTTCACAAAACTCCGAACATCTCACTTTAGCTGGGGCCAATAGTAGTGAGAATCGAGATTACAAATAGTCTTGCTAATGCTCAAATGTCCACTAAGGCCTCCACCATGTAAGTCATAGATTAACTTCTCACACAAAGAAATACGAGAAATGCAAAGACAATTACATTTGAAGAGATACCCATCAAAGATATGGAAATCATCTTGTGTTGCTTTGATATTTAAAGTTGTTATCCCCAGTATAAAGATCCTTGAGAGCTTCAAATCCCACGATTTCATGGCTCAAGGTCACTAACAATGTCGCTTTTCTACTCAGTACATCTACCACTTTATTTTGTTGCCCAACCTTGTGTTTCAAAATAAAGGGAAACTACTACAAATATGCAATCCAACGAGTATGCATCTTGCTGATCTACTTTTGGCCGTTCATATGCTTTAAAGCTTAGTGATTTGTATAAAGTACAAACTGATTAGAGATTAAATAATGCTCCCAATGCCTCAAAGTAGGGACAACCACATAAAACTCTTGCTTCTAGGTAGACCACTTCTAACAGGCTTTATTTAGCTTCTCACTAAAGAAAGCGACTAGTCTTCCCTCTTGAGACAACACTGCTCCAATCCCCACACAACATGCATTGTACTCCACAACGAACAACTTGCCAACGCTTGGAAGGATTAGGCATGGTGCAATATTCAACTTCTCATTGATCACCTTGAAACTCTATTCTTGCTCAATACCCCATTGAAATTCTCTTTTTTCATAAAATCAGTCAACGGGGCCAAAATTGAGCTGAAGTTGAGGAAGAAACACCTATAACAAGTTGCTAGGCCATAGAAACTACAAACATCTGACACATTATGGGCCCTAGGCCACTCTCAAATAACTTTCATTTTTTCTTCATCCATACGAATACTATCTGCACTAAAAACAAAGCCTAAAAATACTAGGCTAAATGTCATGAAGTTGCACTTCTTCATGTTGATATATAACTTATTCTCTTGAAGAACATGAAGCACTTGGCACAAATGTTCAAGATGCTCGTGTTCATTAGTACTATAAACTAATATATCATCAAAATACACCAAAATAGATTTACCAATTAACGGCTTTAAGACTTCATTCATTAGTCGCAAGAAAGTACTGGGCATATTGGATAGCCCAAAAGGCATCACCAACCACTCATATAGCCCCTCCTTGTTCTTGAAAGCAGTATTATATTCATTGCCAGGCCTAATGCGTATCTAATTGTATCCACTCCTCAGGTCAATTTTGGTATAGACACGTGTTCCAAATAAGCAATCTAACATATCTTCCAACCTCGAAATGGGAAAACTGTAATGAACAGTAATCTTGTTGATAGCATGACTATGAACACACATTCGTCATGAACCATTCTTTTTAGGAGTCAAAAGTGCAGGTACAGAACAAGGGCTAATGCTCACGCAAATGAACCCCTTTTCTAGCAATTTATCTATCGCCTGTTGCAAGATCTCACTTTCTTTGGGGCTCATCGGGTAATCTGGCAGGTTAAGCAAACTTGCTCCAGGAACTAGATCAATGGCATGTTGAATCTCTTTCATAAGAGGTAGCTCGGCTAGAAGTTCATTAGGCATAAGGTCTTCAAATTTATTCAGCACCTCAGGAACCTTCATTGAAATCTCTGACTTGGATTCAGCCATATGAAATCCTTTGATCACCACAACTTGCAACTCCTATAACTCTTTAATACCTGTAATAAATTCTGAACTAAATCCAGCAATAGCAAAAACATCTCCACTACTACTAGGTCTATCTACAACCTTTGAGCGATCATTTGGTGTCATAGGAACCAAAGTGATCATTTTACCATCCTTCATAAATTTATAGATATTATTACTACACATAAAGACGGTATCTACATCATACTACTAATGTCGTCCTAACAACATATAACAAGCATCTATATCTACAAAATCACACATAACTTCACCAGAATATTTGCCAATAGTAAAAGGCACCCTACAATGATTTACCAACCTAACCGACTCAACTTCTTTAATCTAACCAATTGTATGGGGTTCAGGGTGTTTTTCAACAAGTAATTTTAATTTCTCCACAAGTTATCTTGAAATAATTTTTTTAGAATGGATACTATCAATAATTAAATTAAGAAACTTATTAGAAACTCGATACCTCATTCAAAAGAACTTGTGTCGTTGAGTCTCCTTTTCATTCTTGTGGAGCCTACACTAGTGTAGTAGGCTCAAGTTCTTCTCCATCATCTTATCTAGACTTAGCTCCACAGATATAATCCTCTGCCTTGTTATCATCCGCTTCACACTCTACCAAGTTTACCTGTTGATGGTCAGGACAATTATTAGAATAGTGTCCTGGCTTCCCACATCTATTACAGTTATCCCTTGTAAATTTTGCATAAGGATTAGGGGTCCTCTTGTTAGTAAGCTGTGGTTGCCTCACATTGGCCTTCTTGGGAGCTACTTGTTCATCCACTATTGGCCTCTTGTCCTCACGGTATCTGGCTCATTGTGTTTCTTGATTATATTTCTGGCTCTCCCTAGCATTAGATCTGTTTGAATCAAAGTTCCTCCATGCTCCATCATCAACTGACGTGGAAGCATGATTTAAGAAATTGTTTCATGAATGATTACCGAAAAACAAATAGAAAGATTTAAAATAAAGCTCTGAAAAAATTCGTTAGAACCATCAAATATCGAGAAAATTGAGAGAAGTTGGTAAAAATTAAGTTTATCATGAATAAGTTGATAAAAGATTATAAAAGCTCCTGAAGAAACTCTAGAACATGCCTATATATAAGCTACATCAGTTTCCTAAGACAAAAGAAAGACAAATGGCATAAATATTGAAAAAAATGACAGAAAATTGCTAAATCCAGTTTTTTACAGCAAATGTCCTAACATAAGGTGTGAGTACTGAAAGAAGTCTTCTGATTAACTGACAGCAAAAATTGATATATGGCGTAGGCGCGCTCTAATGAATAAAGTCTTCTGATCAACAACTTCATTACCAATCATGTTATCCATCCACCAACTTTCTTCTTTCTCTTTTCATGTTCCTCGCTGACGACAACAATAGCAATCATAAAAATCCTACTAAGATAAATAAAAATAACACTGAAATCATAAAATAACCTATCCAAAACCCTAAAGCCTTAGACTCCCCCACTTGGAAAGAACTCGCCCTCGAGTTCCTCAGAGAAATTTGATATAGAAACCACAGAAAAATGCATCTGTGACCCTCCCACGGATTTTGTAGAGATGATGTTTGCCATGAAACTTGAGCACTCATTTATGGATATGAGAAATTGCATACGATCTTGGAACCTGTATAAAGATCTCGAATCCTACAACTTCCAAGCCATTCATTGTCCACATGAGTTTTATTAATTTCCCTTGATAAGCAATAAATTCAATTTTCTAGGTCTTCATAGAAAATTTTCTTTCATGAGTAGATTTATCAAATATAATTTCCTTACCAAAATTAAAATTCTCAAATTTTGAGATAGCAATTTGCTTCACGGATTTATCCAATAATAAATCTATTGAGACAGGATTTATTGTTGACTTTTCTGAGGAGATTTCTTCAACTTCCATATCTTTAAATTCTTCCAACCTTTTGGCCTCTTTCTTAGATTTCACCATGGACAAGCATGGAAGAGATTCAGATAAGCACAGAGGGAATGAAAGTTCTCCATCTTCTAGCTCACAAATATGTTCCTTCTCATCAACCTCGGGTTCGCAGATGTACTCCTCCATTTGGTGCTCTAGTTTAACTATCCCAAATTTTGTTACATTAGTTGGTGATGTAATTTCATAGATTGGATGACAACTTTCTTTGATCCGACTACAATTCTCATATATCTAATAACTACAAGATGTAATTTTAGAGATTAGATGATAACTTCGTTTGATCCAATTACAACTCTCATAGATTTGATAATTACGAGAGTGTGGGGGAATAGTATGAGCAATAGGTTCATCAAGAGTGAATCTCCCAACTGCATACCTATCACGATTGAGATGGCTACGACCTAGTTTATTCTGTCCCTTAACACCCATCTAATCCAAATCGTATGTAATTTGATCTATACTTGCTTGCATATGCTCTATTGAATCCGTTGTTCGTTTTACGTATGCTCAAAGCACTCTAAGCGTTCATTTTGAATTTGAAGGTTGTTCTTTAGGGAAAAAATTCCATCTCCGAATGTGGTACTGGCCATTAGAATAATTTAACAATAAGAGAAGCTTGCTCTGATACCATTTGACACGGAAGAGTGATTTAAGAAATTGTTTCACAAATAATTTTGGAAAAACAAATAGAAGATTCACGATCTAACTCCAAAAAGATTTGTTAGAACATTAAAATCTCAAGAAAATTGAGAGAAATTGGTAGAAACTAAGTTTATTAAGAATAAGTTGATAAAAAATTATAAAAGCTCCTAACAAACTCTATGATATGCCTATATATAGGCTACATCGGTATCTTAAGACAAAAGAAAGACAAATTACGTAAATATTGAACAAATTGCAGAAAATCGCTAAATCCTATTTTTGACAGCAAATGTCGTAACTTAAGGTGTAGGCACGCTGTACTGAAAGAAGCCCACGCTCTAACAAATAAAGTTTTTTGATCAACAAATTCATTACCAACCGTGTTATCCATCCACCAACTTTATTCTTCCTCTTTTCATGCTCCTCACCGATGACAAGAATAGCAATCATAAAAATCCTACTAAGATAAATAAAAATACCACTAGAACCATAAAATAACCTGTCCAAAACCCTAAAGCTAATACATACGAATAATAAGAAAAACTTAGAAATCTTGTTCCATATCATGTACCCATTGACAAAAAGCTGTGACCTACTCAGATGGATACTTCATGTTGGAATTCCTGCCAGTCTGCACAGATCTGCAGTTAACTACAATAGTACATTGTATATTTAACCACTACCAAGTTGCATAGCCTCTCTCGATCTAGGCATGGCCACGGTCCCCGAACCACCGGTTATGGTTCTAAAACCCGCAACTATGGTTATCAATATTGTACATTATAAGATGGTTCTTAATTATAGTAGTTCTAGAAACAATGGTTTTAATCTTGATTTTGGTTCTAGTTGTGGTTCCTTATGGTTCTGGTTGTAGTTTTATACATGTATATTTAGTTATTTGTTCTTACAAACTTAATTTAATGCTAAAGTAATGTGATACATTTAAAATTTTAAATAGAATGTAAAAAAATAAATATAGAAGAAAATCATATTTTGAATTTTTTATTATTTTATAGAGCAAGGAGTAAGTGATATAAATTTTGTGAAAAGTACATTACACTGTCAAATCATGAAAAATACAATATATTACAAATGATAAACATTTTAAGTAGAACAGAAGATACATGTTATTTTCATTGAGATTGAGATGGAATATTAAAATAAATGTTAATTACTTAATTATTTTCATTGCTTGTGAATGGTACTAAAATCCATTGTGTTAGTGAATTCTTCCTCTTCATCTTTTTCCGTCTCTTGTGCAATCATCTACACATGATTGAATTTCTAGTGATCTAGGACTTAATCTTGACTTTGTCTCATCCAAAATGCTTTCATTGGCACTAAAAGCTTGTTCCATTGCTATTTTTGATGTTGGAGTTTGCTAAATTTGCTAAGCTATGTAGGAGAGAATAGGATAATTCTCTAATTTATGTGTTCACCATTCAAGAACTTTGAAAAGCTTAATTAAGCTGCTATCATCATGCTCAAACGTGGTTGTTATTTGACTCAAGTTTTGTATTAATACTAAGTGAACACTTTTGTCACTTTCACCTTCGAAATAATAATTTGTCACTAAGTTTAACAGTCTCTTTACTTTTATTCCACGTTTGGTACGCGGGAATGAGTTGGGATGGAAAGACCTTTCTAGCTTATCCATTCCATTCTCATGTTTATATGAACACTTTATGTTAGAAAGGTTTCTCCTACTGGAATGCCCATTCTAGCTTTCTGCTAGAATTCCATTCCTCAATAGAACTTAAAGAAAGCTCTTTTCAACTTCATCTTGGAAAAGTCAAAATAATAAGAGTCAATTTTGTACATACACATATTTCTCTCTACTAATTATTTTTAACTACATTTATTAATTTTTTATTTTTACAATTTCGAAAAATACTAGGTTATATATAATTTTAGTTAATAATTATTTATTATTTTTAATTTCATAATCAATTTAAAATATGCTTAGAATATTGTTTCCTTTTTACTATAGCAATATTTATAAATTAAATGTGGATAAATAAATAGAGAATATAAACATTTGGCTTCATTACTAATTTGTCAAAAAAATTTTAAATCAATTAAAGAGTATAAATAATTTAATTTTAATAAGAATGTCAAGAATTACAAAAAAATGTTAAAGTTTCTTTTTGGCGTAAAAATATATTTTAATATAAAGAATTCGAAGTAATTAAATCAATTTAATATAGATTTTATTCCATTCTAATCTCTAAATATGATTATACTAAACATTAGAAAAAGAATGGGTATTCCTTTTTTACTTGGGTTACCAAACACTAGATTGAAAAATTTTTTCTAGTTCATTATTCTAGATAAAAAGCATTTTAGATGGAATGATCTCATTCTGAACCATTTCAGTGTAGCAAACGTGGTAGAACTATCACCACCAGTGTTGCTAGAGGGTTTATCCAAAGTCTAGTAGGAAATTGATAATCATAAGTAATGCAAAATTCATTATATAAAGAATAAACAAGTTCTTTAATTTTATACCTTTTTATTGACAACATAAGCATAATTATCATTTTCATATATTTGTTCATAATATGATGACAAGTACACATGCAAACCATCTAATTTAACTCAAGATTGAAAACCAAAGCAACTATACACACACACACACACACACACACACACACACACACATATATATATATACGTATGTGTAGACACCAAATTTTGACACATCGTTCGTTTTCTAACATTGGGGGACCGTCCCTACTATTTGGAGTCAAATCCTAATTTTTGGGTAAAAATGCGAAAGTCAGTAATTTTGGAGGGCAGAATAGTAATTTTTTAATTGTAAATATTTTTCATTAGTTTTGGGGGTTTAAATTCATTTTTTGTACTTTTACACTTATTTTCAAAATTTTGTAATTTTTTCAGATTTAACTGATATTTTCTGTATATTTTGAAAGTACATGGGCAAAATAGTAATTTCACTTCCTGAATATTTTTTTCTCCATCTTTGGGTCCCAAATTCATTTTTAGGTTTTTAAGCATGTTTTTAAGTTTTTCTAACTTTTTTCAGGGTAAATTGCTATTTACAAATTTATTATTTACATTTTTCTTCTTTTTTTCTATTTTTTGTGAGAGAACATAGATTTAAATGTTTTTGTAAAGGTAAAGTTGTAATTTTGGTAGTCAAGGGCGTTTTGGTCTTTTAATCATTTCTTGGAAGATAAGCCTTTTGTGCATTGTAAATATCTCACTTGGTGATTAAAAAAAGAAGGGCGAAAAAAATGCCTAGAGAGTTTTTAATTTTTAGTTTTTTGATTTTATCTTTTACACAAAGAACACTAAAAACACACACTTTTTCCTATATTTATCTTCAAGTCTTCACCAAAAACACCTACTAGGTTCTAGTACATCTTCAAGCCTACACCTAAACTACACACTAGTACATCTTCAATCTACAGCTAATACCAAGAACAGACACTTCACACATTTCTCTCTTACACACTACACACTATTACCTCACACACTCTCCCCAAATTCACACAATACACATGCACACTTTACACACTTACACACACTCTCTCTCACGCACACAGTTAACTTCACACACTTCTCTCTCACACATTACACACACTATTGCCTCGCACACTAACACAAACACACACATACTCATCATCACAACAACACTCACACTAATTCACACATAGATTCACACAATCACACACAGTCCATCCAATCCACACAAATACACACACGGCACACACAAATTCACACACTCACAATCAGTTATCCAAACTCACACACAGTCTTACGCACATTGGTTCACATAGATTTACACACGCACGTTCATCCACTGTCTCATACACAGGGAGCTTACCAACTCACACACTATCCTCTCAGAAAGACCACACTTTCTAAATCTCACTCAACCTCAAATTGTCACTACCCAGTCACCACTATCTCAGCCAGAACCTCAGCCCCTCTCCCTCACCACATGAAACAACCACAACAATCACAAGACCACCGCAACTCTACCCACCACTCACCACCAGCAACCTCCATCTCCACCCTCCCCATTTCCATCATCCAATTCAACACCATCATAATCACCACAAACACCAAACCTGCAAATCCATATATACAGAATCACAACTTCACAACACCACAAATTAATCTACGAAAACGATCAGAAATTGACCCAAAATCGCCCAATTCCCAGCCACTTTCATAACCCTTGTTCACCAAATCACAGCAATCACAGTCCCTAATTCCTCCAAAACCCAAGTCTCCAACACCACCAAGTTAACCAGCAACCAAACTCCGAAACTACCTCCACAATCATCACAAGTCACAAAACAGAACCATCAGAGATTTACACGCACAAGTTCCCCCAAGTCTCAACTATTGACCAGTCATGAGTCACTGCCAGTGAACCCGTTAGCTCTATCGCTGGCCACCACCACCCAAGTCATCAACTTACTATGCCACCTCACCAAAAACAGCAAACCAACGCCGCCCCAACCGCTATTTTCACTGTCTGACAGCTCCACAAACAATCACCTTTGCCTCCTCCTAATTCACGTGAGTTCTTAGCCCCTCCTTCAATTTCATTCCTGCAGATTTCATCGACTGAATTACTTTTTGTTTGTTTGAGGGATTTTGGGGAAAAAGAGAGAAACAGTGAGAACAGAGAAAGAAGAGAAAGTGAGGGGAAAAGAAAGCAAAAATTTGAGAACTAGAGAAGAATAAAGAAGTGGAAGAGAGGAGAGAGAGAAGAAGATGAGAAAGAGGAGAGGGAATCAGAACTGGAAGAAGGAACTTAATAAAGAAACGGACAACTAGAGAGAAAAGAGATGAGAGATAACAGGGGGGAAGAGAAGGAAATCAACAGAAAAAGAAATAGAGAAAGAGAAAAGAGAGAAGAAAGAACGGATGGGGGATTTAATTTGGGTAGAATCGAGTTGGAGAAGGATATAGGGGTTTGTGAGTTTTTGTTATTTTTCTTCATTTTCTGGTTTGTTTGTTTACTTGATTCCATTTAATCTAATTATGTTTTCTGTTTTTCTCTCGGAGGCTTGGGTTTAAGTCCAATTAAGTAAATTAGTTAATTAGACTAATTTAATTTGTTGATTCAAATTTGTGTAATTACTTGTGGTTGATTGAATTATGATTTGATTTTAATTGGGCAATCATTTTAATTGCTTTCATTAATCTAGATTAGTACAAGGTTAATTTAGTTTATCATTTTACATTTTCGAATTTACTTGGTTAGGTAAAAAATATAAAATTATTTATTTTTTAAGAGTCCTGGTTTTCGGTTATTAGCATTGTGCCCCAGAGACATTTTGTTTTTCCGTATTTTAGTTCTTCATGTTTATAGATTCACCCTTCTCGTTTTGTTCCTTTCTAATTACGTCCTATAAATTGCAATTTAATTTGTGCTTGTTGGAATTACTATTTCCTCCCCCAATTTTGTTTTAATTTCTAATTTTATCCCCCTTTGTTAGTTAGAATTTTTTTTATTTCTCCCTCCTTAAGCTTTATAGACATTTATTTTAGTCTCCTTAACTGCTAGGCTTTACATTTTATCCCCAGTTTTAAGTATTTCATATTTTTTACATTAAATAGTGGTACCTTGACTTATTTATTCATTTTGATAGTATTTTTAATATCGGGTCTTCGAGAAAAGGTACTTTCGTCACCTTTTAATTGCTTCTTTCTGTGCTCCAATATGCTCTTATGTGATTTTATGCATTTTCTTCATATGTATTTCATATTTTTCCATACTTTTACGCATTTATTCATTTTATGTTATTTAATTTTAACTTTTATTATTTCAGCAAAAAGCGTAATATTTTTATATTTAGATAGCCAATGTAATAGTTAAATTACATTTATTGTATTTTTAGCAAAACTTTGTACTTAGATAGCAAGTGTAATAGACAGGTCGTTTTTACTTTTTTTCTCCTAAAACTTGTAGCTAATCCCCCGGTGTGATAGTTAGGGCTCATGTGCTTATTTATTTTACCGCTTTCCTCAGGATTTGCATCTAGATATATCATGCTTATGTGTTATGTGTTCCTATGTGCTCTTACATGTCTTTATATGTCTATTCACTATCAGTTTGTGTTTTATTATTTTGATTTGTGTTTTATTAGTTCTTCTTATTTCGTCACCATACTAGTCTAACGCTAGTTGTGGCTTTTCTCGCTTCCTCGCTAGTCCAACCTAGTGAGGATTCCTAGAAAGGGTTAGTCCAACACTAGTCCCTTGGGTCATTTTAGTGATAGGTGCACTCCCCGTGTGCATTTCCTATCATTTCACACACTACTTCTCATTTTTTAGACTTTTTCATATTTCCATGATTTTTTATATATATTTTATTATTATTATTATTATCTATTTTTCGTATTTGATAAAGCATGACATTTAAGTTGCATTTTCACTTCGACTTTTAGGACATTTGTGTGATCCGACTAGAAATATTCACCTCCTCACGTGGGAAGCGATGGCGTACATGTCGTTCCCCCCTCCGTGAATAGGAACATTCAGTCACGAGATATTAGTCCCTCATACCCATTATGTTACATACTCACTTTCTTCGACCACTTATTAGCTATATTACTATTTTTCTTTTCTTTTGCATTTCATTTTGTATAAACACTCGTGACTCTCTCGAGGTCTCAACTCGGGCTTCGCAATTAATGCGCTAATCCTGACCAAAGCTCGACAGAACATTTTGACCCTCCCGATACCACATTTAGATTTTAGGATTTGTATTCATTTAGATACATCCAAGCACGTTAGAATTCAGGGTTAGTTTAGGAAAATTTGATTAAATCTCGCAACTTGCCTCGGTTAGGTTGAAAGGGTGCTTTAGGCATGAGCCTTTGCCTTCCCTTTCTTCAAATGTGACTCACGGACCTTTTTCTCTCGTTTTCGTAGACCAGAGTCAGAAAAGAGTTTTTCAAACATTTTTCTAAAAATTTTATTTTTATTTTGCTAAACGATTTTCGAGTGACTTGGTACACCCTAACTCCATAGTAAGTAGCGACTTCATGTTTAAAAAAACCTTTTTCAAAATTAGTTGGCCAAAACTATCGCACTTTTAGTCCCGGCCTTATTTTCTTTTAAAATAGCATTTTTTCTAAAAATATATTTTTTCACTAAAAACTTGATTTTCATCACACATGCACGGTTTTTCCAAAACTCTATCTTTTCGAAATGGGTCATCGGACTGACCACCTTTTTTGAGGCGCGACAGTCATGACCCCACTAGTGCATTAACGATTTCTGACGTGACAGTATGTATGTATATGTATGTATGTATGTATGTATGTATGTATGTATGTATATTTATATGTGTAGATATGTTCATAATAGTTAGTTCATTTCCTAAATATGTCCATAATAGTTTGTTTTAGAAAATCTTTATTTTTAGATTTATTCCAACAACCAATTATGTTACATGCCTCAACAAGAAATAAATGAGCAATAAGATAATATACACTAGACAAAATATAAGTAGCATCATTAAAAGTCGTTAAAACTTCTAAAATTTTATTGCAAACAATCTAATTATTTTCGTGCAACATCAGTCACATTAGTTGCAAAAAATGCATATAATAATTTACTATATTTGTAAAATTGGTTGAGTAATTCAAACGTGAATTCCATCAAGTAGGAACATCTCTTTAATTTTTTATTATTTCTATTAGCTCTACAAAAAGTGCTCCATTCTTTTATTAAATTTATAGTGTGCCCACAAATATGAAATTGATTTTCTAATAGGTTTGACATGATTTTCAAGTGCTTTTAAACCATCTTGTACGGCTAAATTTAAAATATGACATGCACATCTAATATGAAAATTTTTGCTACCTAATCCGGGTTGACAAAGATTTTGTAACTCTCTAATAGAAACAATATTTGCAGATGTATTATCAAAACCAATTGAAATTTTTTTTTTACATAGACCATATCCCTTAAAAACAATACTAAAGCAGTGAGATATTCATAAAAAATTTATGAAAAACCATCACTTTTTTTTTGCACATTTCACTCATTTTCAATTCAATGACAATGCGTTTGCCAATATCACTCCAAATATCGAAACATATAGACATGCAACTATCTAAATTTGAAAATAATTGAATTAAATGTTTTTCCTTTGATTATAAATATTTTTAAGTTTTTGTCTAAGAGTAATTCTAGCAACACATTTAAATTGAGAATTGAAAGCATTTTGACAATATTTCTTAAAACCCAACTTTTCACCAAAAACTAAAGGATAAATGTTCAATATCTACCATTTTTGCTATCTCATTCATGTTTTTTTCCCTCACTATATCAAAATATAGAAAGATTTGTGATTATTTTTTGTCGATGCCATATTCTTGATGATGACACTTTTTCACATGCTTGTGATACTTTCCTTAGCCATCTCCTGCTTTGTGTTGGTAACATCTTTGACAATAATTGCATTTTCTTTGAGTTTCTCATTTACATCAGCTTTGGTAAAGTGCTTTGTGAATATCTTAGACATAAAGCTCTACTACTTCCTCCTCTGGTTTCAATTGTTTGCTTTTCAAGAATGGTATCCATGAGTTTTTTTGAGTTGGAATATCAACATCATCAATATTGAAGACTTCATTTGAGCTAATGTTGCAAAAAATATTTTTGCTCTTACTTGTTGATTTTGTAGATGAGTTACCATCACTAAAAACTTGCCATTTGATTGTTTGCTCTTCAAGAATGGTCTCCATGAGTTGATTTCCATGAGTTGGAATATCAACATCATCAATATTAAAGACTTCATTCGAACTAATGTTGCAAAAAACATTTTTGTCCTTACTTGCTGATTTTGTGGATGAGTTACGATCACCAAAAACTTGCCATTTGATTGTAAAAAAGTATAAAAAAAAAGAAAAAGTTTGTAAATAATAATCTAATACTTAGAGCTATAGATATTGGATGAATTAAGAAAAATATAGACAAATTGAGAGTAAAGCAAATTAGAAAAAAAAAAGTGTAGAAGTGGGAAAGTAGATCAAGAAATTAAGAGCATTGGGGATAGAAGAGAGGATAAATTTTGGCATAGGAGAAAATGAAAGTTGAAGAACTATTTATAGAGGAAAAAAATTGAAATAAAAAGAGGAGCCATTTCAAAAGCAACAGCTGTAATAGCAGTTCCATTGCAACAATTGTTAAGGCTTGTAGAAAAAAACTAAAATTAAAAAAAAAAAAGAATAATAGAGCAACGAATTTATTTTTTAATGGATAATGCTATTTTTTATCCTTTAAGAGAATGGTTACTTAGCTTATTTACTCCAAGTCAAGTCCAACTGACTTAGACTTTTATTAATATTATTATTATTTCTTTTTACGGCTTTAGAATCTGTGGTTCTAGTTCTAATTTATTTTTAGAGAATCAAAATCAGAACCATTACTCCTAGTTCTGTAGTTCTAGTTCTTGTTCCCGATTGATTCAAACATAGTTTGGTCGGTCTAGTTCCCGACTCAAAATGGAACTGTGGCCATGCCTATCTCCATCAACTCAATGTGTAAAACTTCCATTGAGCCTTGGGTGAAAATAAAATTTTAAAGAAGATACATAGTAAACCTATGACTAATGCACGAAATTTGCACACTAACGTACATTACACATAAATTAGTTTGTGCAATCTTACATTCAAAGGAATGTAAAACCGCTAGCTACGCGTTATTGGGAAATTTTAACTTTTGACGTCATTCATGTAAACAATTATTTCTATAAGCTAGGGTAGACTTATGGGTCTTAACAAAATTTGTCACTTTGTATTTTGTTAACATTATGCTTTATAGATAATGCTGGTTTAACTTCACTAAGGCTAAAAATAAAATTTTCAACTGATTTTTTTTAGTAAATAAATATTCATCCTACTTTCCTAAATAAAATAAAATTTTAAAATGACAATTTTCTTTTAGTAAGCAACCATTCATCCTATTTTCCTAAATAAAGGATGTATATCAATTAATAGTGCATAATGAAGCATAAATGCTGTTTTAAATTTGACCACATAACAAATAAATCAAATTTGACAAAAAGTTCAAATTTGAAGCACATGGCCAAGTTATTTGTTCATAAACATAGACCTAGAACGAAAAAAAGTAATATGAAGATTTATAAAACATTGAAACATTCCTTCTTCACTCAACATAGTTTGATAAAGATTAAAAGTTGTTCATGTAAACAAACCTGTTTTAGATTCAAACGAAATTAGTTTTGTCCACGTGAATAATGTCAAAAGTTAAAAAGGAAAATATACACCAATAAACATAAGACCCATTAGTTTGTTGAACGAAATTTGCATAGTAATGCGCATAAGAGCATGTGATGTTCGAACAAGCCAATGGCACTATCTACTAGCTAATGTTAATAACAAAATACTCAACGATGTAAAAATGATGTTATGATGTTATGTCACAGATTTGTTAATGCTCATGAAACGAAGACTAATTCAGTAACAGCTTTTAACTCAAATCTGGTGAAAATTACATCATCTATGATCATAATTGAGACATAACTAAATGAATCTATATTATCTGAATAAAAAAAATTGACTCACTCCTTTATAAGTCTTCATGCGTGCCAATTACCATAAGTTTCTGTACTACTATAAAGCACGTAAGAAGTTTTAAGGACTAAAAATATTAGTGTCAAAGTGATCGTTCAACAATGAGCTTATTCTTTACTTCTGATTTCCTCTACATGTTTTGTTTAATATCCCCCACAAAAAAGAAAAGCAAAAAGAAAAGATAGTGCTACCTTCATCTACTATGAATTAAATGAACAACAGTGTGAATCTTCCCACCATTGATTTCTCTGAGAAAAAATTGAAACCCGGCACAATGTGTCACGACTTGAGATTTTGTCCCTACATTTCAGTCTGGTTGGCTTGGAGGTTAATGGAAGGATCTAAAATTGTAAGGAGAGTTCCTACATCTTTTTAGCCAAAGAACTCTCTAGAACATCACTTTGCCTCTATTAGACTTATGGAGTAGTGTAGAGTATTCTTGAAAACTCTTGTAGTTTATAAATAGTCTAGACTATTTTAGAGTATTCTAGAATGTAAATATGGACCATTGGATGTAATTGATTTCCACCGTCCATTGAGGAGGTGCTATAAATAAGAGCCGTGGCCATTTGCCATGGCAACCAAGTCATTTGTACTCAAGCATTCTCCAAATAATACAAAACTCACTTTCAAAAGCTTTCTTTTGTGCTCTCTTCTTGCTTACTTAGTTTAAGTACTTCAAGTACCGTTGTCTAATCTTAGCTTGTTCCAAGCACGATCAAGGGGGTTCAAAGGTTGACTTAGCCACGTCTTGCAAGTGATCAAGCGCGGCAAGGGTATTGGAAAAAGTAAGTCCATGACAAATGTCATAGAATAACATATGTAAACAAGTCATGTCTGCTCACGAAGAATATGGTTGTTTTGTGACCTTGTATGACAAACTCCCATTACAAATTCATGATGCAATTTTCATTGCATTAAAGGAGTTGTTTGATCACTCCACTGAAACCAAAATCCATAACAAATATGGTAAACCCTTTTTTAGTTATATAGGTTAAATCCTAGTTATTCCTGTAGATGAAAGCATTGGAATTGATTATGCCAACAAGTGATGGAATCCAAGCTTTTACCAATGTTATGTGGCCAAATGGAAATGAGGGCTTCAAGTATAATAATCCAGTAGTTTGCATTTTGCATAATTTTTGCCCACTTCTCGACATGCGAATACATGGACTATAACAATTCATACTATTCCTTCTATCCAATTGAATTAATCATGAATTTTATTTTTTAATGCTCCAAATATATTATCATGTTCAACTTATCAAAGTATTATTACTATGTGGTTCCATTCTTATCATGATCAGTACACTAGTGTTAAAAACGTTGAACTCACAAATAATCACCAATATTATGGGATGAAGTAATTCACATATTTTTCACCTTTTTTTGTCATTTCTTAGACAAGAGCTGCATTCTTATGCTTTCTTACTGCTATTGTTTAGCGAGACGGTGCTTTTTAATGAAAAATTGGTAGCGGAATTGCAAGAAATTGTGCTAAGAATGGTATTTGAAAGCTATCGAGTGGAGAAGTACATAGATTCCACCTGCATTCAGTTAGCTATCTATGTCAAGTCATCAAATATACAGAAGACAAATTAAATGAAACTAAGTTGGGATTACTCCCACAAACAGATAAGAGCTTTATGTCAACAATTCATCAAAACCAAGTTAATGGTTTGGAGATAAAGGCTAAAGATGGTGAGTGGTTCAATGCTGATCTCTCACCTTCGGATGTTGTAGTCATTGTAGGTGAGCGGGTGATGTAATCGTGGTGAGTAACCATTTATTGTTGCAATTGCTTTGAATTTCCTGCATGGGGTTGAATTTTTCATGTCTCTATACCACGAATAAATTTTTGTTGACATTTTTATGTTATTAGATTATTCAAATATTCTATTAGTAATCTATTAATCTACCTGCCACATTTGGGGATGCTTTCAATGGACCCCTTGAACCCAAAACATCCGAAAAACGAAAAAAGAAAAAGAAAGAAAGGCAGAAAGAAACAGTACGTAAATTACAGGAAGCTTACAAAAAAACAAAAGAACTTTCATCCTGTGAACTTATGATTTAATAGCTTTCCTAGGTTTTTTGTTAGTCTTAGTTAGATTGATATTCTTTTGTGATGATTATTTTGCTTGGACTACTAGGCATGGTGCAACAACAGAAAAAATCCCCACATCATCGAGTGATTATGGAAGAGAAGGAGAAAAGACATAGCATTACACAGTTCTTTTTCATTGAAGGCATTGTAGAAACACCAGAAGAGCTGATTGATAATGAACATCCCTTACAATTCAAGCCATTTCACCCCTTTGAGTTTCTTAACTTTTACAACAAACTAGAGAACAAGAGGCTTGCCCGTGCCATCAGAAGCTACTATGGTATTCGAAATGCCTTTTTATGTCATTTAACATCTGAGTGTATTGTATGTCTCAAATACAAAAAATAATCTAACAATCGCTTAACAAAAATTATGTCTCATCACCTAACCATCACAACATTTTCCGTCACTTGGTTTGAGTAGTGCACGTGAGAATAGTTTGTGATATCATGGTTATTGCAGCTTGTCCTGCTATTTAGTTTCTTGCTTTTGGCGAAAATTTTGATATTATGTGTTTCAACTAAGAAAAATAATAATAAAATGTTCATGCATTACACTACAACAAATATGGTTATTTGCGACACTTTTTTTTTTTTTTTGGAATCCTTATTTGCAACACTTTGAATATAACACACAGCCAAATTGTCGCACATAAGCAACAAAGTTTTGATTTTACCCCATAATTAATTCACTATTTTTTTTTCAGCACCATTTGTAGTACAACTAAAACTATGACACAGAACAACGATTTTTTCTTTACCAAAGATTAAAACCATGCCTACATGTTAGTTGCTCTAAAAATTTGTCACTTTCTTTCTCTCTCTCCGATGAAAATTTCGCTCTCTCAATATGAAATTTCCTCATTTGAATCTCTCTCTCTCTCTCTCTCATCGTCGCACTCAACTCTCTGCCACCGCCAATACTTCGCCACCGTAGCACAAAATTCTTCTCCTCCTACATCTTTTCTGTTTCGTAGTCGTCTTAGTCATGAAACTGCTGAAGCTGGAATAACTATCGTAGCTGGAATAATAAGAATTCCACCGTAATTGGAAATGGCGGTAGAGGTGGAGGAAGTAGGAGTTTAATGCACAATAGTGATGTATTGGATTTGGGGAAATGAAGCTTCAGAAATTAGTGGAACGGTTGCAGTGATTTTGTCGATTTATAGGCAGAGAATGGTGTAATTGTTGGCACTATTATTGTGTAAATCATTAATGTTGTTATATATGTGTATAGTAGGACTTGATTCAACAGAAATGGTGGAAATGGAGATGACTTAAAGTGGCCCGGATTGTTATACAGAAGCTTTGAGAAGCTTTGGTCAGTTATGGAGGCCGAAAGCAATGTAAACTCCTCTAATTTGGTAAATTCATTTCATTTTTTTAGTTTTGAAATTATTAAGTTTTTTGGGTAATTATTGATCATTATTTATATTGATAAACAATTGTCCTGTTATTATTATTAGATTTGGTGCACTACGTTTATTCACATGTCAAAGAGAGAAAATTTTAATGAATGTTGCAGTTTATGAATTTTTTATGAGCAATTCCAGGTCAGCGTTATTAATTCTATTGTTTTTGGGCCGAGAATTTATTATAGGAAAATTAAGCGAATAATAAACATGAAATATTCTTTGAATTTCAATCAAGGAAAAGGAACTTTAGAAGTATAAGATAAGTTTGCTTTATTTAAGAACATTTATGAAGTTTTAAACACTTGGAGTGGCAATGGATTATGATTTCTCATGGCCTTTATTCAACACAGGCAAAGAAGGGTGTCAGAACTTTTCTGGAAGTGGATATAGCATCTACTTTGCCCTTTAAGCCGTGGCTGTATGAGTATATTGGTTTTAGTCAGCTTAACGTTTCCACTGCATGCTGGAACTATTACTACTGGATAATGACGGGGAAGTAAAGCTTGCTGGCTTTGGTGTGTCAACTTCTATATTTGACAAAGGTGACAGACAGAGATCAAGAAATACCTTTGTGGGAACTGTATACTGGTATTTATTAGCAGCCTTTTCCATTTAAAATTTAATATTAGAGGTCATTTTATTTTTGTTTTCTTGTAATATCTAGCTGTTTTCCCCATATGTTTCTTCGCAGGATGGCCCCAGACGTATTGCAGCCACAAAGCGGATATGGCTTCAAGTAAGTAACCTGGTATATTTTCCCTTGAATTTCAATTGTAAAATTTATTTCTTGTCTTTGTATATGAAAATTTATCCAAGGCATGTCCTTTTATTTCAATGGTTCGGTATCATAATTAGATATGAGCTATTTCTAGGACACCAAATTGGATCCGTGGCCTAGCTGTTTGTTTCTATTTCTGCATTTCCTCTGTCTTATGGATTTTATTGCTGAAGTATTCTCATTGGCAAACAGTCCTTTAAAGAAATGGTCGCAATGTGCTTGGTAAAAAACCAAAAAATGAGGCCAACTGTAGAGAAACTGTTGAAACATTCCTTTTTCAAGAATACAAAGCCTCCAGAGTTGTCTGTGAAAAAACTCTCTGCAAACTTGCCCCCATTGTTAAATTGTGTTGAGGCACTTCAGTTTGTCAATTTAGTGGTCCTATGCCGGGATGCGAAACTGCTAATTAGAATTTTTTTTTTCTTATGATTCACTGCTAAAATGTGCAACTTAAAGATGCTGCACAACTAACTTCAAAAATGCCTTCACTTGAACATGAAGCATTGTCACAAGTTTGAGCATCACAATAATTTATTGACTATTTGATCTTTTTTTGCAACTTCTAAATTTACATTGGTTTTGTACTCCATTCTAGTAATATTAGTCGAAATGTTTTCTAGTTTTTAATTGGGATCTTGTTAGCAAAAATATGCGAAATTAATCCCTGCATTCCTATTGTTATTTTTGTTTCCAGAAAACCCTCCCTTAACAGTTTCTTGAGACAATTTCTTGCCCCAAGTATTTTTCCTTAGTGATACTATAAATGTTTAATACTCATATGGATACTGATTAGTCAAATTTAATTCCATATGAAAAATTTGTTTAAGTTAATATTGCAGTGCTTGGGATATGGCCACCCTATTTTCTAGTTAATTGCTTATGCAACTAAACTTGGGCATGGGAAATTGGCAATTATCATTTCGTTCCACCATTCTATATTTGAGGGGTCATTCTATTCTTGGTGGTAGTTAGTGTATCCGTAAGAGTTGATAGAAATTAAATAGAAAATAAGTATGAAGAATGATTTATATTTTCTCAGTTATTTTGCATTTGACCAGTGGAGCTCCTCTATTTTTAGGTTTTCGGTTGCTATTATCATTTTCACTGAGGCACTGTTTTCTTAATTAATCTAAAATTCTTTCATTGTCACCTATGTTATGTGTTTTCTATCATATGCCTGATTTATTATATTTGTGCACTAGGTGTGAATTATTTAGGAGAGAAAGCTTAGGGAACAGTATACCACTCTTTCTAAATCATGATTGGATCTATTTGCTCATATATTCGTTAATAAGTACGAGGGCTGCTTTTTTTACATGCTTATGCAATGCTATCATAGTACTTTAAAAATTTTGAGCATCGGATGCTAGTGTCTAACTAACAAGTATACAAGTATTGCCATTCTACCGGCTTATTTTCATGCTTTCTCAAATTCTCTCTATGATGTTTTGGTGTTCTCTTTTCATTGGCTATGGTAGTAACCTTTTGCTTATACTTTTCAAAGCCAGTACCAGAGAGGTGTTAGTGCCTAGAACTTTGATATTGAGGATTTAAAGTTACAAGCTTCACTGGTTAGTATTGATAGAGTGTATTTGAATTTTTCTGAAAAGCTTAATTATTTATAAGGTTTCTTAAAAGTTGATATGAACTATTTCTCTGACACACGGTAGGTTCTAGATGAAGATGAAATACAAGAATATAAAGAAGAACATGGAACTAGGAAACTCGATGTGAGGAAAAAGGTAATTCATATTAGGTTCTCACTGTATGATTGGATTCTATTTAATTTCATATTTTGTTTACCATGTATTTATATTCTTTTGGAAGAATTTTCATTGAAAGCTAATAAGATCATTTAGTGTTTGCTGACAGTGGCAGGATGCATGCGCTTTTAAAGCTGTTTTGGAGAAATCAGTTTCAACAAATGTTAATAACAGGTAATCTGTGATACATGTTCTGACGTTTGCAATTAATCCTATTTAGTCTTGTAATGGCTTCCATGTTACTACATTTTGGGGCTTTAAGTGTAACAATAGTCCTTAGGTAAATTGGAAAAAAGCATCCAGTATAATCAAGACAAAGAAGTTTTTGAGGTAATTTAGAAACAAATAAAATTAGAGAACTTATTGCATTCATGTTTTGGTTGTAGAATTAGGCAAGTGTCATTAAATGATAGATGTATTCAATTTGTTCTTTGTTGGATCTGTGACTGGATATTCTATAAGATTGACTAATTTCAACTAATACATTCAAGTTGCAATATGTTTGTTTAGGATATTTAATTTGGTCATTGAATTATTTTGCAGTAGTAGTGACTGCCAACCAATGATCATACTGATTCACTCATTTTATTATGCTTTTGTTCATTCCATCATTCAATTTGGATGGTCAATAAGCAGATTTTTTTTTTTATTTGAAGTTAAGTCTATGCTTAGATTGTATTTGGTTTTGTTTGACTAGAATTTTAAGTTAACTTGGTCTACCATTTAATCTTCTCTTTTCTTGATCCTTTTTTCCCCCCATTTTGCAGGGTGAATTTTTGGAATTATGTTTTGGTCGACAAAAATGATGGGCAACTTTTGCTCTTGCAATTATGCTGAGTCTATCCTTAAATTGTATTTGGTTTTGTTTGACTAGAATTTTGATTTAACTTGGTCTACCATTTAATATTTTTTTCTTGCTCCTTCCCCCCTTCCCCTCATTTTGCGGGGTGAATTTTTGGAACTATGTTTTAGTCGACCAAAAAGATGGACAACTTTTGCTTCTGCAATTATGAACTAATACTAGTGTTTTATCGCTTGTGCTCTAGCTATATTCACACTTGATGTATTTTAAACTTCTTAGCTTGATTTAGATATAGATTTGGAAATGGTATATTGAAAATTTGACGTAAAAAACTCATTTGATTATGTGACTTATTTCTTGAATGAAATTTTAGTATATTGAGAACTACCTATATCACCTTTATTTTCAAATTGATTTATGTGTGATATGTGTGTGTGTGTGGTTTTCATGCAGTTGAAATTTTGGCTAGAATTGTTTAGATATTAAAAATAATTGTTCAAAATTTTGCTGGTAAATAATTTGTGTTGGTAAAAGTGATAAATTTTTATTACATTAACGACATTTTTGGATGCCGGTAATTTGCTGGCAAAACAATATCGACATAAATTAAAAAATGTCACAAACATTGCCCACGGCATTTATGGCGGCGAATTTCTCAGCACAACAAAATGTACCGTTGACTAGTTTTGATGCAGTTTTTTGGTCATTATCGGTAGCTTTTTTGCTAAACAAAAGTTGATTTTCCTGTAGTGATTTAATGTTTAAATATTGCTACAAAATTCCTTTGTTAGAAAATCAATATTTACAAACACATAAACTGGCATTGGCTTTTGAGAAAGTAGTAAACACAATTGAAGTTTCAAACAAAACATTTTACTTTAAAGTAAATAAAGACTCATGATAATTTTTCACACATAAGAACAAAACATGATATGAACTAGACACCAAAGCCCTTTGAAGAAAGAAATTCATTCCAAGGCTCTATCTAGACATGAATTTTGAAACAAAGGTAATTCTGAACTCACCGTCACCTCCCCAACATGAATAAGTGACCAGCTATTCAGTTGTTCAGTACGCCTTCATCAATGACCTTGAAACTAGTAGTATCTAATTTTAACCCCGTTTTAAATTTCTCATTTACCATTATCATCACCACATTTGGCTCATGTTGAGGCAAAAGATTGTTGTCGAGATTCGAAGCCTGTCCCCCCTCTCCTTAACACGATTTCTCCATAATCAATCATGTCTTGCATCTTATGCTTCAATTCCCAACAATTAGTAGTAGTATACCCTGAGCTTCCCGAATGATAGTCACAAATAGCTTGAGGATCACAACCACGAGATAACCCATTAGAAAAAATTTTCTCTAGCATGGTGCCAATCTTAACTGTCACCTTCAATTGTTCATATGTTTGATAAACAAGGCGACCAAGGGCGGTAAAATCCCTGTAGCGTTTTCGTGATTAGTTGGCCTAACCAACAACTGCCTAATGTTGGATAGGTGGAACATAGGTGTTAGCGTGAATAGGCCTTGAGCGAGGTTGAAATGGGAGACGAAGGTTAGTTGGTGGTGCAAGTTGAAAATTTTGGAATATGGGTCAAGCATTTGGATAAAATAACTGTGCATTCATTGGTTGGGTATGGATATGAAAAATTGGTTGAGGACTCAGTAAAAAACAGGAAAATGAGGTATTGGCAGAGGGTATTGCAGATAAGGGGTATGATAGTTTGTGTTGGTTTAGAACCTGGATTTGGGTTGTGAGCCTTGATTTAGCATAAAAATTGATTCCCCTTCCTTCTGTTCGGCCTTCTTTCTTGTAGTACAAAAATTAATGTGCCTTCTTCAAATTATTGTTGTTCTGTAAATTTTTCACTTGTAGTTTCACAGCAGGCATGTCTACTACTTTTTTTTCTTCACTCCTCTCTCAGTGGCTTTTGCATGTTCGATGACCTGAGCAAAGGTTTTTTCAATAGAACCCACGATGGCCTGATAATACGGTAGGTCCTAAGCATCAATGAACAACTTAACCATTTCATTTTCATCAATTAGCGGGCTTACTTTGGCTGCCACGCTTCGCCACCTCTAACCGTAAGCTACATAACTTTCTAAAGGTTTCTTCTTTAACTCTATCAGAGCAAATCTGTCATATACTAAGTCACAGTTGAAATCATACTGGTTGATGAAAGCCTGTAAAAGGTCAGTCTAGTTTCGGATCTTTGAGAAGTCCAATTTCAATTACCATTCTAATGCAATTTTTTCCACACTTTCTCCAAAAAGCCTCATTGGTAGCTTATCATCCCCAGTTGGCCTTCCAAGTTTGTTGTAGAACATTTTGAGATGCACCATAGGGTCTTCACTACCATTATATTTGAAAAATTATGGCACCTTGAATTTCGGTGGTAGTTGAGTTTTTGGGAATATGCAGAAATTTTCGTAATCTAATCCGCCATATCTATCGAATCCTTAACTCTCTTTGATGAAATCATCAAATATATCCGGTCTCTTTAACAATGTCTTATCGGTCATAAAGGGATTCTCTTTCCTAGCAAAAGGTTCTATTTTCGCTTCGCCCTGATACCCAATATCGAGTACAAACTGGCATGCGTTAAGAGCCGATAGTGGTTGAGTGTTTTGGGTGAATTGAGTTGCTTGCTGGGGGTAGTAAAGTTGGTTCGAAGCATTCTGGGCGTTTCTAAGGCTAGATGGAATATGAACAGGCACTTGAGGATTTTGCGTAGGTGGGGGTAGAATTTGAGTGTCTTGGGTGCTCATAGATGAAGCTTCTATCTGGACAGTTATGTCGTTATTGTTTTTAGCCAAGGTACATTTACTTGTATTAGGTTGAGTTTGCAAGGTTTCTCGAGTGGGTAGTGCGTTTGAGGTGAAGCCATTGTTGTTCATATTGCTTATGAAGTGAGAGATGATTTGGCTATGGACGAAGACTTCATGAGTTATATCATTCATCTTGGCTAACATTTCATTCATCTGTGCTCTTAGTGCTGTTAGCTCAGATGCCTGATTCCCTACTAGCACTTCAGGAGATTCTAGATGGTTACTCATGTTTATATGCAACAATTTGGCGCGAGACCGTGTGTAAATGAGGTTTCGGTGAAAGGAAGTATAATCTAAGGTATTTAAAAGACGGGAATTGAAAAACAATGATTCAAGTATTTATCTTGTGTAACACCGTCAAATTTTATTTTAAGAAAGAAAAAGAAAAAGATTAAAGTTAGTAAATGTATAAACAATTTGAATGCATATCCTAGGGGAGCCCTTATTATGCCAAGGGTAGTCCTATCATGAAATACAATTCTGCGTCCCCTTTTTTAACGAAAGTGCACCAGATCTGCCCGAGAAGAATGCCTCTATTCAGCTCTTACTACCTTACCTAGAATCTCACCTGCCAAGATAGTAATGAAAATATAAACATGCATGTCTTTTTAGGATTATGTACCTAAGACCAAAGGACGGCTCTCTTATAATGAGATTCCCAAAATGGCATTTCCTCTAAGGTTTATGCATGATACCAGTTTATTAAAACGAGTTAAAATATGCAATAATGCAAAATTTGAAAAATGATGCATAATTTCTTTGAAAAATATGGATCATGAACTATACAAAAGGATTATTGGCTTTAAATTTATTTGATTGAAAAACCAAACCCTAGGAGGTTATAGGACACAACATTAAAAGAAAATAAAAATCAAGACTTTATCTAGAAATATACAAGTCAAAATGTCAATTTATTAAAATAGAATGAAATATGTGTTAAAATTACTTTTTGTGTAATGTAGGACGGAAGGGTGGGGGATACGACAAAAATAACGCATTGAATTCTTTGCAAAAAGGACAAATGGGAACTGTGCAAAAGTTTGACCACTTGAGTATATTTATTGACTTTGAGAAAAATTGATTCGGATAAAACTAACAAATACAATAAGGATGGGTAAATTTTAAAAAAAGTTTGAAACTATAATTCTTATTCGACAAGACACAAGTTTTAAAAAAAATTAAATTTTTGAGATTTTACAAAATTTACAATGATTGAACCCTTGGGTGCTTTGTTTACAACAAAATGTGATTTTTAAAATTTTATGAAAATCTCATTTCCATCTTTCTTGAAGAAATTAACAGTAAGACAGAAATATAAACATGCCAAAAGAGGGTTGGTTTTTTACGAGAGCTCATGTCAAGATTCTTTATTCTATAGTTGTGAATGCAATCAAAGAATGAAAGAGAGTACATTAGTTTATTCATCAAATAACAAATAACACATTGGCAGAACAAATAGCAGTACACAGTAAAGCAAGTGAAAGAAAGGAGTGGATCCCCTCCTCTCATGTCTGGTGTGTCTAACAGGGCAAGGCTGACTCTATCTTATGCTTATTTTACATGGATGCATGAGATTAGGATCACTAACGCATCTAGACTTGATTAAGGTTTCGGTTCCCGAATCTTCAGACAGAGAGATCCAAAAAGTAATAAGTCTGTCAATTTCAAGGATCCTAGGTCAGTTGTTCAAATGATCCTCTAGACACTGCTACGCGCATGTAGGGCCACAGTCACATGTCCAAGGGGATCAATTTTTAAAGCCCGAATCTCTAGACTTATGGACTTAAGTTGAGAGTTCAAGTAATCTCCTAAACAATGTTACGTGCACGTCGTGCTACGGTCATATGTCTAAGATAAAAATGATAAAATATATCGAATGCACGTACGGAGTGCTCCTTATGAGAGGAGGGAATGATAAAATGTGGGCTCTAAGGTGACTGACCTCCTCTCCAAATCCAAGCACGATCAAATAAAGCAAAAAATAAGTAAACCATACATTGTCGCGTCCGAAATCGATAAGGTACTAGTGGGGTCGTTGATTGTCGCACCTCAAAAAGGCGATCCAGTCCGATGACCCTTTTAAAAAAGAAAGGTTTTGAAAAAAATTGTGCGTGTGTGAGAAAAATTGGGTTTTTACTGAAAATGTGTTATTTAGAAAAAATAATATTCTAAAAGAAAATACAGTCGGGACTAAAAGTGTGATAGTTTTGGCCAACTACTTTTGAAAAAGGGTTTTATTTTAAAAATGAAGTCGCCATTTGGTATGGAGTTAGGATATACCAAGTCACCTGAAAAATCGTTTTACAAAACAAAACTAAAATTTTTTTAAAAAAATATTAAAAAACTTTTTTCGACTCTGATTTACGAAAAAACGAGAGAAGAAAGTCCGGGAGCCACATTTGAAGAAAGAGAAGGTAAAGGCTCGTGCCTAAGGCACCCTTTTCACCTAGCCGGGGCTAGTTGTGAGGTTTAATCAAATTTGTCTAATTTAATCCTAGATTCTATCACATTTTGGATGTGTCTAAATGAATGCAAATCTTAAGTCTAAATGTGGGTATCGAGAGGGTCGAAATGTTCCATTAAGGCTTGGTCTGGAATATCGCATTAATTGCAAAATCCGAATCGAGACCTCGAGGGAGTCACGAGTGTGAATGCAAAATGAAATGCAAAAAAAGAAAAAGAAAAAGGAAAATAGTATAGATAGTAAGTGTCAAACAAAGTAGGGATGTAACATGACGGGTACAGGAGACTAATAACTCGTGAATGAATATTCCTACTCATGGAGGGAGGAACGACATGTACACCACCGTTTTCCACGTGAGTAGACGACTATTTTTAGTCGGATCATTACAAAATGGCCTAACTTCTAAGTGAAATGCAACCTAGATGTCATATATTTTAAATGCTACAATAGATAGTAATAATAACAAAATATATACCAAAAAAAGTCATGTAAATATGAAAAATTCCTAAGGAAAAGTGTGTATGAAATGAGAGGAAATGCACGCAAGTGAAACTATCACTAAAATGACTTAAGGGTCTAGCATTAGACTAGCCCTTCCTAGGAATCCTGAACTAGCGTTGGACTAGCGGGAAAACAAGAAAATCACAATTAGCGTTGGACTAGTGTGGTGACGGAATAATAAAACTGATAAAACATGATTTAAAATAGTAAAACGTGAATTAAAAGCAAATAATCATATAAGACATATAAGATCACATAAGAGCACATAACACATAGGCATACTATCTAGATGCCAAAATCCTAATGAAAGCGATAAAAACAAGTAAGCACATAAGCACATGAGCTCAAACTATTACACTGGGGGGTTTAAGTTACAATTTTGAAGGGAAATAATAAAAACGACCTATCTATTACATATATCTATCTAAATACACAATTTTGCTAAAATATAAGAAACGTTGCCTAACTATTACATTGACTAGCTAAATACAAAAATATTACACTTTTTGCCAAAATAATAAAATTTGAAATTAAATAACATAAAATAAATAAAATATATAAATACGCAAAAAGCATGTAAACTAAGAAATATTTGAAGAAACATGTATAAAAATCACATAAAGGCACATTGGGGCACATAAATATGAAATTAATGAGAAATAGAGATACCTCTTTGAAGATCAAGTACAAGTGCTTAAGAACACAAAAATATGTCAAGATACCTTGGTGTAAACAAATAAAGGCTAGAATAAGAAATTCTAACAAAATTAGGGTAAAAATATAAATTTTATGAAACTAAGGGGCCTACAAGTAAATTTTTATAAAGTTTAAGGGGTAAATATTAGAAATTCACAAGGTCTAAAGGGGTAAAAATGTAAAATTAAAATAAATTGGGGGGAACAAAATAATAAATTTTAGCAAAATAGAGGCATAATTACAACTAATTGCATATTTAATTGAAAGACTAAACTTAAGGGCGGTCAATTTGTGAACACAAAGGACTCAATTGCATGAAACAACAAAATTTTTGTAGGCATACTAGCACTAAATCAACACCCAAAGACTCAAAATGTAATCATCCTTTTATATTAAAACTAGAAAAGAAACTGCTCAATTGAACTGAAATTTACTCTAATTCAAATGCCCTGATTCACTAATTAAACTAAAAATTAAACTAAATTAAGAAGAACATAAAGCAGACAACAAATTAAAGCTAAAGCAAAATTAGCAACAAGAACTGCCAAAAAAAAAATAGCAACAAGAAAATAAAAAGGTGAAAAGAAACCAAATTTAAAGAAACTAAAATCCCACCCCATCCCAATTGGTTTTCAGATTTTTCAAAAATCAATTTCTTTTCTTCCCTATTCTTCTTCCTTCCCTGTTCTCACTGATTCTCTCTCTTTTCTCTCGATTCCCAGTTTCTCTCTCTTCTCTTTTCTCTTCTTCCTTCCATCAAAAACCAACCCTCTATGTTATCTCTATTTCATCTTCCATCCCTCTGTTTTGTTTATTTCCTATTCTCCTTTCTGGCCTTTTTCTCCGTATCTCTAGCTATCTGTCTCTTTTCCTTCTCTCTCTATTTTCTCACTACTCTCTCACTCACCGCCTCTGTTCTCTCTGTCTTCTCTCTTTTCTTTCTTCCTATTGTTCTTTCCCTCTCTTCTCTAGCCTTCTGCTTTCTCTCTTCGTCTCACTCTCTGCCGGAAGTTGACGAAAACAATGCCCCAAGTCAACTCCTCTATCGAAACGAGGAGATGGAGGTGCTGACAGTGGCAATTGATTTGTGATAGTGTGAATTGTTTATTGGAATTGGAGGTTGACATGAGTGTTTTTGCAGGTTCATTGACTGATTCAGTGATGAATTGGGTGATTTTGTGTGGCTGAGCAAGTGGGTATTAGGTGAATAAAGAGGCGGCAGGGGAGGGAAGTTGATGGTGAGATGGCTGTGCCATGGGGTAGTAGTGGTGAATTAGGGTAGGCAGTTGAAAATTGGGGTGCTTCGGTTGGCTTTTGGGCTGTTAATAGTGGAGGGGAATGGAATTTGGGTGGCAGCTTTGCTAGTTGTATTTTGTAGGTGGGTGGAGTAATGGTGATGATGTGGTGTTGATGGAGAAAGAGACAGTGGGCAGTGGGTGTGATTGGGAGGAGGTGGTGTTGGGGAAGACCTAGTGAAAATGGGAGTTGATGTTCAGTGATTCACGACTGTCAATGAGTGGGAACTTAGTTGCGGAATTTTGGTGAATTTTGGGTGTTGATTGTGGTGGCTCCAATGGTGGTTGCGGATGTTTGTGATTGGATTGTGGTGGCTATTTTGGGTTGCAATTGCTTGATGGGTATTGCTTGGTGGTGCTCAAATGGATGGTTTGGTGATTTTTTGGGGCTACGGATTTGGCAGATGGTGATTCCTGGTGGAGTTAGTTCAACTGCTGGTTGTAATTGTTGATGGACAGATTGTAGGAGGTGCAATGGAATTTGCTGTGTCTTTGATTTCGTGTGTGTACGCAAACAGCCTCTGTATGTGTCTACACAACTGATTGTGTATGTAAAGGGAAGTCGATTGATTATGACTGACATTTTGATTATTGTTGTAGTTGTGGAATGATGGTTAGGCGTGGAGAGGGAGTGATTTGGGGCCGGGGGGATTGTTTGTAGGCTTTTGTCTAGTGGTTTATGGTGGTGAATCTGTTAGGCTAGCTTGGAAGTGGTGTGTTGATGACTGAATTTTTCTGTAGGTTTACAGTGGCAGTGGAGATACTGTGATGTTGGATGGAATTGGATGGTTTGGCCGTGACTATTTTTAGGGCTTACTGGGGTTAGGATGGAGGCTTATGGTGGTGGAGGGTAGAAAGTTACTGGTGGTGGTGGAAGGAAGGGAAAGGAACTGGACATGATGGTCATGATGGATCATTTGTCTGGATGACTGGATTTTGGAGGTTGTGGGTTGGGTTGTGGTTGGAAAGCAGTGGGAAATGGAGTTGATGATTTGAGGATATTATTTCTGGTGGAAGGGATGGGCTTTGAGTGATTGGTTATGGGGATTGTTTTTGGGAAAGGGGTGAGAATGGATGGAGAATAAAAACGATAAACCCAAGAACAACAAAAACAGAAACAAGAACAAGAAGCCGGAAACAAAACCAGAAAGAAACATGAGAATGAAAAAATCCAGAAAATCAACAAAGCAACAAGAAGACTAGTTCTGAACAAAGAAAAGAAAAATTGCAAAAAAGGAAATTAAAGTTTAGATCGGTACCTTTTTTTGGTTCCTGTTGGAATTGATGATAAACAGTGGATTCCAATTGAAATGATGAACAATGACAATCCTCTTAAAGAGATGATGAACAGTAACTTGAGAATAAAAATGGCTAGAGTGTATTTTTGAGTGAGGAAGTGTGTGTGTTTGATCTTTTTGTTTGGATAAGAATGTATTTTTTAGGTTTTTTTCTCCTTTTTTTCTGATTTTAATGGGGGGTATTTATAGAGCTAGCAATTTTGGCCTCCAAGAATACTACAAAATAATCAAAATGCCACTTGTAATAAAAATCCTAATTTTATTTAAAAAAATATTTTGACCCAAAGAATCAAAAATTAATACAAAGAAATGACAATAAACTCTAAAATTTATCAAAAAATTCAAAATAGATTTCAAAAATCTAAAAAATAAAGTTTAGAGCTTAAAATTGACCAAAAGTGCATTCGGCGGTGTAAAATTACTATTTTACCCCTGTAATGACAAAATAAACAGAAAAATAGCTATTGGTCATGAAAAATTGTCAAAAATTAAGAATAAGCCTAAAACTATAGAAAATGCATTTATGACTCAAAAATTGATGAAAAATGGGTTGAAAATGTAAAATAATAATTTTGCCCATAGACAACGAAAATACATAGAATAATGGTTGTTGGCCTCGAAAAATTTTCAAAAATTAAAAATAAACTTAAAACCCTAGGAAATGCATTTATGACTCAAAAATTGGTGAAAATAGGTTTAAAATGTGAAATGACAATTTTGCCTCCGAACAGGATATTTACATAAAAAATAACAATCGTCCCTGAAAAAATAAAGGAAATTAAGAAACATGCTTAAAACTTGAAAAATAAATTTTAGACTTGAAAAAGTGTGTTTGTAGATGAAATTACCATTTTGTCCTTGTGCTGACAAAATATAAAGAAAACACCAATTAAACTCGAAAAAATCACAGAAGATTAAAAAATACGCATGAAAGTAAAAATATGAATTTAAAACCCCCAAAACTAATGGAAAAATATTTACAGATAAAAATTATTATTTTGCTCCCTGAGATTATTAATTTTGTTCTCCCTTTTTATTGAAAAAAATAGAATTTGACCCAAAAAAGTAAAAATAAACATACCCCTGATGTTGAAAAAATACACGGTGTGTTAAAATTTGGTGTTTACATACATCACATAGATCGACGAGAGACGAGGTGTGTGAAATGCAAAAACAAAGCCTAAAAATCTAAAAACAAAAAATGCAATCCTAACATTCAAACGTGATAGAATAAAAGGGTTAAAGTAAGAAAAAGTGAATAATCCAAATGCTTGGACTCACTAGTGATCCCCAATGGAGTCACCGAAATCTGTCACATCCAAAAAATCACACGAGTGGGGTCTGAGAATTTTAAAATCTTTAAAAATACAATAATGTACTTTAGTGGTAAATTTTAAAGTATCTATTTTATCCGTATTTTTTTTCGATGGACTTATTTTTATAGTTATTATATGTTTTATATTTGTAATGCCATTTTCTTTGTTAATTTAATTTTTATTGACATAGAATATTTTATAAATTTTTATCAAATATAACAATTTCATTAACTTGTATATTTGAATATATTCAAAGAATTGATGAATTAACTAGTTCAATAGGGTGGGGTATATCTAGTATTTGTTATTATATTACACATTAAATTAAATAAAAAAAAATTAAATCCCGATCCGGCCGGTCTAATTGTAAACCTTATCCCCTTCCGGTTCATTGACCGGTTTAGTTTTTAAAACATTGTGTGTGAGGGAGCACACAAATATAGACTTGCCACAATCACTACTCAGCATTCAGGCAAGTACAATCTTTTTAACAGGAGTAACTTTGTTTGACAAAAAAAAAAAAAAAATCCTTTCAGTAGGTACTTTAAGTCGGTTAGGGGTATTGATGGATTGTTAAGTCGGTTAGGGGTATTGGTGGAAAATAGCAGAATATATGGGAGGTTATAGTTAGAGTTTTCTCATCTCGCCCCCTCCCATTTATCCCTCTCACTGCGGTCGATTTTGCCGTGGATAATCCCTTTGCCAGGCTGTTGTTTCTCTTGCATAATAATTCTTTCTCTTCCTCCCTTGCATCGGAAAATATTGTCTTTTCCTTGTCAGTCTTATCAGTCCTCCTATTATTTATTGTGATAGTATATATTATTTTTGCTTTCCTTGCAAATTCTGATAGTATAGGTAAATTCTTGATCTTCCTACAAACTCTACAAGCCACATATATGTAGTATTTGTATATTCTTGCTGTCTCTCAATCAAATATCTTGGTAATATAAGCCTATTCTCGCTGTATCTACAAGACATGGGGATTATACAAATATTCGTAATAGTTGTATATTCTCGCTGTTAAAATGAATACATTTGTAATAACATGGGGGAGAAATTGAGTATTTGTGTATTTTTGCTGTCTATAGATGTATTTGTAATATATGTATATTGTTGCCATCTTCACAAAATGATACGCAATGAATCGTGGAACGTTGCCAAGACCGCTTGATGAATTCTAAGCCAAACGCCTCGAGCCCTTCTTCAATGAAGATCACGAACTCCTAAGGACCTAAACTAGACCAATTTGAACTAGTTCAATATGCTAGTCTAAGGCTTTAAGAATTTGATCAAACACAAAAGAAAATCAGTCTAAGCAAGTATATAAGTCGCCACAAACTTAGGCTTGATAAGACTAAGAGTAGTTCTAATCCAAGAACCAAGAAAACACTCTTAAAAGAACACTCAATTCACACAAAATTTCTGAATAATCTTATTAAAATTCGTATGAATAGTGACTAGGCCTTTTATAGGCTTACAAACTCATGTAAACAAGATTCTAGAAACTCAAAATAAAGTAAACTACTAAACTAGATGTAAACTATCACAATTAGGTAACTAACAAAAAGTTACAACTTGTAAGACTTAGAAAACTTAACAAAAACATAATAAACTATAAAAAATAATCTAAAATTCGTTCAAAAGTAGTTCATGGGCTGGACATCCTTCATTAAGTTCCAATGGGTCTCCATTTAGTAACTTTAAGAGCCCTCCAAGTGAGTCCAAGTAACCAGCTCCTTGTATGCTTATTATGGACAACTTAAAATCCTCAATTGGGCCATCTTTATCACTAGATTTGATCCAAAGCCAATACATTAAACTTGGCCCAATCTACTAACTCGATTGTCAGGTAACTCAAGCCCAACATTCATGCTCAACTTGTATGCACCACTTGGATAGCATTCATGCACACCTATATCATTGATGAATGACTCCCCTTTTAGCTTGAAACGTACTAGGCAATGCTTCGCGTGTAAGTGCTCCTTGGATCCTGTCACAAAACATATTTGTAATATATTTATATTTTTGCTATCTCTACAAAACATAGGAAGGAATTGAGTGCATGCGTGAGGATTTTTTGTGCAGAGGCTATATTTTGCATCGGTCCAACCCCACAAAATCAGTGACTAGCATGTGTTGTGTTGTGACCTGTGTCTCTTATGAATCTGAAGAGTGGTTCGGTTTTTTCAGAGCATGGGTTAGTTCTCAAAACTGAAATCCGACGATCATCAAACCGCCGAAAATGTTTCAGAGACTTCAACTACACCTCCTTAAACCAGCCACTACTCACATTTTCCCCCAGGTAGTATTTCTATACTAAAAGCAAAGAGTTAGCATTGTTCAAATAGGCTTATTATGAGAAAACAGTTGGGCGCGATAAGAAGAGAAGGAGAGTTTTTTTTTTTGTTTTTTTTGGGCTGAGGGGGGTGGGGGTGAGTTCTGGGAATCATGTTATTTTGGTACACAACCAGCAAATCGTGTGTTAAATAATGTGTAGGCACTTTTTATGAGCTTGATTTCGATTACTCACCTCTTGAAATGAAGTTCGTTCGAGTTGCCTGGTAACTTTCTTAAATTGCCTACTCTACTGCTTCTTGTCACCTGTACTTCACTACTGGTATACAATTGGTTGTTGAATTGTCACTTTTCTCCTTTGTTCTTTATGAGGTGCTCAATTGGGAGAGGACACCGTTGAAAGTGACAGCGAGATTCGCCTCGAAGGATGATCTTATAACGCATTTTCAGGAAGGCATTGGATATGGAAAGTGACCAATGTTACTTCAGAAGTTTGTGATGAGTACCGCTGATGCTTCCAAAGTGCTTATCCGCCCAATCTCTTCTCAAGATGTTGCTGAGAATATGCTTCTGAGGAGCTTTTGGGTGAGAAATGTGGATGCATTTGATCTCCCCTTAGGGCGCTGGGAAGAACTTGTCCTTAGCACTAAGTTTTTGGTATGGTTTCTGGGACGAGTGAGATACGTAATGCTCGGTTTTGTTCGAGTGGAAAGGAGAGTGAGACTATTAGACAGAAGAGAAAGAGGGGGAAATCATTAATGATGGATGATCCCAGAGATGGATGGTCTCCAGAAGCAATATTAGGTAACCCACTGTAATACCCAATATAAATAAAGGGCAAAAAGGTCATTTGGCCTAAAAAAAAAAAAGAAGAGGCGGTGAGATTTTTTTCCAAAAGAGAAGTCAGCAGAAACTTCTGCAAAGAAAGCAGCAGCGAGAAAGAGAAGAAAAGAGAGAAGAAAGAAAGAGAAGAAAAGAGAGAAGAAAAAAAAAGAAAGAGAGAAGAAGAAGAAGAAGAAGAAGAAAGGGGAGAAAGAGAGAGAGAAGTCCGGCCAGCAGGAGAGAGAGAGAGAGAAGAAGAAGAAGAGAAATAGGAAAAAAAAAGGGGGGGAAAAGGGAGAAATTTTGGATTTAGCTAAATAAGGTAAATTTTTATGCTTAATCTTGTTTATTAAATAGATTATGATAAGTATGTGATGTTTTTGGTAGAAATAATAGCATGCATGGAATAGAAATTGAGTAGATAGAATTTTAGAGTTTAGGAAATTTTAGGAAAATTTAGAGAAAAATGATTTCTTAATATATCTAGAGTTAATAGTTTTATTATGGTGTTAATTTCTAGTAAGAGGAGGAAAAAGTTGATTTGGGAAATTAAAGTTGAGATTTGATTATAGTTTAAGCCATGTAAGATGGGTAAGTGATTGAGTTAAGCCTTGGGGTTAGATCAAAGTTAGAGTATTATTTTTCTAATATATTTTTAGTGGTTAATTTTTTATGGTTATGTTATATAATAGATTCAAGAGAGCAAGGGGCGGAGGAAGCCGCTTAAGAAGGAGACTCTACTCCGAAATTTTTGGTGCATAGTCTAATTGAGATAAGTGTAATGCATATTATGAATCACTAGTACGATATCTTGCTTGCAAAGAATTTTGTAGATATTTTAAAGTATGCCATATGTTGACAAATGGATGTACTTTGAGAGAAATGCATACAAAGTGGTCTATTTTGTATACAAAGTGGTTTATTTAGAATATGAAAGTTTAAATGAGTTTGCAAAGTATTTAATGGTGAATGATTTACGTTGAGTGTATAAGATAATACATTTGACGTTTTTTTAAAATATGTTTTATATATTGTTAAAGTTTTAACATTAAAGAATGAGAAGGTGAATGGTTGTTTGTGACAATAATTTTTGCCCAATAAAATTGAAAAAATTTAGTTGTGAAAATGATTTGAAAGTAACTCTATGCAGAGCTAACTAAAACTAACAGGGTTATTGTTAGTCTGGGTGCACCTAATATGCCGGCTAGGGAATGTCCGCAGTGATTCCCTCCCTTCGCGGGATAGTATACCCTTCGGGGGATAGCCCTTCGGGGAACAGAAACAGAGTTACCCTTCGGGGGATAACCCTTCGGGGACAGAGTTACCCTTTGGAGGATAGTAGGTTCTGCATAGTTGTGACTTTGAGAAATAATCAAAATTGTTTATGAAACAAAAAAAAAAGTGATTTTATTGATTGTTTTATGTCATATGTGACGACTATATAGATTTTATACCATAAGTGATGATTTTAAATAAATTGTTTACAATTGTTTATAATAGGTATTATGCTTACTGAGTGTGAAACTCACCCCTCAATATTTTTCAGTATTTTGTAGAAAGTGCAGGAGTTAGAACAAAAAGGAGAATCTCATAGCCACTCAATTCAGAGGTATTACCCGATTATTTTTGTTATTCCGGGTGTAGGATAGTATAAGTATTATTCTGCACTTATGGCCATATGATGCAATATTTGGTATTGTAAATATTATTTTTGGCATAGTTGCTTCGTTGGTTGTAAATTATGAACCTTGGGATGTTTATATAGAAATATATGAAGTTCTTATGGCATATTTTTCTGGTGGAAATGGATGATTGATGACTTACGAATGAGATAATATAATGTATTATTAATGTATTAGAAATGTTTGGGTTGGCTGAAATCTTGTGCAGGTATTTTTAAATTTTTTGGAAAGGTCCAAATATAGAAGAGATGCTGCCGAAATTTCAGTAAAATTTAGAGGAAAGTTTAAGGCTTACGTGATTTGGGGCGGTTTATTCCACCTCAGGTTACATGCCGGTCATGGCCTTTAGGTTCGAGTCGTGACACCCACTATTCAATCCCTTTGGCATGAGGGGAAGACATTGAAGAAAGATGACCCGGATCTTGTCAGAATGAGGAAGGCAGCTGGTCTGCCACCTGTATGGAGTGGCATGTGTGAGGTATTTGTGAGATAAAATTGTCTCTCTCTATTGTCAGTTCGTCACTCCTATGAGTCTTGTTATATATGGTGGTAGTATATGTAAATTCATGCCCTTGCTACAAACTTTACAAACTGGTATTATGTGTATATTCTTGCTCTCGCTACAAACTCTGCAAACTTTAAGCATGTAGTATTTTTTATATTCTTTCTGTCTCTGGAATAAATGTATTTGTAACATGCGTATTGTTGTTCTCACTGCAAAACATATTAAGGAATTGAGCAGCATTTGTGTATTCTTGTGTCTATAAAATAAATACATTTGTAATATATGTGTACTCTTGCTCTGTCTACAAAACAATATATTTGCAATAAATGTGTTTTCTTGCTGCCTTTACAAAGCTTAGGGAGAGATTGAGTGCGTGTCTGAGGTATTTTGTGTAGAGTTTATATTTTGCATCTATCCAACCCCACAAAGTGTGTACTAGCTATTTTATGCAGAGGGTGTGTTTTGCATCTATCCAACCCCACAAAGTCAGTCTCTGGAAGTACACTATAAGTGCATGCGATGTGCTGGGAATCATGCGTCTAATGAATCTGGAGAGTGGTTTTTGCTTTTTCAGGGCATGGATCAATTCTCAAAACTGAAATCTGAAAATCATCAGACTACCAAAAATGTTGCAGAGAATACAACTACACCTCCTGAAACTGGCTACCACCCACCTCTGCCTGCAGGTAAGACTTAGCAGTTCAAATGGGCTAAGTAGTTTTTTTTAAAATTTTTTTACATAAATTTTTCGGGTGGCGGAGGCTGATAAGTTTTAGACATCATGTTATTTGGTATGACAGCCAGCAAATCATGTGGTTAAGCAATGTGCAGGTACTTTTTATGAGCTTGATTTTGACTACACACCTCTCGAAATGTCGTTCACTCGAGTTGCGCTGGTAGCTTTCTTGAGAGGCCTACTCCTTACTATTACCTGTGCTGGACTATAGGGATACAATTAGTTGTTGAATTGTTGTTTTCATTTTTTTGTTCTTTATCAGGTGTTTAATTGCGAGAGGACACCACTGACAGTGGTAGTGAGATTTGCATGTAAGGATGAACTTCTAGCATATTTTAGGGAAGGCATCGGATATGGAATGTGTCTAGCGTTATTTGGGAAGTTTGTGATGAGTGCCACTGACGCATCCAAAGCACTTATTTGGCCAATCCCTTCTCAAGAGGTTGTTGAGAATATGCTTTTGAAGAGCTTTTGGATAAGGAATGTGGATGCATTTGATCTCTCTTTTGGGCATTGGGAAGAACTTGTCTTTAGGTGGAAGCTTTTGGAACGGTCTCTGGGAGGCCGCAAAGCAAGATACGGTAATGTTCAGTCGTTTTCATGTGGAAAGGATAGTAGGGTTGTGGTAGATGCTAAAAATGAAGAAAGTAAGGCAGAGGAGACCATTGAGATGAATGAAAATCTCAAGAGGAGGTCCTGCAATCCGAGAAATGGCATTGTTAGACAGAAAGGAAACAGGGGGAAACCATTAGTGATGGATGATCCCAGGGATGGTTGGTCTCCAGAAGCAATATTAGGTAACCCTGTACTCAATCCCTTTGGCCTGCGGGGGAAGACATTAAAGATGGATGACCTGGAGATTGTTAAAATTAGGAAGGCGGTTGGTCTGCCACCTGTACGGCGTGTGTGAGGTATTGTGTGACAATATTCTTTCACCCTCCCTCTCTCTCTAAAATATTGTTATTTTGCCACTCTTATGAGTCTTGTTATTTATGGTGGTCATAGATGTAAATTCTTGCCATAGCACTACAAACTCCACAAACTGGTTTTATATGTAAATTCTTGCTCTCGTTACAAATTCCACAAACTGTATGCGTGTAGTAGTTTTAGTATTTTTATATTCTTTCTATCTCTGGAATAAATATATTTGTTATATGTGTATTCTTGCTCTTACTACAAAACACAGTTAGGAATTGAGTATTTGTGCATTCTTGTTGTTTATAAAGTAGATATATTGGTAATATATGTGTATTCTTGCTGTTTCTACAAAATAATATATTTGCAATAAATGTGTATTTTTGCTGTCTTTACAAAGCATTGGGAGAAATCGAGTGCGGTATGAGGTATTTTGTGCAGTTGCATGCATCCAAACCCCCAAAGTCAGTCACAGAGACCTAAGAGGAAGCAAGCTATAAGTGCATCTGTTATTTTGGGAATTGTGCTTCTAATGAATCTTGAGTGTGGTTTTTGCTTTTTTTCAGGGCTTGGGTCAGTTCTCAAAACTGAAATCTGAAAATCATCAGACTGCAGAAAATTTTGCAGAGACTTCAACTACACCTCCTGAAACTGACCGCCACCTAACCCGAGGTAATACATCTATAACAAAAAGCAGTGAGTTAGCATGAGGTTAAAATAGGTTAAGTCTTTTTTTAAGGGGTTTTTTGGTTTTTTTTTTTTGGGGGAGGGGGGGGGGGGGGGCTGGGTGTTTGCCGAGAAGATTCGGACATCATGTTATTTTGGTACGCAGCCAGCATATCATGTGGTCAAACAATGTGCAGGTACTTTTTATGAGCTTGATATTCGCTACTCACCTCCTGAAATGAAGTTCGTCTGAGTTGCCCTGGTAGCTTTCTTAAGAGGCCTACTTCTTGTTATTTCCTGTGCTGGACTATAGGGATACAATTAGTTGTTGAATTGTCGTTTTCCTTTTATGTTCTTTATTAGGTGCAAGATTGCGAGAGGACACCGCTGATGGTGGTAGCGAGAGGACACCGCTGATGGTGGAATGCGTCCAAGGATGACCTTCTAGCGTATTTTAGGGAGGGCATTGGATATGGAATGTGTCCGATTTTACTTAGGAAGTTTGTGATGAGTACCACCGATGCATCCAAAGCGCTTATCCAGCCAATCCCCTCTCAAGAGGTTGTTGAGAATATTCTTTTGAAGAGCTTTTGGGTGAGGAATGTGGATGCATTTGATCTCTCTTTTGGACGTTGTGAAGAACTTGTCTTTAGGTGGAAGCGCTTGGAACAGTCTCTGGGAGGCCTCAAAACGAGATACTGTGATGTTCAGTCTTTTTCTAGTGAAAAGGACAGTGACGTGGTGGTGGTGGCTGTTAAAATGAGAAGAGTGAGGCAGAAGAGTCCATTGAGACAACTGACAACCACAAGAGGAAATCCTGCAATCTGAGAAACAGTATTGTTAGAAGACGGGGAAATCATCAGTAATAGATGATCCCAGAGTGGGTGGGTCTACAAAAGCAATATTAGGTAGCCCCGTCCTCGATCCCTTTGGCCAGAGGGGGAAGACATCGAAGAAAGATGACCCAGAGCATGTCAAAATTAAGAGGGCGGTTGGTCTGCAATCTGTTCAGAGTACTTGTAAATCGTGATGGCCATATAGGGTGGCTGCCGCAGCAGCATTGGAAGAAAAACCTGTGACAACTTCTGTTATTGACTAGCCACTGGCCAAAATTACTTTCTGCTGCCTCTTTTTCTTTTGTTGAACATGAAATTATTGTGTCAATAGACAAATGCTAGCTTTAAGTCAGTGATATATTTTGCTTCACGTAGTTTGGTTAAAAGGACAAGGTTTTTATATAAAATATTATATAGAAAAACATATTACACTTGCCCTCTTTAATTTTTTTTCTTTAAGATGGCATGCTCTCTTTACTATGCCTGGTTTATTGCATTTACATGCTGAGTAAAAATAAATGAAAAATTTTTTGTTTTACATGGGTTTGGTTTGGATGGTGTGGCCATTTTTTATATACTACTAATGTAGGGCCGAACAAAAGTAAACGCATCATAAATTGAGAATCCAACGAAGTCATCAGCTGAGCTCCATGGTTACACCAGCCATCTCTATATTTCGGCTTTACGAAGTGAAAACAATGCCTGATGGTTTCGCCATCTATTGCATGCTTTTGAACCATTGAAAGGCAAAACTGTTGGGCGGTGACTTAAATCTTTTGCATCCATACACACAACGAAATCCCAAGTCTAGAATTATACTTGGTATGCACTAATAAAAGTAGCCACTACACAATGGTTGTAGCAAGTAGTTATTCGCAACAAAAATTTTTTGTGCTATACAAATGACTGCCAGCAAAAGTCAGCAACTTTTTTAGAATAATGCCAAAAATAAGAAAAAAGTCCCTAGTGATTTTGGAAAGTTAAGTCTAGTACTGTACAAGGGACTCGCATAGTACTCACAAGAGGCCACGTTGCAGCACTCCAATGTAGAGATGCAGGGAATGATGTGGAGTATAGGAAGGAGTTCTAGTGGGAGGTGGAAGAGCCTACATGGGTTATTAATGCAGCAAAGAGGCAATTCAATGTGTCTACAGAATTTACAAGGCACCGAGTCAGTGAGAGGGTTGGTTTACTTGCATGACATAATGTACCAAATAACACCATTTTATAGCAATAAATGGCAAATATTAAGAAAAGAAGATCTGAATGTAAAAAGCATGGTAGATGCAATCAATAGTAATACTGAAAAATTATAATGTTCAGAAAAAATAATTTAAGTGCTAATTTTCTATATTTAACTCTAACCTGCATTAAGTTATCCAATCTGAAAATAAATCCAATAATATTAACATGTGGTTCCGACTTCCCACAAAAAATGCATCCTCTTACAGCTCAAAGAAGTCAACAATTAAGCATGCACCTCAACTTGCTTTGGCCCTTGTTTAGGGATAAAGGGTCCACGCCCATCTTGTGGGCTAGTATGCAAAGACTCACTTTTTTTCTGATACAAACGATTTGACGTCAAGACTGTGATTTGAGAATTCTCATTAATCTCCAATACCTCAGCCAACCCATTGCCACATCCCTTTGACATACCCACATCGATCCTAATTGCTCTATTACTACAAGCGCCACTAATCCCACCTTCTTGAATCGTATGCCCCATAATCATCCTCTTCACCCCAGGAATTGTATTTAGCACATGTTCAAGGGTTGAACAATCACAATCTTTGTCCAACTTATGGGAGTATGTCCTTGTCCAAACAATTGAATGCCTGCCCTTAACCAACTCCCTGGCAACCTTATCCTTCACTCCAAGAATCCAATCCCTCACATGCTCATTCACCTTCTCCAGCCCATACTGCACATGATTAGGCAAAAGCCCCCCATGCACAAAAACAGATTCCCCCACAACTACAACAATCTGGTTTCTGGACAGAAATCTCTCAGCAATTGGTCCCTCAGGCCTCAATGCAGCTAAACGTGCTCTAACACCCTGCAAAATCTCTGGCTTAACACGAGGGAACTCATGAGGAATCCCATCAAAAGGATCCTCTATGGGCCCGCCAAACCCATCACAGGACTTCTTCATATCATTCCCGACACAGTGCCACATAGCCCAATCCTTGAACTCCTCCAAGCCCTCTTTAGTAGCAAAACGGAAGTCCCCATCAATGTTCATAATTTCATGATTTCCATTCATAGTAACAATGGTTCCCCCAGCCTTGGCTGCCTCTCGTTTCAATTTTTCAAACAAGTATATTATCTTCAGCTCATCACCACCACGGTCCAAGATGTCACCAACTTGGACTACAGTGGTGGAGCCGCCACACCAGCGATCCTCTGCATTAATGAGGCCTGCAAGGCGCAAAGCCTGGTTAGCTTTTGAAAGGTCACCATGGAGATCACCAATGGCAATGAGCCGAGTAGGGGCAGGGTATATGGTTTGCAATGGGGTCAAATTTTTGGGGTCAACCGTGTTGGAACTAGCATTGGTATTCAGTGTTGGACCAGGGTTCGGGTTAGGGGGCAACAAAAAGAGGCCGCCGCTGACGGAAAAGTCAATGAAAGTTTCAACAAAGGAGGAGAGGAGAGAAGGGAGATTCTGGCATGTGATGTTGTTTGGTGATGTTTTCACTCTTTTCTTTTTCTCCATATTGACGAGGTTGTGTAATTTGCAGTACACAACTGTTCTGGTGCTCCTTTAGTTGGTCCTAACTGAATTTCTGGTTCACTGGTTCTGGTGGTAATTAGATGAGTTAGTCCAGGCTGTTACAAAAGACCTGGTTCTTGTGATTCTTGAGAAAGCAAGGACAGTTTTCAAGTATATAATGGTCACAGCACTCTGACATAAATTCTCCAAAACAATTGTATTATAGCATCAAACTCACTGTGGGATTATTTTGGAGTTCCAACACTGCAAAAACATGCTTCAAATTATTTTTATAATCATAACAAACAGGCCAAGGCATCATAACAATATAGTTTACAAGCATGATAGTTCACACAAGACAACTTCTATAAATCACAAGCTAGATAACAGATATTGGGACATATTGAAAACATGCTTTGAAAAAACCCAATTGTGTACCCAGCAATACTATCAGTAAGCGCTTTAGAAATGTGTTTTTCAGCAGATTTTAACTTATACAGGTAATTAGGCAGCGGCATATATCTCCATACTATCTGTCAATTCTGTCAATGAAATTACAAATATCACAGATTTAATGCGAAACTACACAATGAACTCAATCTTTCTTGTAGCTGTTCTTGTTTTAGTATTGTTCAATAATGGATTCTATATCAGAAAATGTCAATCATCTAACTGACTAAAATCTAATATCCATGTACAAAATCGACAAAGCTCCTAAGCAAACAGAAACAAATCATCAGATTTGCAGTATAATTTGCCCAAACGCTGAAAACGAATGGGAGTGGCAAAAGAAATGGAAAAAGCTACTGAGTTTTCCATTGCTCATCCATTAAGATTAAACTTTGTCATCCATAATTTATTCTTATTCATGTCTATAATATATATACATAATCTTTTCCAACTTTAGCAGTACATCCTAACAGCTACACAATCTGGGAAACTCTGAAGCTTAATTTGATTATTTACAGCATTGGGGATATAATTAAAGACTAACAATCAAATTAAATGTAAAGAATATTCTTAAAAGTAACATTTCATGTAAAGAAAAATTAACAAAAACTAGAAAAGATTAAAATTTGACCGGAACAAAATTAGAAACAAACAGGGGTACCACGAATTTGCATCAAAAGTTTAGCAACAAATTCAAAGAAAAATCCCAGAAGAAAATTAGTGCTAATAAAATAAATAGAACGGTTGAATTTCGATATAGACGGGAGAATGCAAAAAAGAAACAATTCAAGGAACTTCATTGAATTAAGGATAGCGAAGCTAGAAAGAGAGAAGTACCTCCGGTTACCGGAAGTCGCATCGCCGGTGATTCTCCGGATTGTTAGGAAGCTGAGATGTCCCTCTTTGCAGAAGTTGGGCCAAGAGAGAAGGACAAGATTGTGGAAAATATAAGACGTGGGCGGCTACATTTACAGGTCCCTTGAGTTTGTACAATCTGCTGTCATATTTGTACCATGGTAGATTTGTCAAAATCTGACCATAGGCGGCTCACAATGAGCCGATGCAACACGCACGTCACGTCACACTGTAAAATTAATAATTTATCGTTACGTATTACTGTAGAACTAATAACAATTTATCATCACGTGACATTACAAAATTTATAATTTATCGTTACGTGATGATGTGACTACACTTTGTATTATTTAACAATATGTAATTAGTTATCACAAAATTTATAATTTATCGTTACATGATGATGTGACTACACTTTGTATTATTTAATAATATGTAATTAATTATCACAAAATTTATAATTTATCGTTACGTGATGATGTGACTACACTTTGTATTATTTAACAATATATAATTAGTTTTAATACATAACGTGATAATACACGCGATGTGTTTAATACTTTTCTAACTCGCAAACACCCTCAAAACTCAAATGATCACATCAATCAAGGGAGACTTTAATGTCGACAAAATTTGTGAAAAAGGACCCGCTTGAATGTTTAATTTATAAAAGAACACAATTTTGACCAATTTATTATAAAGGCCCTTATAACTAAGACTGTAAACGGACTGAATTGAACCGAACTTTAAAGTTGTCAAATTCGATTCGAAAATTCGACTTGAATTCGGATTCGATTTCGAGTTCGATACGAGTTTAAAATCTAGGCTCGAGTTCGATTCAATTTTGTACTCGATAGGCTTGAGTTCGATTCGAAAGCTCAAAATTTTTTTATTTTTTTATTTTTTGTATTAATTTATTAATAAAATATATATTTTTATATGAAATATATATTATTTTATAAAATAATTATTATATATTAAATAAAAAAGTATGTGAAAAATTTTCGAGCCTTATCGAGCCGAATATATATAAGCTCGAATTCGATTCAATAATACATTCGAATCTTATTTTTGGTTTGAGCTCAATTTGAGTTCGAAAAAATTTGAATCCGAATTGAGCTCTTAACAAATCGAACCCAAACTATTCGTTAAGGGTTCGATTCGTTTACAGTCCTACTTATAACGCATAACATATTGGGTGCTTGATAATTTAACTTAATTATTAAAAATTAATTGAATAAGAGTTTTTTGAATTCAATTTGATAATAAAATTCCTTTTGCCATTTAATTCATTAAGCACTACTTAATTTGTATATAAAATTTTAAACAAAAAATGTTCATTTGATTTGTTGAATTTTAAACACATATAATATATTTTCTTTCCTTCACGTATACACATACACACGCTCACATATTTACCCTTGCAATGGGCACACATGCTTTTCCTCACATTTGAGCATGTGCACGCCCACACACACACACTCTCTCCTCTCTCTCTCTCTCTCTCTCTCTCTCACACACACACACACACACACAACAAATACCTGGTAGGCCCCATGCTTGCCATTGAAGCTTGAACGAGATTGATCGTTCATCATGAGTTCTTTTCATTTTATTATGCTAGTTAATTACTTTAAATGTAGCAAAAGATTAATTCATCAAAGTTACAAGACATAGTAGTAGCGTATAATTTATGGTACAGTTATAATAGAAAATCAATTTTTCCCAAACAAATGAAAAAAAAAATAAAAAACCTCTATTTGCAGTGAGATCTCCATCCGGGCCTTCCTTGGATGAGGCCTCTCTTTTATTTATAGTATGGATAGACAACTGAACCCCCTAAGCATTCCTCTGTCCGTAGATCATGAGTGTCTTAATGAATGGTCTTTATATAAAATAAATATCAAATTCAATAGTTGCTATCTTCAACAAAAATAGTGTTCTAGTGTCTTAATTAATGGTCTTTATATGAAATAAATATCAAATTCAATAGTTGCTATCTACAACAAAAATATTTGATGGAACTCTATTGAACTCTCAAATCAGTCAACCATTAGGTCGCAAATAAACTCTCTCAGTTAGTTAACCATACGTTCACAAATAATCAGGCCTTTGTTAAGGACTGGACTTTCATTTGAAAACCAATTAATAATGAATAGAGTAATCCAAAATCTTATTAGATAGATGAGAAACACTTGAGAAATTGAAGTAAGATATTATGCTTTAGTAGAAATTGAAGTAGGATATTATACTTTAGTACTTTCGAACCTACTCCAAATTCTTTGTCTAATTTTTTTTCTGTTCATTTATGTCTAACATGAAATTACATTTTATCGATGTCAAACAATTTTGTATCAATGTGAAACTAAGCCATATCAACTTAGTTTCACATTGATATAATATAATTTCATGTTATACACAATTAAATACAAAAAGGAGATAAACAATTGGATATATATATAATCAGACAGAAGAATTGTTTTGAGTCATATTAGGAACAATTGGATGCAAAAAAGTTACCGTTTCAAATCACTTGTTTGGATTCTTAAAAATCTAAGTGGTGGTCGAAAGTGTGATGGTGCAACAACGATGTTGTTTCATGTCTTTTTGTACTTAGAGATGAAATCTTCTTGCACACTATTTCAAATTGGAAAAGCAAAAATGTTTAACATATCAATTTTTTTTTGAAAATATGGAGAGGAGGTGAAGTTGACAAACTAAATTTTAAAGAGCTACATACTATATCAAAACTTATGACGGGTCATATTTTGAATGCTGGCAATGATTGAACTCTGATACTGCAGAAGTAAGTTGAAGGTCGAGATGGAAGAGGGTTGTAATATCCAAAAATTTTCTCATTTAATAAATATATATATCTATCTATATTATTAACAATAACAATGGCATTATATAATTAATAAGTAATATTAGGATAAGGGAAGTTATTGACACGGAAGCGCGATTTAAGGAATTGTTTCATGAACGATTCCCGAAAAACAAAGAGAAAGATTCACGATCTAACTCCAAAAAGTTTCGATAGAACTTTAAAATCTCAAGAATCTTGAGAGAAATTGGTAAAAAACCAAGTTTATTATGAATAAGTTGATAAAAGAATGTTAAAGAAACCCTAGGATATGCCTATTTATAAGCTACATTAGTTTCCTTAGACAAAAGAAAGAAAAATAGCAGAAAAATAAGGAAAATTATAGAAAATCGTAAATCCCCTATTTTGGCTGAAGATTTCTTGACATAAGGCGTGAGCACGCTATATTTAAAAAAATCTTCTGGTCAACTGGCAACAGACATCGATATAAGGTGTGGGCACGCTCTAACGAAGAAAGTCTTCTGATTCTCAACTCCAACTGAACAATTATACTACTTTCCCTCAACATTCTTCTTCCTCTTTTCATACTCTAATTTCTCCAAATATTCATTTGCCACTTGCTCCAGATTAGTTCCTCCCACTTGAGAAGAACTCGCCCTCGAGTTATCTTGAAAATCTGGATACAAAGGAACATTGGAAGGAGGATGAAACAACGAAAGATCGGCGACATTAAAAGTTCTTGAAATTCCCAAATAATTAGGTAAGTCCACCACATATGCATTAGGATTTATTCGTTGAAGAATCTTGTAAGGCCCATACTTTCTTGGCTGCAACTTGTGATATTTGCCCATAGAAAACCTCTCATTGCGTAGAAAAACCATCACATCATCTCCAACTTCAAATACCATGACACGGCGATGCTTATCTACTGCAACTTTGAATTTAGCATTAGTAGCCTCCAACTTTGTTTTTACTTTAGCCTGGATAGCTTGTGCATCTCTAGCCATGTTCTCTGCAGCAATACTATATCCAGGATCATTGGGAAGTTTCACCAAATCCACAGCATGTCTAGGAGACTGCACATAAACAATTGAGAACGGAGACCTTCCAGTAGAACTGTGAACTGCATTATTGAAAACAAACTCTGCTTGAGGAAGTGCATGATCTCATTGTTTAGGATGCTCTCCACAGATACAACGCACCAGATTTCCTAACGTACGATTGACAACCTCTGTTTGACCATTCGTTTGAAGATGTGCTGTGCCGCTAAAGTTTAAAGAAGTGTCAAACATCCTCCACAGAGTTAACCAAAAATGGCTCAAGAACTTGGTGTCTCGGTCCGAAGTAATGGACTTAGGCACCCTATGCAGGCGAACAACTTTACGAAAGAAAAAACGGGCAATATGTGAAGCATCTGAAGTCTTCCTACATGGAATGCAATGTACCATCTTGGAAAATCTGTCCACCATTACGAACACAGAGTCTACTCCACGTTGAGTACGAGATAGTCCAAGCACGAAATCCATGGACAAATCTTCCCATATACCCTCAGGAACTGGTAAAGGAGTGTATAAACCAGTATTTTGAGACTGGCCCTTTGTAACTTGACAAACATAACACTTTGTACAAAATCCCGAACATCTCGCTTCAACTAGGGCCAATAATAGCGAGAATCAAGACTAGAGATAGTCTTGCTAATCCCCAAATGTCCACTTAGTTCTCCAGTATGCAAGTCGCGGATTAACTTTTCACGCAAAGAAACACGAGGGATGCACAAACAATTACCTTTGAAGAGGTACCCATCAAAGAAATGAAAATCATCTTGTGTTGTTTTGGTCTTATATACATACCACAAGTCTTTGAAATCATCATCTTCAGCATAAAGATTCTTGAGAATCTCAACTCCCACAACTTCATGGCTTAAAGTCACCAATAAAGTTGCTCTTCTGCTCAATGCATCAGCCACCTTATTTTGTTGCCTAACTTTGTGCTTCAAAATAAAGAAAACTGCTACAAATATGCTATCCAACGAGCATGCATCTTGCTAATCTGCTTCTGGCTGTTAATATATTTTAAAACTTGATGATCCGTATAAAGCACAAACTGATTAGGGATCAAATAATGCTCCCAATGCTTTAAAGTATGAACAACGGCATAAAATTCCTACTCATAGATAGACCACTTCTGACGGGTTTCACTTAGCTCCTCACTGAAGAAAGCGACTGGTCTTCTCTCTTGAGACAACACCATTCCAATCCCCACACCACACACATCACATTCCACTACGAATAACTTGTCAAAACTTGAAAGAACTGAGTATGGTGCAGTAGTTAATTTCTCTTTGATCTCTTTGAAGCTCCTTTCTTACTCAATACGCCATTGGAACTTTTCCTTTTTCATAGAATCAGTTAATGGGGCCACCATTGAGTTGAAGTTATGGATGAAACGTCTATAAAAGGTCATTAGGTCATGAAAACTACGAACATCTAACACGTTATAGGGCCTAAATCACTCACGAATAGACTTCACCTTTTCTTCATCCACACGAATACCGTTCGCACTAACAACAAAGCCTAAGAATACCAAGCTTGTTGTCATAAAGTTGCACTTTTTCATATTGATATATAATTTATTCTCCTGCAATACACGAAGCACTTGGCGCAAATGTTCAAGATGCTCATCTTCGTTAGTACTATAAATTAATATATCATCGAAATACTCTATAATAAATTTACCAATAAATAGTTTCAAGACCTAGTTCATCAGTCGCATGAAAGTATTCGGTGCATTGGATAGCCAAAAAGGCATTCCAACCATTCATATAATCCCTCTTTCGCCTTGAATGCAGTCTTTCACTTATCTCCAAACCTGATACTCATCTGATGGTATCCACTCTTCAAATTATTTTAGTATAGACGCAAGCTCCATACAAGTAATCCAACGTGTTTTTCAACTTATAAATGGAAAAGTTATAACGAACAATGATTTTATTGATAGCACGACTATCAATACAATCCGTCACGAACTATCATTCTCAGGAGTCAAAAGTGCAGGTACAACACACGAGCTTATGCTCAAACGAATGAACTCTTTTTTTAGCAATTCATTTATCATTTGCTGCAATATCTCATTTTCTTTGAAATTCATTCGATAATATAGTAGGTTAGGCAAATTTACTCTAGAAACTAGATCAATAGCATGTTAAATTTCTCTCATAGAAGGTAGTCAAATTGGAAGTTCATCAACCATAACTTTTTCAAATTTATTTAGCACCTCACGAACCGTTATCGAAATCTTTGTTTTGAATTCAGTCACATGAAATCCTTTGACCATCACAACTAGCAATTCTTGTGACTTCTTAATACTTGCAATAAATTCTTATCCGATCCAGTAATAGTAAACACATCTCCGCTACTGCTAGGTCTATTTACAACCTTTGAGCGATCATTTGGTGCCATGAGAACCAAAGTGATCCTCTTACCATCTTTCTTAAATTTGTAAACATTATCTCTACACATAAAAATGGTATATACATCATACTGTCAAGGTCGCCCTAACAACATATGACAAGGATCCATATCCACAATATCATACATAATCTCATTAGAATACTTGCTAATAGTGAAAGGTACCCTACAACGGTCTACCACCCTAATTGACTCTATTTCTTTAATCCAACCAATTGTATAAAGTTCAGGGTGTTTTTCAACATGCAATTTTAATTTCTCCACTAGCTGCCTTGAAATAATATTTTTAAAACTACTACTATCGATAATTAAATTAAGAAGCTTATTAGAAACTCGACATCTGGTTCGAAAGAGTTTATGTCGTTGAGTCTTCTCTTCCTTCTTGGGTGACAGCAGCAACTTCCGTACCACAAGTGTAATAGGTTCAAATTCCTCTCTTTCATCTTCTCCAGACTCAGCTCCGCAGATATAATCCTCTGACTCATCATCATCATCCACCTCATGCTCTACCAAATTCACCTGTCGATGGTCAGGACAATTATTAGAATAGTACTCTGATTTGCCACACCTATTACACTTAGTCCCCCATAAATTTTACGTAAGGATCAGGGGTTTTTATGTTAGTAGGTTTTGGCTTACCTCGCATTGGCCTTCTTGAGAGCTTACTTGTTCATCACCCATGGTCTCTTGTCTTCACGGTATCTGACACCCCAAGTTTCTTGATTATCTCTTTGGTTCTCTTTAATAGTAGATTTGATTGAGTCAAAGTTCTTTCGTGCTCCATCACTACGGGTATTTCTCTTTCTCGCCAAATTCATCTCTGCCCTCAATGCTAATTATAAGCATCTGCCAAAGTAAGAATCAGTTGAATACCAATTTATCATGCACATTCAAGCTCAACCATCAAGAAACCTTGAAACAAGTTGTCCCTCAGTCTCTATCACATTATTACGAGATAACAAACGCAGAAATCTTGCATGGTATTCATGAACAGGTACGACCTCGCTGAACACAATGTTAAATTGGGAGAATAAATACTGCTCATAATCAGGAGGCAAAAATCTGGTCATAAGAAAGTCGCTTCATCTTCAACCATGCTCCTCACAGGCTGCTTCCTTTGACGACGTCTTTGATTTTGCAGTTGCTCCCACCAAGACGATGCTCCTCCTTCAACCTATAAGTCACAAGTTTGACTTGTCGGTCTTCAGGGATCTCCATAGTACTCAAAGAACCTCTCAATCTCAACAATCCAATCCAAGAAGTCCTCTATACCCAAGTTGCCATTGAAAGAAGGCACATCTACATTCAACTTGAATTCTTCAAGATCTCGACGTTGAAAACCCCTTTGAGTAGGGCCTTCACGGCCAAATCTCACCAATGTTTCGTTGTCAGACGAATCATCCTCATAGGTTTGGTCCCTAGGAGGGATTATTCCCTGCTCATTAATGACCAAGGGATGGTCAAGAGGCACTCTCTCATCCTGCTCTCCTTGTTTGTTCTGTCCCTCAATACCCATCCGATCCAAATGCTACATAATTTGATTTATACTTCCTTGCATACGCTCCACCTGAACTCGTTGTTTATTTTGCGCCTGCTCTACGCGATCCATTTGAACCCGTTGTTCGTTTTGCACCTGTTCTATGCGATCCATGCGGTCATTTTGAATCTGAAGGTCATTCTTTAGGGCAGAAGTTTTGTCTCCGGATTTGTTACCGGCCATTGGAATAATTTAGAAACAGAAGAAGCCTGCTCTGATATCAACTGACGCGGAAGCGCGATTTAAAAAATTGTTTCACAAACGATTCCCGAAGAAAAGAGAAAGATTCACGATCTAATTCTGAAAAGATTCGATAGAACCTTAAAATCTCAAGAATCTTGAGAGAAATTGGTAAAAATCAAGTTTATTATAAATAAGTTGATAAAAGAATGTTAAAGAAACCCTAGGATATGCCTATTTATAGGCTACATTAGTTTCCTAAGACAAAAGAAAGAAAAATAGCAGAAAAATAAGGAAAACTGTAGAAAATCGTAAATTCTGTATTTTGGCAGAAGACTTCTTGACATAAGACGTGGGCATGCTATATTGAAAGAAATCTTCTGATCAACTGGCAACAGACATCAATATAAGGCGTGGGCATGCTCTAACGAAGAAAGTCTTCTGATTCTCAACTCCAACTGAACAATTATACTATTTTCCTCCAACCTTCTTCTTCCTCTTTTCATACTCTAATTTCTCCAAATATTCATTTGCTACTTGTTCCACATCAGTTATTATGTGAAATAAGTTATTAAGTAGTGGCAGAAGGATGACAGAACATGTTCTAATAGTGGTTAGGTATTTGCTAGAGGAGTGGTAACTTCCTAATCTACTTGTGTAACTAGACACATCAGGTAAACATACGGGACTTCATCTCCCAACTTTTCTCTATCTCTCTCTGCTTTCTCTTTTTTTACTATCAGACAGTAGAACATCTCCAAAAAAGAATAAATCTAGTATACTTATTGGAATTCTTGTGGTAATACATCTCTTCCGAGATCAAGACAAGTAAGTTCTTAATCCATATATTTTTATCTTTTTTCAGCTTTTACTGCAAATATGTTAATTTTATATTACTTGCTAGTTCCTTAAGTATTTTTTATATAAAATTGTTACGCAACCCAATAATTTAGTTATATCTGGACACGATATTTTTTTTTTTAGAAAGTTGGTATTTTAAATTTCATGGCTTAAAAAAATATATAAAATAAAATAAATAGAGTCACTAGAGATTTTTTAGGGAATTACTATTGTTTGGATAATTGATTCAAAAAAAAAAAAAAAGAAAGAAGAAATGAAAGTTTGAATGATAATCAATGGCCGTGACTTTGGGTGTAGTGGACCCACAAAGGCTTCAAACTTTTGGTTCTATTATGGTAGGGAAAAAATAATAAAATACTACTAGAATCATGGCAAGAATGGTTGACGTGGTGTAGATTAAGTATAGCAATTATAAACAAAACACACAAATCAAGTAAGAAAAACCTAATCTCCCAATTTATTCTGCAAGTGCACGGGTCGGTTGTAGTATTTGGAGTATCAGGTATCGAATCTCACGAGGAATCAAATATGTGCAATACTAAAGTTTTTTTACCAACTTTTATTATCTAAATGTAAATGAAATTAAGTGTGATAGGTGATCCCTTCAATAGAGTAGATATGTGATTGAGAATTTTGTAGAATTCAAGTAAAGAAGCCTAGAATATAGATTCCACTAATAAACCAAACATGAATGACCTACTAAGTGTTATCTTGCTTTATTTAGAATCCAATTCCATGTGTGTCATAACTAGATTTCTCTATGAGATGACAAGACTTCAACTATTCTCATGATGAAACCTCATGAATTCATGAATTGTATTGATCCACTTAAACATCCATTATTTTCATATGGAAGTCTTAAGCATTACTTGTTCATTTTCCATTGTTACATGCCTTTCTCAATGTCAAGTAGCAACTAGATGACTTGTTTAAGTTGGCCAAACAAAAACAAGTGTTAAAACTTGAACAAGTAAATAAACAAATGCAAGTTTAGTAAGTGCAATAAATTAACTCATGTTTGTTGATTCATTAGCTTCATCTATGATCTAGATGAAACCTTTAGTTCAACATGGTTAATGAAACAACTAAAAATTCAACTTCAAAGATGGAATTCATGGCAACTATTGAAAGTAAAAGAAAAAGAGTTTGAGAATTGCTCAACCAATATGAGAATTAGTCATCTTCCTTACTCACCTTCAAAAGATTGCACTACAAATGTCTCTTACAATGTTCGTAACTACTCTATTGAAGGATTTTAGAGAATTCTACTAATTCCTTACCAAGCTAAGTAGAGAATTAAAGACTATATCTACTTTCTATTCCTAAACTTCCTCTCATTTTTTGCCTTACAAATGATTTCTATTTATAAACAAATGTTCCTCAAGTCATTTTCCAACTTGCATGAATCATTAATGCATGGGAATGATGAAGATTTGTTTGGGGATTCCAAATGGGCACAAAAGTCTTCGTTTATACTTCCAATGTATTCTCCCACTTGTAGAACTCTATTTTCATCTGAAAATGTCTGCAAAAACCAGCTGGAAGAGGATACAAGTTAATGCCCTAGAAAGTCCAGCCGTATTGCGATACGCGGCTAGCGATACGCCGCTAGTGTCCGCGTATCTACAGCCGCGTATCACATTCTTGTGGCCCCCATTTGATTTCTGATTTTTGTTGAGTTGGACCTGATGTGTACAAGCATTTTTCACGTATTTTGAAGCATGTTGGTGAAGAATTAGATTTTTTCATTATTTTTGCACAATTTTTCCCTCAAGTTGTTCATTCAACTTTAACTCTTTGAATCTCCATTGAATTTGATCTTTCTTAACTCCAAATGATCCAAACTATGTTTTAGTCTGATGAACCTGCAATTATACACAAGAATTGTGAATTAATTTGCTCAAATAAAAATTTTGCCTTAAAAATTCTAATTCCGGTAAAAACCCTAATTCTCATGACTTGTTGAAGAATGAGTCATTTGCAACAAAAATATTATAATTATCATTAAAATATCATCTAAAATATATAATAATATATATAATAATATAGGTAAATTTATTATCTATCAATGGTTTCTAGTAGTTTTCACTACTTTAGAACCGTAAGAAATTGAAAGATGAATGGATCGATCTTTGTCCTTACATGCACATTACTATTATCTACTAACTAGTGCTTCTCTAGTTAACCAGAATTATAAGGATCAACTTTTATAAGTTTTATTCAAGAGGACAATTTGAATTTTTTTCATGTTGTGAAAGTATTGCACTATGCTGATTACTTGCCTATAAATAGTATTTTTTTTCCGATCTAGGCATAGTAGACTGATAGTATTTAATTTGGGCTTTAGAAACTCTGCATATATGAAATTAATGAACATTAAGAATCCTAAACATAGATTCTAAACATTTAGTGTGTTGGAAGGACTTAGAGAAATGGAATATTATCTATGTATATCTATAGTATTAAACAATGCACGTGTGGTTCTTATAAAAAAATTTAATAGTGTACTAGAAGAATTTTAAAAGGCAAAAAAAGAGAAAAAAAGGTATCTTTAAGTTGAATTTTTAGTTTAAGTAAAGTTTGTTAGATATGACTTATTTAATATTTAGTATTTAATACTACTGATTTAAATAAACTATAAAATGATTATTTACGTTAAGTTTATTCAAGGTTCTATAAAATAAATACTTTGAACGCGAAAATATACTCTATGACCAAAGAATGCGATCTAATTAGAATTGATCTTTTTTTTTTTTTGTGGCTAACCCCATACACGGGGCCACACCCAGATTTTATTAAATAAGGAAAAACACAGGAAAAATTCCTGATTTTTACAGTAGAAATTGTACCAAAAAGAACAACTTAGGAGTACTACTCCTTTTACAATGAATCACTTCAGAATTTCTTAAATCTAAAACAAGGAAAACCCAGCTGGTCCATGCGAATAGCACCTCGAACTGGACGTGGAAGTTGTCGTAATGATTCATAAATCCTCACTTGAGAGAGAGAGGTCCCTTCATTTTCTAGTAAATCTGCAGGAGCATTTGCTGATCTATGACAATGAAGAATCTCTTTCCAAGTTGGCTTTAGTTTACGAAGTGCCCCAAAATACTTCTTTACTTTCCATGGGCAAGAGCCAACTCCTTCCAAAATATTGACTAAGATTAAGGAATCTGACTCCAAAATAATATCATTAAAGCCTTTGGAATGACATATTTGAACTCCCAATAGTAGTGCCTAAAATTCTGCCTCCAAACTCATACCCACCTCAAAGGAAGAAGCATAAGCTAGTATCACCGTTCCTTGAGAATTTCATAATACTCCTCCACCACCACAGATGCCAAGATTACCTTTGGAGCACCCATCGGTATTCAACTTGAAGAAACCCATAGGAGGAGCCATTTCACCAAGATAACTTTGACAATTTTGCTTTTGGTGAGAAATATTCCAAAATAACTCTGACCAAGAATAGTACAGGAATATGACATTTAAACCTCAACTCAAAGGCTAATTTAATGTCAATAAATATTTTTCTTAGCAATTTCCTCCCAAGAAGAGATATTCCCCATGAAAAACCAATCATTCCTAGCTTTCCACAAATGCCATAAAATGAGAATAGGAGTGATATGACATAAGAAGCGTACCATCCCATTCTGACACGCAAGAGTCCACCATTTGACTAAGCTCATACGAATCATCAGCTGAGAAGGAAGCAAATCCAACAGGCATGCCAAAGTAATTCCATATGGCGGATGGAATGACACCCATACTGAAGATATGTTCAACTGACTCCACAGAGGGGTTAGTGCAACAAAAACACCAAGAAGGTCCCTGAATGCCAAACTTCTGAAGAACATCACTAGTTGCAATTTTTCTAGAAAGCAATCAGTAAGAGAAAAAATGAAATCTTAGGAGGGATGAAAGACCCCCAGCAAAGTCTGGAAACAAAACTAGGGGACTTAGCATGGCGGATGCTAGCATAAGCCAAGAGAGTGAAAAAGTTACCCGAAGACGATACATCCCAAATAATGTCATCTCCCACCTCATCAAAGGGGGGGATCAAGTGTGACAACTTGCTGTACTATTGAAGCAAGGAAGGATTTGCTGAAGTCTAGATACATTCCAGGATCCATTCTCGATAAAATCACGAACCAAGCCTGAATTTTGGTGCAGACTATATACGGAAAGAGCACCTGAACCCAACCAGTTATCATGCCAAAAGTCAACACCACCACTCCTTAGCTGCCACAGGATATTAGGTTCCATAATATCTCTAACAGTAAGCATCCTCTTCCATGTTATTGAATCTCCCATAGTGACCTGTACTTGTGAAGGATGGAACCTTGCACAATATTTGGCATGCATAAATTTAGCCCATAAAGATTCATGTTTACGAAATCTCCACCAGAGTTTCATAGACATGGCATGATGAACATCCTTTAGAGCCTGAATCCCAACCCCACCTTCATCTTCAGGGAGACAAAGATTCTGCCATTTTATCCAGTGACGCCTACCTTCATCCCCAGAAGAATTCCACAAGAATCTAGCAAACAACTTTTCCACTTGCACAAAAATACTTTTAGGAGGAGAAGAAACAGCAAGAATATGCAAAGGAATGGTAGATAAAACATGCTTAATTAATAGAAGTTTCCCACCAGAAGATAAAAATCTATTACACCACTTCAAGATTCTATTAGCAACAGCTTGAATCATCTCAGAAAAATAATTCACTTTACTACGACCATAGAACAAGGGGCAACCTAAATATCTTACCGGAAGAGACTTCCTCATGAATCCAGTGACTTGCTGAATAACTTAATATTCGTCGACGAGAAGTGCTAGGATGACAGAAAAAAGCACTTTTGGATGTATTGATCAGCTGTCCTGAGCACTTTTCATAAGTCCTTAAAGTATCTATCAATTGCCTCAATGTCCTTTTGTCCCCTCCTGAAAACAAAATTAAATCATCTGCAAAACCCAAGTGAGAAATAATAGGACAGTTACGAGGAACTTTATAAGGCACAAAGCTTCTACTTTGATGGAATGCCATTAAGGGCTCTAGATAGACCTTCTGCAGCAATGATAAATAAAGCAGGAGAGATAGGATCTCCCTGCCTCAAACCCCTTGTAGATTTAAAAAACCCCCTAGGAATCCCATTAATAAGCACAGAGAACCAACAATTTGAAACCAGCCTCCATATCCTGTCAATCCATTGTTCCCCAAATCCGAATGCCCGAAGAACACCAATCAGATAACTCCATGAAACTCTATCATAGGCCTTAGCCATATCAATTTTAATAACCACATTGCCTCCACGATATTTTTCTTCCAATACTTGATATTAATTCCTAAGCAAGTAAATAATTTTCTATCATCTGCCTATATCTCACCAAACCACTTTGTTGTGGAGAAATAATCTGTGAAAGAATCAATGCCAATCTATCTACCAATAGTTTGCAAATAATTTTATTTAAAAAATTACATAGACTAATTAGCCTATATTGTGAGAAATATTGCGGTTGTAAACAATTGGGGATCAGGATGAGCAAAATAGATGTAATATTTTGAGGAATATTCTCCCCACAAAAGAAAGCCATTACTGCTTGATAAAGATCATCAGCAATGATCTCCCAAGTAGCCATAAAAAATTTGCCAGAAAAACCATCAGGCCCCAAGGCACTATTTGCATCCATAGAAAATACAACTTTCTTAACTTCTTCTATAGTTGGATCCGTATCCAACATGTTGCAATTATTCTCAGACAACAATTTGGGGATATGATTCAAGCAATACTCATCAGGTTGGTCTTCGGAAGAGAACAACCGTGAGAAAAACCTACAAGCTTCATTCCCAATATCTTCTCCCTCTCTTAGCCAATTCCCATTATCATCTTTAATGCCATGGAATAATAGCCTTTCTTCGACGATTCAGCAACCACAGAATGAAAAAATTTTGAGTTAGACTCACCTTCTTTCCACCATTTGATTCTTGCCTTTTGACGCCAAAAATTTTCTTCCACACAAATGGCTTTACTAAGTTCAGACCGAGTACGTTGCATGGCTAGTCAAAGTGATTTCAGAATCATGCAAATCATGTTCTCTTTCAGCTAGCAGCAGCTTGTATTTCGGCTCTCTTCACAGTCTCAAAAATGTCACCAAAGGACTGTCGAGACCATAACCGAAGAGCCTGCTTGACCTTTTTCATCTTAGAAACCAACATAAGCAATGGTGAGCAGGTGATATCTAAGTGCCAGCTGCTCCGAACAATCTCCAGAAACTGGCTGTGTGATGTCCATGCATTGAGGAACTCGAAACTGTCTAGGCAAGCCATCATGCTTTGTGGAAGCTTTTATGAGTAAAGGGGCATGATCAGAGGGTGTTCGAGCTAGATGCTGCACAGCAATAGAGAGATTCAAGCATTGGAAAGAATCATTAATTAAGATACGATCCAATCTTTTCCACACACGCGCTTGACCCCTTCTGTTGTTACACCACGTAAAAGGTGAGCCAGTGAAACCAGCGTCCATCAACTGAAGGTCCTGCATGAATTCCATAAAGGTCATCCCTTCAGAGATTCGAAAAGGTCTGCCCCCTCGCTTTTCATCCTGGGAGATGACCACATTAAAATCTCCAGCAATTAACCAAGGAGAGTTATCCACACTTTCCAGCTTTAAAGAGTCCCATAGCATTTGTCTTTCAGTTTCCAAACATTTCGCATGAACAAATGTAATCTTGCAACTAGCTGAAAGCTGTGAGTTCCCAACCAAGACAGTCAAGTGTTGTTCAGATTCAGCTACCACCGAGACAGCAGTTGAATTTTTAAAAAATAGCCAAACAGATCCAGAAGAATTAGCAATACCAATATCCATACCCTAGTTTCATACAAATTCCAGACATCCTATCTACATTAGCCTTAGGTTCTACTACAGCTACCAATTCCAAATTATGTATCCGAATCATATGTTTCAGTCTTTTCAAATTAGAGGGCTTAGCCACCCCCCTAATATTCCAAAACATGAAGCTAATCATGGGGATAGTTTAACAGAAGAGGAACGAGTGTGGGAACGCAATGTTCTATCAGACACAAAGACAGAAACATTCTTTTTACCTCGCCCAGGAGCTTTCCAATGTACAGCTTCCTCCACCATGCAGTTGCTGTGGGAGTGATCATCAGCATTAGAGATAGGTTGTACCTCAGCCAAGACTTCACCTCTTGGTGATAGATTTCCTGCAATATATTCTGCCTCCTGAAGTAGATCTTTAGAAATTCCGTCTCCATCTGGTTTTGGGACTTCAGGAAGAAGTTGCATGTCACTAAATCACGTCTGCTTACTCTGTACAGGAGTCGAAGTATGCACCTGATGTCCTTGTTCATTATCAGTAGCACATGCACCATCAGGGACATCTCATGTCATCTGTCTCAAGATTCAGGTGTCATGATCACCACGCAATCCACCTTAGGGTCAAGTTCTGCACATGAGATTGGCTTTCCAGAGTAGTTGTCAAAACTAAAGTTGGATTCTCCACCTTGATAATCCATTAATTGGCCTTCTTCAATATCCGTATCCTTAGGATCTTCCATCAGTTTGCTAGGGTCGCCATTCTCCTTTCCTTTGGTGAGTTCTTCTGGAATTGGGACTACTTGATTATCTTTTTGTAGAATTTTCAACTTAGGCACATAAAGGGATTCATTCTTCTGTTGAATAGTTTCTTCTTTCTCCTGGACTTTCTCTTTTTGATTCAACAATCGACAACGAGACTGATGGTGCCTTGTTTACAACAGTGGTGACAGTAAAGAGGAAGATTTTCATAAGGAACTTTCTGCCAAAAACCACCATTACCAACAGCAATCCAAACCCTACGAGGAAGCTCTTTGGAAACATCAATATCCACACAGATACGAGCCATGTGTGGTCTTGACAGTGTTGCTGTTGCAGCGTCTACCTTCAAAGGCGTACCAATCGTGCTAGCAATAGAGAAGAGAGCAGCCTTGTCGAAAAAGTGGATGGGCAATCCTTCAAAGCAAATCCAAACTGGAGCATGAGTGGATTCAATCTCAGCTTTAAAGTCCGTAGACCATTTAAAAACACGCATTGGGAAGTCATGGATCATCCAAACCCTTTTAACCAGCAGCGCAAGAAATCATCTTCTGTCCCAAATCTTAGAAGCACATGACGCTGATCCAGTAAGACCAATCGAGTAAGAGCCAGCAAATCCAATTGAAGAGAATGCCTTTCGAACCAATTCCATGTTTGGCCGACCATGAGAGAACTTGCCAATCAAGGCAAACTGGAAAAGGGGCTGCAAGTTTCTGGACGTCTGCATGAGAAAAGGCCACAGCAGGTTCACCTTTGTGCTACGATACAGGTTTGATCTTCAAGGGAGAGGCTGTCTTGTTGATTAATACATCCGTAAAGGATCTGTTTGGAAGGATTGGTTGCCCTTCAACCCTAGTTTGAAGGGCCTCCATAAATAATAATTTTTGAACAGAAAGAAGTGGCAACTAGAGAGAAAAATATAGAGAGAGAAAGTAGAGAGAGAAAAAGCAACTCCAAATTTACTCTAGGTACAAGTCAAGAGTAAGAGGTATTAGGAGTACCCCGTTCAGGCAATTCGAGATAGGTGGTGTTTACCTTCTATATTTTTATTAAATGTTTTATTTTGATATATGCAAAAGATGGATCAGTGTATGCCTACTTTCAAATGTTTTATTGTGTTAAGTGCTAGAAAAATGAATGTTATTTTTATTAATTTTATTGAATTATGCATATGATGTATGAAATGATTTTAAGTACAAAAGGCTCTAAACGGTCATGAAATTGACGGTAGGGACTATAGTCCTGTCATGTATGACAATCAAGTGAAGATCAAGGAAAATGCTTGATTGGTTATAAATAGTCATGGTAGTAGGTATAAAGCTCGGCCAATTGACTCATGTATGGGTAGGTTGAGTGAAGATCAAGGAAAATGCTTGACCTACCGCCCTCCTAAATTGGGCTTAAACTCTAGATTGAGTGCTTAGAAGCCAAATATTACATGTGCATGTTTATGAGCCATATTTGATATGCTTTCTTGACAAGTTATGCTAATGAATATGTTTATGATATCATATAATTTTATGCCACTCGATTTCATAGATATGGACATGTTTGAATTTATGTTTTAATTGTTCTAAATTACTTATGTATGCGACATGCTGTGACAAATGTTACCAAAAGTATTATGACTATGTAATAGCTACATAATCCAACAGAAGTGTACATACTACCTACTGAGCGTCGTGTCGCTCAATCAATTCTCTCTCTTTTTTTTTTTTTTTACAAACCTTGAGAACAACGATATGGTAAACGTAGAGCACCCAGAAGATGGCTGCAACTGATTGCTTTATGTTTTATGTAGTAGACATTAGTGTTAAGATTTAAGGGTATGTAGTATGGATATGGGTAAAATATCTTTAAGTTACATTTTGTATTTTGATTGGGCATGTGGGCCCAAAATGGATGTTAGGTTATGTTCTTATTGTTAGTGTATACCGGACATAGATAGTTATATTTTTAAATATTAAAGTGGTGTTTTTAGAATGATATGGGTTGCCTTTTATTCTCGAAGATACGGCAACATCACGTGCGGGCTAGGGGCGTGACAAGGGCAATTATAAAAAATGTTTGAATGAGCTGTGGGAAATGCTAAGAGAAGTATTTTCGAACATTTTCAAGAGTTTATAACCTCCATTCCTTCTGTGGTTTCGCCACTCCACCAATAGTTTTATAGGCATTTTCGATCTGCTGCATGTCCCAATATATGCCGTCCAAAATTTAGACTGTTGGACCAATTTTTTCTTCAAGATGTAGCTAGTTTCTCCTGGAAAAACATTTGATGGTTAATTTAAACGCTGCATGACAGTAAATATATAGTGCACTAACAGCAACCACATTCTATCAAGTAAGGCAAGTTCTTTTTGATGAGAACTAGACATGAAATGTTCATCTTACTTATTTAATAGTGTGATTGGTATTAACAAATCACGTAACACAAAATATAAATGGAACATGGAATACATTAATATGATCCAACAAGTTCAAAGTAAATCAATCTGCAACACTGCGCATGCAATAGCATTCCAAAGCCGTGACCTAAACGTATGAGATCACGTACGTTTCCGTAGCCATCAATCCTTTTGACCAAAATAACCACTTCGGAAATATAAATAAATAAATAAGTGTATTTCCAGAATAGGCATAAATAAATAAGTTTATCAAGAAAAGTTCTGATCAAGCATCAGAAATTATTTTAAAATAAAATAACTACGACGCATAGCAAATGATCCGATCAATTTTTTGTTGCAGTCTTGGCAACATTTCCAGCTGCTGCTGCTCGGGCATTAGCCGAGGCGGGTTTGTTATCCTTTGGCATCATTTGCAGCTGCTGGTGCTTGAGCATTGGCTGAAGGGGATTCGTTGGAAACTGATCCATTGGCTGCATTTCCAGTCGCTGGTGCTTGAGCATTAGCCGAGTCGGGATTGTTATAAGAGGATCTTGGCTGAGGACGGGGAACTCCATCGGCAATGTTCCCACTTGGCCAAAATAAATAGCTGGAGCATTTCCCGTATCGCTGCCAACACAGCTCTACATCCTTCCCCTTTTTTTTCATGGATTCAATTGTCTTTGACAGCAACATCGGATCACCACGCCCTGACACTTCCGTGATTCCATTTCCATCTAGTTTGAAACTTCGTACTAATATTTAATTTTTTTAAAAGAACAAGAAATAAATTAGTCGAACAATTCAGCATCATCACGGTAAAATTATGGTTCAATATAGTTATTTGATTATATATATATATATATATATATATATATATCACACACACACACGGTTATTGTAAGTTCTTTTTACACGAGTTAGTCTAGATACTTTACAATAAATACATTTTAAATTTTATAGTTTATTTTTTATATGGCCAAAACCTAAATTTGATCATATAAATTTTTTTTCTTAAACTAACACATTCTTTCTTAATACATCTAGAAAATAACAATATCAGATTTTTAAGTAAAATTGGCTATCATTGGAATATTTATGATGTGTTAAATATGCCCCTCATTAGTAATTAATGGAGTAATAGCTATAATTTCATGAAAGCAGTGATAAAATAATCAGCAACGACAAATTAAATAGCAAAAAATGAACGTGTATGTATGAACTTGCCTTCAACACAACTCATTATTCGTTTCATTTGCTTGTGCCAGCCACGCTGAAGCAGATTAACTCTCACGACAAAAGTCTGAAGATTATAAAATTCAAGATAATATATATATATATATATATATATATATATATATATATTTTCGCCTCAGAATTAGGATTAAGTGGGAATTAAACATCAAGAAATTACCGACATAAATTTGATAAAAAATGCATGGAATTGTGGAAAAGTTTACCATGAACATAATGTTCTCTTCGTTGACTTGTGGACCTTCCACTTCATGGCGTCCGCTTATCAATTCTGACCATTTCCACCCAAGGCACTCCATTGCGAATTCTTGATGCTGTGAAGATGTAAAGAGAAAAACAAAATGAAAGATTAATGATGAACTTATTAGACACTGATAAAAGAGTAAATTGAGAAGCACCTCCCATAAAAAGAATCTACAGGTTTTGATTTATCAAACATAAAAAGCATTTCTTGTAACCGTGTGATTTTTTTTTTATAATTTCTGTTTTGGAGTATTGTGCAACACTATTTTTGCATGCACTACAGTTCATTACTAATCAGGGAAATCATAGTAGGAAAATAACTTATTGATGAATAGCTGCCAAAAAACTGTAAGTTCTTGAAACAAGTAATAAGTTCATTAAAAAAATATTACTACAAAAATTTACCATTTTTGCTAAGAGTCATAGTAGTAAAATAATCTAAGATTTTTTTTTCCAATGTACCTCAAATATTGGTGTAACTTTTATATTAAAATATTTATGGTTTTTTCTTTCTAAAAAATTTAAAGCACTAAATAAGAAAGGGAATTCATCGTTTTTTCTTTCTAAAAATTTAAAACACCAAATAGAAAAGAAAAAGGAAACCAAAAACATAAATATGATTTTCTTTTTAAACTCTGATGAATGCAAAGATATGCAGATGAGCACATGGTTACATGCATAGACATGAACATTCAACTTGTATTTCATGCGTAATCTCCTACGCATGAATACATCTAAAAAAATATTTATATTAACAAGACAGACAAATTGCATAAAAGAAAAAAGAAAAGTATTAACTGGAAACCCGTAAAATATAAATAAACAGTTAATATAAATACTTCAATATATGAGAAGATCTAAACAGAAAAACATTCACATAATCATACGTTTTGAATATCAACACCGGCCTATGCGTCGATATACTTGTAAACAGCATGTCTTAGCAAAAAAAAAAAAAAAAAGATATTGAATTATTATGAACAGCATCACATTCACGTACCTGGAACTTTAGAGTCGTTCCAACTGATAAAAGAAGTGCTGCAAGAATCAGAGTATTTATAGGCGCTGCAATGAAGTTTAGGGTTTCTCTGTTAAGGGAAGAAATAAAAAGAACCAGAAAGGAGAGATTTACGTATGGCAAGACTGAAGATTATGGAAATGATTTTCTTATGGCCCAAGAAATGAGATTGAAAATGGTAAGACAAAAAAGATTGCCTTAATTTTCCGAAAAAGAAAAAAGGGAAATTGATTGCTAAGGAAGAAAACAATATTAGGAAAGTATGAGTGGTTTTGGGCATTTACAAAAATAAAAAATAAAAAAAAATAAAAAACAGTTGTTTTGGGCTGGGCTATTTTCTAGGATATTTGAATATGTGTCACTATACTCCATCCGGTGACAAGCACAATGCCAAAATTTTGCGATACACAATCAAATTAGAAAAACTGTGATCAATGTAAATAACTTGACGAAACCAAACCTTTTTGGCCCAAGTAGGTAGATCTTCGAATTTACATCCAAGGTGGCAATTAGTTTCTCACAGTGGATGTAATAAAATTTAAATTTGAATTTATTAAAGAACAGGGTATTTCTTTTTCTTTTATTTTTCTTGATTTGGTGAACAGAGCCAAATTGAATCGTTGGTTCTCTACAATTCCTGATTCATTCCAATTACATTATATTCTGTACATCATAACACAACCTTTATACACTGTCGCACAACCTTGTACAACTTCGTCTGCAAAATGAACACATAAGCTGCACTCAACATTTTTTTTTTTTTTTTGGGTAATTGGAGCCATGCAGGAAACTTATATTACTGACAAATCCACTTCAACAAAATCCTTATGCATATAAGCACAACATAAACTCCACTTTAACTGACCATACCTTGTTCCTTGACCTTTTTAGGAGACTTTAATGTCACACTAATCATATAAAAAACTTTGACATTTTCATCGAAGCAATGCCAAAACTAATAAAAATAACAACACAACCATCTCAACCTTCCTAACTTTAACCGACCATCACGTGTAAGTATGTACACACACAGATTTACGAGATTTAATACCACATGGACGTAACACAGTACTTTCTTTTATTAAACTACACGCTTATAAAAAATTTGCTTTCCTTACAAAAATTATACCTTTTTGTAAAGTAATGTTCTTGCTAATTAACTTTTCATTTGATGTTACTAAATGCTAATTGCTAATGTTATCGCCAATTTAGACAATACTTTATTGATGTGCAATAGTAGGTTTATTGAAGAGTGACAAAATGATTATACCACATATTTTTACTTTTATAAGCATTTAATTGCATCATCAACTTATTACTTTATAAATTCTTCTTTTCACAAAATGATTATACCACATATTTTTACTTTTATAAGCATTTAATTACATCATCAACTTATTAATTTATAATTTCTTTTGTTTTAGAAAGTTATATATTTTCTCGTTGATGTGCTATAGAAATTTCTTACAAAAAATTGGTATACAAATACATTATTTTTTTATCTGTTACAATAATGTTATAATAAGCTTTCATGGTAGCTTATTTCGTTCCGTCTCTAATGTTGTTTATTTTTAATATTCTTAACAAAAAATACTTATTCAAACAAATTAAAAAATTTTCACCTAAAAATATCTGACTAATTTATAAAGAAAATCAATATGGTCTTTCGAATTGTGAAGAGGAATATATTTAATATCTATTTTCAGCAAAAATGCAAAACTTGACCGTGTTATGCAAAAATACAAAATATAAGAGATTTAGCATTAATTCCTGCATTCTTTGAATTGATCAATAGTGTACGATTCATTAATTGTCTTTGTTTTTATCAAATTCATTTTAGAAATCTTGAAATACTCTAGAACTTAAAAAAAATTATTGTTTAAAATTCAAAATAAGGAAATATTCTTAAAAGTTAACAAATTAATAAAAATCTTGGCAGAAATATTGTATTTTTGTTAATTTTGATTAAATCGTTACATATCTTTCACTTTTAGCGTTATAATTTCATGAGTACAAAAAAGGAAAATCAATAAATACGTAAAATAATATGTTATCCTAGGTAGCCAACCGCTTGGTAGGAATGTTATCATGTGTGCAGTCTTACTTGTTCAAATGGTGTGACAAGAGTTGAATGGATATCAATTGATAATATACTTCCCTCAAAAACAATAAAGGGACCAAGAAATTTTCCAACATTTTTAAACCAATATCTTGAAGACAATCATGCATCTTAATGAGCTTTGTTACACCTAATCCTTTGTTATCGTTATCATGGGACTAAAAGTTTTCTTATTCAATTATCTATTTTATTCAGATTTCACATGCTTTGTGCAATACCTAAATAACAGAAACTTTTGTTGGTAGACTATTGACTCAAAATGTTTAATCTAATTTATAAATAAGCCATTAGTATGATAACTAGGAGCTGAAAACAAAAATGTTGATTTTCAACTTTGTAGAATTGACTAGATAGTTTAAACAACTTCGATTTTGAGAAATACTTCAGTGTCCATACAAATGCCAAAAGGAACATTCCTTTTTCTAATTAACTGAAACATTTTTGTTTTGGTTGATAAAAAAAAATCGTTATGCATGTGTCATTTTGTTATGTAATTTACCTTTTAATTCGAAAATACAAAACAGCGTAAGATAACTTTTGTAAGGTGTGACCGATTCAAAACACCAAGGATCATTAGTAATTCGCATTTGCAAAACAACAACTAATATGTACAAAGATTTTTATTTGAGGCGCATTAAAACTTCAATTGTTAGCAAGAAATTTTTGAAGGATACTCTTTTATCTTCAACCGGTAACACTGATTTCATGTTATTGCAAAGTTTTTCAAGCTTTTTGCTCAACATGCATCTGATTTACTTTTGATATCACAATGTTTAACCTCTACTTACCAAAAAAAAAAAAAACTAGAATAAGATTCAAGACTGACATTTGCTTTTTCAGCGAGACATGCGGAGAAGCAAAATCAAGAGATATTTAAGAGACATGTTACGTGTTCTTTAAGTACATGCGAGACATGCGAGACATGCGGAGAAGCAAAATCAAGAGATATTTAAGTACATGTTACGTGTTCTTTTTTAGCAGGATAGAATTGACTAATGATAATATTTTACAGAAATTTTGTATGAATGGTTTATTTGTTATAACTTTGCAACTGACTTCATCTGACTTTTAAGGATATTTACACTCTTTGACGAAGTGTTAAACTAAACACGCATGTGATATAAATCTTTTTTTTTTTTTTTTGTCGATAGTTAATTGTATCATATCCTTCTTCCAACCGGCTCTATGAGAGGAGGTCCAACTGGGCCTTAAGAGAACTGATGAGAACTGAACTACTATTAGACAAGAAGTAAATTTCTCTGAATAATACACTTTTAAAATAGAGTTGCCGCACACCAATTTTTCTTTTTAATAAGTTGTGCAATTGTGTCTGAAAGAGAGAGAATGGGAGGGACTTGAGGGCAATTTTTGTAAAGATCGCTGCACAGGTAGTGTGCGGTGACCCTAACTCAATTTTTTTTAAAGGCCTCAAACTGGAGAGCATTGGATGCAATTAATCCTGTGCGGCAACCCTAACTCAAAATTTTTTTTAAAGGCCTCAAACTAGGGGCCATTGGGTGCAATTAAATAGAATTTGTGATTGACACTCTCATATTCTATTTAATTGCACCCAATGGCCCGGTGAATTTGTCTACAACACAAGTAATACATTTCTGGATGCTACTTAATCGACATGCTAAGATATAAAAGGTCAATCTCATTTGTTGAACCTTACTAAACTGTGCTAATTTCTTCACTTTGAGTAATATTTAAGTCAAGTCACTCCGAGTAAAATATTAACTTAAACTTATTTTTTAGAAAAATTCTGATTAGAATGGTATTATGGTATAAGTAAAACTCACTGTAGCTGCATAATTTCAAAGTTAAACGAGTTTACTATGATTCCATAAACACCACCAGCATTTTTTTTTTTTTTTGAAAGAGTTGGCATGGAGAAAACTTGCCAATCCATATGTCAAAATTGTGACTGGTCTCTAAATGCATGTGACTTACCATTGACCAATCTTTTAATTTTCTATATTTAGCATACGCCTTTTTCAAAATATTGTTGTGTAGCAATTATTCCGATTTAAGTTTATAGATGATCAAAAATCAGATTGCCAAGATGGAAAAAGATGGTACGAAAAATTTTTGTAATTTCACGGATTGTATGATTCCATTTGAAAATTTGATAGAGCTTTTGAACTCACTCAATATTATCAGTCTATGCTCTATGTTCATGTCTGTCAGTGTTATCATCTGCCAGTCTTGCTTCTTAGGCGGACTTTAGTCATGGTGTCTGAATTCAATTCCCAGCTTAAATTGAATAGCTTAGTCGGGACTCTCCTTTTTCTTTTCTTTTCTTTTTTTTTTTTTTTTTGAGAAGCACTTTAACAAACTCTCCTTTGTAAATTGTAGACGTGAAATTTGGTATGCCACAAAGTGGCAGTAAATTGTGATTTTAGAAGGCAAATAACACTATTCAAAATGATTATAGAATATATATATATATATATATAAAGAAAATCTGTTTCTTTTTTTTTTTTAAGTTACATATGAAGCTGAGAAAATCTGTTTATTGAACCATAAGCTAAAGAATTTGCCTTCTTTATGTACATTATAGAAGGATACAAGATTTTAACAAGTCTATCAGAATTTTCTCAAAAGAAATTTAAATCCCTCTAAGCTCTTTCAAAATGTAATATTTCAAAAAATATATGAATAAATAGTTTGGATAGTACCATAAGAACAAAAAAATTTCCATGTACATTTGAATCTCTAGTTACAGGGTTTGTGATGATACAAAATACATTCAAATGTCAATTTGGATCAGCAAAAGTTCTAGTGATCAGCAGTAACATCAGCTGTTGAACCAATTCCAACTTGTTGTGAAGAACTTCCACTTAAGTTTATTCTTTGAGGACACTACAATTCCAGAGTTAAGTGACGATACCAGGGACACCAAATTTAATTACGGTTGCATCTAAATTTGACTGGCCGTGCAAGCCATGCACTGACACCCATGTGCAAGGTTGGTGAAAAGTCACCGCAGTTTCACCCTTATTTTTTTTTTAACTTTTTTTTGGGGTAATTGCAATTACTTTTGAGGGCCATTGGTGCAATTAAATAGAATTTGTGGGTGTCTCCGCCCATTGCACCCAATGCCCCCCAAAAGTAATTACTAAAAAAAGTAAATTTAATTGCGGTGACACTCACAATTCTACAAAATTGCAATGTAGTCTCCCCAAAATTACTAAACTCCAATTTCTTTTTTAATAACTCTTTCAGGAGATTAAAATTGCAAATACCCAAATATATATTTTTATATCTTTCGGGACTAAAATTGGAATTTGTGAGTGTCACTGCACACCCTCTGTGCGGTGACACTCACAAATTTAATTTAATTCACCCAGTGCCACCTCGGTTTGAGGCCTTTAAAAAAAATTTGAGTTTGGGTTGCCGCACAGGTACAAAAATTGCCCTTTAGTCCCTTCCATTCTCTCTCTTTCTGACACAATCGCACAACTTATTAAAAAAAATTGTGGCTCTCGCCGCACAGTATTTTTTGAGCCAATCCCAAAAAGTCCCCAAACTGGGGACTTTTCTTTGAGAGTGTATTATTTAGAGAAATTTGCCCAAGACAAGATGGGTGCACTATACACCTATCTGAATTTTTTATGGGAGACAAGATTTGAACAAGACGGGTGAACTATGCACCTATCTGGATTTTTTATGGGAGGCAAAATTTGAACTCCCAACCTCCCACCTCGCTTGCTTTTAAAAACTTTGGGGTGACCAAACTACAACATGCATGTGACATAAATCCTTTTTTTTTTTTAATTTTTGGCCAATCGTAAACTGTATGCTATTCTACTCCTAACATACTCTATGGAGAAGGCCTAATTGGGAAACGATGGGGAGTTGTTGGCTCGAACTAGTACACTATACATCTAGTTGGATTTTTTAAGGGAGGTATAGTTTGAACTCCTAACCTTCCACTCCGCTTACCTTTAAAGTTTTTGTGGTGATCACTGGACCGAAATCTAGTGGTGACCACTGGAGTTATGTATGTGATATAAAACATAAAACCTATTTTGCTATTTGCCTAACAATGTTTTAGTATTTTCTCTTGTTCATTCCACTCGCATTGGGGAAAGGGATTGGGATACAGTCGGAAATGACATTGTTATGTAGTTTTCAGTTGTGGTATGAATGATTACTTAATTAAACCATAGCTCATGTGTTGACACCGAGTAGTAGCCTGCAATGTGCCAAATTACGATCACAACCGAGTAGAAGCCAGCATATATGCTTGCTTTTACCCACACATTGGGTTACTATTACCCACACATAGAGTTATTATTACCCCCACATATGGCTAAATTTTTATTTACGCATAAAAGAAATGTCATGACACGTTGGATGCCACATTACATGCCACGTCATCATACACATCATATATAATAATCTGCCAACAGGGAAGCTTCGTCAGCATCCACGGTATTATCCACGCCATCATTACACGTTTCGGCAACCAAATTATCCACACATATTGTCAATATTTATTAATATATATATGTGTAGCTAAAAGTTTTATCTTTATCTACACATAAACACATGTGTAGATAAAACAATTTCTCCACAGAAGTATAGCGACATATGCTAACATTTATATTATGTGTGAGTAATGATGTTTGTCGACACATAATGAGTTTTTACTCACACGTCATGTGCAAGGGTAAAAGTTTCATTTCTTGTGGATTGGTTTTGATATCATGTCAAAATCCAATACGTAGTTTTGATAGTACATATATTTCCATTTTTTGCTTAGTTTTCGCACAATGTTTTCTTGGCCCCTTTTTCTTACAAAAAATAAGGGATCTGGCGAGCAACAAAAGTCCGTGCCAAAAGCTTGGACTTCCTCACCAATCAGTTTTAGTGAGGAAACTACTTTCTCACTAGATGCTCGTCACTAAAAATCACCGGCAAGGATGCAATTGTCATTCTTGCTAATAGAATAGATCAATAATGGGGACGGATTTTCCTCACGAATAACTTTGATACTATAGCAAGGAAAACTTCCTCTCCATTGAGGTCCAAATGCCCCCCAAAAAAACTAGCATTCCTTGCAAATGGCCAAGATGTTTGGAAAGAAAAATTGAGCCTCCTCTCTAATAATATAAAATTGGCTAGGAAGCTTCTGACACAGTTACTGTACCCCAAGGCAATAAAATTTTTTCAGCCAGGAAAGTTTCCTCTCTAACAAGCTGTAGTGGGTTTTTGCCTTGCTTTTTGGTGAGAAAATCTTCCTCCCCGAGATGATGTTGTGAGCATTTTTTAATCCTAATTTAAAATGCTAATCTTAATTCTTAGTTGATTTTGTTAGAACATTTAGCTGTAAATGGCTTAAATATAATTTATTGTGTGTATGTTGTTTTTCAACTTCTTATAACCTTCAAATTGATTATAATTGGTAATAAAACATTGGAGAATCATTATGAAGATAGACAATGCTAAATAACTCACAAGTCCAATGCATTTTGTGCCAACACTCCCATTTTGCTAGTTTAATAAACATTCAATAGAAAAAATAGAAAACTTCATTTTACTAAAATAATATCCAACAAAGTAATACACCAACATCCAACTCTTTTAATTTCTTGAGCCGTACAATAAGAGGTGCATAAAACCAACAACCATACCAAACTTGTAAACCAGCAAACACTCAACCACCAAAAATCAAGTTTTACATTAAGTGCATAAGAAACACCATAAGTCCAACGGCCCATATGGAAATAGACCCACTCTAGTTCATGAGTCAAGATGAAACTGCAACCAAGTAATTGCCCACTGTATAAGAGAATGTCTTGTGTTCTTTGAGTTTGTCATCTTCAAAACCAAAAGAACGAGCTTTATTTTACATTCTTTTCAGTAATAGTGGTCCTCTTGTCCCCTTCGTTTTTAATCCTTTTCCCTATTCCAGTACAAACGATATGTCAGATAGAAAAAAGAATTAATCTTGTAGTGTTACTTGATACAATAATGATACAATTTTCACACATTTGATAAGCTATTAAAAAAGAGAAAAAGAGAACATAACAATTAAATGAATTGAAACAGCAAAACCAAAATAAAACTACATAACTGTTTGAATGATTGATCACATTTTGAACACGCACCTGGTGTCAGATATAACATATCACTTGCAAGTGGATCTAAAGTACAGCCAGGCACACGAAACCAATGAAGATGAGAGAGACCAGTGCAATCTTCAACCCATACAGCATAAACAAAATGCTTGAAGAAATGCATTGACCCTTTTCAATGTGTCAGTATCTGTATCTTAGTTACAACTCACGATACACAGAAAAATATATGCCTTTCACATCCAGTAGATAGAATGTTTTTACTCTTCTGATGTATTCTGACAACTCAAAACCATTTCGCCGCTATTGATGCTGACCATCTACAATAGAAAGAAAGAATCTAGATGATGGCCTAATTTGAACAAATGTCAACATCCATAAGATACCAATATAGCCGTGAAAGTTGACAAATGGAAACAAACATTCTTTATTTGGACACATAATCGAACACTTGAACCTAGTTCTTTGTTGGAAACATAACCGAACACTTGAACGCATAGCCACTTCCTAATTTACCCAAGTCCATTCCAGTCTGAGCAATGATGCTTCGCTTTTTGAGATTTATATGGACAAAAGTAATGCATATTTATCGTAATGCAGCTTAACTCAGAGCTTCAATTCTACTCTGAAAATAATAGCATGTAACAAATACAGCAGCCTTTCATAATTTAATCGCTCATGGCCAATCAGAAATAAAAGTTTCAATTAATCCTCTCAGCCACCAGAATTTCAATGCATGAGCCAAGTAAGATATATTTCTTGTTTTTGTAGACAATTAGGCTTCATGGAGCAGATGCTATATTTAAGTAGCAGTTATTCCTTCATTTTTTATATAGATGCGACATACATGCAGCCTCTTGTAGTACAATGGTAAAATCATGAAACTGAAAAGATGCAAAGTCCAGTGACATACACACAGTCTCCCTTGCAAGTGCTTCAGGATTTTCTAAGCCTCGAGGTCGCTTATAAATTTTAGAATCATAGCAATTGACAACAGCAGAAAGCAAATGCTTCACAACGTCTAAGCGCTGCAACATGATCTTTTGCAGATATCAAAACACTCCATACCTGTAAATTACAAGTTATCAAATTCTTGACGAATCATTTGGGAAGAAATTATGGTGATGCTTGAATGACTGTAGAAACATGTACGAGAAAGAACAGGATATGCTTAAAAAGGAATACAACTCACTAAGATAACAATAGAAAGCTCAAAGTTTTTGACTGCAAACGAATATCTAAAAGTTGAATCTGATAAAGTCTTTTTAGCATAATGGGATCTCTGCAGACAATTGAAGGCGCAACTAGTTCATATATTTATGTTCTTTGGTCGATGACATCAATCCTTTCTACATTTTAAGTCATTAGTTTGTTTTTTCATATCTTGACATATATTGACAGCATATTGGCGTTTTCCTCCTCTCTTTGTTTCTTTTGGGCATATAAATAAAGAATTGGGTTGCTATCAGGATGCTCGAACAGAATAGCATAAACAAACATGTTATGTTACCATGATCTTGGGACTATAAATAAGCTCATGTTCTAGACCTGACAATACATGAATCGACATTGATTTTTTCTGTTATTTCTTTTTTTAATTTAGGCAAAAAAATCCCTACCCAAAAAGAGAACTTTTTGTAGGTAACATAAAAAAAAAAAAAGAAAATGCATTCAATAATTTGGCCATGAGCTAAATTTTGGCAGAAAAAAACTAAAAAGCTGACATCAAAGAAACAAACAAATGTCATCTCCCCCTTCCCCCCTCATTCCTTCCCCTGCAAAGGCCTAAACAAAAATAAAGGAGCATATATGTTTTTTATTATTTGGGGGATAGGAGGATGGGGAAGTTGGATTGGATTCCTTAAACACTAGATCCATTCTCCCTCACTACCGCAGAATCCCAAAACTTAAATGCCTAGCCTCCGTAGGAATACGAACAGAATGTACCCATAGTAGTAAACGTCCAACTCATTTAAACAATTTCAAAGTTGAGGTTTTAAACATTTTTTCCCAGCAAAAACCCCCTAAAAATACCAAAGAAAAAGAACATGAACAATTATTAAACTCAAAATATGTCGAGGGAGACAGGAAGAAAAAGAGAAGACTGGAAAAAGAGTGCTTGTTTGTACCTCATCAGAATAAGATGAAAGGATGTTGTTTCCTGCACTTGGCATAGGCCAGAATACAATAGATAATTATACTGTCATCCAAGATGAACAACTAATATTTGCATAAGAAACTGTCATCACTATATTGGCACAAGGTTTTGCTATACTATTTTCCTCAGATTCAAATCAAACCTGCAACATGAATGAAGATTTTAATAATGCTTGGATTTACACAAATAGGATTGTAAATGCAAATGAAGATTCATGGGGGTAACATTATAGGAAGAGGCATAAATTACGCAAATTCAATGAACATCAACATTTTTTATCTGTACAACCCATAAGCTGATGTCCTTAAAATCCTTAGAAGAGAACATCTGCAGTAAGAAAACCAAAACCAACTCACAAGCCTCAAAGATGGTACATAACCGTAACGAAGACTACAATCTAGCTGTCTCATTCATATAACAACATAGACTCAGTTCCCAACATAATCTATTATTAAAACTAAACATTTCCACAACATGATTTATGATTAAAACTAAACATTTCTATCACTGCTTTAAAATAATTAATTAAAAAAATATATCTATATATCTTACTGCATCTTAATTCACAAACATATACATATGTGTGTGTATAGATACACATATATATGTATCTATATATATATATAGACACACACACACACATATACATTTTTTTTAGAGCCATAGGGAATCTGGAGGCATTGAATACATAAATTGAATACAAAAATCTTTAGGCACTGTACCGAGTCGTTGATGCATCACGGTAACATGTAACGTTCTGTTATGCTGCTGTTTTAGGCCCTAGAACTAAGCTACTCTTCTAGCTTTGCACAAATGAAACAAAATAGAATTTAAAAAAAAATCTCGGTAAAAGAAAAAAAGCAACTTATCCAGTTTAAGTTGGCAAAATCTGCAATGATGCCCATGCCAAATGAGAAACTGCTGCCAAAATTAACGCTTTTAAGAAATCAGAATTTGCAAACAAAATACAAATTTTCTCTCAAGGCAACCGTTTAAAGGCACAAGTCAATCCAACAGCTGCCACCGCACCAAGCACAGCAAGACTTGTCAGAACTTCACTCCGCTCCCATTTCGTCATCATCCTGTCAGGTTTCTTGTAAAAAGATCCGTCCATTTCGCCTCTCCAAATTCGCTTAATTATTTTTTTCTTTCTAATATGCTGATGAAGCAATTGCGGCACATCATTGGGCGTAACATAACCATACCAGTGACCATCAATTTTCCCTTTCGAATCTGCACTGAAAATGATCACATTGCCAGCAAATCTATGGCCGCCAATATGCGAGCAAGCAGTCACGAACACCTTGTCCTGTAAACCCTTGGATTCAATCTCTTGTTTAAATTTCTCAATCAGAACAGGCCCGCAGACTCCACACCTCCGATCATGGTTCTTGTGGGCACAGACAAACACATATGAACCTGTCAACAGCTCCTGCGTACCAGCACCCCAGACTTTCCCGTTCAAAAGAACATCCTCCACAAAACCATCCACGTCTGAGTCCTTCAAATTCCTGTATTTGATCATATTAGGGAAAAGTAAAGCATCTCCATCTGATAACCCAATGTTGCTTCCTTCACATATCGTGAAAAGAGTTCTGGGTTTTATGACATATTGGTGAGTTGCCATTGCATGATAGAGAAGCTTCAGCAGATTAGAGTCAGAATCTGCAATCCAACGAGGCCAGGAGTCACGCGGCTTGTAGCAAAGGAAGAGGTGGCGACCGCTCACGGTTGCAATGGTACGGGTACAAGCGAAATTGACCGCGTACATCTCCTTTCGCTTAAAACCGAACTTGACGTCATCATCGTCGGAAATTGAAAATTTCTCCCTTTCCCCTATGGAAGCCATGATGGTTACGAGGGTTCTCTTCTTCCGGATTATACAGATACATGTATACATGTGTATGAGTTAATTACTCCAATAGTACTATGAGTCTCATTTTTAGTCTCTGCACTTTTGATTGTGACACTTTAATCGTTCAACTTTTAAGGTAGTGTTTAATTGATTCCTAATACCATCAAAAGACAAAATTGACTTTCTATTTATGTCATATCATGTTTTTGTTTTTTTTTTCTTTCCTTTACTTTTTTTTATTATTTTTGTTAATCTTTCATTTATTATTTCTGTTCCTTTCCTATCTTTATCTACATCCTCAATGAACCCAACCGAATATTATCGTTCTTTTTTTTTTTTGCAGGTATACATTGATTGATTTATTTGAAAATTCTAAGTGCTTTTCAATGTTTCTAAGATTTAGAAGAGAATAATGGATAAAAGAAATAAAATGTAAGAAAACTTACAAAAATTTAAAAAAATAAAGTGTCTAACATAAAAACTCAAATTTGGCATGAATAAAAGGACGATTTTGTCATGAATTGATATTGGGGACCAATTAAGCTCTTTTTTAGACATATATTTTTGACACTTTGTTTTTTCTTTTTTTAAATCTTTTTTTTTTTAAGTTTTCTTACATTTTTTTTCTTTTATCCATCCTCCTCATGCATATCTCACAGATAATGAAAAAGATGCTAAATTTTTTGCGTAAGTCAATCAATGTAAGCCATGCAAAAAAGAAGAAGTTAATATTCAATTGGTTTTCTTGAGGATGATAAGAATAAAAAAAGGAGCAGAATGAATAAATAAAAATCGTAAGAAAAATGATATATGGTAAAGGAGAGAAAAAAAAATAAAAACATGATATGATACAAATAGAAGGGTATTTTTTTCTTCAGTCGGTATTATGGATTAATTAAATACTAATGTAAAAGTTGAAGGACTAAATTGACATAACTAAAAGTTTAGGGACTAAACTAAGACTCATAAAATAGTTTCAGGATCATTGAAGTAATTAACCCTACAAATATACACACATAGATACATATGGGGTTAATTACTACAATGGCCCCCAAACTATTTAATGAGTCTTAATTTAGTCCCTGTACTTTTAATTGTGTCACTTTAGTCCCTCAACTATATATATATATATATATATATATGTATATATATACATGTATATGTGCATATACATGTGTACATATATATATACACATATATGTGTGTATATATATATGGATATACACACACAAATACATATACATACATATATACATACATACAAGCATACATATATACATATATATACACAAACGCACACGCACACACACACATATATAAATAGTTTTTTTTTCAAGGGCAGCATTGCCACAAATTATGATGTAGGTTCCACCACTTTGGGTAGACCTTACGCGGGCACTGCTCCCAAGTGCAGCGGAGGTCACCAACGCAGGCCATGGGCCTTCTTGATCACCAATAGATATGTGTGCGTGTCTATAAAATAGTATACACACACACACATACATATAGACATACATACATACATATATATATATGTATATATATTCATATACATATATACACACACACACATATATATACATATATAAATACACACACATATGTGTGTGTACATATATATACATACAGACATACATACACACACACACACATATATGTGTGTGTGTCCATAGTTCTCAAAAAAGATCCAATCATATTGTATCATTATTTGATAAGAAAAGCTCTTGTATAATTAAAACTACCAAACACTGAATAATTACTCTTTAATGAGAAACTCCCCCACATAATAGCAAATATATATATAGGCAAATATCTTTCACGCAAAGTGAAACCATATCTTTTTTAATATCTTCACTCTAGTAGCTAGTAGGCTTACTATTAGGAATCATCAGTTCGGATGACCAATAATCTACTACGAGGAGCTACTTATTTTCTCAATATATCATAATCTTTTCTCAATGACTAGTAGTCTATTAACCTACTAGAAACTATTCTTTTATTTGTCAATAAATTTTCATCCCAAGAAAATTTTCAAGGAATTCAAGTGCCTTCACCATTATGCAGACTTGTAAGCAAGTATTAATTTGCATACACTCAAATTAAAAATAAGTATAATCATATAATTTTGGCACATGAATTCATAGTAAATACCTCCACAATTTCTTATAATTTTATGATATTTAATTGAGCAACATAATTTATCACATTTACTATCTTGGAGAGTTGCATACACGAGCCATCAGGTGCCAAGACTTCCAAATGAAATTGTTTATGCATACAAGCAAATATTGGATGTCAAACTTAACCCAAGAAATGATATGAACCGGTGGTACTTCCAATTCGTTGGGTGTATCTCTATAGCAATTGAGTTCAAGTGCAAGCCCCCACTATTTAGGCACTATACTACCATGTAAAACAAAAAAAACCCGAAAATTCAATCATTCATTACAAGAAGCAAAAATTGTTGCCAATACCAATCCACGAAATGCCACTCAGGCCAACTTAACAGCATAATAGAATTACTAACACATATTACAAATCTCTTGTAACATCTCATCTAACTCATTCAAATTACCAAATACAAATTCACATGGAATTTGACTCCAGATGTCAAAACTTGACAAACAGTGATTGAGCAAATTGGATCTTAATTCACCGGTAAATTTAATGGACCAAGTGGTTATTCTCTTGATATCAATTAATTATGAAGCTAACGGGCCATGAAAATATGCACAATCAGTGGAGTAGTAGTGCCAGCATGTGCATTATTCTTTTGTTTATCCCAAACTGAAAATTTTTTAGCTTAACAAACTAGACATTGATTCTAGAATAGGCAGCAATATCAACTTTCAAAACATCAAGTGTCATCAAGGACAAATGTAATACGCCACATTCAGATAACACTTGATAAACCAATATACTATATCCACGTTCATGCATACTCGAGTTGAACAATGACAACCCAAAATAATAAAGTTCAATAATTGAGAATTACTTTGGCATTAAGCGCTACTATTCATGATTTATAACGTCAAAACACACTATCAATTCTTTAATAGAAAGAATACCTTTTAATATTATTATAGCATTTAGGGCCAAATTTCTCATTTCAAAATGCCATAAGACAAGGAACCTTAAACCCCACTAACTATAAATTTTTTTTTTCCATACAGATATATGTTGAAAGTATTCTCTCAATGCCACAGCAGAATTGTAAATTGACTCGTAAAATTTAGTTCAATATTCATTTAAGAAAATGTGCAAATAAACTTGCACAAAAGACTCCATGTTTTCAACCTGCATTCCAAACCGAAAAATAGATGATCGGTTTTTTCAAGTAATTATGCACAGCTGTCTGTCTATGTGAGGTATTGTATAAGTTGACAGAAATACTTAAAGTATTTAGGACGGCAAATTTCAGGCTAATCTTCAATCTACAAGCAAAAAATCTAACTTAACTGTGACCAAGTGAACAAGCATACCAAGTACGGATACAAAAAACTAAATCAAATGTAACTAACTGAAACCAGACAAAGCTTTATAGAGTTCAATAGCAAGTTGCAAAAGCAGAGTTCTAAACTTGAATAGTATTAGGGAGCCAGACTATTTTCCAGACAAGGTTTTAATGAAGCAAAACCTAAACATAAACCACCACATTAAAAACACATGCCAACCGTTTCACATTGAGAGCAACATGATCAAGCGGTACACAAGAAAGAGAGTGCAATAATTTAACAGGAGCCAACAAACATAAGAATCTTAGCATCAATCAGAACACGTCAAGCGTCTGGATCAAATTATATTCTACTAAAGGTAATACCAAAATTTGAGAACTCATGCTCAAAACGCAGAAAAATGGAATGATGAAGTAGTTAAGATTGAAATTACCATAAGAGGGCTGAAAAACAAAATCAGTCTTGGAAAATGATAAATTATTATGAGTCTATCCATCTATAAGTGGATTAGAAGAAAAAACAAACAATTCAAAGTCCTAGACACATGCTTCGGGCAATAACCAACGAGAAAGCTAACATAAATTTGCATACAAACAAAAATGGTCATTGCACCAGGCTTTTCAACTTTGTTTACGGGGAAAAATAACAATAGACCAAAACTTCAAACAACCACTTCTTTTTAATCTAATTTATTTTTTAAAAAGCGTTAATTGTTTTAAAATTGTTGGTCCTAAACCATAAATTTTAATCAAATAATCACAAAAATTTCTCAAATAAAATTCAATTAGAAATTAAAGTAGAAAAATATTATCTCAATATCACATTATAAATGTAAAATTTTACTGTTCAATGTTTGATTACGATCTTGACAGTTACTATAAAGTTCGGTAAGCTGAGAAGCATAATACGCTCTCTTTAAGACGGTTCACGCTCGTACAGATTTAACTAATGTAGTAGGCCACAACGTGTTACTTCTAAGATATAACAACCCAACTCAAGTTATTGCTTCTCTTGATTAGCACAAGCATAGAAGCTTCCTCCACACCTTACTTTTGTCCAAAATAGAGTTGTAGAAATTAGAAGAATAATGCTTGCTTTTAAGTATTATTTCAATCCTTCTATTTATATGCCAAAATATAGGAGCAATAATAATATAATTATTATATTATTAAATCTCATAATAAGTGAAATTCCATTGTATAAAATAATTGCATTATGGTCAAAATAATAATAATAATAATAATAATAATAATAACAATAATAATAATAATATGGCCGTCATAATATGACCATTATAACTATTATAAGTATGCCATTTTGTGGTTAAATGTGACCATTATGACATTTATGAAATATTTTCATTTATGTAATGGAAATGAAACGAAAAATCCATTAAATAATTTTATATAGTTTGTATTTTTATTAAAATACTCCAACAAATGGAGATGGCAAGATTAATAAAGAATGTGAAGGGGGAGTCATTCGTTGATCCAGTTAGGAAGGTTGCTCTGGGGACAGCAGTGTACATGCTATTTTCGAGAGAGCAGGGCCCCCGCCCCCCCCCCCCCCCCCCTCCCGAAGGTTAGGAAAATTAGGAAAGAAATCGCAGGGTGGAGAAAAATTAGTGATTTAAAGTTTGTACAGTTGTGAGTTTAGATTTGCCTCAAACTTTAGTTAAGATTTTACAAAATCTCATATATGCGCATGCATTTAAGAAAGTTTTTCTCTTAATTAGAAAGCAAATTTTATGCTAACCCTTTTTGCATACAAATAAATCCCATTGTTGAATGCAAGTACTGGCTTTTATGTTGCAGGTGTGCTGTTGGAAGTTGTAGCCTCGGAGACCAAGGACAGTAGCAAAACCTCAAGGAAATTGCTTCAAAATGAAATCCTTATAAAAGAACTGGGGGTTGACGACGGCCTCAGAGTTGGCTCATGTCGTCCAAGGAATTCATATTGGGACTGGTCGTGGTCACTCTGTTGCGCAGGATGTACTTGTGAATTTCAAGCCCTTTTTAGTCCAGGCATATGTGGTGGCAATTGTTAAGCAGAGATGTGTGTTTTCTCCCTTTTTGCTTTTTTATCTTATTGTGATTTCAGTGCTTATTGTAATAAGCAGAACGTCAATCTGCATGTACTTATAACGGCAATCGATTTGCTTTTGTTGTCGTAATCTCCTGTGTGCAAGAGTGACCATGCATCTGATGTATAAAAAGTGTTGCTAAATATCAAATGAATACTGGTTTTCTGCGTCTTATAGGCGTGACACACCTCTCTTCTGATAATTTTATTTCTTTCCCTGAGTTCAAATGTTTTTTATTGTTAGTTAACAGCTATAAAAGCAAACTTAATTGCTCTCTCACTTACAGAATTACCATTTTTTCTTTAAAATTTTAAATTAGTTCTATAACCTTATTGAATAATCTATCTTGCATGATACATTGAAAATTAAAAAATAGAAACTCAAAAATAACTTTTTTTTCCCCTGATAATTTAGAGAAAATGTTTGCATAAATCACTTTTGAATATTATACTTCTAATTAACACTAAACTACGCTTATGTATTTCTCTTTTTCTTTTTAAGTTATTGAAAATTTTCACTCGATGCATAATCAGAACATATGCGGTAGTTAAGTAAAACATATGAACTGGGACAAGTTTTAATTCTGCAGAAACTTGAAGACCACCTTTATACTCTCAACGCGTTTTCCTATTCTAACATTTAAGAGCAATTGCACATTATCATTCACTGAAATTTGTAACCATGCTTACACATACAATAAAATAACTGTTCACAATGACATGAAGACCCCCAAAATGTCCCTTTTTTCGGTGAACCATGATAATACGAAATAAGTTCTATTTAGAATAAAATCTAAAATTTCTTTGAAATTTTTTAGGAGTTTAAACGAGTCTAATTCCGTCGAACACTCTAATTTTCAAGTTATTTGTTAATTTTAACGAATCTAACATGTGTTTAAATTTAACTTGTGTATATATATTATGTATTTAGGTACGTGTATATATATATATATATATGTATATGTGTATATATATATACACACACACACACACATACACACTACATATGTATAGATATATATATATATATATATATATACACATACACGAATGTACGTACATATATAGATATATATGTATTTATGCATGTATGTATATATCTATACATGTGTGTGTACACATATATAGATATGTTTGGATTTATGCATGTATGTATGTATGCATGCATGCATGTATGTGTTTATAAACATAGAGATACACACACATACGTATAGATATATTAAAGGCAAACCCCATACATAAGGGAGGAATGCCAGCCCTTATTTATTATTAACATGGAAAAAAAAAAACATGGAGGGGGCATGAACCTAACCTCCAAAAGTTCATGAGCGGCTATCATAATCTAAGAGTTGGCATGCTTATTCTATCTATTTTAAATTCTTCAAAAACTAATCTAGGCAACTCACTAGAGAACAAATATAAAATAGTACACTGAGATTCGCATCGTATATTAGCAAGCATATCGGCAAATTTATTTGCCTGTTTGAAGTAGTGTGTGATGGACCCCAAATTGAATGCCGTCAATTGTTCAATTTCTGATGATTTAGACCATGGATAATCTGTGCACTCACCCAAATTATCAACAATAATCTTAGAATCCAGCTGAACATGCACATTAGAATAACCATGTTGCTCGCATAATTGGATTCCATATAATGATGCTTTCAGTTTTGCTAGAACACTTGTTGACTGTCCAAAAAATAACAAGAAAAAGCCAACTTCAGGTGACCTTGATTATCACATAATAGTCCACCACCTCCACTATGGCTTGGATTACCTTTGGAACATCCATCTGTGTTGAGTAAAAAATTACCATGCACCGACTTCATCCATTTAATCCATCTCTCTTCCTGATAGTTTTTCATAACAAAAATACAAAAGCATTCCAATCCGTACTACTGGGCAATATATTCGGGAAGTTTAAGCAGAAAATTGTTTTAATATCTCATAACAAGTACACAAATTCTCCTCCAATGAATTTCTATCCCTCTAAAAAAGGCAGAATTTCTAGCTTTCCAATATGCCAACATATGGTGTTATGTGTAACACAAACTCCAAATATTTGGACATAGATGATTTAAACCACGAAGATGCTAGACAAGCTCTAATAGAAATATGATTATGAGAAATATCAAACCTGTTCCCAAACCACATCCATAACTCTGAAGCCAAATCTTCAGATATAAATAAATGGTGAATGGTTTCAGCATGAGCGTTGATACAACAAAAACATCTCGAAGGGCCTGAGAAACCCATTTTTCACAACACATCCTACATTGGAACCTTTTGTCGTACCAACCTTAGCATAAAAAATGAAACTTTTAAAGGGATTTGAGGGAGCCATAATCTATCTAAAATTCATGACTTACATTTCACCATACGAACCAATTGGAATGCTGAAGCCACGTAAAAGTTACTTTGTAAGTGAAAGCCCAAATACACGAATCAGGGGATGAGGAATTTGGAGTAGCAAACTGTAGGATTTCCTGAATTATATGTGCGGACAACCAATTTTGCAACATGATATAATTCCACCTGACGTTATCCACAAAATCTACCACTCTATGATTAGCATTTGTGTGAGTTCTCCAACATAGGGGACCTAACCCAAGCCAATTGTCATACTAGAAACTACAATTTTCATCCCTTATCAACCAATACACATATGATTCCGCTACACTTTTCACCCGAACGATCCTTTTCCACGTGGTAGAAGAAAAACTGGACACTGTTTGAATGGCAATTATAACAATATTTTCTCCTCATGAAGTCTATCCATAAGGAATTCTGAGTTCTAAATTACCACAAAAGTTTAATTGAAAATGCTGAATAAACTTTTGAAAGAGCTCTAATACCAACACCACCCTCATATGTAGGACAACAAAGTTCCCTCCATTTAATTCAATGATGCTTAGAATTGTCTGAGGATCCTGACCATAAGAATTTAGCAAACACTTTTTCTACCAAATTTAAGATTCCCTTAGGAGGACTCGCAGCTACTAACAAATGGATGGGAATAGAACTCAACACATGCTTAATCAATATCATTCTCTCGCCCATAGATAAAAAGTTATTTTTCCAAGAAGCCACCCATGCAATCACTGAATGAGAAAGCTCTAAAAAATTCAGCTTTCCTACATCCTACATATAATGGACATCTCAAAATATCTTACTGGATATATTTTGTGTGAAAAACCTGTGATCTGGGTAACCATGTGTTTTTCTACAAAGACATCTTCTGATGAACTAAAAAACAACTTTTACTCTTGTTAATAAGTTGCTTTGATACCTTCTCATACTCTTCTAAACAAGATATAACCATCCTCAAAGATTTAGCCGATGCTCCAAAAAAGATCAGAATATTATCTACATAAACCAGATGTGTAATATAGGGACATATCTTAGGAAACCTTAAACCTTGAACATAATTGCTCTCCACCAATTTGTTTAGAGAATGAGATAAAACCTCAACACCAATAATAAAAAGAGCGAGAGAAAGTGGTCACCTTTGCGTAAACCCTGTGATGAATGGAAAAATCCAACAGATGTACCATTAATGTTGGCCCCAAAAATAATGCAACCAATAAACAATAAACAATATTAAAGATAATCAAATGTAAAACTCAAAACAATAACAAGAATAAAAGTAAAGTAAATAAAAGATTACACCAGAATTTTTATAGTGGTTCGGTACCAAACTCGGTACCTACATCCACTCCCAAGTAAACCACTTGCAATTCAATCCACTAGTAGCTTCTTTAATTGTTGGTGAAGCAAACCAACTTGTACATATAGGAGGATCACTCTTGCTCTCTCTTCCTAGCTTTAGTTGAGCCAAAGTCCCCACTTTACTCACACTAAACTCTACCAAGACTAGTCAGAGTTTTACGCCACTTACAACCCCCACACTATGCTGCAATTGAATGCTTTCACTCACCCAATGAAGAACTACGCTATCTCAACTAATTACCTCACTTAGAACTACAAGCACACACTCACACAAGAGTATTTTCCCTCAAAATCACTCTTTAAACACTTGTAAACTAAGTAGGCAAAGTCTCTTATCAATTCTATACACATTGGTATATATAGGGGTGAGAAAAGGGTTAAAAATGGCTCTAACGATAAAAAACACAATGCTGAAAAACTAGCCGTTACTGCATCTGGATGCTCATCCGGATTATGCGAACATTCGGATGGTCGTCCGAATGGTCATCCGCATGGCCTTTGTCCAACTCATTTTGAGCCCTTCCAGCTGTCCGGACGTTCGCATCTCTTCTGGTGCGTCCGCATGGTCGTCTGGATGAGTTTTTCTTTGCATTTTTCATTTTCTTTAATTCCTAATGATTTTACTGCAAAGATAATTCAATAAGACATTAGTAAACATTATCATTAGTTTGTTAATCATTAAAACTAAGATGATGTGAGACCATAAGGTCTTCAATCTCCCCCTTTTTTATGATGACAAACTAATGAGGAAAATAAGTAAAAAGATATCGAAATGACTCCCATTATATGCATATTCAAAAATACTCATTTTCAAACAATATCATCATACTAACATTTTTCCCCCTTTTGACATTATCAAAACTAGAATTGAGAGGTGTGTTTAAAGATTTATGAACAAATCTCCACCTCAGCTAATGCATATATTATTTTGCATATATAAAAATCATTTGCTCCCCCTAAATGTGAGCATCTCATAAAAACATATATTGGTTTTAAAACAAACACAAGACTCACTTTAAAAAAAAAATTGTGAGGCAATTAAGTGAGATTTTTCAAAAGTGGGAGTATTGCTCCCCTCACAATGAAATTAAATACACAAGAACATAATAACATTTAACAAGCATAATATATATATATATATATATATTAAAATAAATCAACAAGTATGCACAAACAAAATATTTGTTTATATATATGAAAAGAAAAAAAAATTCATAAAACACATACAATCTTCAATCACCACATATTCAATCACATAAACTACATAGACTATTATGAAAATAACCAATACATTTACCCTTTAATCATTAATGTCCATGCACTACCTTGTCTTGTGGTGATATTCAAATTTACAAAAATCAATTAATAGATTTTGGTACCCATGTTTTCTTGGGTCCTAAATTGTTAGCAATTTCTTTCTCTACCCACATGGCTTTCATGCCTAGTTTGATATTTTTCTTAACATAGCATTCATTTTGCATATGGCCATGTTGACAACAAAAATGACAAATTACATTTGAATCTCTAATGAATGTGGATTTTATAAAGCAAATGTCATTTTTATAAAAATAGTATGATGTTTGCTCAAAACAATTTTTTCAACCCTTTTCTTTGAAAAATCCTTTTGTTTTTTATTTTCAAGAAATTTTGAAAGTTCATCCATTTTCTTTCTCAACACATTTTGTTCTTCTTTGATCTTTATATAAAATTTGGATTTCTCATTCATTTTCTTTCTCAAATCCATACTTAAATCAACTTTATTTTTTAAATCATCATTATCTTTTCTCAAACTTTTGTTTTCTTGAAAGAGTTTGAAATTTTCTTTTGTAAAGCATTTATTTTATTTTTCAAATCCTTGTTTCTAGCACAAGACATTTTTAAACTATAATGTAATTTAGAAACAAATGCCTCTAAATCATCATCATCATCATCATCATCATCATTAGAAGGACTAGAAAATACCTCTTCATCTCTAATGACCATAAAAGCCACATGAGATGTCTCATTTTCTTCTTCGAATTCTCCATCGGAATCATCCCATGGCATTTTGAAGTTGTTGAATGTTTTCCCTTTTCCTTTGGCTTTCTTCATTTCGTTGTTGCTTGAACTACTTCTTCTATCCTTCCTTTTGTTGATGAAGAATTTCTTTATACTCTTAGTGATGAGTGTTAGATCATCATCATCATCATATTCTTCGTCAAGTGAAGAGAGATCTTCTTCCTTTTGAGAGGTCTTGAGTGCAATACTTCTTGTGATTCTTGCCTCTTCATCACTTTGAATTTTGCATTTAAATTTCAATTCATAAGAAGTTGGTGAACATATAAGAGAATCAATAGGTAAAGAATTTAAATCTTTAGATTCCTCTATAACATTGACCTTTGATTCCCATTCTTTGGGCAATGCATTCAAAATTTTTCTATTCTTTTCACCAAGAGAATATATCTTGCCAAGGGCTTCCAAATCCTTGATAATATCATTAAACTTACAATACATCTTGTCAACATTTTCATGAGGTTCAATTCTAAATGATTCATATTTGGTGAAAAGTAAGGCCTTCTTTTGCTCTTGAATATCATCATTTCCTACATAAATCTCCTTCAATTTGTCCCATATTTCTTTGGAAGATTTGCAACCTTTTATTCTAATAGACTTATTTGCATCTAAGGCATTGTACAACACATTCATAGCCTTAGCATTATAATGTAAGGTTGATTCTATCCGAGAGACTAAGCTCACTCCTTGTTTTTGGCCTATTCCTTGCCTATTCTCTCATCAAAGATTGTGGCTTTATAAGGTCCTTTAATAACTATGTACCACAATTCCATATCTATAAATTGCAAAAATATTTCTATTCTATTCCTCCAACTATCATAATTAACACTGCTAAACATGGGAGGTCTAGTAATGGATTGCTTTTCTAGAAATAAAATATTATTGGTTGCCATGGATCTCTCCTAACTTGTTAAGCTAACCAAAATAGGGTCCAAACTCTAATACCAATTGTTGGCCCCAAAAATAATGCAACTAATGAACAATAGACAATATTAAAGATAATCAAATATAAAGCTCAAAACAATAACAAGAATAAAAGTAAAGTAAAGAAAAGATCACATCAGAATTTTTATAGTGGTTCGGTACCAAACTCGGTACCTTACATCCACTCCCAAGTAAACCACTTGGAATTCAATCCACTAGTAGCTTCTTTAATTGTTGGTGAAGCAAACCAACTTGTACATATGGGAGGATCACTCTTGCTCTCTCTTCCTAGCTTTAGTTGAGCCAAAGTCCCCACTTTACTCACACTAAATTCTACCAAGACTAGCCAAGAGTTTTACACCACTTACAACCCCCACACTATGCTACAATTCAATGCTTTCACTCACCCAATAAAGAACTACACTATCTCAACTAATTATCTCACTTAGAACTACAAGCACACACTCACACAAGAGTATTTTCCCTCAAAATCACTCTTTAAACACTTGTAAACTAAGTAGGCAAAGTCTCTTATCAATTCTATACATATTGATATATATAGGGGTGAGAAAAGGGGTTAAAAATGACTCTAACGGTAAAAAACACAATGCTGAAAAACTAGCAATTACTGCATCCGGATGCTCATCCGGATCATGTGGACGTCCGGATGGTCGTCTAGATGGTCATCCGCATGGTCTCTGTCCAACTCATTTTGAGCCCTTCCAGCTATCTGGACGTCGCATCTCTTCTAGTGAGTCCGCATGGTCGTCCGGATGAGTTTTTTTTTGCATTTTTCATTTTCTTTTGATTTCTAATGATTTTACTGCAAAGATAACTCAATAAAACATTAGTAAACATTATCATTAGTTTGTTAATCATCAAAACTAAGATGATGTGAAACCATAAGGTCTTCAATTAATAATGATGGAAAACCAATTATTAGAACTGAGTCTCCAAATCATGGAAATCCATCTTTTTTCTAAATCCAAAAACTCTCAACACCTTTGTCAAAAATATCCACGAAATTCTATCATGTGCTTTCGCCATGTCCAATTGTAAAACAACATTTCCTCCATAGTTTTTCTTCCCAATCCCTGCTATCAACTCTTGAGCTAATAAAAAATTATCTGAAATCAAGTGCCCCTTGACAAAACCACTTTGCTGAGGAGAATGATCTTTGGCAATAATAAAGATAGGCGATCAACAAGTGTTCTTGAGAAGATTTTGTTGATAAAATTGCACAACCTAATTGTATGGAACTCAGAGAATTGCTGTGGAGATTGAACCTTAGGCAGAAGGACAATCGAGGTCGATGTAATACTCCTAGGTAACTCTACACCTATGAAGAAGCTAAGATTTGCCTTATGACGTCATTACTAATGATCTCCCACGCCACCTTAAAAAATTCACACGTAAATCCATCTAGACCTGCTACACTGTCACCATCCATATTCACAACCATCTGATATACCTCCTCCATTGAAGGAATTGCCTCAAGCAAGGAATTATCTTCATCTGTAATGATATTTGGAATCTCCTTTTGCACCTCGAAACTATTAGAATAGTCATCAGCTGAAAACAAATTCATGAAATAATTTATTGCTTCCCATCCAATCATATCATATGATGAAATCCATTGTCCTGAAGCATTTTTAACCTAATGAACTGTGGTCTGAATGTGCCTTTGTTTAACAGATGAATGAAAGAAATCTTGTATTCCGATCTCTAGCCTTCAACCATTTAGCATGTGCTTTTTTCTTCCAAAACCTTGCTTTAACTGCAAGCTGATTCTGAAGCCCATTTTGAGCTCTATGCATCTTAGGCATAGCCCTGCAAGCTGATTCTGAAGCTCATTTTGAGCTCTATACATCTTAGGCATGGCTTCATCAGATGTTGTATGTTCAACTTCGCTCTTAGCCTCAATCAAATTCAGTTGAGCCAAACACACTTTTTGAAAAACATTTCCAAAGCTCTCCCTAAACTATATGGTTTTGCATTTCTATTCTTCTTTTAACGGTATTGACAGATTTCTCTTGCAATATAATCAGGGCAGATATACTAGTTGCCTAAGCTTATTGGAGAGCACCATCATACTCTTTTTTTTTTTTTTTTTTTTAATTCTAACATTTAGTAGCAATTGTACGCACTGCAAGAATAAGGACCTTTCGAGGCGCTTAAAAACGTCACTTTAAGATACATTTTGGGGCATTTTCCCTTTCGAGGCATTCACCAAAAACGCCATGCAAACCCCCTGTTTGGAAAAGCTTTGAGGCGTTTTCTAGTGTCACAAAAGATGAATTCAAGGCACTTAAAAACGCCCTAATAGAGCTCTAAACGAAACTAGTTTATTGCATTTAAAAAGTTCTAACATGACATTAGTTTGCGCCTCAATTATATGCCTATTGGGGCGTTTCTTAATGCCTTGTTAATGAGTTTTATGGACGTTTAAAAGTGTCATATGAGCTTAATCTATTAAGGCATTTTATTGGGTTGTTTATATCCACCTTTCGTGACACTATAAAGTGTCAGCAAAATTGTATGTGTTGAGGCGTTTTTTAATGCATCTTTTGTAAGTTTTGAAGGCATTTAAAACTGTCATATTATTGATCTATCAAGACATTTTGCAATGCTTGCGCATGTTCATCAATCGTGACACTTTGAAGTGTCAGGACAGTTGTCATGTGGAGGCACTTTTAGAATTATTTGGGGTCACTTTTAAGCACTATGATAAGCCTATTTTAAGTCATTTTTTCTTCTAAACATCAAATGCATTCATCTATACTCTTCGTATTGCTTAATAAGGCCATTATTTTTTTGGAGAATGGCACAATAACGATTTTCAACTCAAAGCATCCCAAGGAAAAATAATCAAATACAATTAACCAGCTGACTAATTAGAATTCATTGCATAAAATATGTGATACAACATCCACCTCTTTGAATTCTAACAAAAGTAGAGGTATCAAATTAGACATTTCAATAGTATCCTCAAATATAATTATCAACATCCAAAACAAAAGTTAAAAGAGACCAAAATATTACAATGACATTAGTGCAGATGTTATCTTGCATTCCAATTGAGGATTTAGCCAAAAGAACTGTTAACAAAGAACCCAGCAACACCATGATGAAAGAACGAATAATCAAGCTTCATGCATCTTCACCTGTAAGATTAGTACATTAAGTTATAATGCTAACTAATAATCTAATACATGTTTCAAGAATTGTAATTGTTATTCTAACATTAAGTACTAAAAAGTTATTAAAACTTTAGTTAAAAATGTACCAGCTTAGATGGCCAAGCGATAGGTGCACCAAGTGCATCTCCAATTGTGATCATTGGCTCATAAGGCCTAATCAATTGCTCTTCCCTCTCCACCGCGACTTGCACTAGTATTTCAAACCAACCAAAACCCAATTGATGTCCTCCAACAACTTTAGATGGATCAATTCCTTGAAGACGTCCAAGTGCTACAATCTTTGATTGGTCAAATAAACTAGATAAAGCTACCCAATCACCCTCCTAAAACAAAATCAAAAATCACTTGGTTAGCTTTGACTGAATTTTTAAAAAAATTTTGGCTAGAGTTTCCCCTGTATTTTGAACATTTTCCCAAATTTTCAGCACCAAATACCTATAAACATAACTTTTCCAAGCACAAACAAATATTATCATATTCAAATAGCCACAATATTGAATTTGCAATCGTGAAGTTTATTGCATTATAATCATGAATTCAAATAGCTACAATATTCTCACATTCAAAGAATACAATATTCTTACTACTTTTCCTTCTACTTAAACTTCCAAATTAAAGAGTTTAAACTCTCCAATTCTCTTCTTTTCTTCCACTTTCTTTGTCGTAGGTTTTATGTATCATTTTCTTTTTGGATAGGGAATACATGCAGAATATCCCAACTATCTAGACAACTAGTTGAGCAAACTATTTGGTTTGTTGTGCAGTAAGTTAAATAAGTGGTTTATCCTCTCAAAAGCAATAAACATTGCGTCAAGCAACATGAAACTTGGCCAGTAATGACTTTCTCCCTAAGACATACAATGCAACAAATAATTTTCCTTTTTCTTTTTTCTCCCCTCAAATGCAGTGTACTAAGTGAGAGGCATATCAATCAATCAAGCCATAGACAGCTGCTTCCCACTCCTAAGACAACAACATAAAAGAAGGTACCATCCAATCCTTTCCCCCTTCCCTTCCCTTCCCTTCTTACAGATTCAAATACAAACCTATAGAGCAAAAGGCGAAAATCAAAATAATAAGACAAAAGAAAAGATTTTGAACATTGATGTAGTAATTCTAGCAAGGGGCAGCCTTAAGAACCTATCACCTGTCCATAATCAACCATCACTCCAATTCAAAATTAAACTACGAACAATTAAGATCAACACCAGAATTCAGCCCAAGTGGGGAAGCATTTTACTTATTTGTTTTGAATTCATCTAGCTTCAAAATTGAAAGTAAATATTTCCAATCACAGACAAAAGAAAATATTTTTATTTGACTTCCAACCTTCAATATTACTCGGGTGGTAACAATAATCTCCAAATACAAGAAAAATAATTGAAGTTTTGGATATATCTAATCCTAGGAGAATTGAAGCATACATCACGACAAAAAAAAAAAAAAAAAAACACATCTAAACCAAGGCCCAAATCTGTAAGGCAACTTTACAACCGTAACTTACGGATGACTATGAACTAAACATGTGTCTAGCAAAAAGCATACCAAATAAGTTGGGCAAATACATTGAGTTAGAGGTGAATTGTTGGGTTGACTTGTGCCAAACCCAATTTTTCTAGGCCTGATACCCACGTCACATGAACAGGTACTTATTCACTGGACTAAATTCACAACTTCAGGCTCCTCAAATTAAGAGAATTCATTATATTACCTAATCTTTGGACAGGTTGAAGTCGAAAAATAAGTACCAAATGCAATCTAGGCCAAGAAACTTTTAATTGACTTGCACTTTAAGATCAAAATCAACTTGTAAACAATTAAAATCACTAAATGGTTTTAACTGCTAAAGTCCTTATCTTTTCCAAATAGATGGAAGTAAAAACAGCAAAATGCCATTCAACGAGCACAAAAACAAAAACAATATTAACCATAAATGCAAAAGATCTTAGTATCCCAAAATTTTCAAAGTTTTTCAACATGCATCTGGCCAAATAACTAACATATTCATATCTAACCAAGCATAATAGAGAAATAAATTTGCTATAACAAAGAAAGATTAAGAGATAGGCCATGCATACCAAAAGAGGCCGTGAGCTAGAAGGTGAGCTTGAGATATGATTGGAGGAAATACGATTATTTATAGAACTTGAAGAGCCATTACTTCTTTGTTGGTACACCAATGATTTCAGATTTTCAATTTCCTTAGCTTGGTCTTTCAGTTGTTGATCTTGCTCTGCGAATTTTGCCTCCATATGGGATATTGCTGCCTTTTGCTCCATAACAATGCGATGACAAGTACTCCGGCTAGGTAGATTACCCCATAAATCAGCCGGTGCAACTCCTAGGCCATACATGCGCACGCGTCCATTTCTATCTTGCCCAACTACTTGTGCGAATACATCATTTTGATTGACACTATCTTCAATGCCAGGAGGAAGTTGACTAACTTTTTCTTTCATAGCACACTACACACAAACAAAAATTATAATGTTAAGGCACTTAAACACTAAATATCTATAATATCTAGTTAACAAAGACTAAAGATATCAAATATGCTAAGTTTAAGCTTATTTATACTTACCAATTTACTAGCAACTTCGTCATTTGAAGGATTTCCATTCGAGTCAGTATAGCAATGCTCAAACATTTCGACTCGTGTTGGAGGACGGCCTAAATTTTTCTTCTACAAAAAGGAAAAAAAAAATCTGGTAAAGCAAAAGCTTGGTTGCAGCTAAGATTACAAAACAAAGTACAATGTCTTTCTTAAACAAAGCTACGTAAAAAGGCCACTTTTTTTTTTGACTAAAACATAAAAAGGAGACATTTTTTTCCTTACACAATATCCATTTGCTAAAAAAATAATGTACAATGATTTTTACCAATATCTTTCGAAGTTGTGCATATGAATGCTTCCCTGTCTTATGATTCATTGCTTTCATGGCCCTAACTTCCTTGTTCTTTTCGCTAATTTCCTGAAATTAGTAAACAATTGTTTTAGAAAATGAAAATGAAGATTATTTTATAATAACTACTAATAAAATTCATTTGTACCTTTGTTTTCTCTAATTTCCAATACACCAACAAGTTTCTCCATTGATCTTCCAGCACTCGAACATCCCTATTATGAACCTGACTTTCAACGGGTAAATCTGGATCATAATACTTTGCTTTTAAAGCTGCTTTCCAATTTCGCCATTTCTTGCCTATAGATCGCAGAGTCCATGTTTCAGAACCGGGAGGCAATTTAAACTTTTCCTGCAAAGTATTTAAATAGCTTAGAATCAAAATTTGGATATATTCAAGTAAGAATCAATGTCACATGTACATGCAAACTAAATATGCATCACCTTCACCACTGTTAGCATATCTTTCCTCTGAGAATCTGTAATCTTGTGCCAATCTTGTATATCAATAGGTGCATACAATCCATTTCTTGCCATAGTACCTAAAAAGTCAACAAATTTGGATTTGTTCTTGCCCACAGGCTCACCATCCTTGTCGAATCTAACTTTATGGCGCCGAGAATTGCGAGGTTGACCCCAAATTTCTTTCATATAAGTTGGTCCTCTAGTCTTTTTCACTACATTGTCAGTGTCACTTTCGTCATCTACGAAGAATCAAAGTAACAATTTATATTCATAGGCATTACATAAAAGTAATTATACAAACCAAAGCTTCACATATTTTATCACATAAAGGATCTAATTCTATTAATAATTTGTTTGAGATGTACCTGTGGAGTCATGGTCATCTAGGTGGAGCTGATTTTCTTCATTGTCATCTGGTTCATCAACAAGTGTGTTCCCACCAATTCTCTGCCGCTTATTCCTTACCATCCTTTTAAAGATAAAAGTATTCAAAAAAGATAACACTGATAAAAAAATTAATGTTACAAAAATTCATCATAAATATGTTAAATCAATGTACAAATACTTTGCAACTTTCAGTTCATCTACAAGCACCATTACAATATGCATTCAAATGAAATTCTATCCATAAACATACTATAGAAAAACTTCAAAAAAAAAAAAAAAGGAACCATAACAATGAGCTTTGCAATTTTGATTATATGAAACACAAGTCTAGTTGTGATCTAAGACAATTTCAATTCCTTGAACATCCTCACGAACCCAAATGACCTCTTCATTGCCATGGTCAGATTGGATATTGGAAACTGTGCTTTGCAAATATGTTTCAGTATCACAAACAGGCTGCATCTTAAACTCATTCCTAGGTGATGTGGTGATTACAACATGCCATCCATCTTCAAGTGGGTCTTCCACATAAAAGACTTGCGACACCTGACTTGCTAGCACATAAGGCTCAATGTGGGGCTTTACATTTTTAAAGTTAGCCAATATGAATCCATCATCGTCCTGCTTTATTCTTTTCCCCTTTGGTACCCAATCACATTCAAACAAAACCACTCTACGACCTCCTGTGTAATCCAGCTCAATGATATTTTTTAAAACACCATAATAAGCCATATCACTTGAAATCGGATTCTGATCTTTAGTGCTTGAAAAACTCGATGTTGTTGCACTGACAATAACTCCACTATTTTGAGTTTTTCTTTTTCGCTCTACTTCTCTTGTATGAAACCGAAAGCCATTGACAAGAAACTTTTCATACTGTATCCCAACAACATTTGGACCCTTAGCAAGAAGTTTCAAATCCGTTGAGATACGATCTTCCTTGGGCAGTTGAAGATGTTTAACCTATGGTGTATTAGCAAATTTAATTAAAAAAATATTTCATAAAATGAAAAATTTAGTGAAAATTCTTAAACTTACATGATTTGCAAACCAAGTTGCAAAAGTTTCAGAATGAATACGCTCAACTACATGTTTTGGAACTCGGGCATTTTGTTCTTTGACCATTTGATGATGTTGGCTGCAAATAGTAAAGAAAAATAAGTATGTATGTGTGTTGTGTGTGTTAGAGATTCATAATTTGAATGTCATCTACTTACTCAATGTATGGCTTGATGTAGTCACAATTAAAAAGCACATACTGGTGTGCTTTTCTCAAAATTTCATTACCAAGTGTCACAACAGTTCTTTTTCCTAAAGAACGACTTGCATTTGAGAATATATCTAATCCACCATCATTGCTATCATCGAGATCCTCATTTCTTCTTGTTCTATTAAATTTTGTTTCAACATAGTCAGCCAAGTATAAGGAACAAAAAGTTAAACATTCTTCAGCTACATATCCTTCAGCAATGCAACCTTCTGGCCGACTTCTATTCCGAACATATGATTTCAAAGTCCCCAGATACCTTCAATATAATAAATTTTAACTAGTTATAAAACTTGAAGAAAAGAATATAAATTAATAGATATTTAGGAAATTACCTTTCAATAGGATACATCCAACGGTAATGAACCGGACCTCCTATTTTTGCCTCAGTTGCTAAATGAACAGCGAGATGTACCATGATATCAAAAAAGGATGGTGGAAAAATTCTCTCCAATTGGCAAAGTATAATAGCAATCTCCTTTTCCAAATGAATCAAATCCGCCGGATTTAATACCTTAGAACAAAGCTTTTGAAAATACCTACTCAACTTAATCAAAGGAGAGCGCACCGCTTTTGATAAAGTCTTTCTCAAAGCTATAGGCAACAATTGCTGCATCAAAATATGATTATCATGACTTTTTAACCCAGAAATCCTTGGTGGCTTCAGTTGCACACATCGAGATATATTAGCTGCATATCCATCTGGCACTTTTACCCTTTTCAAAACCTTGCAAAATGTTTCTTTTTCCTTCTTTTCCATTGTAAAACAAGATGGCGGCAAATAGATCTTGCCATTTTCTTTCTCAACAGGATGAAGATCTGGTCGCAAACCCATTTCAAGTAAATCAAGACGGGACTTAAATGTGTCTTTAGTCTTCCCGTCTATATTCAACAATGTAGCAAGAATGCTCTCACAAATATTTTTTTCAATGTGCATAACATCAAGATTGTGTCGGAGCAAATTATCTTTCCAATAAGGCAACTCAAAGAAGATACTCAACTTCTTCCAACTGAATGGCAATTTAGGATTGTCATTTACCATCTTTCCAAATCTGATATTCTGATTAGCCAACTCATTCAAAATTATAGATCCCATTAGTTGTTCTGGTGGCCTTCCATGTTCTACCGTTCCATCAAAAGATTTGACATCTTTTCGGAAAGAATGATTCATTTCCAAAAACTTTCGATGACCCATATAGCAATATTTTCCGCCATTTTTCAGCCATCGTGACCATGTATGTTTATGACACACAGGACATGCAAATTCACCTTTAGTGCTCCAACCAGATAGGTTTGCATAACCTGGAAAATCAGTAATAGTCCACAATAATGCTGCTCGCAATTGAAAGTTTTCTTTACAAGATGCATCATACGTATTCACTCCAACATCCCACAATTCCTTTAATTCAGCAATTAAAGGTTGTAGATAAACATCAATGTTGTTACCTGGAGCAGTTGGACCAGGTATTAATAATGACAACATAGTGTACGGCTGCTTCATACACATCCATGGCGGTAAATTGTAAGGTATTAATAATACTGGCCATGTACTATGAGCTACACTCATATTTTTAAATGGATTAAATCCATCCGATGCTAACCCCAATCTAACATTACGAGGATCTTTAGAAAATGTTGCATGTTTATAGTCAAAGGTTTGCCAAGCTGGAGAATCAGCTGGATGTCTCATGCAACCATCTTTAGTACGACCCTCGAAATGCCATCTCATATGCTTTGCAGTTTTAGAAGACATAAACAAACGTTGCAATCTAGGTTTTAAGGGAAAATGCCACAAAACCTTACGAGGTACTTTTCTTTTTTCACCAGTTGGATCATCTTCTGAAGCCACCCATCGAAGTTCCTTACATGTTTCACAAGATGTTCTTCCAGCATCTACCCCCCAATACAAGGTGCAATCATTAAGACAGGCATCATACTTTTCATATCCTAGTCCCAATTCCTTCATTAACTTCTCAGCTTCATAGTATGTCTTTGGCAAACCAACCATGGCATCAGGAAATGCTTCTTTTAACAAATCAAGCAACATGTCAAAAACTTTATTGCTTAGTTTACCAAGACATTTGAGATGAAGCAATCGGATTATAAAGGAAAGTTTGGAGAATTGTTTGCATCCCGGGTAAAGTTCTTGCTGAGAGTCATCAATTAGTTTATAAAATTTTTCAGCTTCTGCATTAGGTAATTGCTCTCTATTGTTTTCTCCATCAAATGAGGTATGAGGTGATTGGGGGATACCTAATGCATCATGAATCAAATCATGCATGTCATCAGCTTTATTTGACTCTACATGTGGTGTTTCCTGAAAATTAGACGTGGAAACACTTGTATACGAAAATTCTCCATGAGCTACCCAATGGGTATATCCTTTAAGAAAACCATAAACTTTTAAATGGATTTCTGCATCCTTTCTAGTCACACAAATACCACAATTACATTCTTTGCATGGACATAAGATCATCCCATTCAAACTCGAATGTTGGAATGCGTAATCTAAAAACCTTTGCAAACCATCCCAATACTCTTGGCTTCGTCTATTCTTTTGCATCCAAGTTTTATCCATGTTGGTGTAGTTATCAAAAATATACTCGAACAAACTAAGTAAAGAAGCACAAAAATCAATAATATGAGTAGTTATAAAATAAGTTGTATTACTAAGTGACACAACATAGAACAAAAAAAAATTTTTGAATTGCCCAGTAGCTCTACAACTCTGCTAACATATTCCCAATAACCAAACAAATGTCAAAATTTTAATACTAAGACTCGTATGCTAGATTAAAATCATTGTTGAGTGCCTTGAATTTTTAAAAGTAAACAAGAAAGTGAAAAACATTTATTGAGAGCCATGAATTTTGCAAGGCAACCCGATTTATAATCCAACCCGATATTTGAAATTTCAACCTAAAAAAATAGAAAAAAAATTGAGGTTTGTGGAGGAAATTATTTGCCTCCTTCAATAAACTAACTAGTATTACTACACCTAATTCTTTTACAAGCTTTTGCATTTTAAGAAGCACATATGCATAAAATATTGTATAAAAATGCCAATGAAATGAGAAACAAAGAAATCATCTTCCGGAAAAACAAGTTGCACTATAAACCCCAAAAACACAAAAAGGAAACGATAACAAAAGAACAAAAACAAACATATTTTTTACCTTAGAATTGTTGGATGCTCCTTACAAGCTTTGCTCACTGAAAGAAGTCCTCCCTTTTATGCTTGACAAAAGTACTAACGCTCAAATAATTCTGAAAATCCCAAAGGAAAATAAAATATGAGTAAAATAACATTATAGATGTAATTTTTTACCAAGATGTGAGAATGAGGAATTCAAAATGGCAAAGTATTAAATCTACTAAAGTTAACATTAAATTGACTTAAAATATAATATCATTTGTTACAATGCTGCCTTCACCACCAATTTCTCAATACAATTTCACTATAAGCAAAAGATTTCCTAACAAAGTCGATCCAAGTTTTTTGAGCAATGTCAAGCAGTATCAGAACATATGTCCCAACACTAAGTTTTTAAAATATTTCATTGTAGAATGCAATTGCTGTAATTAGAGATAAATAAACCAAGAAATTCTAAAAAAGATCTAAGGCAGACATTGAAGGATTTACAACAACTTTTTACCATTAGAAATTAAATGGCCTATTTTGAAGCATTGTTGCAGCTAACAATGAAGGTAAAATTGAAAAGAAAATGTCTGAAACAGGTGATCACTTACTCATCCAGTGAAACAAATGCAGTCTAGTGATAGCTAGCAATTTTTTGATTTTTTTTTAATTTTTTAATTATTTAATTATTATTTATTTATTTATTTACTAGGGACATATTTTACTGAATGATGAACCTATAAAATAAGCCATACAATGATATGGAAATGGATATTGTTTCGGTGATAAGAATTGTTTGTGCGTGATTGTTTGAGACGGACAAAGAAATGTCCTTGTTTTCCTTCTTTTTCTGTTCCAATTAAGAATAATTATTACCTCTATATCAGATACTCCCTACAGCAAGCTTCCCAAACAACTCAAGTGAAGGTTTTTCCTGCCAAAATAATATGCCTATTCAATAGTTAATAAGCTTACATAAAAAGTAAAAAAAATACAAAGAAAAATAATAATTTATATTTACAGTTCAAATCAACTAAGTTTCAAATCAACTAAGATCCTCATTTGTCCTCGTGACACTTTTCTTGGCTCAAATCATGCATGCATTTGCTGCTTTAGAACCATATGAAGTCGTTATAGTCAATAACCTTCCTAATAACACTAATCCTCTATTCATCCATTGCAAATCAAAAGATAATGATCTTGGACCTCATAGCGTGTTTGTGAACAATGACTTCTACTGGGATTTTCGCATGAATTTCTGGGAAAGCACTCTATACAACTGTGAATTTTCGTGGACTACCAAGAATATTGATTTTGTTGTTTTTGATTCTAATGTGGCTTATAATGAATGTGGTAACAAGCCTACAACAAACATATGCTATTGGTCAGTACAACAAGATGGTTTTTATCTTGGCAATGCAATTATTCCACCTCCTGCTGGTTTGAAGAAAATGAGAAGTTGGTGAGAGGGATTTGCTTTGTTATGCATCTATAAGAATACAATGATTAGTGAAACATTTATGTGTTTTGTTTTCATTAAAAAAAAAGGAAGTAACAACAGAGGAGGCATCACTTCAGAGAAGCCAGCAGCTTAGAGAATTCTACGACAACATTATCTTGAAAAGAAAATTATAAGTCAACAACATTATCCCTAAAAAATAATTACAAACATGTCAATGGCGGATATCAAAGTTTGCTTCCTTATTGCCTTCTTTATTACATTACTCTCCATTGGCCACCCTCAATTTTCAGACTATTACCAGATCTGTCGAAGGACAGACCAGAGCAACATTTGCATTCAAGTAATCGATGCATCTGGTAATGCTAATTTGAAGAAGAATGCAAATGGTTGGCTACAAATACTCAGTGATCAAGCCAAGAGACTTGCGATTCTTACCACTACAAAAATTGTTGATGCTCAAAACAACAAACCGAGTCCTGATCTCAAACGAAGTCTTGATTTGTGTGCATCTCAATATTCTGCACTTATTTCTGTCCTAGATAACTTGGAATGGTTTAATCTTAATAGAGGCAATTATCCATTTTTCAACAGGGAGAGTTGGAGTGACTTTAGATTTGTTTTGGGATTGCATAAACGGCTTCAAAACTCAATCACCAATAGCCGTGTTTAATGTAAATACTTTGAATGCCATTCGACTTGTTGCAGAGGTGCTAAATCTTAACCAATGTAACAAAATTACAATTTGTACCTGAAATGGTTACCAAGGCTACACTATATATATTAAAAAAAAAAAAAGCTAGCAAATACCTTGGATGGTTTCGGGTTCTTGAGGCTCTTTAGATAACTGAAGACAAATCCCTAAAAAGTTGAAATCAGGACCCAATATTGAAGAACTCAACCTTGAAGAAGAAGATGACCAACACAAGACTCTTTCAAGCTCTGCTTCATGGCTTGCGAAGGAAATGACGGATTGGGCGGACAGGTGTCATGGCTGCACAGAGCATGTTGAGAAATTGGTGATAAAGTCTATGGGCTCAAATGGGTTTAGGTTATCGGATGTGAAGGTGGGGATAATGGGGTGGCCGGGAGCTAGTGCTGGGAAAGGGTGGCCGGGAGCTGGACATGGGGTTAGTGGTACCGGAGAAGAGATTGGAGATTTTGGGAGATTTGGGGATATTAGATGGCAGATAGGCTTGTGGGCTCGTTAGTGACTTTTGCCAAAATTTGGCCTATTGAGTTTAGCGCCTTAGTCAGGCGCCAACTCTTTTCACTATTTTTTTTTTTTTAGCTCAAGGCGTTTGCATAGAAACGCCTCCTGTATTCCTCTCCTGACATTTTTTTAAGAAACGCCTTGATAGATATGTCACCAAAATATGATTTTGTTGTAGTAACGTTATCATCCACTGAAATTTGAAATTATACTTATGCACATAAAATAAAATAACTGCTTACAAAGATATTAATATTCTATGTTGTCTTTTGTAGTTGTAACGTGATAATATAAAATTAATCTTGCTTAGGATAAAATCTGAACTTTATTTGGAATTTCTGGGAGTATAAACGACTTTAATCGAATCAGACGCTTTAGTGCTCGAGCTATTTGTTTATTTAACCAGCCTAAAATTCCATTCAAATTTACCTTTATTATTTTTTTGGTTGATCTCGAATTGAGATCGAGCAATGTGAAATTTTTTTTTCTTACATAAACTTCAGGCTTTATGCTTGTCAATTTAAGTTTGAGAGCCGAGCTTGAAATTTTAACAAATGTAAAACCATGTCCTTGGCTTTAACACTTTGGGCATGTTCAAGAGAGCTCTTATCCAATCAAGCTTGATTTGAATATCAAGTAGTTTGATATGTAACGAAAATTTTTTCCTTGATTCCAATATGTCTACGTAATAGACAATTCTTTCTTGTTTATAAGCTAGATCCATTATATATATACACACTTTCATAGGATTTACATTGGAATAAGTGAGGAAATTAATTTAAGCTATATTTTCCCAATGGCAAAACTGGGACATGAGTTTAGAGGGATAAATCACTTTGGTAGGTAGGCGACAACCACCAATAATGAAAACACCACAATTTTTATACTTGATTTGAAGTGACCAAAAAGGGACACGTTAGTAACTAGTAGCTCTGCTGAGTAGGCGAGGTCACTTGCAACACAAGAGGAAGGTCAAAATCGTGTGGGAATTTGTCCTCTAGTATGTATCGGATACTTTTTTTTTTTTTTATCAAACACTATTGTATTATAATCACACAAATGGAGTGAGACTATTAATGGTGTATCGTGAAGCCCCAGATCTTTGTCATATACAATTTGGAGTATGGTTCTCGAAATCTACCAACCCCCCTTTTTGTAAATCCAAATTCCTAACTGCCGCAGTTGAGATTTTATTCTAGGATCTGCAGTAGGAGGGAGACCTAAAGGGTCTCCCCTGAGCATTGGGCCATTAGTACTGTGGCTGTTTTCTATACTTAAATCAGTAAAGAGATCGCATAATAAGCTCGGAGAACTTGATAGGCTAGAAATAGGTAATAGTTAATGTACCATGTGAGTGAGGAACGGGTGGATATCTACCTATATTATAAAAAGACATGCTTGTTACTGTAGCTACTTGAGAGCTTGACATGTGGCTAGCTTAGTTTTTTTGCTTGAATTTTTGGATGAATTGCTGAGGGTTCGCTTCACCTTCACCTTAAACTAATGCTATTAACACCTCCCAACGCTCTATATCCCCTCTTTAAAATGGCATCGTCAGATCTTACTCCCTCCTTGCTCAATCCTCTCAACTGTCCCCTCACATCTAAATTTCGGTTGACCTTACCGATACCAGAAACAAAAGTTTCTCTCTGCCACTACCCACTGCCTCCTTCAATTAAGCTTCCATGATAGGAGTCTCGTTTGCCAACACCTCCATGCACCCTTCCGAATCCATCACCTGCTTATCAACACTATCAAAATACCTCTCCCAACCCTTTCATCCACAACCCACATGTTTGACTGTACCACTCTATCTTTCTTCGCTACCAAAGCAAACTTCTCTCTGCTGTACATAGTCAAGATCATGATTTTCTCCGTTTGGGATTGTTTTAAGCAATTAGATTTTTTTTCCTTTAACTGTAAGTTTGAAGACTAATTCCAAGTATTTGTCGTTCACTTGAAATGATCGATAGTTGGTTATCAGGTACACCAAGTCTGATAAGTTCACTCTGGCAGTGGGACAGGGATTTCCAGTGACAAGAGTTATTTGTGGTATGATTTTGCAACAAATACTAGCTTGTGCCAAGGGGAGGATGTCATTATGGATGAAAGCCATGTGATTAACTTTGAGGTTGATGGTAGTATGGTAGATTAAACTTTGAACTGTTATATCTAACTTAATTTTTTAAAAAGGTTAGAAGCCGTCAAATTGTATTGTTCATACTATTTTCTGTCCTTATGTTCTCATTGTTTTTTATTGCTATACATAAGTATATACCTATTCTTTTTGTAGGGAATGGAGTCTTTTTTTTTTATGAATTTACTTTTCGGTTGAATGATTATACCTTTCCAAAGAGCAGGTTGTTGATAATGGAAAGTTTATTAAATATGAGTTTGAAGTTGTTCCTGTTTTATCAAACAATTACCAGACTATTGTTCGCCCAGTTTTACAATTTCAAGAGAAGAACATAATCCTTACTCGCTTTAATTCTCAGGCGTGTCGTATGATGTCTTACTTTTTCCATTTCTAAGTTTAGCTTCATTAGATGCTTTGACTTTTCTAAGAAATGGTTGTTTCAATTAGCAGTATTGTAAATTACTACCTTTCTCTAGCTTTGCAAATAGGAGAATCCATAGTTTATAGTTTGTTTTATAGTTGTTTTCCGCAACCTACATCCGCTCTTTTTTATTTTTTATTTCTTTTTAGGAGGAGGGAAAGGGAGCTGGAGGAGGGGAGTGTGGAGAAATGGTCATACTCTCAAAGACATGTAACTCTTGCTGTTGAAATTCATGGCTTGTTGGACTCCAGTAGTAAAAATAATTCATGTTCTTATCACCAAAGATTCATGATATAAGCATTCTTGTTAGATTAAGGCTTGTACAGAAAGATACCAAAAGCTACTTAACTGCAAAAGGCAAAAAGCATTCTGAAGTTTATGTTTGCACAATGGCTGAAAGAGAATTTGCTATAGAAATGTGAAGGCTCCTTGATCCTGAATCAAACTTGATTGATTCAAAAGGGCTATTGGATCGTATTGTCTATGTCAATTTTGATGAGGTTCAAAGACATGCCACTTCATTTTAACTTAATAGTAAGGTCTTTCTTGATAGCATCAACTGTAATATTCCTTGTAGATTAACTGTATTTACACATTACTGTTTTAGGCCTAAGGGAATCATTGTTCAACGTTTTTTAGGATGGTAGTCGCCATCCTAAGATGGCATTGGTGATTGTTGATTAGTTAAAAGTGTGGGACGAAAAGGATCAACGTCCAATGCATGTGGTTCCTGCCTTTGCTCGATATTATGCTTGTCAAGCTGAAGTATGTACTAACAACTCCTCTATTCCCTTCCAATCACCCTCTTCCTATATGCTTTTTCTCAGTATCTATTTGAAGCTTGTGTTAAGCCAAAGATAATTAAGATTATGAAATGAAATGATTTACGTTGTAGGCCAACAATGCAATTCCAATTCTTTGTGTTGCAAGGAATGTAGCCTGCAATGACAGAGATGGTTTTTTTAAGAAAGATTTTATGAATCCTTTTAAGGGTTGAGAAGCACAAGCACCATTATTATGGCCACTTTATGATTTGTTATTTAGCGTAGTTAGTTAAGATCTAAATTCATCTCTTTGCAGAAACATGATCTAACGAAACATAATTTGTTGCAAAGAATTTGGTGGGATCTATTGGAACGGATTTCTGAAGTTGCATTTGAAGATGTTGTTAAATAAATTCCTTTTTCTCCTGATTTGAGCAACTATTTAGTTTCAGAGGTTAGTCTGGATCATGTATTATGTTCCTTGGGGCACTCATTCCATTGAAATGCACTAATTTGTTGTTCCACTTTCTATACATTCAAATCCCCATTCTAGAGTAAATTACTTTGGATGGGCTTCTCGAACATCTATAGCAAATTTGAATGTTAATGAATTTTGGCTATTCAGGATGATCTTTCTGCCTCAAATGGGAACAATTATTTGCTTGGTTTTTGATGGTAAAGTTTATACTTTCTTAGTAAGACGATATCTAAGAATAGCATTAAATATAAATTCACAATAGTTTTGATTTGAGAATTTGATTTTCTTTAGTTCTACATTCTGACATAAACTAACAATGGCTTACAACGCTGCAAGAAATCAAGTCTTTTTGGTTCGTCATGATTAACAAAATTCATAAATATTAAGCGTTTTCTCCATAACATACCAAAAGGTTATTCCTAGTAAGTGTTTTGTGTTAACCATAATCTAGCATGTTAAACTAAATATTTTGGGAATTGATATGCGTAGTATAATATTGATACAAATATAGTTATTACTATATTGATTATCTATGAGCTAGTCAATTCCTTTCCACTAAAGGTAATATTAAATTGCACCATTATATAGCATGGAATTGGGGTTATACTATCATGCCGATAGCTAAAATGTCACAATTTAATGTGCATAAAAGCTCAACTTGATGGTAATCAACAATTCATGCAAAGAATTTATCCAATTATATGTATATAACATAAAACACAATATTGTTGTCCTAAAATTGTTTCTTTCTTTTAGAATGTTCTTTTCCTGTTATTTTTGTTAATATAAATCATATACTACAAATTGAACTAACACCAACTTTGGCTTCATATTTTTATTTTGCTATTCAAAATACAGGAGTTTCTATTTGCAGCTAGGCTTTGCAATTTCTATTTAGAGGCATAGAATTCTTTGTTTTGTATGTACTACGACACAAAAAACAAGCTAGCCTAAGGAATCCAAGATACAATATTGTGAAAACTTATATAGTTGAAGAATTCATGCACATTTGCTGGCAACAACGAACAAAGATCTAGCAAAGCTTCTACCACAGGTTGCTTCATCTTCTAAGCCAAATGAGAAAATGCTTAAATCAAACATTCAACACTTGCCTAATACATAGTGACCATTAGCATCAGAAACTCAAGCAAAAGGAAACTTCAATGCAGAACCAAGTCCATCTAAAAGGAGCTGTCATCACACGACATAAACTAATTTCCTTATCTTGAAGTTCATTTTAAAGAAAAATAATGTCAATAATATTTTAGCTGATAGACTTATTATTACTACCTAATGCTTTGACAAAATAGTATTTGATGGATTTTGATTGTCTTTACTTATTTGGCATCTATAAATGAAAGACAGTTACTTTTTAATTAATTTTTGTAAATTTCGCATACAATATGCTACCTTTGTTATAACATGTAATTTCATTAATATCGAAAATTGTGTTATTGTTGTAGTTTATTAATCAAAATTCGTGATCAAAGATAGGTGCTTAACTGCATTACTAATTTCCATGTATTGCTTAAACTTTTGACTTCTACTAGGGCTGTGCCTTGCATAGCCTTAGACCTACTAGTTTATACAAATGAAAAGAGAGGAAAACATGACAAGACAGGTCCAATAGACTGTTAGTATAGTTGACATAGTTCGGTGGTGTCAGTTGTAAATCAAGCAGGTGTTAGAAGGAATCTGTCATGTTAACCGTATTTAATTCATTTTGGAAGTACTGCTCGGCGTCGGTTCTCATACCTTTGATTTCTCAAGGTGTTACATAACTTGAGCTAATTATGAGGTCAGGTAAACCTCAATAACCACAATAGGCAACTTTATTGACAATCCGCCTGGCAATGCTTGAAATATTTTCAGAACCCAAGAAGTTACTCTATCTGCAATATTTTAAGAACCCATAAAGTTACTCTCTGAGATAATTGTGGAATATACATCTATCTTCACATAGAAGAAAATTATGATACTTGACAATTGAATTTAAAATACAAATGATATCACATTGTTACTTCTATGTATTTAACTTCCAAACTGTCACGACTCCAACCTATAGGCCGTGACTGACTCGTATTTTATAGTGGAATAATTTACCACGGGTTACATAAGCCTTAATCACTTCTTTAGTTTCATCAAAATTTTAGCAACATCTTCTCTATAATTTAAACTTTCTGAAAAATTTCACAACTTGCATAAAACTAAAGAAAATCCTAATACTTCCATTGTCTCAATAGTAAACCATTCATCAACCAATTCATTCAATTGTACACCACACTTCTATAAAATTTGTCATCAAATCATAATAGTATAATCACTGAAATAAGTATGCACCAGGTCTTTGGCCTAACATCCACATCTTCACAATACGTATAAATGTTTAAAATTTACGACTTAAAATTTCAGCTATTCAAAATAATCTTTAAGGAGAATATTCTTCATATACCTCAGGATTTGATAATACTATTAGTGGAGCAACTAAACAAAAACAAAATTTACAATATCAGGTCCTATGCTAGGGAAAAGCAAAACATCATGACAGTGCCTCCAAATCCAGATAAATGTGCTATCCTATTGCATTCTAGCTTCTGTGCCAGATACAAAACACTAATGTTAGGTGAGTTTCAACACTCACTAAGTATAGCACACATTATAAATCGGTATACATGTAATTACTATGCAAAATGACCTCCATATTCTAATTGACACCTCCATATTCTGCACTTACTATGCAAAATGACCATGTACCATATGCACAAACATTGCACAATGTCATTATATAAATATTTATCAGATTTATACTTTTCATAAACAACTTTAGTAATTCGATCGTTAAATCGGAGTCACGCTTTACAGAGCATAATATATCCTACGAAGAATAAACTAGCCCAGAAAGGATAAACTGTCCCACGAAAGGAGTAAACTATCCCAGAAAGGTAAACTATTCATAAACGTAAAAGAATCACAACAGACTTCCCTAGCCGGCAATATTACGTGCACCTAGACTAATTATGACCTTGTTAATTTTAGTTACTTCTACATGTAGTTACTTCCAAGCCATCCAAACAACCTAGCCCTTTCCATTCCTTAATGATACTTCCAAGAATTCAAATAGTCATATATAGTTTCAATTACAATATCATTATAGTACAAGCATTCATCCATATCTCTCAAGTTCTTATGTCAATTTATTAAAACTATTCCAAATTTAGGTTCTATAATATGAAAGTCAATATTAAGTTCCATTCATGTTGTTTACACCTCATAAATTTAACATGCAACACCGATTTAGATATTATGCTATCAATACCAAATTAATCATGCATAGCAATTACTTGATTCTATTTACTCAACATGCATAACATTTATCAACTCACATGAACATCAAAATCACATTCTACATATATAGATAATATTACTAACATATACTCAAATCATCTTGTAAGCAACATATAATAATATTGATCTATAATATGCATTATACTCACCTCCAGCGTAGATTAAGCACAAAAATTCCAAATTAGGTCTCCTCCTAGGCGGCTTCCTCCACACTTTCCTCTCTTGGATCTGCCATAATAAAAATTACAACTAATAATGATCAATTGAAATTCCAAAAATAATAATATTCTACCTTAATCGAACCCCAACTCTTATCTCACTCATTTCCCCCAATTTCTAAAGCTACATAAATCCTAAATTTCTACCCAATTTCTTGCCGGCGTTAGGTGGCTGGAGGGAGTTGGTTGCCGGCAGCCCTTCTCCATTCCTTTCTCTCTTCTCTTCTACTTTTTTTTTTCCTTAAACTACTACTGATGGGTTTCAAGAGAAGCCCGTTGCTTCTTCCTTTGCTTTTTGTTTCTTTTTTTTTTTAAATTAAATGACCCATTTGCCCCTCACTTAAATTCGCAACTCCTTATGGATACAAGGGCAGTTTGGGCATCACGCAAATCCTTTTAAAATCTTTCATTTTCAAGTGGCACTTATTTTTTGTAAGCTACACCTGTCTATCGATCAACCCATTCATTTATATCTATCTATACTTATACTAGAAGAATGATAAATTTTGACAAATGTAATGTTAGCAACTTTTGGGTGTTAGTTTTTTATTCCCAAATTGACCTCATAATTTTTAATGAAATGACATCTGAAGTTTGTTCCCTTTTGGCTATTTAAGAAATCTAATTAAATAGAAAGGGAATGTGGCAATATGCAATATTAGAGAGTAGATATTATCTCCTATTTCAACTCTTTTTACCTTTTATTTTTTGGACTACTTATGCAATAAAAATTAAATAGAGTTTGTTCCTTTTTTATTATTAACACAAATAAATTTAGTTAAAAAAATATATATGTGACTCCATTTAATATAAGAGGAAGAGTTATGATAAGTTGTTTGTACCTTTTCTTATTCAAATATCAATGTAGTAGAATTGAAAAAGAAAAAAAAAATCAATCTGCGTGATAGAAAGAACTATGAATATAATTAAAACATGTCTCCTACAACAAGTTCTTTTGAAGTCGAGAAATAACTTATGTTTGCATATACAAAAAAATTTGTATAGCATCGTCACATATATGTGAATTGTTTTGGGTGAAGCACGAGGCAAATGATCGGGTTCTTTATCGGGAGGTAGTGATAAGAACTGGTGAAGAAGCTCTTGCTGCAATTCAGGAAATGAGCAACAGTGATTTTGATCTCTGGATTGTAGGAAGAAGCATGGGATAAATCCCGTAAAATAATTAAAGTGTTGTGAGACTGGAGTAAGCAAAATGATCTGGGAGTGATTGGAGATTATGTGGCCTCCTCTGTTCTGTTTTTATAGCAGTTGAGACGACCAAAACGGGAAAAAATCGATTTCGCCAAAATTGACACGTCAATATTGAAGGTTTTTAACAATTTTTGCCACTTGCAGAGCATGAAATATAAAAGCATAAAGACATCAACTCTATTTAAATCAAATTAACAGAACACAAAAGTCACATAATAAAGATTACAAGGATTTTGATTCTGACATACAACTGGTCTTTGAATCAAGAGTCCAAAGATATGAATCAAGATTTTTAGATTTTCTGCTTAGTTAAGCAGAGAAACAATCCAGACTTGCTATTGCAAATTGCTATAACTAAGCATAAAAGAGAACAACAAGGACAACGAATGCTTGAAAACTAAACCGTGGTTGGAGGGGAATCAGGAAAACTATTCCTTCTTCTTGCCAAAAGGAAAACCATTATGGCAGTTATCCATCTATGCACTATCTCAGCATCGCGGCAGGTCAGGTGGTGGAGGCTCTATGGTCTGAAGTTCTCCTTTTCCGTTCTCAACCAGGAATACCATGGCCAAACCCCAAGTCAGATGGGAATCTATGTGACAATGGAGTAGCCAAACCCCTGTTTTCAATCAGGATAATAAAGTTAGATTAATGAGTCCTGTTGAGTTAGTTCTCATCTATATAAAATGAAAAAAATTCATATTCGAAAACCTGGATTGTCAGCCACAAAACGGATGACTGCCCATCCACCAACAGGCACATCAATTGTGTTGCGTAGCGGAGGATCAGCAAGATTGAAATTTGCAGTATCTGTCTGAGGATTGAAGTTGCCAAAGCCTTGACCAACGACAAAGAAATGGTAGCCATGAAGATGCATAGGATGATCCTCTGTTGAAAAGATACCTGTGTCTTGATACACAAGTTGCACATTAGAACCAAATTTCAGCTTGTATAGCTTGGTCCCAAAACGAGGCTGCCACATTGACCGTGGTACATTTCCTGTATAATTAAATTGAACAGGTGGAACAGGCGGGAAGTCTAAGGTATATATTCCGGGTATATTTTGGTAATAGGCTTGCAGGATAGAGGTCCTCCTTGGGAGCACAAAGGAGACATTGTTTATGCTAGCTGCAAAACGGGTGTTATTTGGCCCTTGGCATCTAGGCCCAGGGTTGCAGTTGACAAAGCCTAGTCCCACAGTAAAGAACAAGTTATCATCAATTTGAGTGGGAACTTTGCATTGGAAGGAATGCTTTTCAACTGGCTTGTGAATGCAGTCACTGTGGCTGTATCATTGAAGGCTGGAAGTTGAGGCAAAACAGGTCTTTGGAATGATCCTGTTCTGGAATTTGTGTATTCAAGGATGGCATGTGGTAGTGGTGTTATCAAATGGGGCACCCTGTGCGGTGGCGTAGGCACTTGCTGCCATATAGTACTGGCCTGCTGGCTGATTAGCAGTTAGGAGGACATTTGTCGTCTGGCCAGGTCCAAGCATGATGACTCTGGTTGTGAAAGGCTTGTCGTAGGCAGCATCAGCACCAACAACTGTAAGTTGGTGGTTTGCTACGGTGAAGAAAAGTTGTTGATTGAGTGCAGCATTGATGACTCTCAGGAGAATAGTATCTCCGGAGTTCAGCGGAGATTTTAAAGGTACCTATGTTGCAATTATGAAATCAAAAAAATTTGTTAGTCCTTAATTTTTTCTCAATATTGACATTTTTTTTTATTTTTTTGGAGAAATAATAACCTTGGCTGGAGCATTTGTAGAGGTCACCAGGTTGACCATTTATAGTATAAGCATCAGAAACATTCGGAGCTGCCCCAGTGAAGAGAGCTTGTCCTCATGACACTGGTAATATCTCTGTTCCACCATTCACCTGTTCATTGTTACAATTGTTAATCTTACAGGGATTTGGACAGGGACTATTATATTTCCAGAAATGAGGTGGTGTTACAGATGATTACCAAGAATAATTGGGACATCTAGCTTGGGGTTAGGGGAAGGGATATGTGGAATCCTTGCTTAGGATAGATTACAAGGGCTCCATAGACAGTGGCTCTGAGCCATCCGCTGTGAGCGTGCCACCATAGTGTGCCTTCTTGATTTTCTATAGGTGAAGCGGTAAGTGTAAGTTCCTCCAGGTTGGATTGGGCATTGAGTAACATATTCAGGACCATCTGCCCAGGGGGTTCTCATTTGGCGAACCCCATGCCTGGTGGAAATACGAACTAGTTAATATATGTTTGTGGCTAAACTTTCCCATATGATTATGCACACGTGTGGTGTTATTTAGTCAGTGCTTCATGACTAAACTAATTGTGCGTTCTTGATTAGTAATAGAATTGGAAAGAATATTCATTAATCACAAGAAAAGTGATTAGATTATCCAACGCATCGATACTTTTTTTTTTTTGTTACCAGATCAAGTGTATATGCATGTGCAATAGCCAGGTGATGATAAATGTAGTTACCAGTGAAGGGTGACATTGTAACGTGCTCTATTTAGGACCTTTATAACCAGAGAATCGCCATTTCGTACAGCCAGAGTTGGTCCAGGAAACTGCCCGTTAACTGTAATTATGTTGTTAGTTCTGCACAGCCTCGTTACTGGTGTAGCTTCAACCTGTTCCATTGGACAATAACTTTTAAGTAGAAAACAAGCACAACCAAGAGACACAAGGAATACGAAAAAAGATAAACAAGAGAATAAGAAGTGGGGAAAAAAAAGAGAATAACAAGATCACATACAACAAATTCATGGTAGTGAATTTCTGCATTTGCAGAAGAAGATATGACAGCAAGAATTGCTAGAATGCACAGAAGAAAGCCACTAGACCATGGCTTTACACAATTAGCAGCAAGGCTAAGACCCTCCATTGTCCCTTTTCCTTAGCTTTGCTTAATGGGAGTTTGAGTGATAATGCTTGAGTTGATGACTTGACAGTCACCTATTTATAGTAGTAAGCTGATAACGGAATTGAAAAGCACAAATTTTGGAAATTTTAAAAGGAAATCTGAGAGGGAAGAATTATTATTAGGACTTCGGGGCAGACTAGGTTAGGGGTCATCATTGAGGACTGAAAATCTTGTTTGGGAATTTAGTCCAACCACATGGAGGATTTGTTGCACCCACTACCTTTATCAATTGCTGAACTAATACAACGATAGTTTCGGCTCGCAATCGCATTGGAATTAACTTCTTGAACAACTCACATTTCCCATAACATGTACTATATTAGTTCTTTTGGGCTTATCGTACCATATTAGTTATTAACGAATTCATGTCGCTCAACTCTAGTTTGACTGGGATTAGATTGTCCTAATAATACTTATGTATCAGTATCAAATTTTGTCATTTACAGCTTAATTTTTCTGGTAGGAAAAAGTTGTCATTTTTTTCTCTGTACGAGTTATTGCTAGAGAAATTTTGTTATTTTTCAATCTGCCGTTGTCATTTTGTTTATGAATTTTTGCTGTAATGTCAGGAATCGGTTCCAAAGTTCCATAATTGAATTATCAAAAAATATTTTATAGTAATATCGCAACCCACGTAGTTCAGTACCAGTGTGGAAGAAAAATAAACACATTAGTATAATTCTTGAACATGGCGGAATGATTAATGTAGGTGCCTACATAAGAGATAGGAAACCAAAGGTTAAAATAAACTTTTCAATAAAATCACTACCGTATGAGAGAACAAAATCTTAAGTAATCCCCGACCCAAGATGTGCCAAAAAAATTGAAAAAAAAAAGGAAAATTCAGAACAATTTCAGCACCAAAATTGGAAAAGACAATCAAATTCATTGCAACATGAAGTTATTAATTAGATGTTGAGCCCAACTCCAAGGGATTGTTCTCAATAGTTTTTTTACCTAATTTTAGATTCTAATTTTTTAAAAATTTATTTTGTAATGTTCTCAAATATTTTTTTACTATATTTTTAGATTTTTTAAACTAAAATCAAGAGCAATTGATTTTTAGTTTTTCTAAAATCAGTTTTAATAAAAATCAAAAGCTATTTAAAACAAGCCCTAACTCCTCTTTATGAGATTAACTGTAACTCCATAATGCCAAAAGTTAATGCGGGAAGCATGGACAATTAAAAATGTACTTATCAGGAAGCCATCTACCTGCTGTTGGAGTTAAATTTTGGCGCAACATGTTTCTAAACGAAGCTCATAAATTTTGTTGCAAATGATAACCTACTTTAAAGACAATGTGGCAAATTTAGAAATGGGATTTGCCTAGAGTTTTGGTCGCTCCCGACGGAAAATAATTACATGGACTCAATTTACGAGTGGAGTTTGTGAACCCTGTGATTCAGAATCATTCATATTAGCCTGAAGTGCGCCCCTAGTGGTGATATGTGTGAGTCATAGCCGATGTAGGTGATTTTAGACCACAGAGTCTATGATCCCACCCGTTAACCTAGTCCTGTAAACACCCCCTCCCCCCCCCCCCCCACCGACCCTGGTGCTGTGTACGTGTGTCGTTTTGTTACTTTTCCTTTCCGTTTTAGTTGAGAATTCTGAGAATTGAGTTGGAAAGGAATTTGTTTTCACAATTTGGTTCAATATGAGCGAATTAAGGAAGTCAAACTTCATGTGAATTTACTTTTCTCTTTGCTACTTACTTGGAAATCCCTTTCTGCAGACCCCTTATGTTTTCATTTAACGCTGCAAAACCAAAACCCATTACCGTTCATCCATGTCAGAAATATATCCTTCTAACAGCCTTTGTTGATCGACACATCACCTCTTTATTCTTTTGAACCGGTGTCAACGGTATAAAAATGAATAATAAAACTTACGCAAGAAAATACAATTTTTGTGTACAGCAATAAGTAGGGTCGTTTTTAGAGGTTGGTCAATTTATTTATTTCACATCACAGGAATAAGGGGGGGTTTTGAGAAAAATAAAAATAAAAAATCAAACTTAATTAAAGTTAAATTAGACTCACACAATAATAATGAAGTTCTAGCCAAAGGATTAATTTTGGAACTAGTTTATACAATTGATCCTTGATGTAATTATAAATCCTAACATTTATTGATAAATTGATTATAGTTGCTGAGACGCTATAATAACTAACCTTTCCTTACTTTTTCATTAAAATTAAGGTATGACCATTACCTACTTCCCTAAAGAATGGACAACCTTAGGTACGACCATAAGATTTATTACAGAATTGCTTTAACAGCTAAAAAAGCCCAATTCTTACCAACAAACATGCTATAAGGTTTTTAAGTTAGATCATCTATTTCCTTGACGCAACCCAATCATACCAATTGTCATATGTATCAAAACAATTGAACAATAACATAATCAACTATAGATTATTTGGTTGAATTAAATACCCAGCCGTTGATATTCAATCAAACTAAATAATCATAAACAATGAATTTAGGAAATATACAAATAACAATAAATGAAATAAATTAGATCTAACAGTTATTTGTAGAACCAAATCTTCAACTGTCCTTTGACTAAAAAATTCGCTAAGCAGAGAAAAGAATACAACATACTATAGAGAGAAAGAGAGATCCTCTAAGGAGAGAGATCGAGAGTTTTCTTCTAAGATAGAAAGATCGTTCTTCTCTTTGTTTTCATCTTTTCCTAATTTTTCACCTCTCTCCTCCTAATTAGAATCCCATAAGAATAGGGATTATTCCTTTTAAATAGAGTCCTAAATGCCTAATAACACTTTCCTTAAAAGATAACTGATTCTAGTTGACAGAAGCTAAAAGATAATTCTTAAAAACGATCTGGTATTACGAAATCCTGTCACTAAATATAGTAACTTGAGTCATTAATTGAAAAATCATCTTTTAAACCAGCAAGTCAACTTCATAGATATGGTGGGCCCAAGTGCCTTACAAGCAGAAATCTTTTGGGAATTTTTTGTGCCCAATTTAACTCAATTGCCTACCAATGACACCATACATAGAACATAAATAGGATCCTATTATAAAACATAATAGAAAACTCACAATTTATACTAACCATAATTGTACTATCAAATACTCCCGCACCTAAACTATACTTGTCCCTAAGCAGTTCCCTAACTCAAAAATCTACAAACAACAAGCAATTCATAGCAACATTTCTGAAACACTAGCATGAACATCATATTTTTTCTAACAATTTCCAAAATTCAAGATGCACAAGTTTCAAAAACTTCCTCCTAGATTTCACTTGATGCACTTAGAAGTGTTTAGGGGGCTATTTACTCTCATATCAGCATCATGGAATGACACCACATGCTTTGCTAATATATCATATGTCCACCAATTTGAACAAAAATTTAATGCAAAAATTTGAGGCTCTGGACAAGGTTGTAATGGGTTTCGGATAAAGGTTGGATAAAAAAGAAAATTTAGGTTTAAATAGGTATCAGATAGAATGTCTAAATTTACTACATGAACACATTTATTATCTTCATGTACGTTCGATGCCTCAGTGTAATACACAATTTGAACAAACTAGGCAAGTGTAAACACATCTAGGGCATTTGCTCAACTATCACAAGACAACAACTATTTACATAACATTTCACACATATTTTAGGTATTTTTTCACGTTTTTCCTTTTTTTCTTTTTATTTTTCCCTTTTTTCATTTTTTTTCAAAATAAACACAAATAACATCAAGACATGTGTACTTGCCATTACTTGCTTTCCTTGTAATGAGACTTTCAACTTTTCATACGATGAAATTAAGACACCACTTTGACACATAGTTCAAAGAGAGTTTAAACAAAGAGGTTTTGGGTTTTTTTTTTTTTTGGTGGCTAATGCTAAACAAAGAAAAGGTCAAGATTCAGAAGGGTTCACTAATGGTAATTGACGTGGTTTAGATTAGGTATAGAAAAGTAAGTCAAATATACACAAATGTCAAGTAATAAAACCTAATCTCCAACTATTGCCGCAAGTATATGGATTGTTGTAGTACTGAAAATTAGGGTCGAATCCTGCAAGGAACCACTTTAATATGCAATTGCTAGAGTTTTGTCACCTTCTTTATTATCTAAGCAAGTCATAAATTTGAACAAGTGAGTGTTGCTAGTATCTACTAGACTAGGAGAAATTTTGTATGAATGCAAGAATTTTGTTTAGAAAATATGAATGAAGAAGTTCTAGGGTAATGATGTCACTAATGATCTAAATTAAGGTGTAAAGATTAACTCTTGCCAAAGTGAGCTTGCCTTGTTTAGGAGTGCAATTCCATTTGGATCAAAACTTGTTTTCACAATGAATTGATTCAATCTATCTACTACCAGTGATAGAATTGTTGTTGTATGCATGAATTGCTTAATTAAGTCCTCCTAAGCATAACACTATTTACATGTGTTAATACTTAAGTTCAATTACTCACTTTCCATTATTAAGATCAAACTTAATTGTATCCTAATAACTAGGATGCTTTGCATGTGATGGCCTTTCATATACAAAGATTAACACTTGAATAATTGAAAAAACACAAGCAAGAAATGGCAAGTTAACCAACTACAAGCCTTAATATAGATGCATTAGTTTCATCAAAACCCTAGAAATAAGGATTTAGCTCAACATAATTGTTTCCAAATCAAAACATATGAATTGACAACATCCATCCATAGCAATCAAGTTAAATGAACGATACAAAGTTAAAGAAAGCTTATTCAAGATAGGAATGGCTTCAAGAACTTGTATTCCTTCCACAAGAATTGCTACAAGGGTCTTTGAATAGAGAAACACTCTTAACTCACAATATCTCTATTATGACTTAAGTGAATTCTAGCAATTCTCTACAAAATCTCTAACCTAGCATATCTCTAACTCTTCCCAAATGACTTCTATTTATAGACATGGATACTACAAGTCATTTTTCAACTTGCAATTTACATTTAATGAGTTGAAATGATGAAAACCCTAGTTGAAGGCTTAAAAGTCTCCACTTGCTCTTCCAATGTAATCTTCAACTTGTAAAACCTGGGTACAGTTCAAAAGTGTATAAGAACAGCTGGGGAATAAAGCAAGTTGCAACAGCTGAAATTTGACAAGTTGGAGGCGATACGCGACTAGTTAGCTGCGTATCATCAGACGCAGATCGCATGTCCTGGTTCCACTTGTTTAAATTTTTGTTGAGTTGTCCCTCTAAGTGTCCTGATACCTTTTTCATGACTTCTTTTAGAATTTTTGCTGACTTTTCTATTTTTCCTCCCTTTGTTCTTTTCTTCCATCAAGGTCATTCTTTTGCCCTCTTTTGTTCACTTTATTACCTTTATCTTGGCCTTACTTGATGTTTCTGCAAAAATAGATATTAAATCTCAAAATAATAGTTTTAAATGCAAAAATCCTAATTCTAGAAAATAAACCTTACTAAATGAAAACATGTCATTCAAAGTCAAAAAATATAATAACTTAACTAAAAATATACTAAAAATACGATCTAATATATATATGAATATAGGCAAATTTTGCACTTGTCAGTAATTATATCAATGTGAGTCTTTAAGAGAGTCAAAAGTGGTTAAACCTAAGTGCCCTTGTCATTTTAATGCATCAAATCTCACAGAAATTTGATCTCGATACACATAACAAAGCAAGTTCTAAAATGACATGTTCATGTGTGATAACCACTCAACAAGAAGAAAACAAATTTTAAATGAAATGCACATAAGGTTTAAAAGCCCACTAAGTGGTTATTTTTTGTGCCAAATCTTGCACATTATCATTAATATATTGTTAAGAAAAATGGAATACTTGTACTAGCAACAAAAATTATACTAATCATGCTTCCATCTCATTTGAATCACAACACTAGCATTCCAACATGGAAATGAAAAATTAAAAATAATACCACACATAAAAAAATATTAAAATAACACACTAATAACTAACTACCACGTATTAAAACCAAATGCCACATTAGCTCAAACGTAATCCCTCCGCCATACCTAAAATCTAAATTGTCCCTAGTGTAAGAAAATAAAGATGGAATTAAAAGTAATGGGACTTCCGTGAATAGATAGCTAAGCACTAAGGGGAAACACAAGGTTGTGGCATGCAAGCTATTGTTGCTTGCGTAGTGTGGTGATTGCTAGTGCTATGCTTTATGGCATTGCAATAGTGTGTGGGGTGTGGCGAATCAAATCAGGCTCTTGATTGTAGAGCGTGGTCACGCTTTATAAGAAAATGCCTTATGACTTTTTAATCTTCATGTTCCTTGAGAGCCAGTTATAAGGCATGGACACGCCTTATAAATGAAGTCTTCTAACTTCTCAAGTTTTGAACCTTCAAAGCCCCGGTTATAAGACATGGACATGTTGTCACGACCCGAATCTATAGGTCGTGACCAGCACGTAGTCCGAGATGGAGTAGTCCACCCCAAGCTATGTAAACCGTTAACTTTCCTTCTTTAATTCTACCTGAAATTTCGACAACATCTCCACTGTAATCTGAGCTTTCCCAAAAATTTTCAAACCTGCCATACAACTCAACAATCCCAAACAATTTCAATAGTTTCACAACAACCCATCAATAAACCAATTTATTCAACAATCAACTACACATTTTAAGCTCATCACTATACTATAAACAATTCACAAAACATAAGTAGAAATTAGGCCCTTGTCCTTAATCCATATCAACATACCAAAATACCTGTTCAACAACCCATCATTTTTACATTTTTATTGCTCAAAATATGTCTAGTTAGAACTTGAAATATATAGCCCAGAATTTGAGATTTCTATCAGCAGAGCAACTAAGCCAAACATTTATAATACTATGTCGATGCAACGAGCTACAATTACAAAACAACAATCCTATCTTATGCCCGGAAGAAACATAAATATTCGGGTAGTACCTTCAAATCGAGATAATACGAAGTCCTCCCCTTGCTTTCTAGTTGTTGTACTATATACAAAACATTGAAAAATATTGAGGGGTGAGTTTTCCACACTCAGTAAGCATAATGCATATTATAAACCGTTATACACGCAATCATGCTATGCCATAACCAACCATTATTAATACTTTATAATTGATGCAACCAAATATCTTTTTTTTTTCTATATAAAACAATCACTTCAAAATCAGCATTTTTTGTATAAAAATCTGTGTATTCATCACTCATGACATAAAACAAATAATAAAATCATATTCTTGGTTTCACAAATAACATTAGTTATTTCTCAAAGTCACAACTATGCGAAATATACTATCCCCCAAAGGGTAACTATCCCGCGAAGGGTAAACTATCCCTGAAGAGCTATCCCATGAAGAGTAATTTGTCCCCGAAGGGTAATCTGTCCTCGAATGGCTGTCCTCCGAATGGGATACTATCTCACAAAGGGAGGAGCATCATTGCAGACATTCCCTAGCCGGCATATACTAGGTGCATCCAGACTAATAATAACCTTGTTAGTTTTAGTTAGGTTCTGCATAGAGTTACTTTCAAATCATCTATACAATTTAGTTCTTTCATTTTTTTTAAAACACTGTCAAACTATCAAGTACTCACGTACAAGATCATTTCACAAACAATCATTCACTTTTCTCAAATTCTTTATGCCAAATACATGACTTTGCAAAATAATTCTATAATGTGACAATTGTGTACACCTCATAAACTTTACATAAAAGAAATACTCACTTTTAAACACTTTGCTCATGTCCTTGAGGTTTAAAACATAACTATATAAAAATATATTTCGACATATACCAAGTATATTATTTCGTAACTTGACATAAATCAGTTCACTTTTAATTACCTTGTCATCTCTATCAAACTTTCACTGTACAAAAATCACTTTTGAATGCATTCCATCATCATGCATTCATTTACCAACTATATATGCACATAAATCTCATTTTATGCATATAACATATTTTAACATGTCCATACACTTTTCATGCAACATATAATACTATTGAACTATAATATGCATTATACTTACCTCTCAAATGAATTCACATAAAAAATCTCGAACTAAACTCCCCCCTAGGCGGCTTCCTCCGCCACTTGCTCTCTTGAATCTATCATACAACATTTCAATCACAATTGATAACTAACCTTACATAAAGAAATAATATTCTAACCTTAATCTAAGCCCCAAGACTTAGCTCACTCATTTACCCATCTTGCATGGTGTGGTATTTAGTCAAATCTCAACTTTAAATTTTCCAAATCAATTTTTCTTCTTCTAAATGGTGTAATCTATATCATTATAACAACTATTATCTTTAAATAATCAAGAAATAACTTTTCCCCCAAATTTCTAAAATTACATAAGCCCTAAAATCCTATCCACTCCAATTTCTATCATGCATGTTAAAATTCCTATTAAAATAGCATGTATTCTACTCTATCTATCACTAATAAAACAAAATCTAACATACACTTACCTTATTGAGCTTTGTCCTATTTTCTCCTTTTTCTTTTCTTTCTCGATTTCAACTGTCTCTTTTCTCTCTCTCTCTCTCCTATTTCTTGTCTCTTCCTTGCAGGCTGGCCAGATGTTTCTAGCAGTTGGTGGGTGGTCGGAGTTGTGACCAGGTGACTCTTCTTCCTCTTCCTTCTTCATTCTTCTTCTTTTTCTTCTATTTTCTCTTTATTTCTTCTTTCATTTTGCAGCTGGGTTTTCTTTTTTTTTTAGTTTGCCTACAGAATGGGTTTCTCTTGAAACCCGTTTGCTACTCTCTTTTTTTTTTTAGTTACATTTGTAGGTCAAATGACCATTTTGCCCTCACTTATTTAAAAAAATTCCAGCCCCGCTTTTTTTTTCCCTTCTTCTAGACTAGGGGTATCACACATGTCCTATACAAAAAAGTCTTTTGTACAAATAAAAATAATCAAACTTTCAAACTTAAACTTAAAGCAACTAATAACAACAAAAATGACGAAGTATATCAATTCAATTGGGTTGCCTCCAATAACGCCTTTCTTTAACGTCTTCGACTAGACTTATTGCTCCATCATTCACCAAACGGATACCCAAACTCTTGGAATTGCAACAACCTATGCTCTCTCCATCCATCTATCTTTATGTCAACATTCTTTATAACCTTAGGGAGAGTTTAAAATATGGAGTTGTTGCCTACAAAATAAAATGTAAAGTTTTCTCATCAGAAATTGGTAAGATAATACAAGACATTTTTCCTAAGTATTGAAACTCGGATTGATCATTTAGCTCTTCAACATACTCCAGCAAATTTTGAAGTCAACTTCTCAGTGTCTTTTTCAAAATGCTGGATGATGGCAATTTTCATATCATTAAGTTAAAAAACATCTTGCACTTTAGGCATCTTCGCTTCTCACCTTTCTCTTTGGTCACAAGTATCTCTCCTTCTTCTTTCAATAGTGCAAGGGGCATCTCTTCTACAATTTCCTCTTTGCCATCATAAATTGCTAAAAATTTAGTCATGATTGCCTCTTCTTCTTCTTGTGATGGAATGTGGGGCATCTTTCAGGACATCTCAACCTCCTTATTAGTCCCTAAATTGATAGTATTTGCATTCTCCTCTGTCTTCACAATTGTTTGGAAAGATGATTGTTCCAACCTCTGCTGCACCAAACAATGCTTACAATTGCTATTTGTCCCATTTGATTTGCCAAGTTTAGAATTCTAACTTTTGTATCTTGCTAATACTTGTGGAGTAGGAGAGGACGGTTGATTGAAGTGTTGGAAGCTTTGGTGATGATCACATGCTGACCGATACACATGTGGATTCTCATAGCTAAAATGTGTATGATCCCTCCATTCTGGATTGTACATATCCGCATAAGGATCATACATGGTGGAATAAGGATTATATCCTCTTTGTGGGTGATTTAAAAATCCATCTGCACCCAATTGATAAATAAGAGAGGTAAGTTCATTTAATTTTTTTGATAGAGATTCAATTATCACATCAACTGACCTTGAGGGAACATTAAATCTTGTGCCAAATTGTTGAAAGTTCGTTACCATGCCTCAAGAGTTAAGAAGATAAAAATAATTAATTAAAAACAAGAATCAAAAATAAAAATAAAAAGATTATGGATATATTCCAATTCACCTATATGAGAGAATGAGGCATGAACAAGAAAAATACCAAAAAATAAAAACTTCAAAATTGAAATACATAAATCAAAGTAGTAATCCCTAGCAACAATGCCAAAATTTTGAATAGGCATTAACCATAGAAAAATTAATAATAAGAATCTACTCAAGAAAATACAATGTTTTTATATAGCAATGAGTAGAGTTGTCTCCATAAGGATTGGTTGATTTATTTATTTCACGTCACATGAAGAAGGGGGTTTTGAGAAAATTAAATTAAAACAAATGAACAACAAAAATTAAACTGGATTTACTCAATAATAATGAAACTCTAACCAAAGGATTAATCCCAGAATTGATTCATATAATTGATTCTTGATGCAATGATAAATCCTCACATTTATTAATTAATTGGTTACAATTGCCAAGACACTCTAACAACCAACAGTTCCTTACTTTTTTGGTAGTTAAGATATGACCATAAACTACTTCCTTGATTGAGGGACAACCCTAGGTACGATCGTAGGATTTAATCACACAATTGCTTTAAGGACTAGAAAAGCCCAATTCTAACCAAACACATATGCTACGAGGGTTCATTTAAGTTAGATCATATATTTTCCTAATGCGAACCCAATCATTCCAATTGCCACACATATCAAAACAATTGAACAATTATGGATTCAATTATTTCAATTGATGATAGATTATTCAGTTGAATTAAATACCCAGCCATTGATATTCAATCAAACTAAATAATCATAAACAATGAATTCAGTAAATATACATATACCAATAATTGAAAGAAATAGTTAAAATAAATTGGATCTCACAGTTGTTTGTAGAACCAAATCTTCAATTGTCCTTTAACTAGAAAAGTGCTTTAGTTTCTTCTAATGGAGAAGAAACTAAGCAGAGAAAATAATACAACATATACAGAGAAGAGAGAGAGATCTTCCAAGAGGAGAGATCGAGAGTTTTTTCTGAGATAGAGAGATTGTTCTAAATGCCTAATAACACTTTTCTAAAAAGATAACTAATTCTAATTGACAAACTATAAAAGACAATTCTTAAACATCATCTGGGATTTAGAAATTCAGTAACTAAAACATGTTGCTTGAGTCATTACTTGGAAAAATCATCCTTTAATGCCGCAACTCAGCTTCATAGATACAACGCGTGTAACATCCCGCGTCTGGGCTGGTCCAATAACTTTTGAACTTTAAACCACGAGCTCAAAATGCTTAAGCCAAGTTATTTAGTAGCCCAAACGTAGGATGTTATATACAAATCATTTTCTTTTCTTTCCACCAATGTGGGACTTTTTGAGGGGTCTCACATTCACCTATCCATATCATAATCCGGACTATCCACTCGGTTGTATCGGATTCTAGAGATGGCTCGTACGTGCTCTAGAGGTGGCTCCCGCCCTTAGGTCGACGCTGCACTTAGCTCCGCACAGCACTTAGTTCCTCCACTTCCTTGCGTAATCCGGCCCAAATACTATAGGCCCAGTCTCACCTCGTGCAGAGACCACACGAGATTCGCTCTGATACCATTTGTAACATCCCGCGTCTGGGCTGGCCCAATAACTTTTGAGCTTTAAACCACGGGCTCAAAATGCTTAAGCCAAGTTATTTAGTAGCCAAAACGTAGGATGTTATATACAAATCATTTTCTTTTCTTTCCACCAATGTGGGACTTTTTGAGGAGTCTCACAATGCGCCCCCGTGTTATAAGCAGAAGTCTTCTAGAATTTCCTTTCTTCTGCCCAATTTCATTCAATTATTTACCAATGACAACAAAAATAAAAAATAAATAAGATCCACTCGCAAAACACAATAAAACACTTAACATAATAGAAAAATTCACAATTTATTCTAAGCATAAAGGTATATCATCTTTCATAGTACATTGAGCCGGTGAGCCATTTTTTAAATAAAAAACATACAACAAAATTTTATTTAACAATATAAAAATATTTGGGAGAATAGGAATTACAAATATAGTATCTCTGAAACCGGCATAAAATCATTATGAAATTGCGTTAAACTCATCTAAAATATATAGTGATTTTCTTCATAGAAACAATCACATTATTCCCGAGAAACAAGAAATCAGATCGTCTATCACAAAAGTTTGTGGTATCACAATTTTGAAAATCGTCCGGTCCATAGTTGTCTTCAACAAAATGTCTTATGTCATTCTTTTCTTTAGCCAAATTTTCAACGTCTAAAATTCTCGAAATAACAAAATTTTCATCAATAATTTCTTCATTGATTATTTCCCTTCTTTCCCTGCCAAATCTATGGTTTCTTTCTCCTCTTCTTCTAAATTGATAATTTTGTCTCACAACAAATTTTTCATCTTCAATTATCTGAGATGCAAACCAAAACTTTTACAAATTGCTCCGTCATCAAGAAACATATCTTTTCCAAAATCAACTTTCGATGTCATACAAAATTTAGTTTTGTATTCAGATTCATATAGAATTCCATTAAAATATAAAACATATCTGACCAAAAAAATACTAAGGTAATTGAGAATTGAGATAAAATCTGTTGTAAAATTCTCCAACCATTGATTTACACAAAATTTAAAAAAAATAATAATTTTGCCTTCTTCTTTAAAGTTCCTGTACGTGAACAACGTTTCAAATTTATCTATTTAATATCACATTAAACCACGTTGTTTGAGATGTTCGTAAATTATCTTACCATGGCTTTACACAACTAGCAAGGCTAAGACCCTCCATTGTCCCTTTTCCTTAGCTTAGTTTTGCTTAATGGGAATTTTGAGTGATAATGCTTGAATTGATAACTTGATAAATCACATATTTATAGTAGTACGCTGACGAGGGCATTTGAAGGGCACGATTTTGTAACTTTAAAATGGAAATCTGAGATGAATGAAATATTAGGACTTCGGGGCAGATTCGTTAGGGGTCATCATTAACAACTGAAAATCTTCTTTGGCAACATAGTCCAAACACATGCAGGATTTGTTGCACCCACCAGCTTTATCAATTGCTAAACTAATACAACGACAGTTTCGGCTCGCATTCACATTGGGATTAACTTGTTGATCAACTCACATTTCCCAAAAAATGTACTGTATTAGTTCCTTTTCGGTTACCGTACCATATTAGTTATTAACGGATTCATGTTGCTCGACTGTAATTTGACTGGGATTTGATTGTCCTAATAATATTTCTGTATTAGTATCAAATTTTGTCGTTTCTAGCTTAATTTTTCTGGTAGGGAAAAGGTGTCATTTTTTTTCTATACGAGTTGTTGCTAGAGAAATTTTGTCACTTTTCAATCTGCTGTTGTCATTTTGTTTATGAAATTTTGCTGTAATTTTAGGAATTGGTTCCAAAGGTCCTACAGAGTTTCTGTTAAAAATTTTGCAGAGGACATATACATGCTTGCGTCGACAACCCGCATGACAATCCTCAACTCTAAACGCCCAAGATTTTAAGGTAAAATCCCTCTGGATGAAACTCAATACTCAATTTGAAGCTGTTCTATTTGTGCTCCCCAATTGATGCATTTATAGGATGATCATGCATAGTAAAATGGAGCAAATGGAATTTAGCCTCAGCAATTGATCTTAAATAGTTGATTGAAGGAAACACTCTTGTAAAACTTTTCTAACTTATACTAATAAATCTTAGCAGAAGTGCTGTTAGCAACTTTTGGGTGTTAGTTTTTTTATTCCTAAATTGACCTTGTAATTTTTAATGAAAGATATCTAAAGTATATCCTCTTTTGACTATATACGAAATTTAATTAGATAGAAAAAGGATGTGACTACATATAATGTTAGAGAAAGAATTATTAATTAGATATTTATCTTTTATTTTTTGGATTACTTATGCAATAAAATTTAAATAAAAAAAAGAATGTAACTCTATCCAATGTATCTATGGATGATTAAGAGTTATAAATTTTATTAAGTAAACTCTCCTAAAGCGTATCTTTTGTGTAGTTTTGGAGTTTGTCTTTTTATTTTTAACACAAATAAATTCATTAGAAGATAGTATGTGACTGTATCTAATATAAGAGGATGAGTTATGAGTTCAATCAAACATACTATTTCCTAAAATCAGTTCTTTGTACTTCTTCTTATCAACTATTCATGTATTAGAACTAAAAGAAAAAAAAAAGCCCAATCTGCATAATAGAAAGAATTATGAATTTGACTTAAAAATGTCTCCTTCAATAAGTTCTTTATAAGGTTGAGAAGTGACTTATATTTTGTACCTAAAAAATTGAAATTGCATTATCACATACATGTTGATTTGTTTCTTGAAAATGATTTTACTGTTTTCAAAGAGGGTAGAATTCATTTCATGGTGGTCCAAAAGAATGGGAATTCTTTGAATTAGGAATATTATGAAGTTATCTCAATTAATGTATCAAGAGACATGTATGTACTCCACTATAAAAAATAAAAAAAAACCTTTTAAAATCACTTGAAAGTGAAATATTCTAATGATCATTAATTAGCGGTAGACTATGGTCAGTGTGACAGTGTACCACCTTCCCCAAGACCACAAAAAAAAAAAAAAAATCCTCCAATAACTAGTTTAAGCGAACATTATCTATAGCCCCAATGTATAAAATCCTCTAAAAAGGAACAGAAGGAAAAATTGGGTAAATTACAGCGAACGTTATCTATAGCCCCAATATATAAACCTATTGGTTGCTTGTATTTGATACTGATGGCTATAGCCCCTATATAATGATGGCATATTGCAATTTAAGCGATACAAATTAGCATATGCACTGTCATGGAAACTAGTAGGAGTAGATCCCAAAACCAAAATGTTAATTGCGCCTTGTAGAATTGATTGCAGGGGGTGAAACAATTTGTATTTTGAGAAATATTTCATTACCTACATTCGTGCAAGTCACTTTTTTTTGGCTCATTTAACTGCTAAAGTCCTGATAATAACTCGTAATTAGAGCTTTTAACGAGTCGAATCGAGTCGAATACTCTTTGTTCAAATTATGTTCGTTTAATAAACGAACCGACTCAGCTCGACTCGATTATTAAACGAGTTAATATTTGTATTCGAGTTTAGCTCGTCAAATAAAACAATATGCTTGAGATCAAATTCGATTCAGCTCGTTTAACATAAACAAACTGAGCTCGAATAAACTCGAACGGGCTTGGCTCATTTAACACAATCAAACCGAGCTCGATTGAATTCGATTTTTACATAATCAAACAAAGTTCAATTGAGCTCGAATATTTTTATTTTGGAAACAATATGAAAAGACACAATTACCCATACTCACGAACGCAAACAAGCGTTCGCGAACAGTATTCGAGTTCATTCGTTTAATAAATGAGCTCAAATCCTTATTCGAATTCGGCTCGTTTAACTATTCGAACGAGCCGAATTCGAGCTTTTACGAGTTGAATCAACTTGTGTTCGCGAACAGCTCGGTTCATTAAAAGCTCTACTTGTAATACTCGTTTGCATTAAGCAATATGATAAAGCTCATTGGTTTTTACATTTACCATTTCAAATATCTATTGTTAAATTAAAAAAAAAAAATCAGACGTCAAAATGTTTCTTTCAAAAACATAGTTGGGCAATACAATATCTATTACTCATATGATCAATTTTGCCAGAATTGATAAATAATTTGGATTGATGGCAAACATTCAGATAGATTAGAGAGAGAAATGGGCAGAATTGTCACATGAGCAGTTGCAAAACAATATCTGAATAGATGAGATTGACAGGTGTAGAGCTGATGTGAATACCGTAGAATGTAGCAGGGTTGTAAACAGTTATCCTCAACTTGCCATTGATAGTAAACATTTCTGTTGGAACTACGGTAAAGTTTGAACCGGATCCCATATACATATTATGTACTGACAAGCTCTGCAAAGAACGTCAAACATACAAAATTGATTTTCAGGCAGTTATAGGGAGGGAAATTGCAATTGCAAGAATATGGATGCATTAAACTACAACATAACTTTCAACCTTTTTCGCAAATGTGAAGCATATCAAGTATGGAACTTGGAAATACTAATGGAGTAAACAGAAATGGCCTTATGGAACTTATTATTTTCGTTTGCCTATCCACTACATCTGGGATCATGAAATTTTTGAAGATCATTTTCATACGGTAGCAGTACATTTTACTGGTCAAAGGCAGGAAACCAAAATTCCAAGAAAGCATAGCTTCCTCTAATTATTTCAAGAATTCACAAATTGACTCTTTAGTTTGTAAAAATTGGAAAAGCACTTAAACGACACACAATTCTCGAGTAAAGTGTGAAGCAAATTGAGCAAATTCTGATCTTCAAGCTGATTTGTCAAAAGGAAAGAAAATAAATCCAACAATAAAATATCAAGACAAGCTCAAGCCCATGTGCTGAAACAACAGAAAGATGTGCACGTTTGAGAGATTAATGTCACAGAGAAGGAGATAAAATGAACTTAGCTTCAAAGATCCTTGATGAACTCAAACTAGCTAAGCACCACAAAATTCAATCTTCTCTCTCCTTCTTCTCTTTTAGTGTGTGTAGTGCGTGAGTCATCATCAGCGGTGGAGTTGAGTTCGCTTTAGATACATGCATGAATTGTTTTTTGTGGTAGCAATACCATTCAAGATAACGCCAAGAAAACAAGCTTGGTTCATACCAAGGACAATTACATTAAATACATCATTGATGTGACCTGTCGATACATTCATACCGAATCTAATATAACCCGTGCTGCTGTAGCCGCAGCATTCCTCCCTATGCAAACACATAATCTCTCAAATTTTGCACTTACTGAAGAACGTAATAAATTGGGAACACATACATTGAACATGAAATTAAACTTTGAAAAAAAAGGTGTGTTTGAATGAGTGTTTTTTAAGATGTTTTTTAAAAAATATTATTTTAGTTGTTTTAAAGATTCTTCTGAGTAAATGTGTATGTAAGATAAAAAGGTGATTGAAAAACGTATATAAAATTTTTAAAAAATACGTTTCTAAAAAACAGTATCAAACAAATACAGAGAACTCAAAATACAAAATCTAGTTTGCAGTATGGGTTGTCAAGACTCAGGCCTGAAAGCCCAAGATCATATCTAACTATTTAGGTTCCTTCCTAACTATTACAAAATGGATATTTCAAGATTGACTTCAATGCTTAAACTCAACTTATAGATTGGTCAAGGTCACTTAACTTTTCTGATGTGGTATGGGAAATATTATATTCACCCCTTCTTATTAGGCTATGTCACTTAACTTTTTCGATGTGGGACGAAAAATGTTATTTTCACTCTTCCTTGTTAGGCCTTGCGTCATCGCAAAGTCCAACCCAATGCATGATCTGGACTATCCACTCATTGTCAGATTCTGGAGATGGCTTGTGTCACGCCCCATTCCCCGGGACGTGGTATCACCGTACCTAAAATATGCTAAGGCACAAGGCTCAAATAGTCAAAACATCTAAACAAATTATCCCAAATATCACATATAGAAGCAAACATCAATCCAAATTTTTCATAATTACCCAATATGTCAATTGGAACTTCAATTACAAAAACTAGAGTTTCAAAAGCAAATTCTAATAGATTCTAAACCATACTACAAATATGCTACTAACCAAGCCATCGTTTTCAATTCTAGCTCCAAGAGCTAATCCACATCCTTGACCTCAAAATCATCCTTCTTTGCATATAAAACAAAAGGGGTGAGTGAAAACTCACCCAATAAATAGTACAAGTATCACTCTATTGGCCTGAGCATGTTACATATACATGATATAATTCAAATAATCATCATTTCAATCATAACACATATAAATAAATGTGGTCCACAAAACATTTCACATAGATACTAAAGAGAAAACCTAAGTAATAAAACATATTGACCCCGGATATCCAGTTGTTAACTATAATCCGGTTAACACGGTTCAAATCCAACTTTCACCCTGTTGGTCCTAGTTGAAAAACAATTTAATAACTATCACTTGGTTAGTGTAGTTCAAAAGTCATATCACCTCCATCAATTTAAGAAACTAGTCCCGTCAATAATTACCTTATACGAAAGCTCAATCACAAAACATTCGTTCATTCATATTTGACCACATTTACATATCTATGGTAAATCATTAACATATTCATACTCATGCCACATTAACATATGCAAAATAGTTTACAAAATATCGTTGTGAAAAATACATTTTTAAAAATATAAGGGATACATTTACCACTTATCCTCGGTCCAAGTTAAACCAATTAATCCGAATAGAAACGATCTCCGTCTTCACCTAAATCACATAATTAAACTCTTAATCATAAATTTACACCACTAATAAATCTTAACAAAACTTAATACTAGACTCTAGACACAAAACAAAACCAAAAGAATTGAAAAAGGACAAACTGGTGCCATCCGCGGTGCCAATCGCGACAGCGGCTGGTGCCGTAGCTCTCACCAGAGAACAGCCATACTGGCTACGACCAGCCGCGGTGCCAGCCGCGACAGCTATACTGACTGCGACCAGCCGTAGTGCTAGTCGCGATGCGACTAGTGCCGCAGCTCGCACCAAAAAGCTGGTTCTCATGAGCTTGCACAACACATCTCGACATCCAACCTTCCACACCTCATCAACCACAAACTAAGCATTTAATCCAACTTAAACGTGACAAAATAAGTTAGGAAATTGAAATTCTTGCCCAACATAATCATTAATCACACCCAATCATAAATTTTCCAATTACTTACTAACCAATATTTCTTATAACACCTACAATTAGGGGTGTTCATGGATCGGGTACCCTGATCCATAGACAAAAAATATGAACCGAACCGGTCTTTGCGGTTCGGCAAAAATTCGAACCGCAAATCGGTCCACATGTAGCGAGTACCCGGCCTTCCGGTTACCCGCAAAACCGGTTCAGATAGGGCGGGTACCCGATCCGGTCCATAATAATTTATCTATATTTTTAAAAAAATAAACAAGAAAAATTACAAAATATTATAAATCACTAATAATACAAACATTAATATCTTAAAGTTAAATTACATCCAAAACATTAATCTTCAAAAAACAAAAATTAAATAAATAAGAAAACAGTCACTTAGTCTTTCAAATTTCATCTTTTCATTTCAATCAACATAAAAACATAAATATTCAACAAATAACCAAAAACTATATAAACAAGAAAATAACCACTTCGTCTTTCAAACTTCATCTTCTCATTTCAATCAATGTAAAAACATAAATATTCAACAAATAGCCAAATGAACACCCAAACTAATATATGAAATTACATAAGTAACATGTGAAATTACATAATTACCCCCATTTCGGTTCGGTTCGGTTACCCAGTCGGTTCGCAAAAATGGGAACCGCGAACCGCCCCGATTAAAATATAACCCGCCCCGCAAACCGCCCCGCCACCAAAAACCGGTTCGGTTACCCTTTTTTTCGGTTCGGGGCAGGATCGATTTTCCCGATTTTTCAGTTTTTCGGATTTTTTTGAACAGCCCTACCTACAATCAACCAAAGCATAAACCTATCATTCATATGGTCTTTCAAAGCATAGCAATTTTCAATGGATATTTCACTTGTTCATTTCCTCAAACACTTAGTAGACAATCCATCCAACTTATTATTTGGAAAGAAAACTTAAAAAACTACTATCAAACACAATCAACCACTTAACATTACACACACCATTAATATCATGACCCATAGTCACAAAAGCATAAACAACTCCAAAATGGCATAACAAATCAAGAAACATTATCTAATACTCAAAGCATTTCATAGATCATAAACCCAAGTCATATTTGTTCCTTACCCTCAAATGTTTTTCATCCATAACCCATTATAGCAAAGCAACCATTCAAACTCACACACACACTATAAACTCTAAGCACAAAGCCATTAAAGCATAGCAATTTCAATTTGACATTTCACTCATCCATTCCATCAAACACTTCATATGCATAATACCCAATCTCCACTTTTGACAATTAGCTTATGAAACCACCATAAACCCTCAAATACCACCAATAATCACAATCCAACAATTAAAATTCCAATTACTTATGCTTTCACACACAAAATAGAAAACTCACAACCAATCTTAAGCATAACCACCATTAATGAAATAAAACAAAACCATCAAAGCATAACCCATCCCATTTCAAGCATAAAAACTTCATATAAACATAACCCATAGTCATAATGGCACAAGCAACTCCAAAACTAAATCATACACCAATTACTCTAGTTACTAACATAAGGAAAAACTCATAAAGAGTAGAATGAATTTAGGAAGAAAAATACCTTGAATAAAGAGTTGGGTTGGAGCTCCAAGTTTCCCTTTCTTCTAGAGAGTGAAGTAGAGAGTGAGAGTGTGAGAGAGAGAGAGAGAGAGCAAAGAAAGAAAGAGAAGAGAAGAGAAGAGAGAGATCGATAAGGAGAAAGAAAAATGGAGTGAAAAAAAATGGGAGAAAAGTAAGATTAAATCCTTTAGGCAAAATACAAGGTTTCGAAATTACACATAGCCCCCCAAGGTCTTGGGTATTTTAGCTTGAATAGACTCTAGAAGTAACTTTTGCTCTTGGATCAACATGGCAATTAGCTCTACATAGCAATTAGTTCCTCCTCTCGCTTGCTGTGTTCGTAGCCCAACACCACTGGCGCAGTCTCACCTCCGTGAAGAGGCCACAGGAGACTTGCTATAATATTATTTTGTCATGCCTCAATCTCAACAGCCAAGGTCTAACTATTTGGACTTTATCCTCGCTAGTCCAAATAGATATTTTAAGCTACATTTGAATGCTTAAACTCAACTTATGCATTGATGCATGTCATTTAACTTTTTTGATATGGAACAGGGTCATATTTACCCCTTCTTTTAGGTATTTGCATTCCTTACAAAACCCAATCAAATACCATGATCCAAACTACCCACTTATCTATGTCGGATTGTAGAGGTAGAGCATACGAGCTCTAGAGGTGGTTCTCGCCCTTAGGTCGACGTAGTACTTAGCCTTGTACTGTACTTAGTCCCTTCATTTCCTTATATAATCACGATCTAATACCACTAGCCTAATTTCACCTCATGTTGAGACCATGATCTAGGCCCGAAAGTCCAAGTACTGACCAGAGTCTTAACAGTCAAATAATTTGGGCTTCGTCGTCACTAGCCCAAAATAAATGTTTCAAGTTAGACTTGAATGCTCAAACTTAACTTATACTTTAGTCCATGTCACTTAATTTTTCATGTGCGATGGGGGTATTATATTCATCCCTCCTTATTAGGTTTTGTGTCCTTCTAAAACCCAATTCCATACCTAATCTAGACTATCCCGTACTTAGTTTCTCCATTTCCTTTTATAGTAACCCAATGCCACTGGCCTAGTTTCATCTTGTGTTAAGACCACACAAGACTCGTTCTGACACCATTCTGTTATAGCCCAAGCCCAAAAGTCCAAATCCCAACTAAAGTCTCAGTAACCAAGTCCAACTATTTGGACTTCATTCTTGCTAGCACAAAATAGATGTTCTAAATTGGACTGGAATGCTTAGACTCACCTTAATACATTAGTCCATGTCACTTATCCTTTTCGATGTGGGAAGGGGATATTATATTCATCTCTCCTTATTAGGCTTTGTGTTCGCTCAAAGCCCAATTCAACACATGATCTGGACTATCCCGTACTTAATTCCTCCATTTCCTTGTGTTCGCGACTCAATACCACTAGTCTTGTCTCATCCATACTTAATTCCCCCATTTACTTGTGTAATCGCAAACAAATACCACTGGCCTTGTTTCAATTCGAGTTAAAACCATATGAGGTTCACTCTTATACCATTCTGTCACAACTCGGGCCTAAAGGTCCAAGTTATGACCAGAGTCTTATCAGTCAAGTCTACCTTTTTGGAATTTGTCCTTGCTAACTCAAAATATATATCACAAGTTGGATTTGAATATTCAAACTCAATTTATAAATTTGTCCATGTCATTTAACTTTTCTTATGTGGGACGGGGATATTATATGGGGCATACGAAGTCGGGGCCAAGTAAGCTAACAGAACTTTTAGGAATGTTCATCATGATCAACCAATTATTTTGTCATGTGCAGACTATTACAAAAACTAGTTAATGAAATAATAAATGGCCTTTGCAGGAAAATGAAACCTATGTAGCTTCACAATATTGTGAATAAGTTGCACAATATACCGGCTTGGAACCATAACTCAATTTCTAAATGACATAATGAAGAAAAAGAAAACCTTACCATTGATTTTCCTTGTAAATAAAAATTTATAGGGAGAAAATTACTCAATTAATGAAACAGATTGAAGGTTGAATTGGAAATAATGATAATTTCAACATAGAGTGAAAAATTATGCTAAAACACAAGGCGACATATGAAAGTCATCGTAGTTCAAGAGGCAATGGTATAATTTTTATTCGATAAAAAAATGGTGCAAATTTTCCACAAATAACCTATCTAGAAAACAATTTACACATCAAAAAATTGTAATTTGATTTCAAGTTACAGATGAATTTTAACCGTTTAAGGACTATTCTCAACCACAAATTCTTAATTAGTAACCTATAGTACTAGTTTCTTAAATAAATATCTATCAGTCTTCATTTAGTTTTACTTATTGTAGTATACATCTTATTCCTACATTTCAATACAATGTTTGAAAATTGTCTCTAAATTTGCATTCAATTGTTAACTTCCTTTTTTCTCTCCCTCTCACCCTAGGAAAAAAGAAAAAAATTTTTTGTTGAAATTTCTGTTACTAGATTTTTTATTTTTATTTTGAAATAGGGTTTAAAAATTTAGGTTTTTAAATTATATCAAGAAAATTATAGTGGCTCTCTAACTTTTTATTTTTTAAAGGAAATTGCGGTGGCTCTCTAACTTTTTATTTGTTAAAAACGAACTCCATTCCTAAATTTGTTTTTAGTAAGTAGGGTAATATGGGCTCTTTTGATATTAAGTTCAGTATTAAGACAGAAGAAAATTTTTTTAGCAAGTTAGAATAATATGGGACTCTTTTGAAATTAATTTAAGTTAATACTTGTAGACACCAAATTTTGACACACTTTTTGTAAAAATATGTGTGTCACTTTATTTTAGGAGACATTTTTCATTTTTCGGGGGCCAATTATAATTTTTGTGTATATTACGTCTAATTTGTCACATCAGGGGCAAAATTGTAATTTCACCATGTAAATATTATTTTATTTTATTTTCTTTCCTAAACATACAATTTTACTATTTTTATCATTATTTATAATTTTAATAATTTTTAGGAGTCATTTATTATTTATTTAAAATTTTAGTATTTTAAAATTAATGGCACGTTTTTCAATGCACTTTTTTTTACGAGAATTTTCCAATGAAAAATTATATATATTTTTTGTATATTTATAAATTTTTTGTAAAAATTACATAATTTTTAGAAGTCATTTGGTGTTTATTTATTTTTTGTCTTTTTTTTGTTTATTAATAGCACAGTTTCCCAATGCATTCTTTTTATGAGAATTTTTCAAGTGAATTTTTTTTATGCATATCTCATATATTCATGAATTTTCTGTATAAATTCCATAATTTTTAGAAATTTTTAATATTTATTTTAATACTTTATTATTATTATTATTATTATTTGTTATTATTATTTTTCTATTAATCGCACATTTTTAATGTTATGTTAATTTTTGAATTTTTGCGGTAAATTTTATTTATTCGTTTTTATAACTATAAATTTCAGTATTTTTCTTTGATTTTAGAGATCCCAATATCTCTTATTTTATTCTATTTCATTTTTGTTTTCCTTTATTTTCCTCAAAAAAAAAAAAAAACAGTAGAGCAGGCTGCGTTTTGCAGCCTGCTATTGTAGCTGTATGGCTGCTACCAGAATAGCCTTATGGCCAGTACTTCCAGCTACACCATATCACCAACTCCCCTCACCACTTTCATTTTCATTCACCAGATTTTAGGGGATTTGTTCATGATTTTTCTTGACTCACCATCCCCACCTATTCTTCCTCACTTGACCTAAAAACCTGCACCTGTTTTCCCTCACTTCCCTCGGCTCACTTCCCCTCACGATACACCTCCCTTTCATTCACTCTCACCAGCACACACCCCTCCCCCTCACTTCTTTGGCATACACAAACACACAACAAACACAATTCATAAGCCTGAAAACTCTCACATTTCCCTCTCTGTACTACCTCATGCCTCACTCTCTCAGCCTTCCCTCTCATTGCACCTGCACACACTGGAACTCACAAACACATTCAAACACACACTTGAGCACACCTTTTACACCCACACTAGCACATAGCTCACACCACCTCCACAGGCACAAATACACACTTCACACACATCGCACACCACAGGCACAAACACACCTGCACATCTCCATCTCCACAAACACACACATCACGCACCACATTCACAGATTCCAGCAAAACACATCTCACTCACATTCAAGCACATTACACACCCCTGCATACACAATTCTAGCACACACACAACACACAAACAAAACACACACATACGCACAAACACACACACTACACACATCTGCACCATTCACAAACACAGCCATAAGTGCACGCATACACCTGCAACAACACATACACAAACACTCACGAACAAATCACAGACACCACACCCGGATTCAAACGCACACACCCATAAGCAATTGCACACAGATACATCCAATCACACACGCACGCACAATATACATAAACACATCACACACCCCTGCACGGAAAAAAAAAAAAAAAAGAAGCAAGCCTACAGCCTACAACTGGAACATCAAATTCTATCGGCGCACCACCACCCACCATCCCACAACCACCGTCGGACCCGCCGCGCCTCCTTGGTCCAGGTAAAAGATCTCCATCCCTCTTTTATTTTTCTACAATTAATTGGTGAAATTCAATAGGTAATTTAGGGATTTCGGACCGAGAGGAGAGAGAGAGAGAGAGTTCGACGGACAGAGGGCCGGAAAGAGATCCGACGAAGAGAGAGAAGTAGCAGAGGAAATCGAAGAAGAGAGAAGAAGAAAAAAAGAAAAGAGAGAAATCGGGGAAGGAAGGAGAAGAGAGAAAAAGAGAAAAAAGAGAGAAAAAGAAAGAAAAAGAAAAAAGAGAAGAAAAGAAAAAAAAAGTTTTTAGTGAAACTACGTCGTTTTGACGTAATTTCACTCAAAACTACGTCGTTTTGATTAGTTTAGTTTTTTAATTTATTTTAATTAATAATAGGTATTTATTTTATAGTCCTTATACTTTCATTAATGTCACTGTGGCCTCGAAAATTTCTGATTTGTGCATTTAAGTTTCTATTTTTTATAGATTGACTCCTATAATTTTATTTTCTTTTCAATTAGGTCCCAATTAATTGTATTTAGATCCCCCAACTTTTATATAATTATAATTTTGGCCCCTATATTTTTAATTTTTCATTTTGACCCCTATATTTTTATAAAATTATATTGTGACCCCTGTGCTTTCTGAAATTACATTTTACCCCTAAATATCTCTGAAAATTTCGTTTGACCCGCTTTTATTTGTTGGATATTGCAAATTGGTGTTTAATGTGGCTATAATTTACAAATTGAATCTTGAATGTTGCTTAAAATTGCAATTTGGTTTTAAAAATTGTTGGAAATTGTATTTTGCATATTTGAACTTGCTGGAATTTTATTTTGTCCCCCCAACATTGCTGGAAATTCTATTTTTGCCCTAGAATGCTTGCTGGAATTTTATTTTTTGTCCCCCAACATTGCTGGAAATTCTATTTTTTGCCCTAGAGTGCTTGCTGAAATTTTATTTTTGTCCCCCCAACCTTGCTGGAATTTTATTTAAGTCACTATACTTGTTGGAATTTTATTTTTGTCCCCCAACGTTGCTGGAAATTCTATTTTTGCCCTAGAATGCTTGCTGGAATTTTATTTTTTGTCCCCCCAACCTTGCTGGAGTTTTATTTAAATCACTATACTTGCTGAAATTACATTTTTGCCTTTAAATATTTGCTGTAAATTATGTATTATTTAATGAATTTGCTGAAATTATATTCTTGGCTTTAAATATTGTTGTAAATTTTTATTTTGGGCATTATACTTGCTGAAAATTATGTTTTAGCCTTTAAATTTGTTGTAAATTAAATTATTATCTTAACTATGGTTTGAAATTATAATTTTACCCGTTAGTTTGTTATAAATTATATTTTTTTTACTCTAGAATATTGCCCAAATTTCTCTTTTTAATCCAAAACCTTGGAACATTTTTATTTTTGCAAAAAAAGGAGATTTAATTAAGTCCTCAAAGCTTTTAATTATTTCTTTTCACTTTTTTTTAATTTTTATTTTTATTTTTATCAAATTTATAATTAATCTTCTAAAATTTGGTCTTTTTAGTCTAATTAATGTTCAAATTAGTTTCTTTATTTCCCTTTTAGTCATTTTGATAATTCTCATTCAGGTGTTAAAAGTTTAAGTGTGTATTATTGTGTTTTATCTTCTATTTATTTATTTATTTATTTATTTATTTTCCTTTTTAGACTTTATTTATTCATTTACTTATTTATTTTTACTTAAACAATTTTCATCTTTTTTCCTAAATGTTTAATTTTTATTATTAATTTTTTTAATTTTGTTTATCATTGCTATAATTGTTTGAATTATCGTAGTATGTTCATAGTTATCGGTAGGAAATTATTTAATTAGCGATTTATTTATTAAATAGTAGTATTTTTGACATGTTTGTTCATTTTAATAGCAATCTGTACCGAGTTTACGAATGGGAGGTACATCGATTACCCTTTTAATTTCTTTTTATGTGCTCCTATCGTGCTCCTATGTGTTTTTTCTATGTGTTTTCATGTATCTTTGTACTTATAAGTTTTTTATCCATGTAGTGAGTGTTTATTCATTTATGTCACATTATTTACTCGAATTTAATTTTTGATTATTCAAAGAAATGTAATAGATAGGTAATATTCTGTTTAGTAAAAATTTTTGTATTTAGATAGTTAATGTAATAGATAGTTTATGTGTTATCCTATTTAACAAAAATCTTATGTATTTAGATAGAAAATGTAATAGATAGGCTAGATAGGTTATCCTTTTATTTTTATTTTTAGATTGTAATTAGGCTTCTCCGGTGTAATAGTTAGGGCTTTTGTGTGCTATGTGCTTATGTAGTTTTATTTCGCTTTCTTTAGGACTTTGCATCTAGAATATTCATGCTTATGTGCTATGTGCTCCTATGTGCTATTATGTGCTTTTATGTGATTATTGCCTTCAATCTATGCTTTATTTATTTACTTGCTTATATATATATGTGTATCGTCGCCACACTAGTCCAACGCTAGTTGTGGTTAATTTCGATTTTCTTCGCTAGTCCAACGCTAGCGGAGAATTTTTTAGAAAATAGGCTAGTCCAATGCTAGGCCTTTTAGGTCATTTTAGTATTAGGAATCATTTCTCGTGTGTTCATTCCATGCCATTTCACACACATTTTTTGTTTTAGGCCTTTTTCTATTTTGTATGATTTTTATATATATATATACTCTATCATTTATTATCTATTTTTAAACATATGTTTAGTGCATAACATTTAGACTTCCACTACACATAGAATTTTAGGTCATTTGTGTGATTTGACTAGAAATAGTCATCTACTCACGTGGGAAGCGATGGCGTACATGTCGTTCCCCTCCTCCGTGAGTAGGAACAGTTAGTCACGAGTCCATTCGTCTCCCGTACTCGTTATGTTGCATCCCACTTTTCTTTGTTCACTTACTATCTATATTACTATTTTTCCTTTTCTTTTGCATTCCATTTTGCACCTATACTCGTGACTCCGTCGAGGTCTACATTCGGGTTTCTCAATTAATGCGATAACTTCCGACTAAACCTCAATGGAACATTTGGTCCCTTAACGATATGCATTTTAGGACTAGATTTGCATTCATATAGTTGCATCCAAATGCGATAAAATCTTAGGGTTATATTAGGAAAATTTAGACTAAACCTCGCAACTAGTTTCGGCTAGGTTGAAAGGGTGCCTTAGGCGCGAGCCTTTGCCTTCCCTTTCTTCAACTGTGACTCCCGAACTTTTTTCTCTTGTTTTCAAAGACCTGGAGTCGTCTAAAAGGGTTTTTCTTGTTTTTTCCTATATTTTTCCAAAAATCATTTCTTTAAATAAATCATTCTTGATTTTCTCATATTTTATAAAATATTTTCTGGTGACTTGGTACACCAAAACTCAATACCAAGTGGCGACTCCTTTTTCACTAAAAAAACCCTTTTCAGACTCTATTTTCGGGCCCAAAAATCGTCGCATTTTCAAAGTCCCATTTTAGGCCCTTTTCTTTTGTTTTAAAAATAAAGTATTTGTTTGTCACATTTTATCGAATTATCTTTTATAAAGTATTTTCTAAAAATTATTTTTACAAAAACGTACACCCTTTTTCCAATATAAATAAAATTACATTTTATTCTTCCTTTTCCTTTTTCCCGACCTCACAACTCTCCTCACTCACACTTCATTATTTTCTTTTTCGAAAAATGGGGCGCGACAATACTAATCCAAAAAATCTGTTCTATTAAGCATCTGTGATACAGAGTATCATAGTATTTTTTATGCTACTGCTGTTTATTTAGAAACAAATTTTACTCGGATCCTTATCCATAAATAACTTGAGGAGCACTTCTCTTTCTCATGAACAATCCAACCAAATCATCATAAAAAAAATACAATACTTTGATCAATATATATCCATCTACTTCATTTTTTAATAATTGTCGTAGCACTATGGAGATATGAAAGGAAGTTAATAATTCACGGGAGCAAAAATATTTCCTAGGGCAACAGTTGGCTAGTTGGGATTGCATGTATTGCAATCACATTATTTCACTGTCCCTAAAAGGAGACAGTGATTTATATTAAAACAATAAAGCATCCCCTCAAAGTTATGTTAGCCCTTAATCTTTGTTCAATGGACACAGGTTTAACAAAAAAGAAATAATATGTTTAATTTTTTTATTTCAAATTTGGAAATTTTTCAAAACTTTCTTTTATAAAGCCGGGTTCAATTCACTGAAATTTTAAAGAAATTTTACTTGGGTTTTCCATTCATGTTATAATAGCAAATATTTGTTGTCTTAAAGTATTCTTCATCTTGAAAATTCAAAAGCAAAATTATTGAATTTATCATCTCCATTTATCTCTCTAACATATTGCTAAAGAATTTGTTCAGTATAGGCTCAATTTTTTCCTTCTTTGCCCGACTTCAAACCTAATCTATGGTAGACAAACCAACAATTTCAATTTAAAAAAGTTGTTGCAATTTATTAAACTCAAAGTAGAACAGTCATTTAGTTGCAATAATGGTCCAAAGTTAGTCATTGTACAAAATATATAGACAATTGATTGCAAAAAACGAAGATGAAGAGCTTAATTCAAATGATTACATATTATAGATTCTGATTGAAAACAACTGTATGCCTCAATGGATAATTGAGTAAATAAGAAATGGCAATATTAAATTAATGCTCCTTGATTATTTTGTAATTACAAAACCCTCGTTGACTCAATATCATCTAAGCTAATCCAACGAAATTTATCAGGCAACAATATCATCACAGCTTCACAAGGTTCTAACGCGTAAAAGATGACTGGAACTATTCTCTAGAAAGGCGACGGACTCAAGAGCTGAACAACACAGATTGTATGGACCATGGACAGTGATCGGGCTCCAGAAAATGATGCGTGTGTGGGAATTGGGAATAGTCTCAGTTGACTCAATGGACCAAGTTAGTCATTCAAAATTTATAGATAAATTAACTATAAAACATGAAGACGAAAAAATTAATTCAATTTGCATATTGGGATCCTTATTATACACAATTATAAGAGTCTGAATGGATAGTTTGATAATTAAAAGAAAGTGGAACTACTAAATTAATCCCGTTGAGTTTTGCTGTAATATAAAAACCTTGATTTTCAAAATCATATAAATGATATCATAGTGAATCCATGTTAAAAAAGGAAGTTAATATAAACTTGAAAATATCATCAGAAATGTTGGAGAGTGAAGTTGAGGGAAAGCCAATAAAATCCACATTGAAAAAATGTCAATTCCGTGAAGACTCTCAGGCTACACTCTCCTTTTCTAAGTTTGTATGGGTAGACTCGAACTGACAAGTAACCATTGGGCCCCACCGGCAGACCCATAAGTAACCATTTGGGTCTATGGGTGGGGCCCGTAATCCTATTCCATTCAATCCATTCAATCCTTGTACAGCTTTTCCTCTACTAGTATGTGGTAGGCCGAGATGTTTCTATCTACCTATACTATAAAAACGTAAAACCCAACTTCCTCATGCTCTCACGTGTCTGCCTGTGATTGGCTGCTGTCATGCTGTTGAGAGGAGTAAAAGTGTGAAGACATTTGTGTCGTTGGGAACAAAAAACGTAAAACCCAGCTTCCTCATGCTCCCACGTGTCTGCCTGTGATTGGCTGCTGTCATGCTGTTGAGAGGAGTAAAAGTGTGAAGACATTTGTGTCGTTGGGAACAAAACTAACATGGTGAACAGTTGCTAACTGTTGAAGTCCTTTTCGGTAAATTGGTTTTCTCTTTATGTGTGTTTTCCATCTTTTGTCACGAAATTACTCTTCTGCCCATCATCAAACAACTTAGTCTGTGAACAGTTTATTACTGTTCATGAATTTTTTTTGTCATTTAGTGACTCTTCCTATGACGGGAGAGACAGGTTGGTACCATGTATCTATGTTTTATGTTAGATTCCAGCCACACGATGAATCTTGGAAATCATATATAGCCGTTCGATTATTATTCAGACTTTATAGACCAGCTTCCTTTGTAGACGTTGGAATTGCCTACGGGCCTTTGTCTTCTTTTCCAGCTTTTTTTTTTTTTAACATTTTCTCCTATACTGTCACTACAGCCATTCCATACTTTTCGCTGGAATTGAGGGATTTTTCGCCTCAATCAATCTAGCCCTCTAGATCTTGTATCTTCATCTTGGATTGTGCAGATTTGGGTATGATGGAGTTTAACAAATCTCCTTTTTTTTGGTATGACTTGTGCAGCAATCTTTTCAAGCTTTGCTTTGACATTAGAGATGAACCGAAAAGGAACAGTTTACACCACAAACTGAGTTTGCCCGGTCTTTTTTTTTCCTCTTCATCTTTTGTTTTCCGCTATCACTTCTTCACCTTGCCTACTGTTTTCCCTTCGTTTTCCTTTTGTCTTTGGTTGTTATGTGATTTTGTTCCTTTTCCTCTTCCTTTTTGACCCTTTCACTTTTTTCTGCGTGTTTATTGCATATATAAGGAAATTTACTGGCTCTGTTGCTTGGGTTTTTGGGCTACTGTGGAGATGATGAGTATATGTGGGTTTTTGGCTGCTGTGTGAGTATGTATGGGCTTTTGGCTGCTGTGGATGGTGAGTTTATAGAGCTTTAGTGGCAACCCTATACAATTCTCTAATTTTTCTTTTCTTTTCTGATTGGTTTTTACAAGTATTTTGTGTAGTTCATTAATTTTTTTTTCCTTCTCCTTGGTTGGTTTATGCAGATATATTTGCAAGTTTTTGCAGGTATATTTTCTTGAACTAATTTTTACCTTTTCTTTAACATTTGAGACTGTGTTTACTAAACATTATATGCGCCTTTGACATGTAGTTACTGATTGATCATGACTTGAGCATTAATCTATTACAGTTGCGACTATGAGATGAATTATTGGCACTTGAATGGTTTTCCTACAAATGTTAGCATGTATGTGCTTTGAAATCTGCTGATTAGAAATTGGTGCAACAGTTAATTTCCCCTAAATATGGTTTGAGAAACACTTCCACCTTTTTATGATTGCTAAGGTTGGGAAGTATCCTCAAACTTTCTATTAAATGGATTCTCACTGATATGAGGGCAAAACTTGCTATATCGCTGGGCACAATTTGAACCGTTAAAAAGAAACACATAAGGTTGTAGTTGAGCAAGACACAAAATATTTAACTGAAGTGATATATCATGTATGCATCATGTGTTGAATGTTTCTATTAGAACATCAAGTTTCCTTTAACATTTGTGCATCATGGGTGGCAATGAAAAATCAATGAAAAATCAAAGGTGGTGAGGGACTCATACGTGAAAATATGACAATGAACTATGAACAAAAATTGAAATATCATTTTAGATCTGGTACGCTGGAAAAATGTCTTCTAAAGATACATGATTTACACATGTATCAGCAAAATAAAAGGGATGGAAATGGTCTTTTACATTACATATTATCACTGATTAAATGACATTAATAATGTTGAAATGCAATCATGAAGACTTTTAAATTTGAATGCAATTTAGAAAGCATATTGTGTTAGACGTATTTAGCCTACTCTAGATAAAGTGAGAATTTTTCTCTACTCCTAATGGCATCAAGAATAACATTCTCTTTGGAAGGAATGGGAACGATATAGAAGTTCAGGTCTTAAAGTTGATAGAGGATCCACTATTGGCAGACTTGGTATGTGGAATTGAAATTTGAAGTTCAGTGGCTATTAAAAAGTTAATAAAGTGGGTAATATATCCAGTAAAGTATATATAATTTTGCTGGCATTGCAATGTTAATGTTACTTATCATTTGTCAGGATATATTTATTTAGGAACTGGATTGTTGTTACAACTAACCTCTTAGCTGCCAATTTCTTTTTTCCTTTTTCTTTTCTATTTTGTTCTCTTGTTGCTGATATAATTTGGATTTTAGTATTGATGAGGTAAGTCAATTATCGTTTTATCTGGATATGCAGCTTTTGTTATTAATGAGAAACCTTACAGTCAATTTGTTGGAGTTTTCAAAATTCAAGGCCTTTTGCCTTACTATTGCTTTTCTAGAAGTCATGTATGCTTTACAATTTATACTTAAAAATTTTTGAGCCGTTCCTCCTTTTCATAAGATTTTTATGTATCTTGGTTTGATTTCTATTTTTTAGGCGCTTTTTACTTAGCTAATTCTATAGCTACTAAAAATCTGAAAGCTACTCATTTGTCCATTTTGAGATGGCCTTAAATCATATGGACGATTAATAATTATAGTTCTATAAGTAAATTGGCATATATACATGCAAGTGTTTTTATGTACGATTATAGTTCTATAAGTAATTGACTTATATCTAAATATTTTTATTTTGTTGTATAGTTTGGAGTAATTTATCTGCTCATAAGCAAAATTTCTAGATAGACCAAATCTCAACTTAGAGAAACTGGACTTTGTTATAAGCACTCATTATATCAGATTAAGAGGGTTTTTTTATTATATCTTGCTTTCTTGATACAACCTGTTTACTATTACTCATATGAGAGTTGACATGGAGTCTGATTATTGCTATATCTTATTTAAAACCTTTTGAAGTGGCTTCTTTTAAGCTGCAAGTGTCCTTATGTAATTATGGTTTAAACTTCTTTACAATGTTCCAGTGTTTTAAGTAGCTGAAATGCTCTCCGTGTATCTTCAGTTGGCAGATCATGGTGGAATTAACATAACAAACCTTTCAAGGATGAGGATTTGACAAAAAGTTTTCAAGAACTCCGAAGGAACATCACCTGGTGGAGGTGTTCTTTTGGTTATAAAATTTGAAAACTCGGAAGAGTTGACAAAAATAAAATTAGGCTGGAGCCCGCCCGAGTAATTTGTGGTTCACTTCAGTTCATTTTCTGTGGACGCAAGCTGAGAAAAGAACAAGAGGATCGTGTCAGTCGTCTTTTACACATTAAAACCCTGTAAAGCTGCAATGATATGATTGCTTGATATTTTTCGACTGATTAGACAGCTTAGGATAAAATATATTTATAAATTTTGCAAATAAAGTCAGCCATCAAATGTGAGAAGACATATAATCAGTTCCTTTATAATTTCATGTGAGTGTTGCTTCTTTCAAATATAAGAAAATCGCTAGACACAAAGTATGCTAATGTGACGTGATTGGAAAATAAAACATAAAAGTTTTTCGAAAGTTTGAAGAACTAGACCTTAATTTTAAAAGGTAAATTGCCAATAAGATTCAAGTTTGAAAGATAAACAAAAATTACAAAAAATTTCGTAACCTATAAGATTATAAGAATATAATATTTGGTTACTTGTACATCACTTTTTTATGAATTAATACTCATAAGCTACTTAGTTTCCTTAAGCGGTCAATTGGCTGGATTTTATTGGCTTTCCCTTAACTTCACTCTCCAAAATTCTTGATGCTTTTCTTTTGGGACAAGATTTTTGATAATATTTTCAAGCTCATAATAACTTCCTCTTTGTATATTAACATGGATTCAATATCAGTTGTATGATTTTAAAAATCAAGGTTTTTATATTACAACAAAACTCAAGGATATTAGTTTAGTAGTTCCACCTCTTTAATTATTAAACTATCCATTAAGACTCATATAAATTGTGTATAATCAGGATCTCAATACGCAAAATGAATCAATTTTTATGTCTTCATATTTTAAAATTAATTTGTCCATAAATTTTAAATGACTAACTTGGTCCATTGAGTCAACTACTGTCCACCGTACAGCCTGTGGTGTTCATCTCTTGAGTCCGTCCTCGAGGGAGACTGGTTGATTGTCCAAAACTAAAGAACACTTCCAACCATTTTTCATACGTCAGAACCTTTTGAAGCTGTGATGATTTGGCTGCTTGATATTCTTCATTCGATTAGCTAGATGATATTGAGTCTACGAGAGTTTTGTATTTACAAAATAATCTAGGAACATTAATTTTATAGTACTATTTTCTTTATTACTCAACTATCCTTGACACTAACAATTGTTTTCAATCAGAATCTACAATATATGTAAAATTTGAATTAAGATCTTCATCTTCAGTTTGTGCAATTAATTTGCCTATATATTTTGTACAATTACTCACTTTAGACAATTACTGCAACTAGATGATTGTTCTAACTTTGAGTTTAAGAAATTGCAACAACGTACTTAAATCAAAAGTGAAGCTGTGTCTACCATAGACTAGGCCCGAAGTCGGACTAATTTTTTTTTTTTTTTTTTATCCTTTATTGAACAAATTCTTTAGCAATTAGGTTAAGTGATGAATGGCGTTGATAAATTGAAGGCTAATTTGAATAAATGTGAAAAATGATATATTAGACAAATACATGTCCTCAATAATTTTAACAAATTCAATGAATTGCTAATTAATTGCATTTTCATTCATGCAAATAATTAGTACGTACTACTCTAGTAACTATGATAATTACATGAATTGCATTGACAATTAGTAGAGATAATTATACGAGACATTTTATAACTTATGTTGGCTTAGGCATGAACCAAATTAAGTCACATATTTCAAATTCGATAAAAAAAATTGAATTTGATTTCCAATCAAGTCACACCAAATGGGCGAGGGCTTTATAGTGGAAAAATTTTATTGAATCTTATAGGGTATTATAAATCAAATCAAATAACCACTTGGAGCAATTGCCTCTGCAAGTGCCGACATATCGACTTACACACTACTAAACCGAGTACTATTGAGGTTCTGAGACAAAAAGCTATTGCACTCAAGATAATGATCTCTTAAACTTCAATATTATTTAAATTATTGATGAGTTCTATTTTATTTCAAGAATATTTAAAATTAAAATGTAACATAAATTTTAAAAATAAAATAGAAAAATAAGAAATAAAATAAAAATATGAAACACTAAAAACACTATTTGATTTCTGGCTGCCCTGATTTTATATTATGTAATAACATTAAAAACAAACTTAGTTGATTTTATTATTGCATAAGGCCCATATTTATAAAGGTCCAATGTACTGCATCAAACACAATGGGAGTGGTTGAGATATTTTTAGTACATTCTCGGCTATTCTAGTGTCAATCGAAGGCTTAGGTTGGACTGGACTAGTGTGTAAAATGAAATTAAGGTATGACTTTTAATGATTGAACTATCAATTCATTTGTTGTCTTTATGAAATTTATATATAGATTATTTAAGTTGTATTTTGGGAAACCAGAAATAAATCATTTGTTGGTTTTCACAAAGATTGAGTTATTATGAATTTGAATGGATGGAATTAGACGTGGAACACAACTTTTAACGAGGTATAAATTTATTGTGTTTTTGCATATTGTTACATTTGTTGAGGGAGAAAAACCGCTTTGCTAAGTAAAGTATTTCTGAAATCTCACATTGCCATCTAAACTCATTTTTTTCCCAATTTCTATCTCCATTCTATCGAAAATAAACTGGAGTGCTACTCATTTGATTTGGAGGAGCGTATTTGTGATATATTACAAAAAGAAAAAAAATCATTGACTACAGTTGACTACAGTGCTCATCTTAACTCCCCAACAACAATTTCTACAGCTGTTATAGCCACAAACAACAAAATAAATCACTTCACCATTGACTGCAAGGAAATTAACTTAAATGTAAAAATAAATTATGGGGTGCTTTTGGGAGAGCTTACATGCCCTCAAGAAGATGCTATCATCTCTGCTTATTTAATTTGTCATCCTTGGAGTTGATTACAACACTTCATAGAAAATAATTGCAAAAATTTTTAAAATCCCAGCTGTTCTTATCATTTTGTTTGTGTCAATCAATTTGGATTGGTAAGTGAATGACGCCAATCACATGCGTGATTAAGCAAGAAATTTTTTTTTTTTTTTTTTGCCAACTAACTGAAATGGCACTCGCAATTCATGATTAAGGGAATAGTAGACGGAAATGGCAAATTGAACCATTTTTCCTACTTTAGATGCCAATTAGGATAAAAAATTAGTTCAGAAAATAATGCATGATGGTATGGCAAAGTGGATTGTTTTCACTATATTCATGTACTTTTTATTTGTACAATTAATATCTATATGCATACAGTTAATCCTGCAATTGTAAGTACTTGATCCGTTGCATACGCATTATTACTTGTTAATCTGGCAAGGACATTAATAGCAAAAGATGATAAAAAAGTTAATAATCTATGTTAAAGTGTAAAAGATACCAATTCAACTCGGGGTCGACCACAACAACCTAACGGATTCGCATGTTTTGGCTCAGAGGGAGAATTCTCTTAATGGCCGTCAAAACTCAAAAAAGCGCATCGTCTGGAATCTCTTAATGGCTGTCGGCATCCGTACGAAACGAGGAAAGAAGAGATTTGGTAAAATTATTAGAGAATCATTGTAATCGTTTTTCACGCTTTAAAACACTGTGAAGCAGCAATGGTTAGTGGGAATGATAAATAGTTGCTTGATATTTTTAAAATAGATTAACGTAAAATTATTCACAAAATCTGCAGATAAATTCCACCATCAAAGGTGAGAAAACATATGGTTATTTGTTGATTCAAATATTCAGGAGTTTGTATTTCGTTCCAAGGCACAAGTAGCTGCTAGAATTTTGCGTTTATGACTTCTCAAAATGACTAATTTTATTTTAAGAAAACAAATATTTATGAGTGGAAAAACCAAGGAAAACCTCCTTAAAATTTCAGTGAATTGAAATCGGTTCTATAGAAGAAAGTTTTGAAGAAGTTCCAAATTTGAAATAAAATATTAATTTTTTTGAACAAAGATAAGAGGGATAACATAACTTGTGGCAATGCTTAATTGTTTTAATGTAAATCACTATCTCCTTTTAAGTGACAAGGAACGAAAATACTCTTCCATCGAATTCCACTTGGATTTTATGATTACTACTGCCTTTTTGCTGAATTCTCTAACATAAGCAATCTGTGAGAGATAGGAATGAAGATGGTAATTTCAATTGGGAAAATGAATACAATGTTGAATGTCGAATTTACTATGAAAAATATCTGGTGATAAATAGTTACAATAATAATTATTTAACAAAAATTATTATTATTTAATTAAATTCAGTAACATTGTCGGGCTAAATTTGGTTCTCTGGTGATATTGCACTTCAAAATGAGTTTGCAATTGATTGTATATACCTGCTAAGTTATAAACCTGAGTGTTGTGACAAGATTGGTATATGGCTATCCTCCGGCACGAGGCCTCACAATTTTGCATTTGTCCATTTCTCACAAGTTGAGGACGGTATAATTTCTTAGCATTTTGGTGTAACTCTTCAGCATTCTGGTATAACTCTCCAGCATTTTGATGTAACCAGTTTTTCCTCCAAATCTTTTTTGGTATTTTTTTCAATTCAAAATTTGTTCACATGACAACATCTTAGCTGTCCATTTTGTCACATTAAATCATTGCTGTCAACTTGCGCTAAATGGAACTTGTGAGGCCCCAAATCCGACTATCCTCCTGTCAATTTGAATGTCCATTCAAAGTCAAGTTGGATTGGGCTTGCGGGGATAGACAAGTCAACTGTAGTCAAGCCTCACAAAAAAAAAAATCAAAAATTCAACCGAAATTGTTTTATATTGCACAATTCGAAGAACTATCAAAGCAAGGAAAATATTGTAATAAAAGGTTAAAAAAAATTAAGTTTTCAAAAAATCATAAAATTTTATTGAAGCCTACTATTTTTTCTTAGGTTATGATAATGAAAAGTTATTCTATCGTTATCCTCAAATTAAATGCTGGTGATTAATTGTATTATGGTTGAATAAGTAAATAATGCATATATTTTGTTCATTCTAAATAAATAAGCATCTAAATGCTTATCAGTTTATTTCTTTTGAAGTAGACACTTAATATCACTACCAATCGTTTATTTTAACTTGTTAATATATCATGTTAATAAGAAAATTAGTGAAGAAACCTTAATACACGGTCTGCCATTTAAGATCAAACCAATCGGGTGAGTAGATGATCATTTGTATGACCAATTCCAAGTTTGGTGAAAATATAGATGACATTGGTGAAAAAAACAGAGAAATTTACTTTTTCTAAAGAGAAGAGTTACGTGGCTTGACCAAGTGACAAAACAGCAAAATTTACTTTTTCTAAAGAGAAAAGCTACGCGGCTTACCAAGCTTGTGACAAAAACGGATACGTTTTCTAAAGAGAAAAGCTATGTGGCTTGACAGAGGGGGCACAGATTTGGGGTCATAAAGCTCCTTTGGCCAAGCCACGTTTATTTTAAGTTGTTAGTGTCACGCTAATAAGAAAATTATTGAGAAAGCTTAATACACGGTCTACCACTTAAGATTAAACAATTCGAGTGAGTGTCAAAAATATAATAATTTTATCTTGAAATGAAATAATTTAGAGAGAGAAGAAAAGGGTGATTGTGTGTGCTTACATGAGAGAAAAAGTGTGAGTGTATTTGAATGTGAGAGAGTGTAAAATTATGTGTGCGCACAAAAGAGAGTATACAAGTGTATGGAAAAAACTAATGTATGTTAATTATGAGGGGGGTGAATGTATATGTAGATGTGAAGAAAAAAACAATGTATTTGTTTGTATGTATATCTAAGTGTGTGCACTTGAAAGTCTATACGTGTGTGTGAGAGCAATCATGTTTGTGTATATGTGGAACAGAGAATGTGTTTGTGTGTCTGAGAGAGAGAATGTATATATTTACGTGAAAGTGTGCATGAGAGAAAGAGAGTGTGAGTGAGTATGCTTGTGAGAGAAAATATGTATGCGATAGAAAGAAAATCTGTCTAATTGCAAGAGTGTGTGTGTGTCTATATATATATATATATATATATATATATATATATATATGTAAAGAATTTGTATATGATTGCTGAAGTGTAAGGGAGGGAATGAGTGGGTGAGTATGTGTGTGTTTGTGTGTGAAAAAGAGAAAATGTGTGTGCATGGTGTGTGAGAGTGTGTAGTGTGTATTAGGGGGAGACGTTCATATGTCTTCAAAATTTACCAAATTAAGTGAAAGGTTGTCAATTAAAATTTTGTATACAAATTAAGTAATGTTTAATATATTAAGTGATAAATGAATTTGTTATCAAACATGCTAAATTTAAAAAGTTTTGAATCTTTTAATTTTCCAAAGTGGGAGTCTCTTAATTTTTATTATTGAGTTATCAACATCCCTAGGATTACGATAGCTTCTTTTTATGTTCTCTTTTTTCAGTTCTTTATTTTGATGTATTTTTCCTAACTTTGGCATAATAAATATAGAACAAATTTGAAACACTCACCCCTTTTACATCTTTCCTTTTTTTTTTTCAACCCACTCTTTTCTCTCCATCTAACATTTTCTTTAATTAAGGACTAATGTTTTTCCAATTATAGATTGTTACAATCAATTATAGACTAAATTTTAGCTATCATAGAAATTTTTTGTTTACATTGTTTAATAAATGCCAAATATATAGTAATTACTCTAATTAGATTTATCTACACATATAAAATAAATGTGCAGCTAAATACCCACACATATTATGTGTAAGCAATTTTATATGTGGGTAAAAACTGAGTTTCTTGTAGTTTGTATATTCAAAAGTAGAAGAAACAATTAAATTGTCATCAATTTCGTCATTTTTCACTACTTTATCACACATATATGCATTATTTTCATTTACTCGCTCTTGTTCAAGTATAAAGGATAGAATTATCAAGTATTTCTTCATTATTTTCACATTCATTTTCATGAGATTCATGCATGATTTCACAAGTGGGGGATTCAAAATGTTGATAATAATGTTCCATTTCTCTACTTTCAACCCTATTTTCTACACATGCATTTTCATGAATTTTATTATCATGCTCAAAATCATGTTTATCATGCATAGAGGTATCTAGTGGCTTATCATAAATTTCTAATGGTGGTTGAATTAACCTACAATTATACTCCTTATGATTACCACCACACATGGAACAAATATAAGCATATTCATAAGAATCATAAACCTCATATTAATCCATGTTTTCTAATTTATTCTCACAATCACCTTTTTGCACTTTAACTTCATTTTCATCAAAAGTAAGATTATTAAGCAATTTATCATTGAATTCCACTTTCCTACTTTCAATTACTTGACCTTAAGCATGTATTTGTTGATTTGCAACACACGGTGACTCTAGGTTCATTTCATTTTCTTTTTTCATTATTTTTTCATTCCTAGAGTTCAAGCCTTCTCTAATTATAGCACCATGGCCTTCAAGTCTCATACTCATGTCATCTATTTCATTCATATTTACGTTAGGCTTTAAATTCCAAGATGAATTTTATTCAACACAAGGAGGTTGATTTCATTGGTCCATCCACCCCGAATTACCATTTTGAGCATAATATTCATTTTGAGGTGAATAAATGTAATTATTACCAAGTTGTACATAATCATTATATCTACATTCAAAATATGCATGATTACCTCTACAAATAGTACAAGGAACATTTACACTAAAATTAGAACCAAATTTGTTCATTAGCATGTCTTTCAATGTATCCATTTGTGTTTTAACATTTGTAACTCATCATTAAAAGACATACCTCCATGAATACTAGAATTGTATTCATTATAAGGCCAATAGTTGCTTGAATAGGAATTTCCTTATGTATGTTCGATGAAATGCTTGAACCAACTTTTGCTTGATTTCTCCTTCTTTCACTCTTGATTCGCAAGGTACCTACAAAATACTAAACACAAGATATCAAAACAAGAAAAACTAGAAATTTCTAGATTAATAAAGCTTGTATTTACCTTGATATTGCCAAGATTTCAATGTTTTCCCGGCAACGTCGCCAAAAACTTAATTGTGCATTTAGGTTACTATCAAAATAAGGCACAATTTACACACACAAGTAATAAAATTTATAACCTAATACTCGTTCCACAACTACATGGGTCAATTGTAGTTATGACGAGTATTAGGGTCGACCCCGCGAGGAAACAAGAATTAGCAATTACTAAAGCTATTAACTTGCTTTATTATCTAGACAATCAAACTTTGGAGATAGTGAAAATGGTAGGAAAATCAAATTCAAGTAAAAAAAATATAAAGAAACTCATAAATGCCATGTTTAGAAACTCATCCACCCCTTTATTATATTTCTTACTTGTTCTAGATCTAAGCATCCAACTCTTATCCATAGTTGGCTTAGTAAAATAAAGTGAATTTAGTCTATAGAAAGAAAAAAGAATGAATAAATACAAGATGAAATTAAAATTGAATATGCCCCCAAAAGATTACAAAATGCATCTAGACATAGTGAATCAACTAATTACCAAATTAAACTGCTCATTCAATGTATAGAATCAATAACTAAAAGCTATTATAAGTTAGTTTTTTTATCACAATTCAGCACACATCAATAATTATTGAAACTAAAAATAAAAAAGAAAAATATTAGAAAATTTATTTAATTTATGACATTATATTTAATCCCAACAGGGCAAGGAGATTATTATTTGATAATATAATGCCAAAAAATACTGGAAAAACTTCAATAGATTAGATAGCACAATTATTATAATCAAACTTACAAAGATTAATTGCACACAATTAGTATTTTGGTAGACATATCAATACCAAGCCGCTTGACTTAAAAGACTAAAGAACCATATTAATCATCTCAAAAAAAGAAGGGAAAGAAAAAAAAAGACAAGTAGAAAAATAGGCGGTTCCAATTAATAGAGTAGCAAAAAGGCAAAATACTGAATTTATATCTTCATCATATAACTTCAAAGAATTTACAATTGTAAGAAAGAAATTAGCAATATAAATTGAAAGGCATCCTAAGATATAACAAATGCAACCATTAAGGCAAAACATTTGGGTTGAGTTACAAATCTAAATGTGAGATCTTCAAAAATATTACCTCGTCAAAGATGTTATACAGACAATGCCAGTCCCAGACATCAAAAGGCCAGTTATTACACTTATTCCTAATTAAAGACAAAATAAATCCATTAAAGGTAGAAAATTGCATGGGTAATTTGAATGCAAATTTGTATCTTTTGCCAGTCCAATCCAACTAATAAAGTGCAATATTTCAATCCAAATTTAAACATTTGTTAATAATTTGAATGGAAAGTGGATATGAAAGATGCGAACTTTCACAAGTCGGAATCAAGATGCAAAGTCTCCAATGTGCAGTCAGTAGACAATAAAATTAATCAAAATGAATAATATGATTTATGGTGATCTATTGGATATGGATTTAAAACCAAAATAGAATCATTAGATATATTCATACTGTAACGATTTCATGGTATCGAGATATGCAAACCTAAATGGAATCATTAGACGCATTCATATTGAAACCTGTTTTGTCAGCAATACCTTCATTTTTATCAAATGCTATCTAATCCAGAATATTAACTACTATTAGACAGTCAAAAATGCAAAAGGACATAGAACTAGAAATGTGGAATATCCACTACTTGTTTTCTTTTTGGATCTTTAAGCTCAAAATGGTGGTAGCTGAATATCTTGGCGTCCCTTAAATATTGAATCTTTACAACTCAAATAGTGGTCATATGGACATCCAATGTGCATATTAGTTTTTTAATATGGCTTTGAATGATTAATTTAAGCAGCTTATGCCAAAACTAAAGATACCGCGTAGAAATGTGAAAATGGAAATGTTCATAATAAAATGTTACAGCTCCAAACATAGATGTAAGCAGTGCCACTCTCAAACATTAAATAGAATCAAATTCCCTCTCAAACATTAAATAGAATCAAATTCAGTTTTCTATCTTTAATTGATTTATTCATGATCCATACATCAAAAGGTTCACAAATTGTTTGCAACATGAGAAGCGAATCCTTAAAAATTCTAAATTAAATAAAAAAATGCAGCAAACATGAGATATTATTAAATTTGTTTACGAAATGGCTAACAACATCAAATGTAAAATCTCCAATCGTAAGTCGAATCAAATCAACAATTCATTAAAGCAAAACATAAAATAAAAAAATAAAGAGCCAAAAGAAAATCAACAATGGACAAATAACTAAGAGGGGTTTGCTAAAGAACAAAATAAAAAAAAATAGCACCACAATAAAATCTAATCTACTAAAAGGTTGAATTTTTTTGCCATGCATACGAAATTTGATGCCCATACAAGACAATATTCATCATTTTAGGAAGATCTAGTGGTGGAGAGGGAATTTTTTAAAAACCCATAAAAATTCAGAGAACAAACTAAGAAATAAACATAGAGAAGGAGGAGATAGATGAAAACAAAGGTAAGCAAGTGGGTGTTCTTACCTGAGCAAAGAATCACTGGAGAGCCCAAGGTTTTGGAAATTTCGTAGCTTTAAGGAAAGAAATAGAGTTTAGGAATAAGTTTTTGTTATTTTGCCAAATTGTGAACAAGTGAATAGCTGTTTAGATGTGAGTTTGTCAAGTTGTAATAGTAAAGACATTGCTAGGAAATTTTTGGTGATTGAGTACCAAGTGAAATTTCATTTCGCACTACTCATTATTTACTTTTATGGGACACTAATTTTAAATTATTGGACATTTTATTTATTTTTCCCCAAAATTATTATGATTTAACTTGGTTTCCCTCATTAGCTTTTATTTTTTTGGAGCACTTTTTTTTATTTTTGTTCCTAATTCTAAATTATGGAACATTGCAGTAAATGCGCTCCAAAAACTGTCTTATAAAGTGTTTTTTTGTTATAGTGAGTTGCTTTATCACATATTTCTGGACCATACCATTCCCAAAAATCACACCCTTCACCCTGCATTATTATTTGTTTTAAGTCAAATTTTACTGATATTACACCACAAAAGCCCTAAAATCTAAAAGCTATATACTCACCTCTTCTTGTGGGCAAACCACATATCTTTTTCTTGGATTCCAATTTGTCCATGAAGTCTTCATAATGGCTCGTAAACCACAACTGCAAAGGGGAATTTGTTTGTTGCGCCTTGCCATTACTCAGATTCAACCCCAAACCACCTCCACCTTTCTCTTGAAGTTTGTTGTAGCTTTCCTCTTCATGAAACTTTTCCTCTTTCTTCTTGACCAAATAAACTGTTTAGACTTCGCATAATAAATGTTAGAGAGTACGTTTTTGTAATCCTAATTTTGATGATAACAAATCACATTATTATTAATCACACTTGTTTAGTGTTATCGTGAAGTGTTAAACAGATTTTGAAAACATTGCTAAAAAATAGAGGTGATCGGCCACTAGTTCGGATGTTTGATCTATGTTTCAACCGTCCGAAATTAGTGCGCACAGAACTTCAAATGTCCTATCGGCTATCTGACTGTGGACCAAAATTTTTAGAAACTTTTGAATGCTTAAACACAGGGTTCGGACGTCCGGTTATTCATCCGACAAAACCAAAAAAATTTCAGAGACTTTCGGACACAAGTTCGGATGTCCTTTCAGTCATTCGATAAAGTTGCAAAAATCTCAAAAATTTTCGGACACTCTTTTGGACAAATCTTCAGACGTCCGGAAAAATTGCAGAAAGGCCACAGTTTTTAGAATCAATCGAATGATATTTCGAATGGCAAACATTTCCTTCAACCATCCGAAGTGATTATATTCAGTTAGAAGAGATGAGTTTGGACGTTGATTCAATAACAATTTGCGAGTTCGGCCTGTCGAATGCCCCAACGGCTAGTTCTTTTAACATTTAATGCTTGATTGTTGGAGGATAGTTGAATGCCATTTTTGATGAAGTATAAAAGCAATGAAATCAAAATTAAATGCAACCATTGTATTGAGCATACAAAGGGATTGAATAGTAATCTTGAGCAAGAAAATATTATTTTCTTTGTAATAGTGTGATAGATATTGAGTTCTTCATTCTGAGTGCAATCCTTCAATTGTATAGTTGAAAGGTTAGTAATTTTGCTATAAAATTTCTTAGCTCAACTAGAAATGTGTCTAGGATGAGTGAGAAGTAAGCCTTTCTTTGTACAAGTTGGTAGAGATTCAATCTCAAGTGAAGGAATTCAAATGTACTACAACTTCAAGTTTAGTGAAACTTGGAAGTTTGTGTGGTTTGATCAATTGACTCTCCTTTCTATTTACATTTTCAGTTTATTGTTATTTTTACAAGCTTATTTGTTGCTTTAATAACCTATTTGATCACCTAGTCAACTTGGTAAATTTCTATTTTGTGAAAATTTGCTATAACCAAGTTATGGTTTAAAAGGAACCTAATTCACCCCTCCTCTTAGGTTTGCACCAAGGGTCTACAATTGGTATCAGAGCTTGGACTCCATTTTATGATAAGCCTAACAAGCTAGCAGAGATCCATGGCAACCTCTAATAATGTCTTTATTCTTAGAAGGCCAATCCATTACTAGACCTCCTATGTTTAATGGGGTAAATTACATTAGTTGGAGGAGATAGGATGGAAATATTCTTACAATCTATAGATATTGAGCTTTGGTATATATGTGAATGAGGGACCATATGAAGCCTATGTTGATGATCCAATTACCAGTAGATGGAGACCAAAGACTAGGCAAGAGCTTACTCCTCTGGATAGAACAAACCTCACTCTAAATGCTAAGGTTATGAATGTATTGTACAATCCTTTAGATACCAATGAGTCCACTAGAGTGAAGGGATATAAAATGACAAAAAAAAAAAAAAATTGGAACAAATTGAATGAAATTCATGAGGGTAGTGATAGTATCAAGGAACCAAAGAAACTTGCTAGTCACTAAGTATGAATCTTTTAAGATAGAGCCTCATGAGAACATAGATAATATGTATTGCCGTTTGAACAACATTATCAATGATCTTGAGGCTTTGCAAAAGGAATATACCTTGGGAGAAAAGAATAGAAAAATCTTAAATGATTTGCCTAAGGAGTGGAAAAGTAAAGTCACAGCTATAGAAGAAGCTAAAGATTCAAATTCTATGTCCATTAAAATTCTTATAAATTTTCTAACTTCTTTTGAATTGAAATTAAAATCTAAGGTACAAGACGAAGAAGAGGTGAAGGTTAACAAGAATTTCCAATTGAAGTCTTCACAAGATGATGAAGAAAATCTATCAACTAATGGTGAAGACTTGGACATAGAGGGCAATGATTTAGCTCTACTCACAAAGAACTTTGAGAAATTCCTCACCAATAAGAGGAGATTTAGAAGAGGATAATCAAGCAACATCAATCAATCAAGCTCTTCAAGAAATAAAGGAAAGCAAAAAGTATCAAAGAAACAAAATGATAAGTGTTTTAAGTGTGGACAACTTGGACACTACATAAATGAGTGTCCTTCAAAGAAAAAGAACAAAGGAAGAGGTGAGAGAAAGATGAGATTCAATAACTTCTGAATCACATGAAATGAGTACAACTCCGATGGGAAGATTGAAAAAGAAACCGCTTGAATGGCTTTCATGGCAATTGGCGAAAATAAGGTAACTTCAAGTCATTCATCTTTAGATAAAAATGAATGTGATGATGATGATGATGGTCTTGAGAATTTTGTATTTAAATTACATAATAGTTTAATAAAGTCGTATCCTAGAAATAAGGAATTGAAATTAAAAATTAATTCCTTCCTTTGTAACAATGCTAGTTTAGTACAAGAGAATAAATGATTGAGAAATGAGAATGAAAAGTTGAAAAAAGAAGAGTGGACATGGCATAGAATTTAGAGGAATTAAAAAGGAAATTATAAGAGAGATCTACTTTCAATAACAAAATTAAGAGTGAACAAGAGAGTTTGAAGAAAATAATGAATGAACTGAGTGATTTTCTTAGAAGGAAAAAACAAGAAGTCAAGGATAAGAATATAACTAGAAGCATGCTTGGTACAAATAGATTCACATTGTATAGAAAGAATAGAATTGGATATATTAGACCCATGCATGTGAACAACTCTAATATTATGTGCAATTTTTATTATCAAGTAGGTCACATGAAAAATAATTGTTATGTTAGAAGAAATATGAGACAAGGTATGAGAACTATGTAGATTGTCAAAGATTGTGCCAACTCTTATGGATCCAAAAATGAAAAAGGGTACCAAATATATATATATATATATATATATATTTTGTGTAGGTATGCTTCAAGAACACCCCAACAAGGAGTCAAAGTGGTTCACAGATAGTAGATGTTCAAGACACATGACCATAGATCTATCGTTATTTGTTAAGCAAAGCAAAAAAATAGTAGAAAAGTCACTTTTGGAGATGACATGAAGGTTAAAACCATCGGAGTAGGTGATATAGGTAACAAAGATAATACTTTCGTTCAAAATTTTAGGTTAGTTCTTAGTTGCAATTTGTTGAGTTCAGTCAATTATGTGATAAAGATCTTTATGTTTTATTTAAAAGGCATCAATGTCTAGTACTTGACTCTAGTTATAGTGTAATATTTAGAGGTAAGAGACGTAATGACATCTATGTTGTTTTTCTAGATAAAATAGATTCCAATAGGATTAGATGTCTTAAGACAACTAGTGATGACCCTTGGCTTTGGCATAGAAGATGTTGTCATTTCATTATGGATTTGTTGAATGAGTTATCTAGGAAAGAACTTGTCCGAGAGCTTCCTAAAATCAAATTTGAAAAAGACAAGATTTGTGATTCTTGTCAATTTGGAAAACAAACAAGGTCTTTTAAACCAAAAAATTGTGTTTCTACTTCAAAACCTTTGGAGCTTTTACACTTGGACTTGTTTGGTCCTACCTCAATTGCAAGTCTCATGGAAAAAAGATATGTTTTTGTTGTGGTAGATGATTACTCAAGATACACTTACGTGCTATTTCTTGCACACAAGGATGAAACTTTTAAAAATTTTATTTCTTTATTTGTAAAAGTTTAAAATTTGTTAAACTTAACCATTGTGAAAATTAGAAGTGATAATGTAACTAAATTTAAAAATTGCGATTTTCACGATTTTTGTGATCACAATGGTATTACACATTAGTTTTTAACCGCAAGAGTTTTCCAACAAAATAGTGTTATTGAAAGAAAAAATAAAACTCTTCAACAAGCTGCTAGAACAATGATAAATGAATGTGATTTACCAAAATATTTTTGAGCCGAAATGGTCAATACGGCTTGCTATGTTATGAATAGAGTTTTATTATAACCTATCTTGAACAAAACCTGTTATGAACTTTTGTTTGGCAAAAAGTCAACCGTTGGCTATTTTAAAGTTTTTGGATGCAAATGTTTCATTTTGAATATAAAAGAACATCTTGGCAAACTTAATAAGAAAACAGATGAAGGCATCTTTTTAGGATGTGCAAGTGATAATAGAGCCTATAGAGTGTATAATAGGAGAACCTTAGTAGTAGAAAAGGCCATTCACATTACTTTTGATGAATTACTTGATGTAGTTACAAAGGATATTGGTGTGTGTGTTAAAAAAAATTAGAAAATCTTACTCTTTAAAAATAGCACACCAAAGGAAGTAGTTAGTACTACTGGAGATATAGTTGATGAAAAGAAAAATAATAATACTGCAAATGATTTACCCAAAACTTAGAGATTTGTACCCAAGAAAAAAGTTCAATTCTCCCATCATACTTATTTCAAATTCATCTTGTATCATACTAGAAAATTTTTTACAAAGATCTTCATTTGTAGCACCAAAAATAATATCACCAACACCAATTTACACTTTCACTAAGTTAGACAAGAATGAAGAAGGTAATAACATGGAAGAAAAAGGGTATAGAGGTATGATAGGTAATTTTTTTTATCTTACCACTAGTAGACCCGACATTATGTTTGCCATTTGTCTATGTGCAAGATTTCAATCATTTCCTAAAGAGTCTCATTTGTTAGCCGTTAAGTGTGTTTTTCGGTACCTCAAAGGCACATTACTTGGATTATGCTATCCTAGATCTAATATATTTGATCTATAGGGTATTATGATGCCGACAATGTAGAATAGATAAAAAAAAAGTACTAGTGGGACTTGTCATCATCTAGGCAAGTGTTTGGTATCATAGTTTAGCAAGAAACAATGATCTATATCATTGTCCACTGCGAAAGCCAAGTATATTACTATGGGTACATGTTGTGCTTAGTTGCTTTAGATGAAGCACACTCTTTTAGATTTTGGTTTGCAGTTTCAAATTGTGCCCATTAGGTGTGATAACACTAGTGCAATCAGCTTGACCAAAAATCCCATTCAACACTCTAGAACCAAATATATTGATATCAAACATCATTTCATTAGAGATTTGGTTAAAAAAAGTGAGATTAATGTTGATTATGTGTGCACAAGTGATCAGTTGGCTGACATTTTTACAAAAGCATTACCTCTTGAATGTTTTGAATTTTTAAGAACAAAACTGGGCATTCTGTCTCTAGATTGGTCTGCCTAAGTGTTTGTTCAGACGGCTGATCATTGTCTTTTCATATTCTAAAGTTTTCAACGCTTTGGACGACTGAAAGAATTCTTCGAATGTCCGAACACTTTTTGTTTTTCCACAAAAAAAAAAAAAAACCTTCGGACACTCGATTTAGATTTTTGGATGGCTAAAGAGAGTTTCAAAATTTGGAAATGGACGATCGTTCGACCATTGTTCTTCCAATCGGACGGGCCGAATATTTCAAATTCCAGAATCCTAACTTATTTCAGACACATAGTAGGATGACTTAAACATCGTTCAAATGTCCAAACAATTCTTTTTCAAGCATAAATTGGGTTTGGAACATCATTTTTTTAAAACTTCTTTTCCCTCTCAACAGTCAAGCGAAAACTCTCTCAATCAAAGTCAAAATCTCATTAGGTAAGATCATTTTTTCTTTCAAAAAATATCATTCACAGTGCATTAGGAGTTGTTTAGCCCATTTTATCAAGGATTTTTTCATCAAATCAGTTGCTATCTATGCGTTTTTTCTTCAAAATTTTGCCTGCAATTTATGTGATTTTGAAAAGTTTTTGATTAATTTTTTCTTCTAAAATATGTTTCTTCTTACTTCGTATTGTCATTAAACCTCTTTTACCAAATCATAGTCACTGATTTTTTGTTGAGTTATTCAAAAGAGCCATATTTTTTAGTTGGTTTCGAGTTTACTGACCCCCTCTTCTCTCTTTAGTTTATATAAGTTGATGATGAGGAATACAGTAGATAGCAGTGCTGGTGCTGGTGCTAGCGCAAGTGAGCATAAACAGAAAAAGAGTAGTAGAGAGACCACTCACATTAATCCCCAATTGCCTCAAATTCTAAAACTACCTTGCCCTAGTTTATTGATAAGAATGTTGAAGAGAGGTATTTGCTTTAGCTTAAAAAAAATGCTCTTTTTTCAGCGCAGTAGTTTATAGTCTGAACTTAGAAGATTGAAATTAGATTTTATTGGTAACAAATTTTCTAAACAAAGTTGGGGATATTTACTTTTTCTTAATGCGAAATCTTATCCTGAGATGCTCATACAATTTTTTGCTAATATGATAAAAGGCAAATTTGATGCCATTGTGTCTAGAATCAATGGGCTTGACATTGTCTTTAATTCAACACAAATAAATCACATTTTAAAATGCCGGCCTAAAGAAAACCCTCCAATTTCTGGATTCTTTTCTTTTTCATCTTGGGCCACTTATGAGCATCAGTTCAATTTTGATGAACTTAAATCCTTTTTTAATGTGACTTTCAATATAGCTGCTCAAGCTAAACCATCCTCCTTGAGTCCTATTCATAGAATTTTGTTTGCAATGGTGACTAACATATTAACTCCCACATTTGATCATCGTAGTGAACCAAATAGGATGGAATTATATGTGTTTGATTGTGTTTTGAAAGAAATTCCACTTGATTTCGTGTTTATCATGCGTGAACTTATACTTGATACCTAAAGAAATATGCCTTTTAGAAAATTTCTTACTCGCTGTATTCAAATTTTATCATATTCCTCTCACAAGTAATTGTACTGAGAATCCATCATTCACCTTTTCATATTTTGAGACATTCCATCTTAAATTTTATAATGATGAATGGATGACTAAGGCACAATACTTAGCTCTTAAGACATCCTCTCAGCCTTCATCCACTCCTCCTTTCACTTCTACATCTCATTCACCATCACCTCCTCCTATTTCTAAGCCATCCTTTTCTATCCCATCTCAGACCATTCCTATTTTTTGTCATTCTACATCCCAGGATAATTTGTCACAGATTTTATCTTTATTTCAAAAGTTGGACAAAAAGTTGGACAATGTAGCAGTAAGGCAGGCTAAGATTGATGAGAATCAAGCGAAGTTGTTAAAGGAATTTAAGTCTTTGAGCAAGACAGTTGATTGCATTGAACATGGGCAATTGTTGAGGATGTCCTTTGGGATACAAAGTTAGTACAACGCATTTAAACAACAAACTTTGGTTCAATCAGAGGAAGAAGAAGATGAAGGGTCAGGGGATGAAAAGTAGAATGAAGACCAGGAAAACCCACAGGATAGAGCTCAACAGCATACATATCCTTCACCTACTTCACATGAGCCCTTTGAGCAGTCACTACATTAGCCTGAAATGACTATGACTGGTGTTACGAGTACTTCATGAGAGACAACTCATACCATTCAGGTCGACTCAGAGGACACCCATCTCAGCTACGGTCCATTTTATTATATCAGACACGACAAAAAACACCGGTCCATTTTGGTATTGCACGTGAAGACTTCTAGGCTTTCCATATCCTTTATCACAAAATGGCTAAGCGTAGCCACGCTTTGGTCAGGAGAAAAAGTACTAAAAACTGAAATGCCCGTGAGATTAAAAACTCAAAATCCAGCAAAAGCAGAGAGTTGATGTGTACTTTGGAATCGAATGTCATTTGGTTTACTTCGTCAAATCCTGTTAGGAAAAAAGATGCTTTTTATTCTGTCCAGCTCTTTGAAGGATTTAGGTATTTAATTGATTGGTTCCCTTTTTATTTTCGGCTTATTCTAGAGAAAGAGAAGGAATAAAAAGTTTTTGTTGATAGATGTGGATGTTGAGAATGGGGGCAGATTTCTCAAAATAATGTACTTTAAAAAAAAAAAGTCTTCAATTTGGGGACTTTTTAGACAGCTTTCTAAGAGTAGAGTCGCTGCACACACCTTGTGCGATGACCGAAGGGTTTTTTTTTTTTTTTGTTTGAGTTTCAGATGTGTGTCAAATGGCTATTTTTTTAAATTAAAGGTGTGTTAGTGGTGAGGGGATTAAAATTGCAATTGTGGGAATTTGTGAGTGTCACCGCACAGAGGGTGTGCGGTGACACTCACTGATTCCCACAATTGCAATGCAGTCCCCTCCAAACCTAAACCAAAGCAATTTTTCTTTTTCTTTTTTTTTTTTTTTTTTTGAGTTTCAGACATCTATAATTTTCTTTTTTCAAGTTGCAAGTGTGCTACTGGTGAGGGACTAAAATTGCAATTGTGGAAATATGTGAGTATCACCGCAACAAAGGGTGTGCAGTGACACTCACTAATTCCCACAATTGCAATGTAGAATTTATTTCCACTCATTAATTCGCTAATTTTTAACATTTATTTGCCCATGAATGGAATTAATGTAGTCATTAATTTATATGACTTGTATTATTTGAAATACATAGGTGTAATATGCATTTTAATTTGTTTTGTAATTAATTATGCTAATTATGATTAGATAATTAGTATATGGAAAGACATTGTTAGAATTTTTTGGTAGTCAAGAATTTTACATTCATATTTTTGGGAATATTGAAAATTGAATTAAATAATTTATTGACTTGAAATGGTAGTTGTGCGAGTAATAGTGATGTTAAAATATTATTTGAAAATATGAGTTTATTATTCTGTTAAAATTATTTTGTCTTATATTTAAATTAATTTTATATAGTAATGTTCAAATGTTTATTTTTCCATGGATAATTACTTATGTTAAAATCTTATCTATTATGGATAATAAATTGGTTATTATGATAAAAAAATTAAAATGCCTTTATCATGATAGATAAGTTTATGATAAAGGCATTTTAAGTTTTTAACATAATAACTAATTTATTATCCATTATAGATAACATTTTAACATAACTAATTATCCATGGGAAAATAGACATTTTAACATTACTATATAAAATCAATTTTAATATAACACAAAATAATTTTAACATAATAATAAAGCCATATTTTCAAATAATATTTGAACATTACTATTACTCACACAACTACCATTTCAAGTCCATAAATTATTTAATTCAATTTTCAATATTCCCAAAAATATGAATGTAAAATTGTTGACATATACCAAAAAATTCTAACAATTATTTCCATATACTAATTATCTAATCATAATTAGCATAATTAATTACAAAACAAATTAAAACGCATATTATACCTATTTATTTCAAATAACACAAGTCATATAAATTAACTACTACATTAATTCTATTCATGAGCAAATAAATGTTAAAAATTAATGAATTAGTGAGTGGGAATTAATTCTACTTTGTAATTGTGGGAACTAGTGAGTGTCATCGCACAAAGAGTTTTCACAATTGCAATTTTAGTCCCTCACCACTAACACACCTGCAACTTAAAAAAAATTACACACATCAAAACTCAAAAAAAAAAAAAAGAAAAATTCCTTCGGTTTAGGTTTGGGGAGGACTACATTGCAATTGTGGGAATTAGTGAGTGTCACCGCACACCCTCTGTGTAGTGACACTCACAGATTCCCACAATTGCAATTTTAGTCCCTCACCACTAACACACCTGTAACTTAAAAATATATATATATATATATATATATATATATATATTAGCCATCTGACACACATCTAAAACTCAAAAAAAAAAAAAAAATTTCTTCAGTCACTGCACAAGGTGTGTGCGGCAACTCTAGTCTTAGAAAGCCATTTAAAAGGTCCCCAGATTGAGGACTTTTCTCTAAAAGTACATTATTTTGAGAACTCTGCAGAGAACGGGCAATGGGATTCGGCTTCTTTTTAACATTGTCTTTTTATGTTTTTGCCCCACAATCTTAAACAAAATCAGTAAGTACCATGCTTTCTTTCTTCTTTTTTTTTTTGTAATATATTTGAAATTTCAAATATATCAATTAATTCTATGATTTTTTTTGTTAATTTCAAATAAATAAATCATTTTACCAAATTTTTTGGTCAATTTTTGAATTAAAAGTTTGTTCTGTGAATTTTTATCATATCATAGTATGGTTCAGAAAAGATGTAAATAAATGAGTACATGGAAGAAGACGATGGGATAGAGGTAAATGAATTAAGTAAAACACACTGGCTTGGCATTTAGGAGGAGAAGGAAAAAAAAAGGGTAGATTTAAGATTGGGAGTCACACTCCAATTGTGTGTGACAAAAAGTTTGGGAACTCATCCCAATACTAATTTGGGAGCCTCGCCCTAACTGTGTGAGGCAAAGATATACATGTAATGAGAATTGATGATAAAAAAATTAAAATAAAACACACTCAAATTAATGACAAAAAAAAAACCTACAATTTTACAATGTACATGATATAATGATCGAAATCAAAGCAGTAGATATATTCGGACCAAATCAAATTGCAAGTACAATTACCAACTAAATCAAGCTTTCGTCTTAAGGGATATTTGCTAAATTAGTCCCTCACATTATCACAGAAAACTTTTTGAGTTCCTAACATTTAAAATTAGCCAAATCAGTCCCTAACATATCAAAAGTGTATTCCAATTGGTCCCAGTAATCATTTTTGCTTAGTTTTCAAAGGAAAATTTGTCAAATTGGTCCCTAATGTTGCTGGGTAAAAATAATCACTAGGACCAATCGGAATACACTTTTGATATGTTAGGGACTGATTTGGCTGATTTTAAATGTTAGGGGCTAAAAAAGTTTTTTGTGATAATGTGAGGGACCAATTTGGCGAATTTCTCAATAAAAAATTACGCAAAAAAAAAAAAAGCTAAGCTGCCTTCTTCCACGAAAGATTTAGGAAACTCATTCACTATAGTTTCTTATTTTGTTAAAAGAACATGCTATACAATATGCAATCTCAATTAGTTATCCTCCATGACATTCAAGATATCGTAGTTTGATCTTTTGCAGTGTATCCACAACAACTTTCATACTAAGCCTTTCTTTAGGAGATTCTGGAACACAATTTAGGGCCAATTTCATGATTGATGACAAACACTCCAACTTTTCTAATAATGTTCATCATCAGGCATCAACAAGTCTGCATCTATAACTTGAAGAATTGCATTAGGCACTGAATCTTTACCCAACTCTTCAAGTTTAGATTTGCATCGAACATTTCATCACTGGGCCTTCTTCTTGTAAAGACTTCCATCAGCAAGATTCCATAGCTATAGACATCACATGCTGTTGATACTAATCCTTCCAATCCATATTCTACAAGAAATATTGCAATCCAAGAATCATTAGAAAAAGAATATGAAAGAAAAATCATGTAATAGAAATGTCACTAATTAAGATTACCTGGTGCCATATAACCAATTGTTGCTAAGGTCTTAGTAAATGCAGTGCTTTCCTCTTCTCCCAAGAACTTTCGCAATTCCAAAATCACTTACATGGGCAACCATGTCTTCGTCAATGAGGACATTACTCGGCTTCAAGTCACAGTGAATCACAGGCGTCGAAGATTCATTGTGCAGGTATTGCAATGCACTTGCCACATCTATCATGATGTCCAATCTTTGCAATATATTCAACATATAGTTAGGAGAGTACAACCATTTCTCAAGGCTCCCGTTGCACATGTATTCAAGGACCAAGGCCTTAAAGTCATGGTTCGTGCAACTGCTGATGACTTTGACGAGATTCCGATGGCGAAGGTTGCAGAGTACATCACATTCTACATCAAAACTCTTATCTGCACGTTCAAGTTGCAAATTGAATACCTTTACGGCCACAACCCTTCCATCATTCAGAATTGCTTGATAAACTGATCCGAAAACTCCCAGAGCCAAGTAAATTGCTTTCACTATAACCATTGGTTGCACTGTAGAAGTTCATAGTAAGAAACTCTTGCTGCTGTTGTTACTGGTAACAAATCTGTTGCAGTTGGAATCTTATTTTTCCTCTGATATCTTAAGAATACAACTGTCAAGGCCCAGACAACCATAACAGCAATCCCTGGTAAGATAAATGCAAGTAGAAGCACCTTTTTCAATCTTGATCTATGTTTTGGATTGGTTTGGCATGGTGGGACATGAAATTTTGGATCTCCACACAAAGCATCATTGGAAATGAAGGATTCACTTGTGAAGTTTCTGAAAGGACCCGCAGAGGGAATTTCACCGCTCAAATGATTAAAAGAAACGTCGAGGACTTTCAAGTATTGAAGTTCCTCCAATGACTTGGGGATCAAACCAGAGAGGCTGTTATTTGACAAGTCCAAGGATGTTAGGCTTAACATGTTTCCGAATGATTCTGGAATGGATCCTTGTAACCGGTTGTGTGCTAAAGAAAGGTTTTGTAGGTTCAGTAGATCTCCAATTGTTGCTGGAATGTCCCCTGAGATTTGATTCATTGACATGTCAATTGATATTGCAGCCTTCAAATTTCCAATCTCGAGAGGCAATGAGCCAATTAAAGAGTTCGAGGCTAAGACAAGCACCAGGAGATCTCTGAGCTTCCACAAGCTTCCAGGAATACTAGAGGTCAATAAGTTGTAACGCAGGTAAAGACCCTGAGAGATGTCATATTGCCAAAACAATCTGGAATGGTTCCTGGAATTTGGTTTTGGCTAAGATACAACTCAGCTAGGCTGTGCATCCTACAAAAGTTATCTAGACTGCCCCTAGTTTGTTTCTCATGAGAGACAGCACCTGAAGTTTTGCAAGTCTTGGATTGTTCTTGGAATAACTCCAGTCAACTGATTGTCTTCTAGAGAAATCAAGAGTAGACTGCTCAAGTTGCCAATTTCACTTGGGATGGGACCTTGAATATTGGAAGCCATTGCTTTGAAATATTTTAGTGAAGTAGAAAGATTCCCAATGGAAGTTGGAAGAATCCCATTGAGTGGATTCTCAGCTAGCTCTAAGTACTTTAAATACTTGCACTTTGTCAAGGAAGTAAGAAAGTCCAGCTCCGAAGACGTTGGATCACTGGTTAAATTGTTATCGGAAAGAAGATAGAGATTCCAGGAGTTCAAGATTCCCAAGGGAGTTGGGAATTAAGCCAGTGAATTGGTTTGAATTGAAGGATAGAATGGTTAATTTAGAGCAATTTACAATAGAAGTTGGTAAAACTCCCCCAATGTTATTTCTGCAACAGAAAAAATCTCTAAATTAGGCAATTAGGTAACCAATATTTGACGGAAGACTGCCTGTGAGGTGATTGAATCCCAGTGAAATCTCACGCAATGTTGAGAGGTTGAAGATCCCAGTGGGTATGGAGCCATTTAATTCATTGAATGGAAATAAAGTTTCTCCAATTTGTGAAGGTTGGACATCTCTTCTGGTATTACACCTATCAAATGATGCATGAATGTAATAAGAGTAATTTTTTGAAGAATCCAGAAAATAAGCACTTTTAACAGGTTGTAGGACAAGATTATAAAAACTAAGCCAAGCTAGGATGTAAAAGTGAAACTCTTCCCTCGTGGTAAAATTTTTACCTGTTAAGAAGTTATGGGAAAACTGAACAGCTGTAAGCATGGTCAAATTCCCAATTTCTTTCTGTATAGACCCTGTGATTTGGTTACGTTCTATACCGAACTCCTTCAGATTACGAAGATTGCCAATCTCTCGTGGAATGACACCTGCCATTTTCCAAGAATTTGTCCGTAATTTATAAATCTTGCCCGCAAATAAGTGTTAAAAAAATATTGACTATTGAAACGTAAAAGAACTACTATACTAAAGTTTGTAGAAAATGATTAATTGGAAGGAAGTATATTGATTTCATGTCATGCTTAATGCTAGGAATAACTAGTAGTACATTGTTTGAACAAGGGAAAATGAATAAAAGAGCTTAGGTTCAGCACTATACCGTGTGAATTGTTGCTTCCAAGGTATAATCCCTGAAGCATCTCTAAATTGCCCATTTCTTTAGGTATGGTTCCAGTGAATTCGTTGAATGCAAACGACAATATCTCAAGCTGTGAACATTGAGATAAATTTGATGGGATTTCGCCATGTATCTGATTAAAAGGTAGATACATGTCTTTGAGATTTGGAAGATGGTGGCATAAGTCAACAGGAAGAGTACCCGATAAGTTATTGAATGTTAATACAGCACGTTCCAAGGTTGAAATGTTGAACATGGTCGCTGGTTTGAAACAAACCAATACATTACCTCTAAGATTCAGAATTTTCAAGCTATGAAGGTTCCCAATCTCTTCGGGAATCTTTCCTCTCAGGGAATTACCCTCGAAATTCAGATGTGCGAGTTTCGACAGGTTTGAGATGGAAGAAGGAATCGGACCACTAAAATAGTTTTTGTAAAATCCAAGATCCGAAGTTCTGGAAATTGACCAAACCACAATGGGATATCTCCAGTGAGGTTGTTGGAGCTTAAATTGAAGAACCTTAGGCGGTGTAAGCATGACAACTCTTGGGGAAGATTTCCACGGAAGTAGTTTATTCCCATATCAAGAGAAACAAGAAAAGAGAGGTTTCCCAATTGTGGAGGAATGGTGCCTGTGAGTCCCATTCCTGAAATATTCAAAGAAGTAACTCTTTGGTGTTTATGGCCGCACTTGACTTCAATCCAGTCACAAACATAAGAGGTGGCAGCATTAGAAGACCAGTTTATTGACAAGAATTGGTAAGGATCTGAAGTGATGTGGGCTTTCAGGGCTAGGAGAGCAGATTGATCAGTGGCAATATTTGTTTTCTTCATGGCTGGAGAAGCCACAATGGGACGGTATTGCACAAAAACAAGAGCAAAAAGGCAGTAGTAGAAGTGTCTCTCCATATCAACCTCGATGAATTTGGAAATGTTGGACTTTGAAATTAGAGCATCTGTATCTGGTATATGGACGTGTTAATTTCACAATCGGAAAGTTAGCATTTACTATGAGAGTAATTTCAAATTTGCATTTCAAAACCATTTCAGCTGAATTGTGATCAAATTCCAGTTTGTTTTTTCCTTGAGGATTTGACTCGGGCGACTCCCAAGTCCAAAATCCAGCATGACTATGACATGAATTGACAGTAGAATACCCAGAAGGGTACTCCCAAGCGACTTCTCTATGCCCAAGTCCAAAATTCAACATGAAAATGACATGAATTGACAGTTAAATACACAAAAGGCTACTCCAGTCATATTACTCTGTTTAGCAGCGTGTACAGGACGATAAGAATTGATATTGGAATTCAAACTTGATGAAATCATGCATTTTGTGTTACTGTACAATTATTAGTACTCCTACACGGCAGAAATTAACTCTGTGAATAAAATGCAATTAATCACAAGCTCATTAAGTTCTATTGAATCGTTGACGACAAGTACGTTTGCAATCTATTCTCTTTCCCATTTGTTCAAAACTAGCCATCAATTTACATATATACATATATATATATATATATATATGTATGTATGTATATCCATATGTATATATGTATACAGTAGATTGCTCACGGAAATTGTCCAATAAGGAATTAATCAACTGATGGTTTTAGGCTGACTCAACCTAATCTCTAGTATACACAAAAAATACGTTCTTTTTTGTCCTATTATTCTTGTTCCCTGTCCCTTAAAAAGAGACACTGACTTATATATCAAAACAATTAAGCATTGCCTCAAGTTCTTGTTACCTCTTTATCTTTGTTCAATGAGCATAGGTTAAAAAAAGTAATGTGTTTAATTTTTTTTTTAATTTTGGAACTTTTTCAAAACTTTCTTTTATAAAACGGAATCCAGTCAGTGAAATTTTAAAGAAATTTTATTGGTTTTTCCGTTCACATCATAATAGCAAATGTTTATTTTCTTAAAGTAAAAATTCTTCATTTTGAAAAGTCTTTTTTTTTTTTTTTGATCAAGTGCTGCTGTATTATATGTTTGTTGCCTCACACAAGGGGTGAGACTCCCAATGATGTATTAGGTGAAGCTTTAGACTGTTTGTCGTACACAATTTGGAGATATGGCTTCCCGAATCACCTAAATCCCCCTCCCTAAAAACCCCCTATCTACTGCAAGTTCTGGGATTTGATCCCAAGACCTGCAGCAGGGAGAGACCCTACCACTGGGCCGTTAGCCTGGTGCCTATTTTGAAAAGTCTTAAACGCAAAATTCTAGCGGCAACTTTCGGCCGTGGAATGAAATACAAATTCCAGAATATTTGAATCAAGAAGTCGTCATACGTTTTCTTCCCTTTGATGGTGGAATTTACCTGCAGATGTTGTGAAGTTAATCAATCTTAAAATTATCAAGCAACTATTTCTTATTTTCATTGAGCAGTCAGCTTCCACAGGTTTTTAACGCGTGAAAGACGATTAGAATGATTCTCTAATTATTTTGCTAAATGTCTTCTTTCCTCGTTCCATATCCATGCTGACAGCCATTTAACAGACTCCAGACCACATGCCATTTTGAGTTTTGACGTTGAGGTGAGAACGGGGGAAACTTAGCCAATGAGCAAGACCCAGGGGTAAGAGTGGCAATTTCCGACCTGTAAACACAAAACAAACTTAACACGAAAATAATAAATTTTGTTTAAAATTTGATGGGTTTGGGTAGGAATCACATCGAAGCCAACTGAGCTGTCAAATAAGCAGGTCTGGTTAGGTTCTTAACGGGTCGACCCCCTTTGATTTTCTGACCTATGAAATGTTAAAAAAAAAATGTTTAACAAAATAGAAATGGGGATAAGCAATTTGAACTGAAAAATTTGGAAGCAGCTCTTGTTTGGTTTAATGTTGGAGAAAGAAAACGAGGATAATAATCAAGTATTTATTCTACGGCATTCTTCACTTAATTATTAATACTCTACAACTCTTACCATATCTTTCTTGAGTATAATGGTTAAACAATATAACTCTTTAATTTTGTGCTTTTTTTTTATAGTGCTCAAAAGTGAATTCAAAAGATAGTCTAAATTAGACTAAGAAAATTAAGAACACATACAATGATTAGTTTAAGATCACACATAATGATGGAAGAAAATATGATTTCTTTTTGTTTTATAATTTTTCGCAGGTCATGATCCACCAACCTATGGCAAGTCATGTTCGAGTCAAGTATGTTAACCCGTTTCGCATCAGGAGGTCAAATTCAGTTCGGCGAGTTTTTTAGTTATACTTGCGTCTCAACCTGTTATCCAACCTGATTGCCACTCCTATCAAGGGATGAGAATCGGTGCGAACTAGCTAGGGATTGTTATGGTCGACTCTAAGTTAAATTGGCATCTTTCACGCTTTTACATAGGCTGTTGCCTTTTTTATCATCTTTTGCTATAGTAACGTACCTTGTTGTCTTAGCGCCTGAATATTACTCGGTTTAGCAATGTGAAATTTAATACCTTGGCACTTGCAGGCTCAAAGTGGTGATATGAGTTGATTTATAAAACCTTCGAGGATTCAATATAAAAAAAAAAATTGCACTATAAAATCCTTGCCTCATTAATGTAACTTGATTAAGTGTTACATTCATTTTTTTTTTTTTCGAATTTGAAATGTGCGGCTTAATTTAGGCATATTGAAGTGAGCCAATCTAAATTCTTAAGTGTCAAGTTACTTGATACTGTAACATGTACAAGATCATATAAATTGACAATTAAATTCAGGGAACAAATAGAGGATTGAGCTGTTAGAGCTTCACGACTTCATCACAGAGGTCAAAGTTCGAACATTAATACTAATTTTTCTTCTCTCATTGTAATAGTATAGGTATTATAAAAATAATAATATAATTCAAACTTGATGAACCAATGCAATCCATATTTATCTACCAACACCAATTTTTCTTCCCTCATTGTAATAATATAGGTCTTATAAAAAAATAATATAATTCAAACTTGATAAACCATGTATTTATCTACCGACATCAATTTTCCTTCCCTCATTATAATAGTATGCGTGAATGAAATGCAATTAATTTCCATTATAAATTCGTTTCAATCGTTGAGAACATGTAACCATATATTCATTTTCCCAATTTAAAATACCATCTTCTTTCCTACTCTACCAAATTGCATATGCTAGGAACACTGAGCAAAAAGGCACTAATAATCATAAAATGTAAGTGAAATGAAAAAGTATTTTTGTTCCCGTCCCTTGAAAGGAAACACTGATTTGTAATAAACAATTAAGCATTGCCTCAAGGTTATTTTTGCCCTGTATCTTTGTTCAATAGACATAGTTTTTTTAGAGAGAGAGAGAGAGAGAGAGAGAGAGAGAGTATGTTTAATTTTTTATTTTAAATTATTTTAAATTTGGAACTTTTTCAAAACTCTCTTTTGTAAAACCGAGTCCAGGTCACTGAAATTTTGAAGTAATTTTACTTGGTTTCTTCAGTCGTATCATAGTAGTAAATGTTTGTTTTGTTAAAGTAAAATTCTTCATTTTGAAAAGTCTTAAACGCAAAATTCTGGCTAAAACTTGCGTCTCGGAAAGAATTACAAACTCATGAATGTTTGAATCAACAAGTCATCATCCGTTTTCTCACCTTTGATGGTGGAATTTATCTGCACATGTTGTGAATAATTCTAAGTTAATCAATGTGAATATTTCTCAGTTAATCAATCTTAAAAATATGAAGCAATTATTTATTACTCCCATAGACCATTACAGCTTTCTCAGTGTTTTAACGTGTGAAAGACGATTAGAATGATTCTCTAATAATTTTGCTAAATTTCTTCTTTCCTCATTCCATATGGATGCTGATAGCTATTAAGAGACACCATTCCACACGCTATTTTGAATTTTGACATTGAGGTGGGAATGAGAAAAACTTAGCGAATGACCAAGACCAAGGGGATGTTGCCTTTTACCATCTTTTACTGGCAATATCCTTGTCAGAGTAATAGGCAATACTATGTATACCACGGATCAAGCTACCAGCAATTCCATAGTTAAACGTATGCACAAAGATACTCATTGTATACCTAAAAATAGTACGTGAATGTAGTGAAAGAAAAATCACTTTGTCGTACCATCTAAAAGACCAAACAAAAGTTCTTTTCCCAATTGCCTGCTAAAGTATGAAAAATGGAATGGCTCAATTTGCCATTTCCGTCCACTATTCCCCTAATCATGAATTGCGAGCGCTATTCACGCGATTTGGAGTGGTTTCCTGAACGGAAATTTCTTGCTCAATTGAGTATGTGATCGGTATCATTTCTTTTCCACTTCAAATTGATTGACACAAACAAAACGTTAAAAAAACAGCTGGAATTTTAGAGATATTTCCTTAACCTAAAAATCTTCTGCAATTATTTTGCATGAAGTGTTGTAATCAACTCGAAGGCGACAGAGATGTTAGTACCTTCTTGAAGTCAGGCACGAAAGTTCTCGCATACCGCAATTAAATACCTCAATATTTATTTTTTCATTGAAGTCAATTTCCTTGCAGTTAATGGTGAATTCGCTTACTTTGTTGTTTGTGGCTTTAATAGTTTCAGAATTGTTGATGAGGGGCTAGATGGGTACTTGTAGAGAATGATTTTTTTTTTTTCTTTTTTGGGTGAAATATCACAAATACACTCCTCCAAATCAAGTGAGTAGCACTCGCAGCTTATTTTTGAAAGCATGGAGAGGTAAAATTGAAAAAAAAAAAATTTCGATGACAATGTGAAATTCAAAATTGCTTCACTGAGCAAAGAGGGTTCCCCACCCCCACCCCCCACCCCCCAACCCAACAAAAACACAACAAACAATATGCAAAGACGCAATGAGTTTATACCTCTTTAAAAGTTATTTCCCACGTCTAATTCCACTCATTCAAACTCAAAATAACTCAATCTTTGCATCAATTTTACTCTATAGGCTAGTCCAATCCATTAATTACCAATTCATTAAACTTGTTTGAATAATCGAGGACATGTATATTTGTAAACTATTCCTTTTCTCATTTGTTCAAATTAGCCTTCAATTTATCACCTCCATTCATCTCTTAACCAGATTGCTAAAGAATTTGTTCAATAAAGATCTTTTTTTTTTTTGGCCCAATTTTGAACCTAATCTATGCTAGACAAACCATCACTTTTGATTTAAGTAAATTGTTGCAATTTGCTAAACTCAAAGTTAGAACAGTCATTTAATTGCAATAATGGTCTAACTTATTTGGTTTTAGCAACGTGAGTTATGGTTTAGAACTAAAGCAACGTGTGCAATGTGTGCAAGACGCCTATCAAGGTGGACTTTAGACGTGATAAATGGTATTCAATCAATTGCAAACTCATTGCCTTTAGGGTGTCCACAATGGACTTGAATGACAGGTATAATGACAGGTATGATACGTTGATTGGAGTAAGTTACGTATTATTGTAGGCATGACTGGAGGCATTACCAATAAAATTTAGTATTTATTATTTATTACTTGTAATTTTGTTATTTAAATTATGAATATTATTTCCAGGGTGTTCAATTAATTTAGATACCATATTATTGTTCACTTATGATGATTATGATATTTTCTTATTGTTGGTATCATGGATATTGTTTAATAATTACTTAATTATTTTTAGAAAATTAGAATGTATTATTTTTTAGGGAGAGAAAAATATATGTTATTGAAAGTCAAAAATTAATAATTACATCTTGTACGTATAAAAAAATTTGAAAAGTAATGATTTTAGTAAAAGTTAGTGAATTATTTTTTAGAAAATAAAGAAATTATTAATGATAAAATAATTTTTCTTATTTATAGGATATAAGTTGGGACTTATTGAAGTAAGTATTTAATTTGACTGTGGGTCCATGCTATTATACTTTGTAGAGTGTAATCCTTTGTAGGTTAAAAGTGCAATAAAAGTGGGATAGAAGAAAGTTGATGTAGCATATGAATTACACTCTAGAGTGTAATTCATTGTGGATGCCCTTAGGAGGGGGAGCGATAATAAGAATAGATTTAGGATTGGGAAAATACATCCTCAATTGTGTGCCACTATTGAAAGTTTTATCCTACTTGTATGAGATAATATACATTGTAATATGAATAAAAAAAAAACTCATTTCAAAGGATAATGTGTAACCGCATCACCAAATTCAACCCAAAATATGGTGATATTATCAAACTCAATTAAAAAAATGATAAATTTTGAAGTACTACTTCAAAGATAACTATTATTACTGTAACTCTTTATTACCACATATTTTGCGTTGTAAATTCGTTTCAACCATTGAAGACATGTAACAAATGTGTTAATTTTCCCAATTAAAATTGCCATCTTCGTTCCTATCTCTAATGCGAGAGAATCCGGCCAAAAATGCAGTAATAACCATAAAATCCAAGTGGAAAAGGTTCGATGGAAGAGAGATTTTTGTTCCCTTTCCCTAAAAGGAGACAGTGATTTATATTAAAACAATAAAGCATCCCCTCAAAGTTATGTTAGCCCTTAATCTTTGTTCAATGGACACAGGTTTAACAAAAAAGAAATAATATGTTTAATTTTTTTATTTCAAATTTGGAAATTTTTCAAAACTTTCTTTTATAAAGCCGGGTTCAATTCACTGAAATTTTAAAGAAATTTTACTTGGTTTTTCCATTCATGTTATAATAGCAAATATTTGTTGTCTTAAAGTATTCTTCATCTTGAAAATTCAAAAGCAAAATTATTGAATTTATCATCTCCATATATCTCTCTAACATATTGCTAAAGAATTTGTTCAGTATAGGCTCAATTTTTTCCTTCTTTGCCCGACTTCAAACCTAATCTATGGTAGACAAACCAACAATTTCAATTTAAAAAAGTTGTTGCAATTTATTAAACTCAAAGTAGAACAGTCATTTAGTTGCAATAATGGTCCAAAGTTAGTCATTGTACAAAATATATAGACAATTGATTGCAAAAAACGAAGATGAAGAGCTTAATTCAAATGATTACATATTATAGATTCTGATTGAAAACAACTGTATGCCTCAATGGATAATTGAGTAAATAAGAAATGGCAATATTAAATTAATGCTCCTTGATTATTTTGTAATTACAAAACCCTCGTTGACTCAATATCATCTAAGCTAATCCAACGAAATTTATCAGGCAACAATATCATCACAGCTTCACAAGGTTCTAACGCGTAAAAGATGACTGGAACTATTCTCTAGAAAGGCGACGGACTCAAGAGCTGAACAACACAGATTGTATGGACCATGGACAGTGATCGGGCTCCAGAAAATGATGCGTGTGTGGGAATTGGGAATAGTCTCAGTTGACTCAATGGACCAAGTTAGTCATTCAAAATTTATAGATAAATTAACTATAAAACATGAAGACGAAAAAATTAATTCAATTTGCATATTGGGATCCTTATTATACACAATTATAAGAGTCTGAATGTATAGTTTGATAATTAAAAGAAAGTGGAACTACTAAATTAATCCCGTTGAGTTTTGCTGTAATATAAAAACCTTGATTTTCAAAATCATATAAATGATATCATAGTGAATCCATGTTAAAAAAGGAAGTTAATATAAACTTGAAAATATCATCAGAAATGTTGGAGAGTGAAGTTGAGGGAAAGCCAATAAAATCCACATTGAAAAAATGTCAGTTCTGTCTGAAGACTCTCAGGCTACACTCTCCTTTTCTAAGTTTGTATGGGTAGACTTGAACTGACAAGTAACCATTGGGCCCCACCGACAGACCCATAAGGTCTATGGGTGGGGCCCGTAATCCTGTTCCATTCAATACATGCAATAGTTGAAGTACAACTATCTTCATGGACATTTAAGCATGAGAGATTTAGATTATTAGGCTTTGTGTTCGCTCAAAGCCCAATTCAACACATGATCTGGACTATCCCGTCCTTAATTCCTCCATTTCCTTGTGTTCGCGACTCAATACCACTAGTCTTGTCTCATCCATACTTAATTCCTCCATTTACTTGTGTAATCGCAAACAGATACCACTGGCCTTGTTTTAATTCGAGTTAAAATTATATGAGATTCACTCTTATACCATTCTGTCACAACTCGGGCCTAAAGGTCCAAGTTATGACATTATTTCACATTGTACTAAGCTAAATCTCTCATGCTTAAATGTCCGTGGAGATAGTTGTACTTCAACGCTGAAATTGCAGGGTAGAAAAATGTTCGCAGTGGATGTACTATTTGCCTATTGTTTCCACTTGCTGCGACAGTTGTTCAACATAAAAGCAACTAAAATAAAGGATTTCGAAGAAATAGTCCTGCTCTTGGTTTTGGTTAAAATGTATGTTTTCGCTTCTTTTTATTTTATTTTATTTTTTTGTGATTTTGTACTTATAATAAGCTAGACAACAATTTGTAGATATTTCACTTTTGCATTTCTCTTTTTCTTTCGAAGGTATTGACAAATTCCACTCAATATTCTGGACATAAAAAATAGTAACCTCAAACTTATGAATTGTGAAATGTACTTCAATCGGCAATAACTTGGAGAGAAGGCTTATACTTCAACTATATTTTTCGACTCTTTACATGTAGGGGATGTATGATTTCGGGGAATCATAGAGGAAAATGGATGTCAGTAGTAATGGTACTTATTGTTGATGTTTAGAAAATAACTATCACAATCCTTCAATCAAAATGAAAGTGATTAGTTGGGATTTCTATAATTTATCTCAACTACTATTATATCAAGCTCATTGACTTTTTTGGAGGGGAATAATACCCATTTCATATTAAAGTAAACATGTTGGGAAATAGTCAAAACATGGGCTTAGTGAATGGATTTACAAAGCTGAGCAATTCTTTGAGATTGATCAAACAATGGAAGCTGTTAAGGTGAGGCTAGCTTCCATTCATTTGCAGGACAAGGCTTTCAATTGGTACCAATCATTCTAGATGACCAAGGAAAGGGTAGAATAATTATTTGGGGGGAAATTGTGGATTCATTATCTGCAAGATTTAGGAGTAGGTATTTATGGACCCAGTTGCTGAAGTCAAGAAACTAAAACAAGTAGGTTCCCTTCAACACTATCTTGATGAATTTGATATGAAGTAGAGTAAGGCAGATTTAACAGAAGCACAAACCATTAGCCATTTCAGGGTGGGCTAAAAGAGGATATAGAAATGTTAGTGAGGTTATTCAACCCCACTACGCTAAAAGCTGCTTATGCATTGGCCAATGTACAAGAGGTACCATGGTTTAAGAGAACTTCGATGGACTATGATGGCAAATTTCAAAGAAAAGCTGTCAAGATTCAACAAGGATCTGTGATAAGAGCAGCGGCTAACACCAACATGAACCAGAATATACCTAAATTAGGTACGTTAGCACTAGCTGGTCCTGCAAATGCTCATATAAAATACAATTAGAATTTGACTAGTAAAGAAATGGTTGAGAAAGAGACAACAGATGCTATTTTTCTAGTGTGACAAAAAATTTGTGCCTGGCCATAAATGCAAGAAGAGGCAATTGTACCTGCTAACAGTAGAGAATGATGAAAATGAGGAAGCAAAAATGCAAATGTGTATGAAGAGAATGATCAGTTAGCAAATGAGGACATAGTAGCTCCACAACTGTCCCTCGATGCTATCAATGAGATATGTAGCTACCAAACCATGAGGGTTAAAGGATGTGTGGGGACAAGAACCTTATTCCGCTCAATTGATTTTGGAAGCACTCACAACTTCATCGATATCCAAATAGCAGAATAACTGAGGTGTTCATTGGAACCAATTGCTGAGTTGAAGATGACTGCAGTTAATGGGCCTTCCAATAAGGAATGCAAGGTTATCAATTTACGGCAGATTTCCTAATCCTGTTGGAGTTGTCTGAATTAGGTGATATTGTTTGGAACTTCAAATAGCTACAGATGAAAGTCCAATTGGGTGAAAAGGAGTATGTACTGAAGCGAGAGGCTGGAAATCAAGTGCAGTTGATTGCTAATAAGAATATGCAAAGGCTAGTCACCAAAAACTTCTAACCATCACTAACGCAATGTTATGTGATTACTCTACGACCTAGCTCACTAAAAATAACCCTCCATTTACCAAAAGTAGATGTGGAAACAATGGCCAGCACATTACCTGAGATAATATCAAAGGTATTTACAAGGTTCAGTTCTGTATTCCACGAGCCTAAGGGCCTACCAACTCAACGATAGCATGATCATATGATTCCACTCAAAGAAAGAGTCCAAACAACATGCATTAGACCCATTAGATATGGAGCATTCTAGAAAGATGTCATTGCAAAAATAACTCAGGAGATGATGAATGCAGGAGTCATACAGGCTAGTAATTCTCTTTTTCTTCTCCTGAAATTTTAGTGAAAAAAAAAAAAAGATAATACATAGAGGACGTGCATTGATAATAGAAGCTTAAACAGCCTAACTATAAAAGATAAATTTCCTATTCCTATTATTGAAGAGCTACTAAAGGAAGTGCATGTGGCTTCAATATTCTCTAAATTAGACTTGAGATCATGTTATCACCATATCCGGATGCATCCAGAAGATGATTACAAGACTACATTTAGAACTTTTGTTGGCCATTATGAATTCTTAGTAATGCCTTTTAGCCTTACTAATGCACCGTCAACATTCCAAAGCCTCATGAATGAGGTTTTCAAGCCTCATCTGACGAATTTGTATTGGTTTTCTTTGAGAATATATTGGTTTACAACATTAGTTCGGAAGAACATTCTAACCATCTTATTAAGTATTCCAACTATTGGTGCATCACTCTCTATATGTGAAGCCAAGTAAATGTAACTTTGCTATGAATTCAGAGTATGTTGGCCACTACATATCTCACAAAGGAGTAACTAGATCCCCAAAGAAAGTCAAGGCTATGCAAGAGTGGCCAGTTCTTACATCAATAAAGCAACTAAAGGGATTCTTAGGCTTGGCTGGTTATTATCATAGATTTATCAAGAATTAAGCTCAGACTTTCTCACCCTTCAAAACTTTTGCTAAGAAACAGCATTGAGTTCACTTGAAATTCAGCAGCACAACAAGCCTTTGAAGCCCTTAGACAAGCCCTTATCTCGTCCCTAGTTCTAGCGCTACCCAACTTCTAGATAGATTTCATCTTGGAGACAAATGCATCAAGTACAGGCATTGGAGCAGTTCTTATCCAAAATGGGCATCCAATAGCTTATATTCACGAGATGTTGTCACCAAGACACCAATCCCTACCAGCTTATGATAGAGAAATTTTTGTCATTTAGTTTGCAATCAAGAACTGGGAGCAGTATCTGATGGGAAGATATTTTATAATCGAAACTGATCATCAACCATTAAATTCCTACTTGAACAGAAACTCACTACCCCAAGTCAATAGACATGGTTGGCAAAACTGATGGCGTATGACTATAACATCCAGTATAAACCAGGCAAATCTAATATAGCTACAGATGCCCTTTAGAGAGTTCATTCTTCAGATGTCAGCCTATATGCCTTATTAACTGTATCGACAAACCTCATGGACAAAGTTAGAACTTCATGGCAAAATAACCCCCATCTACAATCAATCATCCAACTCTTACAACAAGGTCAAGCCCTTTTTGGCTACTCATTGTCCATTGATAAACTGCTATGGAGAGGAAAATTGGTAGTGAGGTAACATTCTCAACTTTGAAAACAGTTGTTACGACAACTCCATGGAAGTGCGGTTGGAGAACACTTTGGAATTCACGCCACATACCAGAGAATGTCTACAATTTTGCATTGGAAATTTTTGTGGAAATTAGTCAAGGAATTCATAAGGCCATGTGATATCTGGCAATGTTATAAACCAGAGAATGTAGCTACCCCTGGTTTACTTTAACCACTACCAACCTCTCAATCCATATTCATGTTAACTATGGATTTTAATAAAGGTCTTCCAAAGTCCAAGAACAAGGATGTTATACTAGTGGCAGTTGATCGACTTACAAAGCATGTCTACTTTATTCCTCTGCCTCACCCTTGGACGCACATTAGTAGCTCCACTTTTCTTGGATAATGTCTACAATCTAATGGATTTCCAAAAACAATAATCAGTGACAGAGACCCAACTTTCATGTGCAATTTATGGCAGGAATGTTTCATAATATAAAGGGTGGAGCTAAAGCACTCTTCTTACCACCATCAAAGGGATGGTCAATCTAAGGTGGTAAATCGTTGCTTAGAATCATTCCTTCGCTGCATGGTAGGTGACCTACCAAAAAGTTGGTGCAGCAGGATTTCACTAGCAAAATTATGGTACAATACTTTGTACCATGCAACTATTAATATAAAACCCTTCCAAGCTTTATATGTGTTCCCCCCCACTATTGCATCTCTTTTATTTTCCAAAGAATTCACCGATAGAAGCAGTGGACATTTTGTTGTAGGAAAAGGAAGCCATAATTTAACTCTCTAAGGCTCAACAACGAATGACAGCTCAAGCTAACAAGCATCACACAGACCGCTCCTTCGATGTTGGAGATATGGTTTACCTTAAACTTCAACCATATTGACAAAATTCTATAGTTACGAAAGAAGTACCAAAATTGGCTGCAAAGTACTTTGGTCTATTCAAAATACTAGACAAGATTGGTAAGATTACTTGCAAACTAGACTTGCCCCTCTTCATCTCTAGTACAGTGTTCCACTTCTCTTAGCTCAAGTCTTCCCTGAATAATGCTCAAGCATCCTCAACCTTGCCACCATCTGCCTTACCTACTGCTACGTTAAAACCAATGGCAATCTTGGATAGACGCATAATAAAGAGAGGTAATGCTGCAACTGTACAATGGTTGATTCATTGGACCAGCTCATCATTAGTTGATGCAACATGGGAATTTGCCCAAGATATTCAGCTATGGTTTCCAAATTTTCCCTTGACACAAGAGATTCAAATGGGGAGAGTGATGTTATGTAGTGTTTTAGTGATAGCAAAAGTTAGCTAAAGTTGCTGAGCTGTAAATGTATCTCTCGCCCAAAAGTAGTTTGCGGCAATTGAGGATAACAGAAATGGTTAGAGAAGAATAGTAAGATAGAGTCTAGAAACCATTGATTGATGTATGGAAACAAGAGGCGGGCAAAAATAACCAGAAAACTGAAAAACTGTAATAAGTGGTCTATTATGAACCAAAAAATGAGGATAACCGAACCGAATTTTGAAAGCGATTAGGTTAACCAAATCTCATTTGTAAAAGCGGTTCCGGTTTCGGATATCAATTTTCAAAAATTGCGGTTTACTAAACCCGTACATATATACGTCTTAAAGACTAATATTTGTAATGTTATAGAGGAATTGAGGAATATTAATTCATTTGATTGTCAAGTTTAAGATCATTTTAAGACTTAAATATCTGATTTGATTTTTCTTTCAATTTAATTTCTTGATGCTAACTAAAAAATTATTTTTATATAACTGAGATACGTAAAATTTTTTACTCTTTAAAAAAGTAACTTTTTTTAACCTTTTTTACTTTTAAAAAGAGCAAATGCAAGAGTTTCAATTTGTAATTTTATTGCTTGTTTTTCAAAGTAATCGAAATTGTATAAGCATTTTTTTAATTTAAGCAAAAGTTTATGTTATAATATTTTAATCTATTTTGTCAAATTAACTTAATACTATACAGTTTTGGTTATCCGCGGTACCTGACCCTCTTTAACCGGATAACCGATAAGTGGTTAATCAATTAATGAGGGTCGGATACAGTTTATAGATTAAGCGAACTGGTACAAGTGGCTCCAGTTAGAATATTAGGTATGTGAACCGATTAACCGGTCCATGCTCACCCCTAATAGAAGCAATGTTGTATTGTGCAAAGCGGTAAAGGAATAATACAATCAGCTCATATCTCTCTCTAGCTCTAGGTTTCTCTCTCTCGCTCTTTTCTCTTCTACTCTACGTCTCTTTTCTTTTGTTTCTTCTCCTACAAGTTGTTCTGGAACTAGTCTTGCAAGGAAATTCTCGCAACATCGAATTTTTAGTACTTTTTTTTTTAGGCCAAAATTAAAATACTGGGAAGGGAATCGAAAATCCTCCTCCTGCATTGACACACGTGGAAAAAGAAAGTCCAGTCAGCAAGTTAGTGCCAGTTAGCAAGTGAGTGCAAGTCAGTGCAGCTTAAGTGGAGCCTAGTACAAGTCAGCAGCTCAAGTTAGTTAGAGAAGTAGCAGTTGAGTTAGTTAGTTAGTTAGTGGGAGGGAAAATCAGTTACAAGTTAGTTGTAGAGTACAAGGCTAAAGAGGGAAAGGAGAGAGGGCAGAGAATTATCTTGTAGTTTGTCTTGAATCTTCTTTATCATTCCTGTAACTTTACTTTCAATCAGTACATGTTTCAGTATTCAATTCAATTCTTGTCTACGATTTGTGTTCTTCATTTCTTGTCACAATCCAGATAAGAATTGGGGATTAAGTCACCATCTGCAAAATCCATCCAATTCTGCCTATGTAATTTTGAAAAGAAAAAATATGCAAATTAAATTTAGTTGCACTTATTTTTAAAATCAGTGGTTGCGTGTATCAACAACTCGTTCCCACCATATCCAACACGCCACTAAAATTTGTAAGGGGTAGAGCATGATGCATATCCGCATGGCATAGAGTTATCAATAAATTGTCAGATACTTTACAAACAATTCATTTTGCTCGATTGAAAATTTTGAGATAGATTATATAGCTGGTGTGGACTAATATGTTTACATGAATTCACAACTTTTTACAAGTAATTTTTCAAGTTATAATTCCAACATGGTTTAAAAGCAACGCAGTCTATTGTATCTGACGTTCAAGGAAAAAAAAAAACTAAAAATGAAGTGATTATCTATGCTCGTTGTGTTTTAGCTGACAGATAATGTTGAAAATCACGTTCATGCTTCGATGAGTGATCATCTAATTTGTACAAAGTGTTTTTTACTAGATTTTTCCGGTACACAAGTTTAGTAGGTAGGGTCAGTTTCTTTATTTTTGTGTTGATCATTATATCCATGTTTATGGTAAAATTTCTGAATTTTATTGTAACTCTCAGGTATGTTTGCAGTAACCACACCCCAATGATGATTCCCATCACATGTAGGACACCACTACATAAAATCAATTTTGATAAATGGCTTCATACATCCGGATACTTCATCCTCGGTCATTGTTTGAATCATGTCCATTTGCGCTTCTGTCGAGCACAACCTAGCAACCAACACAATTTTTTCAACCGTACATCTTTGAACTTGGTCATCAACTTACTCCAGGCATGATGGAGACAAAATATGGTAGGTCCATGATTCTTGCAAATCCTCCGCTTTTGCAATAGTATAGGACTAGGGGTGTAATCGAGTCATATCGAGCCCGAATAGTGTTATGCTCAAATTCCAGCTCGTTAATGTTATTTTTGCTCGAATTCGAACTCGAGCTCAATCGAACTTATAATTCGAAACTCGAGCTCGACTTGTTAGTTTTATGAAGAGATCGAGTTCAGCTCGAGATCGCTCGATAAAATGTTATTGAGCTCGAACTTGAGCTCGAACTCGATTTCAAGCTGGCTTGTTCAAGTGAGGCCAGTGCTCGAACCTTGAGAGGAAATAGGGGAGATCTCTGCACAATAAATGGGAGCTACCATGACAGTAAAACTGACTCCAATGCCACCCACAAAACATCCAACCATGAGGAAAGCACAGTTAGTGGCAAATCCCATCAAAGTAGATCCTGAAATCAAGATTAAACAGCTAAGTTTTAAGGTGCATCGGCGACCAACCCAATTCGCGATCCAGCCAGCTCCTGCTGCGCCCAAAAGTTTGGTGGAATCCCCGTGCTCGAGAAATTATATTCACTCGGGTTAGAGTAATTTCTAATAATATAAAGTAGCATAATAGAAGAAGAAAATTGGAAGAACCTTCTTGAACCCGAACAGCTTATACTTAGCCATGTTGATGCAACGGCAACGACAACAGCTTGGGCTTGAAGAGCAGCAGCCACGGCAACTGGAATCTTGCCTCAGGGACGACTTGAAGGCAAATGCTGACGGCTTGAAGGGTGATCGCATGAAGGGGGGCAGCTTGAAGGAGAAGAACAGTGACCCTAATGTTTGAAATTAGGGTTGTTTTGTTTTTCTCCTATTTTTATATTGATTTTAGATTATAATTTTTATTAATTTTTATTTAATTTAGCAAAATATTTGAAATAATTTCAATTTACAAAATTAACTCCAATTGTCTAAAATTTGCGGATATTAAAATTGTTATTTTATACAAAAATATGGGTATATTAGTAATTTCATATATAATCATTTAATATATACATATTTATATTTATTTATTTATATTTATATCATAATCGAGCTGCTCAACGAGCAGCTCAAATTTAGTTTTAACTGCTCGAATTCGAACTCGTTTAGTTCACAAGTTGTTCGAGCTCGACTCGAGCTCAGTCAACACCGAACTCGAGTCGAATAGCGGATCAAACCGCTCGCAAACAGCTCGCGAGTTGCTCGGTTCGCTAACACCCCTAGTATGGACTATGCCACTGTACCTATATTTTGCCTTACAACCTTTCACATTGATTAAGAGCCAACAATTTTGGACAATGTATAGATGATTCTATCCAAGAAGCAAATTTTCAAGTACCCAAAATTCAATGAAAATATAAAAATTCAACGAAATTTTAGCTGGCAGAATTAAAACATTTGATTTGTTATTTTTCATGCGTTAAAAGTTACGACTACTTCACATTGGTAAAGTAAATTTAAGACAAAAAACAAAAATAATAAATTAAGGATTGCTGCCAACAACATTGGCGGAGACAGAACCATTTTTCTTTTTTCTTTTTTTAAGTTACAGTGTCGCCGCCAACATTGTTGGCGGTAACACAAAAAAAATTTTCAATTATTTGCACTCCAGTCCTTCAGCGACTGGAGTGCAATTTGGCATCAATAGGAAAATTGAAAAAAAATAAAATAATGTTGAATAGTGTTGGCGGCAACAACTAAAATATCAAAATTGCACTCCAAGTCCAAGGACTGGAGTGCAATTTTGTGTCAATAGGAAAATTTAAAAAAATAAAGAAATGGTATGGTGGGACCCAATGCACAATCCTATAGTTTGAAGTCAATCAAATTTTGAGTTGTTTCAAAATAGTATTATAATTAACAATGAATTTTGGTGATTGGTAAAATGAAATAAAAAATAAATTACAAATAATTAAAATCAAAAAGTGAGAAACTAAATTCAACATTGGGCCCCACTATACCATTTCTTTATCTTTTTTAATTTTCCTATTGACACAAATTGCACTCCAGTCCTTGGACTTGGAGTGCAATTTTGATATTTTAGTTGTTGCTGCCAACTAAGTTGGCGGCAACACTATTCAACATTATTTTATTTTTTTATTTTTCTATTGATGCCAAATCGCACTCTAGTTCCTGAAAGACCGGAGTGCAAATAATTGAAAATTTTTTTATGTTGCCCCCGACAATGTTGGTGGCAACACTGTAACTTAAAAAGAAAAATGGTTCCGTCGCCGCCAACATTGTTGGCGGCAACCCTTAACTCAGAACCCCACCCCCAATCCTACCCATTTTGCGAATAAATTTTGTTTTTATCTATATTTTTAGAAATTAGCCAAACACTAGCATATATTTGTTTTTTCTTCCTTTGGCTCACGTTTTATTGATTTATAGGTTATTTACAATTTTCTTTTTAAAGTATACTTTAATTTTTACTTTACCATCACTTTTATTTGTGTCACATAACCTCCATAAGATCAAATTACCATTCAGTATTCTCTTTTTCCTTACCTTTTTGATGGAGTCCAAGGAACTTCCATGGAGCATAAGTTAACAAGGATTCTTTGCAAGGGACAATGACAAGATTTAGGGCTAAAACGACGAGGCAAGCCCTTCAAAGTTCGATAGTGGAGTTATAAGAGGAAAAAGCAATTTGGACCAAGAACAACGCCCCACCCAAGCGGATCACCTATTTGTGCATTGGGCAATTCGGCCAAGGTCTGGACACATCCATCCATGGATCGTATGCAATTCGCCTATGGATTGCCAGATCACACTGAATATGGCCGTGGGCTACTTTAGATGGAGGATGTCCCATGAGACTGCACTTGAAGTCCCGACAAGCCCAAGGAGCCCAATTGCAATGAGGCATGAAACCAATAAAGCTCTAGAGTCTTTAAGTTGTCATGTTAGGTATTTTATTTATTTTACAAGTTTTAACCTTATAGTACTTACCGATTGTGATAGGTTACAACTAGTATTAGTTAGTTTCTAATTGATATTACTTTCTTTATGTGTTACACGCCTTTGAGCCCATAAAAAGGCCTCTTGATGTTTCTTTCGATAAGAAGTTAGATTATTCATTCGCATTGTGTTTTCAATTTGAAATTACTCTTGGGAGCCGTTTGGTTTAAATTTCTGAATCACTATCACTATAGATAGCATTAACCCTGCTATGAGTATGGGTTTTGATAATTCCCTCCCCCCCCCCCCACATGTTTGGTTTAATAATGGAATGGGTATCATTATAAGAACATTTGTTTGGTATACTAGAATGACTTTCAAGTAAATTTTAAAATTTTTAAATCTTTATTTATGATATACATATTTTTTAGATTTCTTATTTTGTATCTTTTTAAAGAAAAATTTTAAAAATATTTCTTCAATTTTAAATATAGCCATACTCTAATTTATGTTTTATGCAAAAAAAACAAAGGTCATTTTTATTGTATTAACATCGAGTACTATATATCTTTGATTTTCAATTTAATTTTTTATAAAAATTATTGAATGTAAAAAAAAATTATTAGAAAGAATTTTTATAAAAAATTTTATAAAGTACTAATAAAAAATATTCAAAATCAAAAGAAGAGAGAGAGAGAGAGAGAGAGAGAGAGAGAGAGAGAGAGAGAGAGAGGTAACTCAAAGATATGTATTTTTTTAGTGGGTGTGTTTTTGCCCTCATTCGAATGGGTTAATGAGTTTAATAGAATAATATTTTAGGAGAATCATTAACACTCTAATTAATTACTATCATTATCATTAAATGATAGTGATAGTTGTTTAACAAACATCAATAATGGATATCATTATTTGTGATACACATTCTCTTCCTTGATTTCCCTAAACCAAACACCTCCTTGGTTCTTTATATGTTGGCGGGATAAATTGTTACTGACACTTCATTTGAAGAAATTTACTGATGTTGTTTACCTAGTTCTTTTGAATGTATCCCTTACGCAAAGAAAACGAATCCGTGACATCTCTAATCAATCGCATTTCCATCCCATGTAACTTCGAAAAAAAAAAGTAAAAAGGAAAAACAAGCACCCTGCCCTCATCTCGCACAGAATTGTGACTATTCAATGAGGCGATTAAAACGACAATTTTGCTGACATATAACCTCGAGGAGAGAGTGTTTGATAACACCACTTAATGCTGAAAATTAATGTGTTAAGAATTTTTTAAATTCAGTGTGTTTGACAACAAAATTTCTTTATCACTTGATACATTAAGCCATTATTTAATTTGTACACAAAATTTTAAGTGAAAAATTTTCATTTAATTTGCTGAATTTTAAATACATGTAGTATTCTCTCTCTCCTTCACACACGCACTCTCTCACAATCGCTGATGCACACACATATACAAAACATATTCTTTGACACACATTTTTTGCACACACACACACACTCAAGACACACAAACACATACACAATCATCACTGCAAGTACACACATATATTTTTTCTTCACACATGCAATAACATAAGCTTTCTTTTTATCATATACACACGATCCTTCTTATATGCACAATCTCTCTCCCACACATATATACACACACTTTCACACAAATACACACATTTGCTCCGTTTCTCACACACGCAAACATACACCACACATTCACTCACGCGTGCATGCACAAACTCTCCTCCATACGCAGTTTCTCTCGTATAGATTCACATACTTTCTCACACACACACACCCCCCATATACATACGTAAGTATATTATTTTTTTCTCACTTCACACATTTATTTTCTCTTTCATATACTTGCACACACCTATCATACATATACATTTTTACACATATACATATACTTTCTCTCACACACATTCTCACACACAAATGCACTTGTCATTTATTTCTCAAAAGCAAATAATATATTCTTTTGTTATGCATATTATCAATAAATTATTTCAACCTTTTTAAGATAAAATAATTATATTAATAAGGTAAAATATTTGAATTCTGTGTATAAATTTAATTAATTATCAAACAGGTATAACTTTATCAATTCAGCAAGTTAATATTTTCAGTACTTAAATTTCAGATTTCAGATTTCAAACTTCAGACTTCAGTTTTACCAAATGGCACCTTAAAGTGACAGGCCAATTGGCTTAAAGCTTATAATAATTGAGTACATTACAAGCCTCTTTCTCGTGTCCTAAACTGAATTTTTATTAATTTCTTATAAAATGTGCAAATTTGTGCAAGAAAATTACGTGAGTACTATCAAGTTTATATTAGAAAATTGGCAAAAATCTAGGGTTGACACAAAAATTTCAAAATAAGCTGGGGATTTGGGAATTAATATTTTGATCACTTAGACAGAGACCACTATTGTTTTCACACGAAAAACTAAGTGCAAGGGTGAGCAAAATTTTGATTTTTCGATTTTCCGTGAGTATTCGATTTCAATCCAAAATTAAAAATCAGAAAATCAGAGAATGGAAAAACCAACTTCACAATAAACGAATTCAAATCGAATTAGGTTTGTATATTTTTTATTTTCGAACTTCTGATTTCAAATTCGTATGACTATTATTCGATTAGGTAATAACTTGAAACTACAAGGGCTTAATGACAAAAAGCCCAAATGTAAAAATATTACTAGTATTATACATTGAGAATACTTTCTTTAAAAAAATATTACTAATATTATACAAGCCCCTAATAATTAACTTGAAGAACACCTAAAATATAGAAAATTGTCATGTGGAGGGCTTAGCATCACAAGTGGGCCTTAACAACGAGCAACTAGATTTCCCATGACAAATTAGGACAACCTTTGCATGCACCATTCTATTTGGTTTGCCCTTAAATAACAGGACATTTATGAAAACGACCTCAATTAACTCTGAATTCTATTAAGATGTGATTAGAATATGATTTAGATAGATTAGATTAAACTCATTTATTGTTGTCCAGATTCAGTGTACCTTTTATTGTATTAACCTATAAATAGACTGTTGTATTATTTGGGAAGGATGGAATACAAAAAATATTTCTCCATATTCTTTCTTTTTTACAGTTCACACTATATATGTCTAGACGAAGCACTTTCTGTACGTATTACATGCGCCAAAAAATATGTGAGAAGAACAAAATAGAAAACTATTTTTGCCTATTAAATATGCATCAGTGTCTAAACTGGACGAAAAACATCAGTGTCCAAACTATCATCAATTTGCTTAGATGTAGTGCCTAAAAAGTTTAAGGATCTGCAATTTTTTTTATTTAGTTGGGGTATCGAGGGTATACCCACTAATCCCCCAACCCCTGGCAGAGTGGGCCTTACCGATGCCTAGAAAATCACCCGCAAGAATCAAATACTAGACCACTCCCCTAAATAGGAAGAGACGGACCATTCCACCACCCGCGGGGCTAAGGATCTGCAAATTTAGCTCACTTTTTTATCTACTAAACCAAGTAAGAATGAATGTTTGAAGCGACGTAACCATTCAGCTATGTAACCAAGACATTCAGTTGGTCGCTAGCTTCATACAAATTCTTAGAAAAAAAAGTTTGAGACAAATGTGTTTAAAAGACAGGAGGTGTTTAAATTATTCTGCGTCGTTATCCTCGTATAATAACAGATAGTTGATACAGTCTCTTAAAGTTTTATTTTCACTCATGATGATCGAATATTAACTCTTAATGCATAAATATCTTACTAATTAAGTTATGCATTTTGCAGCGATCCATTCAAACTAATCCACCTTTTACTGATTAATTTGCATTTGGAGCCACAACAACAGGACGACAGCAAGGACAACGACGACATTAGAAAAGATTCGAATGCAAAATTTCACGATAAAACAAGCAACTACAAGTCGTACTTTATGCGATGTTTAAATATTAAATGGTATGTTTAAACAAGCAACGACATTGTTAATGTGAGGGATTGCAATTAACCTATTAAATTTGAAATGTTATTTACTTATTTATTTTATTTTATAATTTTTAACATTGGATCATGTGTGGTAGTAATTAAGTTAATAAAACCTAGACATTAAAAGCGATAATCCACAAAACCCCTAAACTTAGTGTGATGCTTTTGTTTGGGTTATTTGTGGATTATATTGTATATAACATACTATGATAAATAAGCTTGCAAAATTGGGCACCTAATGAACTTTCATTTATGCTTGATTGGATTATTAAGGTCAGGTTATGTGGGCAATATTAGTGACTAAATTAGATAAATCTGGTTGTTACATTTGTCACGCTTGAAAACTTTAGGATCAAATAGTGATAAAACAATTAAGTTACCAAAATTTTAGTTATTCATATTAACACCTAATATGAATACAATTTTAATTGTCCAACTACTTATTTATTTGTGCACTAAATTAATTATTCGGATTAGATTAGATGAAATGTGTTTATATGTACACTAGTTAAACTTAGCCACTAAATTGATTACGCTTGAGGGCTTTGAGACTAAGTGGGATGATGGAATTCACATACACATAATTATTTAAGTTCTGTATTTGGGCATGTAGCAAAATATCTAGCCAAGCCTCACAAGATAAATAAAGAAACAACCAAAAAAAGAAAAGAAAAGAAAGGAACAAAAGCCGACTGGTCAAGGTTGCAATGGAAGCCTAGTAGTAGTAGCTATCACATTTTTTAGAAGACTTGGAGAATGAGTCAGCCGGAGAAGCAAGCAGGTGAAAGTTACAAACTGATTTGGGCCTAAAGAAAGAAGAGAAATCGTATAAGCCAACTAAGAGACAAAGGAAGAAAGAAGGTGAAGGAAACAAAACCTGGAATTCTAAGGAATCAACAATTTGAGGAGCTTACAACCTAATTAAGGTAAATCTACTTAGCCCTTGATGTTCGATGCAAGTTGCTGCGATTAAAAGGCTTAAATATACTGACTAGGATAAGAAATTCAACTAGAAAATGGATAAACTAAAGTTAAAATTGAATTGAAGTTAGCGTGAACCCGTATGTATTAGAGTATTAAGTAGTCCGGGTTGATTGGCCATAACTTAGCATAGAAAATTTGGAATTGAGTGAGGTTTGTTGTTTAAAAGCTAGACTTAGAGGAATATCTAGGGTTGTAAATATATTGGTTTGGTTTAAAGGGTATAAACCGTAAGATGATTCCAAAATTGACTGAAAAACACCAACTTCCCATAGGAATGGGGGTATAATAGTGTTTAAATTTGTATTGAGAACTTGGTTGTGTTATGATTAGAATCAGGACAAGATTCCTTCTTAAAATTTGTTGTAAATCGAATCTAGTTTACATGGAGTGTAAATTTTATAATTTTTCATTGAGTATAATTTGAGATATGTTGAATTGGACGAACTGTGGTTGCAGAACTCGTGCAGCAGTCTTTCTAGACCAGTTTTAGTAAGTCAGTCATAACTTTGTATAGGAAGCTTAAATTAAATGATTCTTGTTGATTTAGAAATTATATTCATAGAGGTTTAATATGGTGTAAATATTTCACTCTACTTCTTTGTATATTAATCACAGAAATTGAGCAAATCTAACTAGACATGCAACTCTGCGTAAACAGAATTGGTAAATGGCCAAATTTAGCCATGATTTTGAACTTGTTATAGTGGGAATTTGGGCTGGTGTTCTTCACAAAAGTTATAGACCTTACAATTTAGTTTTTAACCATGTAAGCCACAGTATTGATTCTTGATAGATTGCCCCAGAATTCGTATGAACTAGATTGGAAAACTAACCCTGCATGAACAGTGTTGGTAATGAACCAAATTTGGAGTCGATTTTGGAATTGTTTTTGTTATAATTTGACTTATTTCCCTTCATAAAAATTTTATTCATTGGAATGTAGTGTTTAGCCATGTAATCCTTTTCCTCATACGACTTTTCAATGGAAAGTTATGACCTGTTGAATATGAGTACTCAATGAAACTGAAACATATTTTACAGGAGAAGGAACAATTTTTTTATGGCAATTTGATTGGGTTATGATTAGATCAGAATTTGGTGTCTTCAAAAAAAATCAATATAATGAGTCTAGTTTCCAAGGGTATAAAGATTGTAGAAATTGGTTGTGTAGGGATTGAGTAAGATCTGTTTGAACTAGCTCAGGCTAGGTGGTATTGAGGTTACGGTTAGGTTCGTGGCTTCCGATTTGAAGGAAAATATATATAGGTGATAGAAATAATAAAAATCAATAAATTAAAACAAAACAATACTTTTAAGTATTAATAGTTATTCATTCGCTTGGGCTTAACGTTAATCAATGCACTTCTTATTTATAGGTGCTTCAGACCCTCAAGGAATAGACGTGAAACGAACTTGAAGGAAACCCTAAAGATTACCTGTGAGTGTCCATTAAATTATTTTGTTTACCAATTTTAGTTTTACAAAAACTACGTCGAATTTTTGTAAAAGTTTAATAGACCTTTTCTAATATAAATACTTATGACTCTTCCAACGAGTTTGTTTATGTGATATATGATTAGCATGCTACTTTATGCGAAATGTATGACCTCCGGTAAGTCTTTTATACATGTGTTGAGCTAGTAACATTATAATTTGTTATTATATAACTTGATATCATATTTGCTACTTGTACCTGATCTTTAAATGCTTGGTAAGTACTTGATATAAGTCCTGGTTATGTACTTTATCTCACATGCAAGTACTTGTACTTGTTAAATGCAAAGTGTGCATTGTGCCATACTATACGTTGTGCATTTATTTGGGGCCCAGACCTTGTAAGTTGGTCTTGGTGAGCTGGCAACGAGTCATGGTCACCAAGTTCTAACTACCTTGGTCTCTCGGCACCTTTCTGTACCTACAAAGCAGGATTTGCAGGTCAAGGGGGTGTACGAGAAAAGTACTTGGGGTGAATTCAAGCTACTAAACTAATGTAGTGCTGGAGGCAATAAAAACTAGTGTAGTGTCAGAGGCCAACGTATTTGATTCGCCATGGGTCATACTTGTCATTACAATCTTGTATCCTTTTATGATCCTTGATTACATGTTATTTAATTCAGTTATATTCTTGTATGCTATTAATACGAATGAATTTCTATTCAAAACAAATACATTTTAAAGGATTTTTCCAATATGGTTTTTAAATGGCCCTTACTGGGTTATAAGGTCACCCCTCGTTAAATTCGTTTTCCTTACAGGTATTGAACTCTCTGGGAAACGGCAAGAAGTTGGGAGAGAGTGTTCTATTTTGCTTAGATTTAGCTGCTAAATGGATCTCAGTTGAGGCCTGAGTGGCTCGAGTTTTTAATCATTTTGAAGATATATGTAATATTTAGTGTTGAATTATATTTTTAGCATATGATTGTTTATACTAGAATCCTAATGCGCTTAGATTTAGCTGCTAAATGGATGTAAGTTGGGACCTAAGTGGCTCTAATTTTTAATTATTTTTGAAGATATATGTAATATTTAGTGTTGATTATATTTTTAGCATATGATTATTTATACTAGAATTGTGACGCAAGCCATACAAATGTCCCGATCAAAGTTGTGGAGGGAAACTTGGTTGGGGGGCGTCACAATTAATTTTTCATGAACAGAGAATTAACAAGAAACAGATGATGGAGTAGACAAAGACATAGTGGAGAAAGCGTTGCAAGTATAAATAGAGAAGTCCAAATGAAAAGGTAAGACATCAAATCAGCAAAATTAAAATTTTTGTCGGAGAGGAACAAGGCATGGAGGCAGAGGTAATTTCAGGACTTCTTATGCTCTTTCCCCTTTTCTTTACCTTCCTCTCTTTTGATTTAATTATCTAAAATGTATTTTTTTAGTTAGAAATAATAACTTAGTGGCGATATTTTTTTTTTTTTAACTTAGTGGCGATAGTTATTTTTGTCACGTTTGTTAGTTTGATTCTAGTTTGATAAGTCATTTCTTAAGGCCCTGTTTGGTTCTAGAAAATAACCAAGGAAAGATAATTGATGATTATGATTGAAATCTTTTGTTTTTCTTCCTTCGGATGTAGAGTAAGGTTGGACTGACAAGAGGATGCAACTTCACCAAAAAATATGAATGCAGTATAGAACTGACCGTTCTTAAAGTGACCACTATACCACTGTCAATTTTCTTTTGGAGTTATATGGGCTCGTAATGTTGTGGGGTTTTATATACATGTGAACAGCACAAACGTGTACTGTATGTGATTTAGTCTTCACGTTAAATTTGCGGTCCAAGATTCACAAACTCATGATTTGGTCTCTCGATATGTCTCCAACACGGATGGCATTTACATCCAAGCCTCTCACCTTTTGGCCATTGCCAATTCCAGCATAAGTAGTGGTATGCTCATTTTTTTCCATATTCACCAGTTAATAATCTACTATTGATTTCTGGTTCCAATTTTCGTTTAATCGAATCAATGTTGAGTGATGTGATGTTTGTAACTATTGAAGACCAGTAGTACTACCGCTGCATTTTTTTGTCTTACACCCGTTCACGTTGATTAGGAGGCAACAACTCTGGACAACGGAAAGATGATTTTATCTAACAAGAAAATTTCAAGTATGCAAAATTCATTGAAGATATAAAAGTTCAATGAAATTTTAGCCGACAGAACTAAAACATCTGATTTGTTATTTTTTTTTATGTGTCGAAAGTTAAGATACTTCACATTGATTAAATAGTCATTTGGTTCAATTTTCTCAATTACAATTACTATGAATATTACTAACTATACTATGAATATAAATTTTGATGATTTCCCTAAAATGTTTGGTTTAGTAATGGAATGAATATTATTATAAAACTACTTGTTTGGTTTTACTTATGATTAGGAAAAAATTTGAATTAGATTTCTTATTTATAATTTTTAAAGAAAATTTTCAAATGTACTTCTTCAATTTTATGTAAAGCCATGTTATAATTTGAGTTTTATGTAAATAATAACTTTAAAAAACAAAACGAAAAAAGCCATTTTTATTTTCGATTTTTGCTCCTTAATCAAAATTATTAATGAATTTTATAGAATAATATTTTGAGTAGAATCATAAAAATTCCAATTAATTACTTTTGTTCCGATTGAATGATAGTGATAATTATTTTTTAAACACCAACTATAAGTGTTATTATTGCTTACACCCATTTTCTCCCTGATTCTCCGCCGGGGTTAGGTCTATTTTATGGGCTGGTTGAATGAAAGGTTGTGAGAGGTCAAGGCTTTGAGCAGGCAGAAACAGAAGGTGGGTTGTGAGAGGCCCAAGCTATGAACCAGTGGAAATTAAATCTGCGCGCTGGAGCAGAGAAGGAAGTAATGGGGTCTACTCTGATCTGTGTTCGGTGAAGATGTTGCACTGAGTGAGCATTTGTTAAATGCAAACTCATTAAGATCTTAAAGACTTAGATTCCGGTTGGATGTATAATATTTTTTTAAGAAAATTATTTTTCCAAGAGAACATTCTACATAGAAAATGTCATTTTCCTTACTATTTTCTGATATTTGGTTGACAATGTGAAAATCTTTTGAAAAATAATTTTTTATATTGTTTATTTTTTTTGTTGTGCATATGAGTTAAATAGACTAATAACAGTTGTAATAAATGTTTGACAAGTAAATAGAGTTAATTAGAGATTGTTTTGTTTATAATTAATCTTCAAAATAATATAATCGTAAAATATATATATAACTATAATTATATTATTGTGGAGCTCAAGATTATGGACTAGTTGACAAGAATTCAAAAAAAAAATTAGTTTGGTAATTGAAGTTATAAAAGTAGTTACTTAAGGTTTAATATCACTCTTGAACTCAAAGGAAAATAACTTACATTCATTAAAAATGTAAGTTATTTTCAATAAAGGTAGGAAAATTGGAAAATGTTTTACACAAGAAAATATTTTATGGTGTTCAGAACCAAGTAAAATTTTAAAAATATTTTTCAAGAAAATATTTTCATTTAATGTCGGGTAAATAGAAAATTATCCGCTCTATTTAAAAAACACACAAATTACCCTCTTCTTTAGTAACAAATTACCGCTTATGTGCACTTTACCTTTATAAGGACAAATTTGCCCTCATAATTTTTTTAATATTGCTATTTTTGTTAATTTGTTATATAGAAACAAATAAAGTTACTATTCCAAGCCAATATTGTTGTTGCACTCTTATATAAAAAACTAAAATCATGACTCCAAAATTGCAAAAAATTTCATCACAAACTATTCATATTATTTGTATTCAAGGTGGAAAAAAGTATGAAAAACAGACATGAATAATTTGTTTTTCTATAATGCATAATAAGCAACTTGGAAATTGAATATAAATTTGTAATTTCTATCCAATACATTCAAAATAGAGTGTGAAGAAATGTTAGTAATATCATTTTTGTTAGTAACAACAATAAAAAAAATAACAATTACAAATATGTGTTTCTAACCAAAACAACATAAGATCAATTTCATCTAATAACAAAAGTAGCAAAACTACACACACACACACACACACACACATAGAAATACATGTGTGTGTGTGTGCTTGTGTGTGTATATATGTATGTGTATATATTTATATTTATATATATAAATACATACATACATGTGTTAGTAATATCATTTTTGTTAGTAATAACAATAAAAAAAATAACAATTACAAATATGTGTTTCTGACCAAAACAACATAAGATCAATTTCATCTGATAACAAAAGTAGCAAAACTATACACACACACACAGAGACATATATGTGTGTGTATGTATGTGTGTTTGTGTGTGTATATATGTATGTGTATATATATGTACATGTATATATATTTATATTTATATATATAAATAGATACATACATACATGTATGTATGTATGTATATAATATTTATATTTATGTATATGTGTGTATATATATGTGTGTGTGCGTGTGTGTATTTATATTTATATATAAATATATACCTACACACACATACGTAATACATACATGCATATATACATATATATATATATATGCATATATACACAACACACACATACACATATATACATATATATATGTAAATATATATAAATACACACACACACATATATATATACATATACATATGCATATATATACATATAATATATAAATGTATGTATGTATACATACACACATACATACATACATACATATATATATGTGTATATATGCATATATATAAATATACACACACATATGTATAAATATACATATAATATATGTATGTATGTATATACATACATACATATATTATATGTATATATATGTATATGTATATGTATAGATATATATATTTATATATATGTGTGTGTGTGTGTGTATTATATGTCTATATATAGGTAGATGTATATGTGTGTGTATATATGTGTGTGTGCGCGCATAGATACATGTGTGTGTGTGTGTGCATAGATACATGTGTATGTATGTATGTGTTACATACACACATGCACACATATACACATATTTATACACACACGTGTGTTTGTATGCATATATGTATATGTATATGTATATGTTTATGCATTTGAATGTGTATATTTTTTAATTCATTTGTTTGAGACTTCTCTCTCCTTTATACCCACTCATGAGTGGTATAAATATTCTAAGTTTTAGTACAACAAAGAGAAAATTATCAAAGTATTGGATATAGAAGGGCAAAAATATCTTTTATCAATCCAATGGATAATTTGTGTGTTTTTTAATACAGAGGGCAATTTGTTACCGATGTAACATTATAGGGGAACTATTTTGTGATTTAGCCAATCTTAAATGAATTCATATTGATATCCTTTTTATTATTTTTATTCTATTTTTTATTATTTTCCTTCCCCAACAAGAGCTCGTGTTAGTCAAATGCAATCTATGCTCAAAAGAGTATAATTTCGCATTTACTGAATGCGAGCTCATTTAGCAAATATGAAGTTTCTTTTGTTAGAAATCTAAAATAAACTAGCCCTTTTGCATAATATTTTAAAATTCATGGTAAACTAAGAATTTTCTAGCCTCTATGGTGGAGTTTAGTTTAATTTAATTTATGTATACTTGACGAAGAATGGGTAAATTCGTCTATTGATATAAAATTCACTATGGTACCAATATTTACTCTCACATTATCACCAGTCCATCAAATTATTGAAAGTATAGTTGTTTGTTGGGTCTTTTGAAGTTATTCTCCCCGGCATAAATTTACGTAGTTAAAATCTTGACGATATTAGACAATGTCTAAAAGTTAAGGATAGTAATAAAATTCAGATTTTAAAAGTGATTCAATTTCTATTTTATTTGGTAATAAAATCTCTCAAGGAATTGTTAAAAGCTAGTGATATTGTCAAGGCTAACGTTAATGTCAGAGCAAAATTTAAGAGACAAAGCAAATTTTACTATTGAAAGATAACTTTGCCCTATAGTAGCCACTAGGCTCACGGCCCAGTGGTCAGGGGGAGACCCTTAAGGTCTCCCCCTTGCTGCAGGTCCTGGGATCAATCCCAGGACCTGCAGTAGATAGGGGGTTTTCGGGGAGGGGGAGATTTAGGTAATTTCGGAGAGTCCATACCCTCATATTGTGTATGGCAACCAGTTTAGGGTTTCACCTAACATATCATTGAAAGCCTCACCTCACTTGTGTGAGGCAACACACATGTAATACAAGCACTTGATAAAAAAAAAAAAACCTTTGCCCTATAGTAAAAATTCTTTAAATATCTTTGGTCCACAACAAACTTTTGCCCCTGTTACAATACTTCAACGATCCCTACGTCACAAAGGCCAATAATTTTGCCTGACTTGATTTGCTCCCCGGGGGGCCCCCCGAGCGGCGGCCGGGGCGGGCGCCGCACCCCTCCCACTCAAGTCTTACATCACCAAGGGGCCAATAAATCTGCTCCCTTTCTCTCTTCCGTGCCTGCCCCCTCTCTCTCCCTCCCTCCCTCTCTCTCCCCCTCCTTTCAATCCTCAAAAAATTTTAAGCCTATAACCACAACTTTCCTCACCAAGGTTCTAATCCATCTTGTCTCTATTAAGTTGCTTGTGAATTGCTACCATAGCATCAGAAGAAATTACAACTCTTCCATGGAAAATTTTTTGTGGGGGCTCAAAACCTTTTTCAGTACCATCCAAAAAAGCAATATATTTTGAGTTAAAGTATTTTTCTTTAACTTTTTTAGGTAATTGCTCGAACTATCAAAAATTATTGTGCGAATTTTGAATTTTTCTTTTCCTCCTTTCTTTTATTTATTTTTAAGACTCTTAGTTTTTTAGGGTTTCTTCTTAGTTTTAAAGTTCCGTCCCCAATTTTTTGAGGCAAATTTTTGAAAATTTGTTGAGGTTTCTGTTGTTGTGCGCTTAGATTTACTAAATTAGTATTAAGAGTTTAATTTTAGTTCTAGTTTATTTATTAATCAACTATAAGAAAAAATGGTTAAATATCAAGCAATGGAGAAATTTGGAATGCAAGATAACTTTGAGGATATGCTGTAGTTTAAAAGGCATTTAAGAAAGAGTAGTCATAAGGGTGAATTGGAGTCATAGGGCAGTACCAGATTTGAAGGGAGAGAGAGAAGACATATAGAGAGAGAAGAGGGGTGGTTGCACTGGCCAAAATAATTGATTAAACTTGTGGGATTAAGGTATTATTAAGGTAGAAAAATAGAAGTAAATAATGGGGAATATTTAGCTAATTTAATAAAAATTGACTAAGATGGGTGAAGTTGTTATTCAATACAAAATTTGCTTCATCTCTTAATGTTTGCTCTGTCAATAATATTAGTCTATTGCCAAAGTATTTATCTACTTGCCAGAACAAATTTACTTTAAAATACAAAAATGCTCTCACAAATTAAATATGACTAATTCCACAAATTATCATGGTCCTCTTCAAGACATAATTTTACCTCCTTTCTCTTCCCATTAACTCCACTCCTACGCCCCTAATTCTCTTCAGCTCGAGACAAGATTGGTGCCATTGCCCGCAAGCAAAAGATTTCACTTTTTTTTATCTCTTCCTTTTTACCTTTTTCCGTTCCCTTTTCTTTCTTTGTTATTTACTTTCCTTTCATTAGTCTCGTCAATCCAATCCGCCTAAAAGCTTAATCTTGACAACTGCTACTGGCCATTGAAATTTTATCCACATAAACCTATGTTGGTGGGTATAAGTTTGAAAAGGCCTTGTTTTTATATTAAGTTGATTATCGTTTTAGAGTCCAAATTAGTCCAAGAATGGCTGCATTGGAACGTTCTGGCTTCACATCGGTACCAACCCTCTGGTCTCAACAATGTAAAATCAATCCTACGCGAAGGACATGTAGTCTCCCATAAATGCGGGAAAGTGCAAATGGACCCTAATTTGGTAGTTACTGAAACTGTTCTTGTTGCTGCAACTGTTTAATGCCTTAAACCGCTGTTTATATATGTGCTATTATATGCATAAAAGAGTCTGAAGCAACCAGCCAACTAATTAGTTTTAATACATTGCTGTCCTAATTTGTCTAAATTTCACCTTATTATCTTATATGTTGCTTTAATTATTCACAAGCCAATACAGTGAATTAGTGTAAAATGTGCCTAACCTTTTTTTTTTTTTTTTAAACTCCTTCTCTTTAAAGAAAATCAAGAGTGGGACTCTACTTACTATTTTAGTGATTTGAACCCAAGACTTATAGATTTCAAGGGGAGCGTCTTATCAATTAAATTGCGCTTTGTTGTCGTAAAATATGCCTAATCAAATCCAAAAAATTACTCTATCAAACACTTACCCCTCTTAGAGTAACCACTATGGCACTATCATTTTATTTTGGAGTTATATGGGCTTTTAGTGCCGTGAGGTTATATATACATGTATATACACACACGTTAGTCTTCACGTTAAATTTGTGGTTCAAGATTCACAAACTCATGATTTAGTCTCTAGATATGCATCCAACACGAATGGCATTCACATCCAAGCCTCTCACCATCTGGCCATTGCCAATTCCACCATAAGCAGTGGCATACTCATTTTTTTCCATATTCTACTGGTGATTTCTGGTTCCATTTTTCGTTTAATCGAATCAATGTTGAGTGATGTGATGTTTCTAACTATTGAGGACCAGTAGTACTACCACTACATTTTTTTCTTACACCCGTTCACATTGATTAAGAGGCAACAACTTTGGACAATGGATATATGATTTTACCCAACAAGAAAAATTCAAGTTGTAAATTCGTTGAAAATATAAAAGTTCAATGAAATTTTAGCCGACAGAAATTTAACATTTGATTTTTTTTATGTGTCGAAACTTAAGAACACTTCACATTGATTATGTATGAATATTACTAACACTACTATGAATATGAATTTTTATTCTCCCAACATGTTTGGTTCAGTAATTGAATGAATATTATTGTAAAGCTACTTTGGTTTTTCTTACGATTAAGAATGACTTTCAAGTAAATTTTAAAATTTTTAAATTAGATTTCTTATTTATAATTTTTAGAGTACTTCTTCGATTTTATATAAAACATGCTATAATTTGAGTTTTACGCTAATAGGAACATCAAAAAAATAAAAATAAAAAGTCATTTTTATTTTGGATTTCTACCCATTAATCAAAAGTACTAATGAGTTTGATAAGATGGTATTTTGAGGAGAATCATAAATATTTCAATTAATTACTTTCATTCCAATTAAATGATAGTGATAATTATTTTTCAAACACCAACAATATGTTATTACTGCTGACACCCATTTTTCTTCCTGATTCTCCTAAACCAACATTCCATAAGAGAAATAAAATAATAATTAAGAAAAAAGATGACAAAATGAAGGAAACATTTTCGTTGCTTCTGTCTCTATTTTAGTGATCCACCCGGCGGGGAAGAGAAGGGGGTTGGGGTTTGATTTTTTGGGATGGTTGAAGGACGGGTTGTGAGAGGCTAAGACTTTGAGCTGGCAGAAGCAGAAGGTTGTCATGAATAAGAGAATTGAAACTACGTCATTTGGGGGAAGAACCAGAAGACTGCTGGAAGGAGTTAGTGCAGACACCAAATTTTGACACACCATTTATTTTCAAATATTGGGCGACATGTTTGCATTTTTTTGGGTCAAATTTTAAAATTTCAATAATCTCAAGGGGCAAAATAGTAATTTTTATCTGTAAATATTTTTCCATTAGTTTTGGGGTTTTTTTTAAATTCACATTTTACTTTCATACATATTTTTTAATTTATGTGAATTTTCCAAATTGAATTAGTATTCTTTTTATATTTTTTGGCCCAAAGGCAAAATCGTCATTTTACAGTCTAAATTCATTTCTGTCAAATTTTGAGTCGTAAATGCATTTTTCTAGTGTTTTAAGCCTATTTTTAATTTTTGGTAATTTTTTTTTTGAAATCAATAGCTATTTTTTGTATATTTTCGTTATTCAAGGGCAAAATTATCATTTCACATTCTAAATTCATTTTTTACTAATTTTTGGGTCTCAAATTCATTTTTAGGTTTTTAAGCATGTTTTAAAGTTTTTTCTAATTTTTTTAGGGTGAATTTCTATTAACAAATTTGTTATTTAAATTTTTCTTAATTTTTTCATTTTTGTAAGAGAAAAGAGATTTTTAAAGATAAAATTGTAATTTTGGTAGTTAAGGGCGTTTTGGTCTTTTAGCCATTTCTTGGAGGTTAAGACTTGAGCACTATAAATACCCCCACTTGGAGATTTTAAAAGAAGAGGAAAAAATAAAAAGCTTAGGTAGAGTTTTTAGTTTTTAGTTTTTTTTACTTTATTCTCTTTCATATAGAACACCAAGAACACACACTTTTTCCTACATTTTTCTTCAAATTTTCACCAAGAACACCAACTAGCTTTTAGTACATATTCAAACCTACACCTAGAACACCTAGAACACACACTAGTACATCTTCAAGTTTTCACCTAAAACACCTAGAACACACTAGTACATCTTCAAACCTACACCTAGAACACCAAGAAAACACACTTCCCCTAATCTCACACACTACACTCACTCACACTCTCTCTCACACACTACACACACTAACACTCTCTCACATGCCAGACACTACTCACTCTCTCACACACTACACACACTTCTCACATACACATTCACATAATCAGATACACCAACACACACAAACACACACCACACAAAATACACACAAGTTCACGCATTAAGCTCAAATACACATATAAACACACATACAGCACATACACAGCACACACTTCATAGAAACAATACATAGATACACATACAAAATACACATACAATTAGCATACACAATCCACTCATGCATACACACAGTAACTCACATCCAAACACATAGCTCACACATAATACATTCACACACAGATTTAGCATACACAGATACATATAGCTTCACACACACAGATACACATAGCTTCATACACACAAGCAACACACGAATTCACTACTTCACATACGCACACACAGAAATTCACAGCCACACTCACAGTTTCACACACTCACATAATTCACACAGCCAAAACAACACACAAACCTCACGTTCATCACACGCATTCATACACCATACCTGCAAACACATGGTCACATTAACACACACACTCATCAGCCACAAACGCACGCATGCACACAGAGCAACAAACACAGGCATTCACACACTCATATACCTACTGTCACAAATGCACACACCAATTTCACATACATCACACAGTAAATCACACAAACAGACAGTCAGCCATATAGACACACCATACATTCACATACACACAGAATCATCATTCAACAAACTCACCAACAAATCAGGCCACAAACAACCACCTAGCTACCATTTTTCTACACCTGCAAAAGTCACTAAATCACACGAACAACCAATACAACTACCCAAAACAGCAAATTCGCCCAAAATGCTTCTCAATTGCAACCTAATTACACACATAGAGGCTCCAATACAGCCATAAAAAACCAGAGAATTTCAACAAACAGTCCAATAACCATAATCAAATGCCCAGTATTCCACCACCATTAGCCCAAATGGCTTCTCCGTCTTCCACAAACCACTGCCTTGCTGCCAATACCACCAGAAACACAGGAAGTGCAGATCTGCAACTCCATTTCCCCACCATCTAACCGATCATCATCACCACCACTCTCAGCTCCACATCACCACTATCGAACAGTCACAGAGCTCCCATTGATAGTCAATCACAGCTCCCACCACAGAGGTCTCACCACCACAGCGACCAATCCATAGCGCTGAGCTCCCATCACCGCGACGCCACACACTTCCATCGCCGCCGGTCACCACCACCACTGGAGATTTTTCCCAGCTAAAAAATCAGGTAAACCCACAATCTTTTCTTTCAATTGGAGCTTTATTGTGGGAATCATGATGAATCTACCTTTCGGACTTGAGCAATTAGAAAAAAAAACTGCCGAGGCAGAGAGGAGAAGAAGAGAAGAGGGGGACGCGAGAGAAAGGCTTGGATTTAGCTAGAAATAGAGAGAGAGAGAGAGAGAGAGAGAGAGAGAGAGAGAGAGAGAGAGAGAGAGAAGAGTAGATGAGAGAGATGAAGAAACAGAAGACAAAAGAGAAGAGAAGTGAGAGCGAGTGAGCAGACGAGAGAGCAAGGGGAATATCGCAGAAACCAGAAATGGAGAAGGGAACGGAGACAATAGCTGAAGAAATAAAAGGGAAAGAGGGAAATCATATGGAGAAAAGAGAAGTTGAAGAAAAAATAGAAATCTGGAGACGAGAGGGAGAGAGAAAAATTGAACCTCTACTTCCTGAAAGAAGAATATGTGTGGGGAGGGTTTTTGGTATTAATTTTATTTTGTTTTAGCATCCTTATTTAGTTAATATGTTTGCATATTTTAGGATTTGGCTTAATTTAGACTAATTCAATAATTAATTTTAGTTTAACTAAGTTAATTTCTTCAGTTGAATCAATTTCAGTTGTAGTTTGACATTTATTTATTTATTTGTTTATTTTGGTTTTGGTCACCAAATATTTATTTATGGCTTGGCCCTAGTTACTTAGTTATTGCCAGTATGTTAGGAAGTATTATTTTATTTTATTTTATTTTATTTATGCATTTTAAGTCCTTAATAATCTTAGGTTGACCCTCCTAGATTTTGCCTTCCTTCAATTAGGTCCTCTATTTTTGCAATTTGGCCCCACATTTGCTAGAATTATATTATCCCCCCCCCCAATTTCGCTTTAATTTTCAATTGCACTCCCTAGACCTATGTGAATTTCTAATTTTTATACTTTAAGTTTCATAGAATTTTATTTTTAGTCCTCTTCAAGTGTTAGATTTTACACGTTTACTCCAATTTGTTGCAATTCACTTCCCACGCTTTATTCACTTATATCATGATGCCTTGACGCGTTTATTCATCTTGTTAGCTTTTAATACCGGGTTTTCGAAAGGTATTCCTATTTCTCATTAATTTTTCTTTTATGTGCTCCAATGGGATTTTATGTGTTATTTTTGTTATTATTTGTTTATTTCTTATTTTACATACTTTTTGCGTATTTACGTATTTAATTTATTTAATTTTGGATTTATTATTATTTTGAAAAAATATGATATTTTGTATTTAGCTAGCCAATGTAATAATTAGATTATTTTCTTTTCATATTGTTTACAAATATTTTTGTATATTTAGATAGAAAATGTAATAGATAGAGCATTTTAAATTTCCCCCCTGAAATTGTAAATCAAGTCCTCCGGTGTAATAGTTAGGATTTATTTGCTTTTGCGTGCTTATGTGTTTATTTCTTTACCGCTTTCCTTAGGATTTTTGCATCTAGAATATCATGCTTATGTGTTATGTGCTCCTATGTAGTCTTATATGTTTTTATATGTTTAATTTGCTTTTAATTCATGCTTTAATACTTAATTCATGATTTATAGTATTCCGTCACCACACTAGTCCAATGCTAGTTGTGGCTTCGTCCTTTCCCGCTAGTCCAACGCTAGTGGGATTGTTAGACAGGGCTAGTCCAATGCTAGACCCTTAAGGCATTTTAGTGTTAGGTGCATTCGTGTGTATTTTACATCCCACTTCACACTTTTAGTTTTCTTTTCATTTGGCATGATTTTATTATTATTATTATTATTATTATTATTATTATTATTATTATTATTTCAACACATTTTCAAAATGCATGACATCTAGGTTGCATTTCACTTAGACTTTAGGACATTTGTGTGATTTGACTAGAAATAGTCGTCTACTCACGTGGGAAGCGGTGGCGTACATGCCGTTCCCCCCTCCGTGAGTAGAAACATTCAGTCACGAGTTATTAGTTCCCCATACCTGTTATGTTGCATTCCCACTTTTTTCGATCACTTACTATATATTATTATTTTCTTTTTCTTTTGCATCACATTTTGCATCAAACTCGTGACTCCCTCGAGATCTCGACCCGGGTGTCGCAATTAATGCGATAATTTCGATCAAGCCTTAACGGAACATTCCGAACCTCTCGCTACTCACATTTAGATTTAGGATTTGCATTTATTTAGACACATCCAAAATGCGATAGAATCTAGGGTTAATTTAGGAAATTTTGATTAAACCTCGCAACTAGCCTCGGCTAGGTTGAAAGGGTGCCTTAGGCACAAGCCTTTGCCTTCCCTTTCTTCAAATGTGACTCCCGAACCTTTTTTTTTCTCTCATTTTTCGTAGACCAGAGTCGAAAAAGGATTTTAAATGATTTTTTTAAAATTTTTATTTTTGTTTTGATTAAACGATTTTTTTTGAGTGACTTGGTACACCCTAACTCAGTACCAAGTGGCGACTCCATTTTAAAAATAAAACCCTTTTTCAAAAATTATTTGGCCAAACCTGTCGCATTTTTAGTCCCGGCCTTGTTTTCTTTTAAAATACCATTTTTCTTAAAATACACTTTTTTACTAAAAGTTAATTTTTCTCACACACACGCACGGTTTTTCCAAAAACCTTTATTTTCGAAAGGGTTACCGAGACCGGATCGTCTTTTTGGGACGCGACAGTCAACGACCCCACTAGCATCCTTTACCCACGATTTTTAGGACGCGACAGTTAGTTAACTAGTTGGTTAGAGGAGTTAGTCAGAATTTCAGTAGCTTGAGCAGAAAGAATCTGTTGTAGCATAAATAAGAGAATAGAAGAGGAAAAATGTAATGAAATCCTGCAACTGTAATCTGCATTCTCTCTCTAATAAATTCTCTCATTTCTCCTCTCATTCTATCTCCTTTCTTTCATTCTTATTCTTTACCTGTTCTTGTTTAGTTTCTGCATTTTTCACTCAGATTTCTTGAATTCCTCTTAAGAAATCTAACAAGTGGTATAACAGTCATTGATTCCTTGGACCAACATGGCCGATAATACACGTTCCAAAGTAATGGAGGAACAATTTAAGAAGCTGGAATCAAGGGTGCAAAGTAATGTAGAAGAGGTTCAAATACAATTGCAAGAATTTAAGCTCGAGTGGATGGGAAATTTCTAGAAATGGACAAGAAGATGGAGTCATTCATGGCAGGTATGGATCATGAATTGAATCCTTTCTTGCAAGCTTTTAGTAGGGACAAAGTAAATTTCCAAGAGGAAAGTCAATTTGTAGAAAAAAAAACTCCCATTCTGCCCAATCCTTTTTGTAAGAATAGAGAAGATAAAGATCAAGGCTTTAATTCTAAGGAAAGAAGTTTCAGATTCAGGGTAATGCCACCTAAAGTTGACTTACCTTTTTTTTAGGGAGAAAAACCGAAGGAGTGGTTAAGAAAATGTGAGAAGTATTTTATGGTGAATCAGATTTTAAAAAATCATAAACTGGAAGTAATGGAGATGTATCTAGAGGGAAGGGCCGAGATATGGTACCAAGGGATCAAGAAAAGTAACCAAAGGTTAATATGGGAGAATTTCTATGATAAATTAGAAAGGAGATTCGAGGACAGAGGGATTAGGTATAAAGTGAAGGAGTTTAACAAGTTACAATAGCTGGGATTTTTAAAGGAATATCAGGAAAAGTTTGAAGATCTTAGTACTCTCATGTTGATCAGAGATCCGCACTTATAGAAGCTTATTTTGTCTCAAGCTTTGTAAGTGGTTTGAGAGAAGAATCAAACCTGCTATCAGGATGTTCGAGCCTTCTTCTCTTCAAGAAGCTGTTGAGTTGACAAAATTGCAAGAACACCAGTTAGAATTGGGTAATAAAAAGTACAGGATGCTAATGAGATCTTGGGAAGGAGGAGGCTATTGAAGGCAGTTAGCAGTAATTAGAAACCTATCAGTAGTAACATGAGGACTGTTGATAATTACATGAGTAAAGAAGGGAATCCAAATGATAGAGACACTGAAACCAAGAAAATCTCTCACAGGAGATTTAGTATAGGAGAAACAATAATTTGTGTTTCAGGTGTGGTGAGAAATATTCACCAGGTCACAAATGCAAGTATAAGCATTTGAACTTTGTAATAATGGAGGAAGAAGAGGCAGAATGAGAGTTCTTGGATGCTATTGGGGAGCAGGAAGAAGGGAAAGGTTACCCTGGGCAGATAGTGGAGGTTTCACTTCACACACTGACTCAACTGATGAAAAGAAAGACATTGAAGCTACAAGGGTGTATAAAAGGAAGGATTGTATCTATACTAATAGATACAGAGAGCACCACCAGCTTTTTGAACAAGAGGTTGGTCAGTGGATTGCAATTGGCATAGCAGAAGATGGAAACGATGAATGCCACAATTGCTGATGGGAGTGTGGTATCAAGCAATTCATTTTGCCCAAAAGTGGTCTGAAAATTTCAAGAATACTCCTTTGATGTTCATTTAGTAAATATGGATCTGGGGGTGTGGGATATGACATTGGGGGTGGATTGGATAACTCAATACAGCCCGATAACATTTGATTTCAAGCATATGCAAGTTAAATTGAACAATGAAGGAGAAGAAATGGTACTTGAGGGAGTAGTACAATAGCCTTCCACGAAGCTGATCAGAGGAAAAGCTGTTAAGAAGTTTGTCTGCCAAAGGAGAAAGGGCCTCAGTACTATTCAAGTCCTATCATCAGTTACTTTCTCTCCTAAGGTAAACATTCCTTCGAAGATATCTAAGTTACGGCAGCAATTTTCTGATGTTTTGAGATTCCCACACACCTACCCCCAAAAAGAAACCAAGACCATGCCATCCCCCTAAAACCTGATGCACAACCATTCAAACTTAAGGTCTATAGGTATCCACATTCTCAAAATGCAGAAATAGAAAAATAGGTACAAGAAATGTCGGGCACAGGGATCATCCAAAATAGTACTAGCCCTTTTGCTTCACCTGTGTTATTTGTTAAAAAGAAAGAAGGTACCTGGTGTTTTTGTGTAATTTTAGGTAGCTGAATAACCTCACCATTAAAGACAAGTATCTTATCCCAAACATTGAAGAGCTCTTAGATGAGTTACATGGCTCTAAATTTTATACCAAGATTGACCTTAGATCTGGTTATCACCAGATCAAGGTCAAAGCTTCAGACATCCTAAAAACAGCCTTTCAAACCCATCAAGGACACAACGAATTTCTTGTCATGCCTTTTGGCTTGACCAATACACCAGCTACCTTTCAGTCCCTTCTGAATGAAATTTTTCAACCATTTCTCAAAAAACTTGTTCTTGTGTTTTTTGATGATATTCTTATCCATAGCACTGACCTAGAATCTCACTTAAAACATCTGGAACAAGTGCTCTTAATTTTGAGATCTCACAAGTTATATGCAAAACAATCCAAGTATATGTTTGCTCAGTTGAGAGTGGAGTATTTAGGACGTGTGGTGTCTGCACAAGGAGTGGAGATGAATTTTTTCAAATTTAACTTTTTGCTGCAATGGCTTGTACTAAATACTGTCAAGGCTTTAAGAGGATTCTTAGGATTGACAGGATATTATCATAGGTTCATAAAAGGTCATGGATTAATTTGTAAGCTTTTGACTGAACTACTTAGAAAAGAAGCTTTTAAATGGAGTGAACAGGCACAGGAGGCTTTCCAAAAGCTTAAGGAAGTCATGAGAACAGCTCTTGTTTTGAGACTTCCAGATTTTTTTAAGCCTTTTACAATAGAAACAGATGCTTGTAGTAAATGAATTGGAGTTGTCCTCATGCAAGAAGTGCAATCCATTGCTTATCTAAGTAAAGCCCTCAGTCCAAAGAACTTGCGTTTGTCAGTGTATAAGAAAGAATTATTGGCAGTAGTGATGGCAGTGACAAAGTGGAAGCATTATTTGGTTGGTTATTATTTCGTAATAAGGACATATCATCAATGTTTAAAGTTTCTGTTGGAGCAGAAACTTTCCACTATTTTGCAGCATAAATGTCTAACTAAGCTACTGGGTACTATGAGATTTGCTACAACAATGTGTCCTTAGATCAGGTTGCAAATGCACTATCAAGGAGAGATTTCCAAGAAGAGGGGGAGTCTAGAGCATGTACTATAACAGGCGTAATTCCATAGTGGACACAGGACATCATACAAAGTTATGAGCAAGATAAAAGGTGTCAATAACTGATTCAACAGGCTATCCTAAGACCACACCATTGCCCATATTACCAATATAAAGGGGGGTTGCTCAAATACAAGGCAAGATTTATATCGGTACTGGTGGACAATAGAGACAGCACATTATTAAAACCATGCATGATTCTACAGTAAGGGGCATTCAGGGCAGTTGAACAGCTTACAAAGAATCAAATCCTTATTTTTTGGCCTCATATGAAGAAGGATGTAGCTGAGTATATCAAGAGTTGTGATGTGTGCCAAAAGAATAAGAATGAGCTAGTGCATTATCCTGGGTTGTTGCAGCCCCTTCTAATTCCTGCACAGGCGTGGACTCAAATTTGTATGGACTTATTGAAAGTTTGCCACTATCAAATGGTTGTAACACTATACCAGTAGTGGTGGATAAATTAACAAAGTTTGCTCATTTCTGTGCCTTGAAGCATTCATTCACAACAATGGAGGTGGCTAAGGTTTTTACGGATCAGATATTCAGACTCCATAGATTGCCAGAAGTTATCATCTCTGATAGAGATAAGCTTTTCATAAGTAGCTTCTAACAAGAGCTCTTCAGTTTGATGGGAACTAAGCTGCATTATAGTACTGTCTATCATCCTCAAACGAATGGACAGAGTGAGAGGGTAAATCAATGTTTGGAGACTTATCTTAGGTGTATGAATAGTGACAGACCTCGACAATGGAAGTCTTGGTTACCAATGGTTGAATGGTGGTATAACACATATCGTCATTCAAGCATTAAAATAACTACTTCGAAGCCCTATATGGTTACAAGACTATGCAATTGCCTATGGGAGTGGTGTTTGATTCTAGGGTACCAGCTGTTAGCACTCTCACCAGGGACAAACAAGCCCTCTTGCAACTGCTGAATCATCATTTGTAACAGGCTCGGAGCATACTGAAGTTTTTCGAAGACAAAAAGAGAACTGAAAGAACTCTGGAAGTAGGTGATATGGTTTACTTGAAGCTCCAACATTACAGACAGGAATCAGTGGAAATCAAGAAGAAATTGAAGCTATCATCTAAATACTATGGACCTTTTAAAGTCATTGTAAAAGTAGGAGAAGTTGCATATAGGTTGGATCTTCCAGCAGGAACCAGGATTCATCCCGTTTTTCATGTTTCCATGTTGAAAAAGAAAATAGGAGACAATCAAGTGAGAACAACAATTCCTGCAGTAGGTCCTGATGATCAGATGCATGTTGCTCCAGAAAGAGTGCTGAAGAGAAAGGCTATTATAAGGAATAATCAACTTGTTTCCCAGGTTTTAATTCAGTGGTTAAACTTAAGTCCAGAAGAGCTACACGGGAAGATTTGGAATTCATTCGCAAACAGTTCCCAGAATTCCATCCTTGAGGCCAAGGATGTTTAGAATGGGAAGGGATTGTCATGAATAAGAGAATTGACACTACGTCATTTGGGGGAGGAACTAGAAGATTGCTGGAAGGTGTTAGTTAGTTAGTTGGTTAAAGGAGTTAGTTAGAATTTCAGTAGCTTGAGCTGAAAGAATCTAATGTAGCATAAATAAGAGAATATAAGAGGAAAAATGTAACGAAATTCTGGAACTGTAATCCACACTCTCTCTCTAATAAATTCTCTCATTTCTCCTCTCATTCTATTTCCTTTCTTTCATTCTTATTCTTTACTTGTTCTTGTTTAGTTTCTGCATTTTTCACTCAAATTTCTTGAATTCCTCTTAAGAAATCTGACAGATGGGTTGTGAGAGGCCCAAGCTATGAGCTAGGGGAAATTAGATCTAGCACTGGACAAGAGGAGCGTAATGGGTCTATTCTGATCTGTGTTCGGTGAAGATGTTGCAATGAGTGAGCATTTGTTAAATGCAAACTCATTAAAATCTTAAATGAATTCCCATTTAGATACAGAATAAATGAGATATTCTTTTTATTCTTTTTTTATTCTATTTTTTATTATTTTCTTTCCCTAACAAGAGCTTGTGTCACTCAAATGCAATCTATGCTCAAAATAGTAGAATTTCGCATTTACTGAATGCGAGCTCATTTAGCAAATATGAAGTTTCTTTTATTAGAAATCTAAAATAAAATGGCCTTTTTGCATAATATTTTTAAAATTCATGATAAACGAAGAATTTTCTAGCTTCTATGTTGGGGTAAGAATTTTCTAGCTTCTATGGTGGGGTTTGGTTTAATTTAATTAATGTATATTTGACAAATAATGGGTAAATTCGTCTATTGATATAAAATTCACTCTGGCACTAATATTTACTCTAACATTATTGCCAGTCCATTAAACTATTGAAAATTTAATCATTTGTCGGGTATTTTGAAGTTATTCTCCTTGGCATAAATATAGGTAGATAAAATCCTAACGAAACCCCAACATTATTTAATGTCTAAAAATTAAGGATAGTGATAAAATTCATACCATAAAAGTAGTTAAATTTCTAATTTATTTGGTAATAAAATCTCTCAAGGGATTGTTAATGGCTGATGATATTGCCAAAGTACCTATCTACCAATCTTTTAAAAACCAGAATGGTTAATGAACCTAAAGAATTTGCGGTTCGTGGTCGGACCTGTCAAACCGAGATTCAATGGTTTTTCACTTTTGTAATTTAATTTAATGTATAATATAAAATAAATACTAAATATATTCACGCTGTTGAACTAGTTACCCATTAATTGTTTGAATATATAATAAATTTATTATATTTAAATATACAAGTTAATGAATTTATTATATTTGGTAAAAATTTAATGAAATATCCTATGTCTATAGCAATTAAATTAACAAAGAAAATGGCATTACAAGTATAGAAAAATTTATTAAATATTCACCACTAAAGTACATTATTATATTTTTAAATAATTTAAATTACAATATTCAATATTCTAAATTATTATATTATATTTGTTGTTTGTTTTCACATTCTCTACTCTTTTAATACCGTCAAGACTTATTTTTCAATGTAAAATTTAAATTTATTTTTAATACCAAATAATAAAATTAACTTTTTATACAGGCTAGTTCGAGTAAATATAATTTTTTTGAAATAAAAAAATTTCTTTTGCCCTATTTTTTAAGGTAGGTTCGCATATTCAAATGATTTTCAAATTTCAATTTGATTATCTTATGATTAGTTTAGATCTATTTAGTATTTTAATTTTTCTATTTTTAACATTTTTTGTTATAACACTTGATGAGAGGTAATTTCTAACAATTTTGTATCAATCAAGAATTTGATCTAGAATTTCTTAAAAAGGACTAAACTTTGTTTAAAATCGGTTATCAGACTTTAATTTTAGACGTGTTCTATCTAAAGAAATTTTATTTTTGATGTATCAGACTATTGAATGAATCAAATTAACTTTATACAGTAGTCTCAAAAATAAAACTAACAAGTAAATCTATTTTCTTATTAGTTCTTCATTTAATCAATTATGTTCAATTTATACATTTTCTTTTAATATATCAAGAAAAGGTGGATATGTGATGCTATAATAATTGGAATCAATATATTGCATAGAAAAATATGATTTTAATAATCTGAATTGATTTTTAATTTTTAAATGAAGGAAACAGCTTTCTACCCACTTACTTTCAAGATGCCATACGTGCTTTTTATTAAATAATGATTAACTATAATTCAAAAATTTAAACAAATGACTTACAAAAATACCAATTTTAACTTTTAATTGGGAGAATGTTCAGGCACAAAAATGAATAATTAAACAATTTTGATACAAGGGCTAATGTTAGTAGAAGAGATTCTGGTAAAAGTAAATTCAAGATTTCTTTTATATAATGAATTTGGATGCCAAGATAAAAAGGTAAGAATCAATTAATTTCATTAAACATGATTAATAACAAAAACAAAGAAACTAAAAAAAGTAAGGATCAATTAAATTCATTAAACGTGATTAATAAAATTAAAGAAACTAAAAAAGTTAAGAATGAGTTAATTTTATCAAACATGATTGGTAAAGGAAATAAGGAAATTAAAAATGTAATAATCAATTAATTAAAATGATTAAAGGAAAACTAAAGAAAGAATAAATAAAATATTTGCAAGGAATAAACAACAAAATGGAGGGTTGGCTCAATGGTGATCATGTCACATGGTTGACAGGGAGGTCCCAAGTTTGACTTCCACGAGTCGTTGGAGTGAAGAATTTTTTGAAAAAGTTATAATTAAAAAAATAGGCAATTCAATGATTCGACGGTTTGATCCAATTTGCATGGTTGGATTGGTTCTTGATAATTTTTTAGTTCCACAGTACTTTGTATAGAACCGAACCAGAGCAATTGCCGGTTAGCGATTCAACCAGTCAAACCAATCGATTTGATTCAAATTTAAAAACACTGCTATCTACTTGCCAGAGCAAATTTACTTTAAAATCCCAAAATGCTCTCACAAGTTAAATATGACTAATTCCACAAATTATTATGGTCCTCTTTCAAAACCTAATTTTACCTTCTTTCTCTTCCCATTAACTCCACTCCCGCACCCCTAATTCTCTTCAGCGCGAGAAAAGATTCGTGCCAGCACCGTCAAGCAAAAGATTTCACCTTTTTGACCTTTTTCCTTTTAACCTTTTTCCGGTCCCTTTGCTTTCTTTGTTATTTATTTTCCTTTCATAAACCTATGTTGGCGGGTATAAGTTTGAAAAGGCCTTGTTTTTATATTAAGTTAATTATCGTGTTGGAGTCCAAATTACTCCATGAATGGCCGCATTGGAACGTTCTGGCTTCACGTCGGTTCCATTCCTCTAGTCTCAACTCAACAATGTAAAATCAATCCTACGCGATGGACATGTAGTCCAACATAAATGCGAAAAAGTGCAAATGGACCCTAATTTGATGGTAACTGAACAAAATTAAAGCTCCCGAACTGTTCTTGTTGCTGCAACAATTATATGCACAAAAGAGTATGAAGAAACCGGTCAACTAATTAGTTTTCAATAAACTGCTGTCCTAATTTGTCTAAATTTCATCTTATAATCTTATATGTTGCTTTAATTATTCACAAGCCAAAACAGTGAATTAGTGTAAAATGTGCCTAATCATTTTTTTTTAACTTTTTCTCTTTAAAGAGGATCAAGAATGAGACTCTACTTACCCTCTTGGTGATTTGAACCCAAGACTTATAGATTTCAAGTGGTGCGTCTTACTAATTAAATTGCGCTTTATTGTCGTAAAATATGCCTAATCAAATCCAAAAAATTACTCTATCAAGCACTTACCCCTCTTAAGTAACCACTATGCCACTATCATTTTCTTTTGGAGTTATATGGGCTGTTAGTGTCGTGAGGTTATATATACATGTATATGCACACACACTTTAGTCTTCACGTTAAATTTGTGGTTCAAGATTCACAAACTCATGATTTAGTCTCTAGATATGCATCCAACGTGAATGGCATTCACATCCAAGCCTCTCACCTTTTGGCCATTGCCAATTCCCCCATAAGCAGTGTCATACTCATTTTTTTCCATATTCTACTGGCGATTTCTGGTTCCAATTTTTGTTTAATTGAATCAATGTTGAGTGATGTGATGTTTGTAACTATTGAGGACCAGTAGTACTACCACTACATTTTTTTCTTACACCCGTTCACATGGATTAAGAGGCAACAACTTTGGACAATGGATATATGATTTTACCCAACAAGAAAATTTCAAGTACGCAAAATTCATTGAAAATATAAAAGTTCAATGAAATTTTAGCTGACAGAAATATAACATTTGATTTTTTTTTAAGTGTCAAAAGTTAAGAATACTTCACATTGATTATGTATGAATATTACTAACTTACTATGAGTATGAATTTTTATTCTCCCAACATGTTTGGTTTAGTAATTGAATGAATATTATTATAAAGCTACTTTGGTTTTTCTTACTATTAGGAATGACTTTCAAGTAAATTTTAAAATTTTTAAATTAGATTCTTATTTATATTTTTAAAGTACTTCTTCAATTTTATATAAAACCATGTTATAATTTGAGTTTTATGCAAATAGTAACATTAAAAAATAAAAAGAAAAAGTCATTTTATTTTGGATTTCTACCCATTAATCAAAAGTACTAATGAGTTTGATAAGATAGTATTTTGAGGAGAATCATAGAATTTTAGTTAATTACTTTCATTTCAATTAAATAATAGTGATAGTTATTTTTCAAACACCAACAATATGTTATTACTGCTGACACCCATTTTTCTTCTTGACTCTCCTATACCAACATTCCATAAGAGAAATAAAATAATAATTAAGAAAAAAGATGACAAAATGAAGGAAACATTTTCGTTGCTTCTGTCTCTGTTTTAGTGATCCACCCGGCGGGAAAGAGAAGGGGGTTGGGGTCTGATTTTATGGGATGGTTGAAGGACGAGTTGTGAGAGGCTAAGACTTTGAGCTGGCAGAAGCAGAAGGTTGTCATGAATAAGAGAATTGAAACTACGTCATTTGGGGAGAGGAACCAGAAGATTGCTAGAAGGAGTTAGTTAGTTAGTTGGTTAGGAGTTAGTTAGAATTTCAGTAGCTTGAGCAGAAAGAATCTGTTGTAGCATAAATAAGAGAATAGAAGAGGAAGAATGTAACGAAATTCTGCAATTGTAATCTGCATTCTCTCTCTAATAAATTCTCTCATTTCTCCTCTCATTCTATTTCCTTTCTTTTGTTCTTATTCTTTACTTGTTCTTGTTTAGTTTCTACATTTTTCACTTAGATTTCTTGAATTCCTCTTAAGAAATCTAACTAGTGGTATCAGAGCCATTAATTCCTTGGATCAAAATGGCCGATAATACACGTTCCAAAGTAATGGAGGAACAATTGAAGAAGCTGGAATCGAGGGTGCAAAGTAATGTAGAAGGGGTTCAAATAGAATTGCAAGAATTTAAGCTCCATGTGGATGGAAAATTTCTGGAAATGGACAAGAAGATGGAGTCATTCATGGCAGGTATGGATCATAAATTTAATGCTTTCTTGCAAGCTTTTAGTAGGGACAAAGTATATTTCCAGGAGGAAAGTCAATTTGTAGAAAAAAAATCCCCATTTTGCCCAATCCTTTTTGTAAGGATAGAGAAGATAAAGAACAAGGCTTTAATTCTAAGGAAAAAAGTTTCAGATTCAGGGTAATGCCACCTAAAGTTCACTTACCTTTTTTTGAGGGAGAAAAACCAAAGTAGTGATTAAGAAAATGTGAGAAGTATTTTATGGTGAATCAGATTTTAGAAAATCATAAACTGGAAGTAATGGAGATGTATCTAGAGGGAAGGGCCCAGATATGGTACCAAGGGATCAAGAAAAGTAACCAGAGGTTAACATGGGAGAATTTCTATGAGAAATTAGAAAGGAGATTCGAGGACAGAGGGATTAGGGATGAATTGAAGGAGTTTAAAAGTTACAGTAGCTGGGATCTTTAAAGGAATATTAGGAAAAGTTCGAGGATCTTAGTACTCTCATGTTAATTAGGGATCTGCACTTTACAGATGCTTATTTTGTCTCAAGCTTTGAAAGTGGTTCAAGAGAAGAAATCAAACCTGCTATCAAGATGTTCAAGCCTTCTTCTCTTCAAGAAGCTGTTGAGTTGACAGAATTGCAAGAACACCAGTTAGAATTGGGTAATAAAAAGAACAGGATGCTAATGAGATCTTGGGAAGGAGAAGGCTATCAGAAGGCAAGTAATAGGAATCAGAAACCTATCAATAGTAACATGAGGACTATTGACAATTACATGAGTAAAAAAGGGAATCCAAAGGATAGAGAAACTGAAACTAAGAAAATCTCTCCACAGGAGATTCAGTATAGGAGAAACAATAATTTGTGTTTTAGGTGTAGTGAGAAATGTTCACCAGGTCACAAATGCAAATATAAGCATATGAACTTTGTAATAATGGAGGAAGAAGAGTTCTTGGATGCTATTGGGGAGTAGGAAGAAGGGACAAGTTACCCTGGGCAGATAGTGGAGGTTTCACTTTACACACTGACTCAACTGATGTAAAGAAAGATGTTGAAGCTGCAAGGGTGTATAAAAGGGAGGACTGTATTTATACTAATAGATACAGAGAGCACCACCAGCTTTTTGAACAAGAGGTTGGTCAGTGGATTGCAATTGGCAGAGCAGAAGATGGAAATGATGAATGCCACAATTGCTGATGGGAGTGTGGCATCAAGCAATTCATTATGCCCAAAAGTGGTCTGGAAAATTCAAGGATATTCCTTTAATGTTCCTTTAGTAAATATGGATCTAGGGGTATGGGATATGATATTGGGGGTGGATTGGATAACTCAATACAACCCGATAACATTTGATTTCAAGCATATGCAAGTTAAATTGAACAATGAAGGAGAAGAAATGGAACTTGAGGGAGTAGTACAATAGCCTTCCACGAAACTGATCAGAGGAAAAGCTGTTAAGAAGTTTGTCTGCCAAAGGAGAAAGAGCCTCAGTACCATTCAGGTCCTATCATCAGTTACTTCCTCTCCTAAAGTAAACATTCCTTCTAAGATATCTAAGTTACGGCAGCAATTTTTTGATGTTTTTGAGATTCCTACACACCTACCCCCAAAAAGAAACCAAGACCTTGCCATCCCCCTAAAACCTGATGCACAACCATTCAAACTTAAGCCCTATAGGTATCAACATTCTCAAAAGACAAAAATAGAAAAATAGGTACAAGAAATGCTGAGTACAGGGATCATCCAAAATAGCACTAGCCCTTTTGCTTCACTTGTGTTACTTGTTAAAAAGAAAGAAGGTACCTGGCTTTTTTGTGTAGATTTAGGTAGCTGAATAACCTCACCATTAAAGAGAAGTATCCTATCCCAAACATTGAAGAGCTCTTAGATGAGTTATATGGTTTTAAACTTTATACCAAGATTGACCTTAGCTATGGTTATCATCAAATCAGGGTCAAAGCTTTAGACATCCCAAAAACAGCCTTTCAAACCCATCAAGGACACTACAAATTTCTTGTCATGCCTTTTGGCTTGACCAATGCACCAGCTACCTTTCAATCCCTTATAAATGAAAATTTTCAACCATTTCTTGGGAAATTTGTTCTTGTGTTTTTTGATGATATTCTTATCTATAGCACTAACTTAGAATCTCACTTAAAACATCTGGAACAAGTGCTCTTAATTTTGAGATCTCACAAGTTATGTGTGAAACAATCCAAGTGTATGTTTGCTCAGTTGAGAGTGGAGTATTTAGGACATGTGGTGTCTGCACAAGGAGTGGAGATGGATTTTTCCAAAGTTGACTGTATGCTGCAATGGCCTTTACCAAATACTGTCAAGGCTTTGAGAGGATTCTTAGGATTGACAGGATATTATCATAGGTTCATAAAAGGTTATGGGTTAATCTATAAGTCTTTGACTGAACTACTTAGAAAAGAAGCTTTTAAATGGAGTGACCAGGCACTGGAGGCTTTCTAGAAGCTTAAGGAAGTCATGAACACAGCTCCTGTTTTGAGACTTTCAGACTTTTCTAAGCTTTTTACAGTAGAAACATATGCTTGTAGTAAAGGAATTGGAGTTGTCCTCATACAAGAAGAGCAACCCATTGCTTATCTAAGCAAAGCCCTCATCTAAAGAACTTAGATTTGTCAGTGTATAAGAAAGAATTATTGGTAGTAGTGATGGCAGTGACAAAGTGGAAGCATTATTTGGTTGGTTATCACTTCGTAATAAGGACAGATCATCAAAGTTTAAAGTTTCTGTTGGAGCAGAAACTTACCACTACTTTGCAACATAAATGTCTGACTAAGCTACTGGGTTTGGATTATGAGATTTGCTACAAAAAAAATATCCTTAAATTAGGTTACAGACGCATTATCAAGGAGAGATTTCCAAGAAGAGAGGGAGTCTAGACCTGTACTATAACAGGCATAATTCCATAGTGGACACAGGATATCATACAAAGCTATGAGCAAGGTGAAAGGTGTCAGGAACTGATTCAATAGGCTGTCCTAAGACCACACCATTGCCCAGATTACCAATATAAAGGGGGGTTGCTCAGATACAGAGGCAAGATTTATATTGGTACTAGTGGACAATGGAGACAGCACGTCATTAAAACCATGCATGATTCTGCAGTAGGGGGTATTCAAGGCAATTGAACAGCTTACAAAGAATCAAATCTTTATTTTTTTGGCCTCAAATGAAGAAGGATGTAGCTGAGTATGTCAAGAGTTGTGATGTGTTCCAAAAGAATAAGAATGAGCTAGTGCATTATCCTGGATTGTTGCAGCCCCTTCCAATTCCTACACAGCCGTGGACTCAATTTTGTATGACTTTATTGAAAGTTTGCCACTATCAGATGGCTATGACACTATATTAGTAGTGGTGGATAGATTAACAAAGTTTGCTCATTTTTGTGCCTTGAAGCATCCTTTCACAGCAATGGAGGTGGCTAAGGTTTTTATGGATCAGATATTCAGACTCCATGGATTGCCAGAAGTTATCATCTCTGACAGGGATAAGCTTTTCACAAGTAGCTTCTAGCAAGAGCTCTTTACGTTGATGGGGACTAAGCTGCATTACAGTACTGCCTATCATCTTTAAACGGATAAGCAGAGAGAGAGGGTAAATCAATGTTTGGAGACCTATCTTAGGTGTATGACTAGTGACAGACCTAGACAATGGAAGTCCTGGTTACCAATGGCTGAATGGTGGTATAACACAAATCATCATTCAAGCATTAAAATGATTGCTTTCGAAGCCCTATATGGTTACAAGCCTATGCAATTGCCTATGGGATTGGTGTTTGATTCTGTAGTACCAGCTACTAGCTCTCTCACCATCATTTGCAACAGACTTGGAATAGAATGAAGTTTTTTGCAGACAAGAAGAGAACTGAAAGAACTCTGGAAATAGGTGATATAATTTACTTGAAGCTCCAACCTTACAGATAGCAATCAGTGGAAATCAAGAAGAAATTGAAGCTGTCATCTAAATACTATGGACCATTTAAAGTCATTGCAAAAGTAGGAGAAGTTGCATACAACTTGGATCTTCCAGCAGGAACCAGGATTCATCCTGTTTTTCATGTTTCCATGTTGAAAAAGAAAATAGGCGACAATCAAGTGAGACTAACAATTCCTGCAGTAGGTCCTGATGATCAGATGCATGTTGCTTCAGAACGAATGCTGAAGAGAAGAGCTATTATGAGAAATAATTAACCTGTTTCCCAGGTTTTAATTCAATGGTTAAACTTAAGTCCAGAAGAGCTACACGGGAAGATTTGGAATTCATTCGCAAACAGTTCCCAGATTTCCATCCTTGAGGCCAAGGATGTTCAAAAAGGGAAGGGATTGTCATGAATAAGAGAATTGAAACTACGTCATTTGGGGGGAGGAACTAGAAGACTGCTGGAAGAAGTTAGTTAGTTTGTTGGTTAAAGAAGTTAGTTAGAATTTCAGTAGCTTGAGCAAAAAGAATCTGTTGTAGCATAAATAAGAGAATAGAAGAGGGAAAATGTAATGAAATTCTACAACTGTAATCTTCATTCTCTCTCTAATAAATTCTCTCATTTCTCCTCTCATTCTATTTCCTTTCTTTCATTCTTATTCTTTACCTATTCTTGTTTAGTTTCTACATTTTTTGCTCAGATTTCTTGAATTCCTCTTAAGAAATCTGACAGATGGGTTGTGAGAGGCCCAAGCTATGAGCCAGAGGAAATTAGATCTAGTGCTAGACAAGAGGAGCGTAATGGATCTATTCTGATCTGTGTTCGGTGAAGATGTTGCAATGAGTCAGCATTTGTTAAATGCAAACTCATTAAAATCTTAAATGAATTCGCATTTAGCAGAGACAGAATAAATGAGAAATCCTTTTTATTCTTTTTTATTCCATTTTTTGTTATTTTCTTTCCCCAACAAGAGCTCGTGTTAGTCAAATGCAATCTATGCTCAAAATAGTATAATTTCGCATTTATTGAATGCAAGCTCATTTAGCAAATATGATGTTTCTTTTATTAGAAATCTAAAATAAAATTGCCTTTTTGCATAATATTTTTAAAATTCATGATAAACGAAGAATTTTCTAGCTTCTATGTTGGGGTAAGAATTTTCTAGCTTCTATAGTGGGGTTTGGTTTAATTTAATTAATGTATATTTGACAAATAATGGGTAAATTCGTTTATTGATATAAAATTCACTCTAGCGCTAAAATTTACTCTAACATTATTGCCGGTCCATTAAACTATTGAAAATGTAATTGTTTGTTGGGTCTTTTGAAGTTATTCTCCCAGGCATAAATATAGGTAGATAAAATCTTGATGAACCCCAACATTATATGGGGATAATTTTACATACCTCCCTTGAGGTTTGCCATAATTACATTTACCTCCCCTCAGGTTCTAAAAATTACACTTACACCCCCTGTGTTTTTATTTTTCATAACAAAACAAATCTATTTTGATAATGTAACCCAAAAACACTAACTAAACACCTCAAAATATCATGAATTGCTTTTAAATTGGTCATCTCTTTCTTATTAATATATTTATTTGTAAAATTTTAATAGATAAAGTAAATTTTATTTCACATTAGTCAAATAACTAAGTTTTGAAGAAGTAATATTTGGCGGAGAAAATTTGAGGTAAGATATAAATGCTTTGGATATTATTATGACTAATTAATTAATTTTTAAGATTTATTTATCTTTTTTTAAAAGCAATTGAGCATACTTTAAGGTGTTTGGTTGGTATCTTTGAGTTATATTATCAAGATGGACTTGTTTTGTTATGAAAAATATAAACACAAGGGGTGTAAGTGCAATTTTCAAAACTTTAGGGGAGGTGAGTGTAATTATGACAAACCTCAGGGGAGGTATGTGAAATTATCCCCATTATATAATGTCTAAAAATTAAGGATACTTTTAAGATAAAATTCATATCTTAAAAGTGGTTAAATTTCTACTTTATTTGGTAATAAAATCTCTCAAGGGATTGTTAAAGGCTGATGATATTGCCAAAATACCTATCTACCAATGTTTTAAAAATTGGATCGGTTAATGAACCGAAAGAAGGTGCGGTTCGTGGTCGGACCTGTCAGATCAGGGTTCAATGGTTTTTCACTTTTTTAATTTAATTTAATGTATAATATAAAATAAATACTAAATATATTTACCCTGTTGAACTAGTTACCCATTAATTGTTTGAATATATAATAAATTTATTATATTTAAATATACAAGTTAATGAATTTATTATATTTTGTAAAAATTTAATGAAATATTCTATGTCTATAACAATTAAATTAACAAAGAAAATGGCATTACAAGTATAGAAAAATTTATGAAATATTCACCACTAAAGTACATTATTATATTTTTAAATAATTTAAATTAGAATTTGAATATTCTAAATTATTATATTATATTTGTTGTTTGTTTTCACATTCTCTACTCTTTTAATACCGTCAAGACTTATTTTTCAATGTAAAATTTAAATTTATTTTTAATACCAAATAATATAATTAACTTTTTATATAGGCCAGTTTGAGTAAATATAATTTTTTTGAAATAAAAAATTTTCTTTTGCCCTATTTTTTAAGGTAGGTTTGCATACTCAAATGATTTTCAAATTTCAATTTGATTATCTTACGATTAGTTTAGATCTATTTAGTTTTTTAATTTTTCTGTTTTTAATGTTTTTTGTTATAACACTTTATGAGAGGTAATTTCTAACAATTTTGTATCAATCAAGAATTTGATCTAGAATTTCTTAAAAGGGACTAAACTTTATTTAAAATCGGTTATCAGACTTTCATTTTAGACGTGTTCTCTCTAACGAAATTTTATTTTTGATGTATCAGACTATTGAACAAATCAAATTAACTTTATACAATAGTCTCAAAAATAAAACTAACAAGTAAATCTATTTTCTTAGTAGTTCTTCATTTAATCAATTATGTTCAATTTATACATTTTCTTTTAATATATCAAGAAAATGTGGATATGTGATGCTATAATAATTGGAATCAATATATTGCATAGAAAAATATGATTTTAATAATCTGAATTGATTTTTAATTTTTTAATAAAGGAAACAGTTTTCTACCCACTTACTTTCAAGATGCCATACGTGCTTACTATTAAATAATGATTAACTATAATTCAAAAATTTAAACAAATGACTTACAAAAATACCAATTTAAACTTTTAATTGGGAGAATGTTTCAGGCATAAAAATGAATAATTAAATAATTTTGATAAAAGGGCTAATGTTAGTAGGAGAGATTTTGGCAAAAGTAAATCCAAGATTTCTTTTATATAATGAATTTGGATGCCAAGATAAAAAGGTAAGAATTAATTAATTTCATTAAACATAATTAATAACGAAAACAAAGAAACTAAAGAAAGTAAGAATCAATTAAATTCATTAAACGTGATTAATAAAATTAAAGAAACTAAAAAAGTTAAAAATGAGTTAATTTTATCAAACATGATTGATAAAGGAAATAAGGAAACTAAAAATGTAATAATCAATTAATTTAAATGATTAAAGGAAAACTAAAGAAAGAAATAAAATATTTGCAAGGTAAAAACAACAAAATGGAGGGTTGGCTCAGTGGTGATCACGTCACATGGTTGACTGGGAGGTCCTAGGTTTGACTTCCATGAGGCGTTGGAGTGAAGAATTTTTTGAAAAAGTTATAATTAAAAAAACAGGCGGTTCAATGATTTGATGATTTGATCCGGTTTGTGCAGTTAGACCAGTTCTTGGTAATTTTTGAGTTCCACAGTACTTTGTATAGAATTGGACCAAAGCAGTGGTCGGTTAGCAATTCAACCTGTCAAACCGATCGATCCGGTCCAAATTTAAAAACACTGCTATCTACTTGCCATAGCAAATTTACTTTAAAATCTCAAAATGCTCTCACAAGTTAAATATGACTAATTCCACAAATTATTATGGTCCTCTTTCAAAACCTGATTTTACCTTCTTTCTCTTCCCATTAACTCCACTCCTACGCCCCTAATTCTCTTCAGCTCGAGACAAGATTCGTGCCAGCGCCGGCAAGCAAAAGATTTCACCTTTTTGACCTTTTTCCTTTTAACCTTTTTCCGGTCCCTTTGCTTTCTTTGTTATTTATTTTTCTTTCATTAGTCTGATCAATCCAATCTGCCAACAAGCTTAATCTTGACAACTGCTACTGGCCATTGAAATTTGATCCACATAAACCTATGTTGGCGGGTATAAGTTTGAAAAGGCCTTGTTTTTATATTAAGTTAATTATCGTGTTGGAGTCCAAATTACTCCATGAATGGCCGCATTGGAACGTTCTGGCTTCACATCGGTTCCATTCCTCTAGTCTCAACTCAACAATGTAAAATCAATCCTACGCGAAGGACACGTAGTCCAACATAAATGCGAAAAAGTGCAAATGGACCCTAATTTGATGGTAACTGAACAAAATTAAAGTTCCCGAACTGTTCTTGTTGCTGCAACAATTATATGCACAAAAGAGTATGAAGAAACCGGTCAACTAATTAGTTTTCAATAAACTGCTGTCCTAATTTGTCTACATTTCATCTTATAATCTTATATGCTGCTTTAATTATTCACAAGCCAAAACAGTGAATTAGTGTAAAATGTGCCTAATAATTTTTTTTAACTTTTTCTCTTTAAAGAGGATCAAGAGTGAGACTCTGCCTGCCCTCATGTGAAACGTCTTACCAACTAAGCTGATTCATTGTCATAAAATGTGCCTAATCAAATCCAAAAAATTACTCTATCAAACACTTGCAAAAATACTTTTTTTTTCTGCTATGTGTTATTTAATAATGTAATTTACCTAGTTCTGGTAAATGTATCCCTTGGCAAAGCAAACGACTCCGTGACATCTCTAAGCAATCGTACTTTCATCCCCACGCAACTTTGAAAAAAAAATGAAAAAGAAAAACATGCCCACATACACATTTCTCCATCTTTCACAATCTTGTACTAGCTATTATTCGATCATGGGATGAAAATAACAATTGTGCTGACATCTGGCTTTAAGTGATAGGTCACTTATTATCTTAGAGCTTACAATGGACAATAATTGAGGGCATCACATGCTAGTTTCTAAATTTTATTTTCAAGTGAAATTGTGTTATTTTTTGTGAAGAATAACAAGAAAAGCAAAATGTTATTATGAGTAAATTGACGATCTAAAGATGGTTTAAACAGATATTAGTCTGCATCCGACCAAACTGAATTTGAGTTAATTTCTTATAAGAAAAAGTAAAATTGAGTAAGAAAAGTAAGGGAGCACAGTCAACTTTATATTAGAAAAATGAATTGAAAAAAAAAAAAGTTCAGAATCAGCTTGGGATGTGGGGATTAAGATTTTGATCATTCAGACAGAGACCGCTGTTGTTTTCACACGGAAATCCAAGCAACTTAGTGAGTAATATATTTTGTTTCTTTTTAAATTGAGAATTACTTTCTTCAAAAAATATTATTACTAGTATTATACAAGCCCCTAATAATTAACTCTAAGAACTCCTGAAAAACGGAAAATTGTCATGTTCAGTGCTTGGTGTCACAAGTGGGCCTTAACAACGAGCAACTAGATTCCCGTGACAAATTAGGACAACCTCTGCACGCATCGTTCTATTTGGTCTGCCGTTAGATAAAATGACATTCATGAAAATGACCTCAATTAACTCTGAATTCTGTTATGCCAAGTGATGAATTAATGCATATCAAATGTGTATATATATGTTCACACTACATATGTCTAGACAAAGCAGTTTCTGTACGTGTGACATGCGCCAAAAAACATGTGAGAGGAACGAAAGAGAAAACTATTTTTGGCCTATGAAAAATGCATGAGTGTCCAGACTAGATGAAAAATGTATCAGTGTCCAAACTATCATCAATTTGCTTAGATGGAGTGTCTAAAAAGTCTTAAGAACATGCAAAAATTTAGGTCACTTTTTATCTATTAATCCAAGCAAGAATGAACGTTTGAAGCCACATAACCAGTTAGCAATGTGACCAAGACATTCAGTTGCTTGCTAGCTTCATACAAATTCTCAAAACAAAAAGTTTTAAGGCAAATATTTTTGAAAGTATAGGAGGAGGTGTTTAAATTATTCTACATAGTTATTCTTGCAATAATAGATAGTTGATACAAGTCTCTGTAACTTTTGTTTCCACTCATGGTGATCGAAAATGAACTCTTAATGAGCAAATCTCTTTACTAATTTAGGTTATACATTTTGCAGAGATCGATTCAGATTAATCCACCTTTCATTGATTAATTTGCATTAGGAGCCATTATAACACGTTAGGAAAAACTAATAAACCAAGCTATTTTAATAATTTATTGAGTTAGTTAAGATTATGTGTCTCATTTTTATTGGTTGTTTTAATAGGGTGCATAGTAGTTTAAGTGGTAGTTTGTATGGGATTATATCTCATAGTAGGAGCAGTAGTTTGATAAGGTTTGGTTTTGTTAGTTTTAGGAGAAGCTGTGGCTTTTTATATTGTACACTTTAGGTTTTGGTTTTATTGTACTTTTAAGACTAGCTGCCCTTCGTTCTTTTCGTAAGAAAATGTTGAGGTTTCTCTATAATTTTTTTCTTATGATTTCTTATCTAAATTCCTGTGAGGTTTTTTCCATTAAATTGATTTGGATCCATCATAACAAGACTCAAACAAAAAAGCTTTATGATGCAACTTTAGAATTCTCATCAACAACGACATTAACAAAGATTCGATTTGAACCGAAAGCTTCACGATAAAACAAGCAAAGCTTATTTTTCAATTTGCTTTATGACTATCAGGTGTTGTCTTATGTGTGATATTTAAGTGTTAAATGCTATGTTTAGCTTGTATTAGGGAGGTTTATTTAGACTTCACTATTGTCTCTTAGGTAAAAGAAATTTAATCTAGAACTCAAATTTTACGAAATTGCGATAACATGTGACCTTGATTCCATTATCTGATGACTATCGAGGAATTAATATGAAATTGGTCTTGATTCAAAATTTATGATTTGGGCTATTAGAGATTATTTAAGATCAGAATTTCAAGAAATAAATTTTAAATCCTTTTTTTTTCTAATTTGTAAAGGTAAAAGTAAAGATAAAGAGAGAAGTAATTTGGGCCTTGTATGAAGCTATCAAAAAAATAAAAACAAAAGACAGGCGGATTCTGTTGAATTTGGTTTGATGTAAAAGGGAAGTTGGTCTCGTGACTCTTTGTTGTTTGGTAGCATCTTGTGGCCATGGAAATCTGAAGCATGTAGTGCGTGCAGACAACAGAATTAAGCCGTTCACGGGTGCATGGATCCATGATAACTCGCTAAACAATCATACATAACCATGAATCGAACATATTCTAGACCATTAACGTCATTAGATTAATATAACCAGTCACTAAGCGTCTGCATTAGCAGTAAATTATGAACACCAGCTATTCATAACTTCAGTTCTGATAAGAGCCGGGTTGGTGCATAATTGGATCTTAGGCTAAACATAGCATTTAACACATAAAATAATTAACAATGCTTAACTAATGCCAACCCAGTGAATGGTACAAAATGCACTTTCTTGGCAGCAGAGCTGAAGAAAAATAGGATTTTCTTTTGTTCTTGTTGAAGGCAAGGGACAGAAAGAAAGCAAACATTCACGGAGAGCCAAGAAATGCTTTTTCCTTCGCCCTTTATATAATTTGCAAACTGCTGAAACCTAACAGCCTAGTTGTAAGTAAACCATAGACTACAGATCAAACAAATGATAAAAAAGTATTAACTAGGTTTTTTAGTCCTCTCCCTGCTTGTTTAAGCTAATAAAACAATATTTATTGTTTTAGATTGATAGGAAATTAGTGGCTCTCAAAGTTGGCACGTTCTTTAAGGACATCACAACCTCAAAGCCTCAAAAGTTCGTCCTAGGTAGTGGTAGAGTTCGTTAAAATATGAATAAGTTGTGTTGGGTGGAAGGAAATTCTATACTTCTATGTTTGTTTTTCTTTTTTTTTTTTTAATGTAAAATTGGAGTTCAAATATACTTTTTTTTTTTTCAAAAGTCAAGGAGTTCAAATATACGTCTCTCCCGTTAAAGGTTATGCGCTATAGATTCGTGTATGTAGTGTATTTTCCAAGGTGGGAGAAAAAGCCCAACTGTGGCTTTGGACAGCCAAATTGGTGGAAACTGGATGCTTATAATGCGAACTAAATAATGAGAAAATAGAATCTTACAGAAAGAAAACGCACTAAAGAACAAAGAGATCCCTCTGTCAAGATTACCACAGAAACCATAATTCCTCATGGCTTGATCCTGCTGAAGAGAGTATACTCTTGTAATAGATAGTGATATATGAATCAATCTAAGGATAACACGTGTGGCTTGACATTGTTTGTTTCAGTCAGGTACTTTTGGGTATAAATTTGTTGCCTTTACTTCATATGTTTCTTGCCCCTATAACTCAGCACCTTTAGAGTTTCTCTCTAACTGTTAAGTTCCACTATCTTTCTCTTCTTCTTTCTCGTCCGTTTTATAAATCAATTCCGTCCCTTTTCTTCAATTGATTTTTAACATTAAATATCAAAAGTTGGAATAACGCAATTTCCTCAAAATTGGTCCAAATTTGGAGTGATGGAACAATTTTGAACATTGTTAGACAAAAAATAAGGCCCTGAATTTATCATTAGAAATGGATTTTTATCGATTGTATTTGCTTATTGCGGCCTGTATAATTTTGCTCTTGCTTAATTTGAGCAATGTGGAAGGAAGACATCATACACCCGGTAGAAAAATGCACAAGAACAAAAATGGACACGCTGGTTCCCCTGCATATGCACCTGCACCTCGTCCTGGAGACCCTGTCCCCAAGTCCCCTGATTATCCTCCTCCCATTGCTTCGGATCCGAGCAATCCTCCATATACTAATCCTGGAAGCAAACCCAGCAGGCCTGTATCTCCTAATCCTGGAAATTCTAACACAGGATGCGTTTTCGATGTCACGAAATTTGGGGCAGTTGGTGACGGCTTAACTGATGATACGGCTGCATTTAGAGCAGCCTGGAAGGCAGCCTGTCAGGCAGAATCAAGTGTTCTTTTGGCTCCTTCAGACCATGTTTTCTTGATCACTTCCACGATATTTTCAGGGCCTTGCAAGCCGGGACTTGTCTTTCAAGTAAGACTACAAATTCTATTCTTTTGTTTTTTCTTCTTGGTAATAATAAATTAATTTTGCAACGAACATTTTTTGCGAAGATTCTCTTGTAAATTTACTGGAAAGAATTTTTATTCATTTATTTTTTTCACGTAAAAGATCGATGGGGTCCTAATGGCGCCTAATGGTCCGAAAAGCTGGCCAAAAGCAGACAGCCCTCAGCAGTGGCTTGTATTTTATCGACTTGATGACATGACTCTCACTGGAACTGGTACTATTGAAGGCAATGGAGAACAGTGGTGGCAACTCCCCTGCAAACCCCACAGGGTATATGGTTTAATTTCACTTTGGCCTATGCTTTTCTGCTTCTATAACAAATGTACTTCTTATGGTAGTTCTCACTTTTGTTGGTCTTAATTTTCTTGGCAAAAGATGTAATTTTCATTTTATTAGCTAAACTCAAAATGTGAAATTCTTAAAAAATTCCTTTTTCAAAACTTTATTTGAACATATCTCATAATTCAATAATTTGAGGTGTCTGTTGTTTTTACTGCTCAATTTCTCAAAAGTGATGAAAGGGCACTAATTGAATGTGAGTGCAATTTTCAGGGACCCCATGGCTCAACGTTGTCTGGTCCATGTGACAGTCCTGCAGTAAGTAAATTAATCCAACATATGATTCAATCAGCTGTATTCAATTTAGTAAATTTCAAAACAGTGTTAATAAACTGGAAACGCACTGTCTTATTACAGCTTATACGGTTCTTCATGAGCTCCAATTTGGTGGTCACTAATTTGCAAATACAAAATAGTCCAAAGTTCCATGTAAAGTTCGATGGATGCGAAGGAGTTATCATCGATAAGTTGAGAATCACTGCTCCTAAGCTTAGCCCCAATACTGATGGGATTCACTTTGACAATACGAAATCCGTGGGAATATACAACTCAGTAATAGCAAATGGTAGCCAAAATCTTTCAATTGATGGTATTTTTAAACTAAAATCGTTCTAATTTGCAATTGTATCTAATATCTTTGCTCGGTTGTAGGCGATGATTGCATATCGATTGGTCCTGGTTGTTCAAATGTAGATATAGAATCTGTCACTTGTGGGCCTAGCCACGGGATCAGGTGTGTGCTGCCTTTACTGTATATGCATGCATTTGGAATTTGACAAATCACACTGCCGCATTATTCGACTTTAGATTCTCGTTATCATCTGTTATGTGTGATTGCAATCCTATGACATTTTACTATAATCTCGTGATTGCAACTTTAGGTGTTTGTCAGCTGTTTTGTTTGATTGATGGCAAATCTATGACATTTTACTATAATCTCGTGGTCACTAATATCATCTTGAAAAATCAGTTCTCGCATTTAGTTTTGCCAAACGGCTACAAACAGAACAATTTTCTTCTTCCTTGTCATATTAATCACCTAAATTTTTATTTCCATTCAGAAATCTGACTTAAAACCCCTTCAAAATTTTTCAGTATTGGGAGCCTTGGAGTGCACAATTCCCAGGCATGTGTTTCGAACATAACAGTCCGGAATGCCATCATAAAGGAATCAGACAATGGAGTAAGGATAAAGACATGGCAGGGAGGGACAGGATCTGTCACAGGCATATACTTTGAGAACATCCAAATGGACAACGTTAGAAACTGCATAATCATAGACCAATACTACTGCCTATCAAAAGCTTGTCGAAACGAGACTTCAGCAGTCTACCTATCAGAGGTATCATTTAGGAACATAAAGGGTACTTATGATGTGAGAAGCCCTCCAATTCACTTTGCATGCAGTGATAGTGTGGCCTGCACAAACATAACAATGTCTGAGGTTGAATTGCTACCATTTGAAGGTGTGTTAGTTGATGATCCTTTCTGTTGGAATGCATATGGTGTTCAGGAAACTCTAACTATACCTCCAATTGATTGTTTACTTGATGGAATGCCTGAGACAGTAGGAGAGAGCACCCTCTATGGGTGCAAATAGGGGAGTGTATATGAATTTAATCTGTATACAGTATAGATTACTATCCGAGGAGTTAGAGTTGCACCCAAAATTCCTACGTTACAGAGCAGGGATTACAGAGTAGGGATTTGATCACAAGGCTACGAGGCCGGCGACGCCTTGTTATATTACTTATTGTATTTGTATACCTCTTTTTTGTCTGCTTTGGTTCCATCCCTGTGGGGATCATATCCCCTATTGTGTGATAGAGAACAAAATATCTTAGCCTATATGGGGCCATTTTACTGCCCTATCATGTAATAGTACCATAAAGAATGCGCCTGTAGTTTTGAGAGAATTTCAATGTTTCTTTCTGTATATTCTGTCGAATTACTGTATTTCACGAGTCTACATTACATGACCTAGTTCTATAACAGTTGATATTAACTCAATTGGACGTCTTTTCTCCACTGAAATTGAGACAGAATGGATGCTTTATCTTGTGTAAATGGGTGTCTGACGTGAAACGAAAAAGATGTGGCCAAGCCATTTGGGACCGTAACTAGTGCTTTTTTGGGTCCAAGCAATTCTTGCCCGCCTGCTAGTGACAACAATTTTGGTTTTTTTGTAGAACGTTTACGAAATTGGATATGTAACTCGATCAATTAGCTGCACGCAACCATTTTATCTGTTCTCTATTTTAAAAGAAAAGGTTTACAAATAAATTAAAATTATGGAAAGAAAAGTATTCCAAGAATATTTCGTTGCAAAAAAAAAAAAATAATAGTTTGATACTTACCATATGTAAAAATATACTTATCAGGGTATTTTCAAATTATACATGGAGCACTAGGGGGTTGTTTCATTCATGAGCATTATAAAAGTTAATGACACTCGTACATGTTCTTTGATTAATCAACATGGAAATCATTCTACTGTAACGAAGGTGTTAAATTTGTACCCAACTATTATCTTCTTATGGCTTGAGTTTCGAATTGATTAACTCATTAATATGACTCATTTATTCAACTAATTAATTCTGAGTTAAACTGGTTGGACCAACAAATTTGATCTTTTTATTTTGTTTTAAATGAAAATTTTGATGTTCCTGTGGGACCTTCTTTCTCGAATGGAATTTTGGCAGTATTGACAACCCTTATGTACTCCCAGAATGATAATCTACAATATCTTGCCAATGATGCCTAGTGATGGAGTCCAAGTGATACAAATACGTGGTGGTGAGGAACTCGTTCCATGAACTAATTTCTAAATATGAATCCAAGATTCAAGATAAATGAGAGAAAACTCTAAAAATTTTCAATTTTATTGACTGATCAAAAATAATAATGACAGACCACTTAAAATAGAGGCTAAAGAAGCCTTTTATATACTTACAACTAATCTAAACTCAAACTAAGTTAAATATCTAAAGAGTTACAATTAAATAAGAAAACTAATTAATAAAAACTAAAAACCCGTAAAATAATCACAAACTCATACCAAACATCAAAAGCAGCTTGCTTGTAAGTATCACAGTCACATAGTGGATCAAAATATTTGTGATCACTATTACTGAAAGAATATACATGAGTTCCTACTTTATCTAGGTGATCAATTAGAATGCCTTTAAGTGGCTCAAACTTTTGGGCTAGTTGAACTACATGTTGCAGAATTGGCAAATCTTTATTTTCAATTGGAGTGGAGCATTCCATGGGCTTTTTGATAGCAACAAAGACTTTTTCATTGAACTCGTCAACTAACTCTTTATCTTGAGGGTCTTTAGGGTTGATGGTGTTGCACGAGACAAGATTATCATTACCAAATAATCCTTTCAGCATGAAATCTCCCAGAGTGATAGGATGATGAGTCCTTTTTCTAAACTCGGGACTCATTTGAATCTTGGGGGAAATACTTCTTTTTCTTATCCTACTCTCTTTTCTCTTCCACACCATTCTACTCCTCATTAGTGAATTACTCGTCTTGCCTCATGGATGGGAGTTTCGCCTCCTCCTACGAGTAACAAGAGTCTATCCTTCATTGTTGAAGTCATTCTACTTTGAAAGTATGAATTCTAGATCCCCTTGAAGGCTCTCTAATGATGAGAGGCAAGATAGTTAGCTTAAGTTCAATGAGAGGAAGTGATCCAAACCTAATAATATATGGCATAATTGCTTCTTGAACTTTCTTGACTACCTATTCAACTTCCACAGGTTTTAATGAACCAAAACCAATGCTAGTTTGGTGTACACTTGCTTTGTCCTTCTTAAGCAAAATCTTTCCTTGTTTAGCCATTTCCATGATCTTGCCTTTGAAGATGTAGCACTTTTGGATAGGATGCCCCACCAAGCAGTGGTACTTGCAATAGTTTGGGTCATCAGTCCATTTTCCTTTGTTAGGCCTTTTCATTTCAAGCAGTGTAATGAGATTCAACTTCAATAAGTCATCAAACATGCCAGGAACATTAGAATCAAGAAAAGGATATTCCTTTTCTTGCACGTTCCTAAGGGTCGATTGTTTCTTCTTTTGTTCCTGATGAACTTTACCCTTCTCGTCTTTTTTCTTTGTTGCTTTAGAGACAATCTAAAAAGGCATCACAGTTGTAGTTAGTGACTCCTTCTTTTTACTTTTAACAGAAGGCTTATCTTCTTTTTTTATTTCTTGCTTCTCCTTGCCTTTCCGAGGAACAGTCACATGCAACTCATGCCCTCCAAGATTGATCTCTAGATTATGAGCCTTTGTTGCTAACTTATCAAAAGGTCTAGCTATACCTCTTGCAAAATATAACGAAGTCCCCAATTCATGCCTTGAATTCACATTTCAATAGCAGATGACTCAAAGAGATGATCTTTACTATTGAGACTTAGAGTCTGCCAACGGTCAATGTAATTGACAATAGGTTCATCCTTCCATTGACGAGCATTTGAAAGCTTAGTCATACCGATAGTTCGTCTTGTGCTATAGAATCGGTTGAGAAATTTTTGCTCTAGTTGTTCCCAACTGTCAATGGAGCTCGGCTCAAGATCAATATACTAGTCAAATGCATTATCTTTTAGTGAATGCACAAACTATTTGAGTAGTAGGTCTCCGTCAGTTCTAGCATTGTACACCTCTTCACAACGTGTGCAACGTATTGTTTATGGTTGATATTACCATCAAACTGTTGGAATTTGGGAGATTGATATCTAGTAGGCATCTTCAGGGTATCAACTCTTGATGTGTATGGTTTGGCATAGGAGTGGGATGACTTCGAAACTCCATCAAATTTGTCTTTAATCGTTCCTTCAATGAACTCTTTGAGATGGTCAATGTTAATGGTTCCTTCAGGAGAAACTGAGACATTCTTTGTCACATTTGACTTTGAAGGCTCTTTCACATTGGAAGAGGTCTGAACATCATCATGGGTTTCAATCTGCTTGGGCACGAAAGGGCTACTTTTGTCAATGTTCTTAATCTTTTCCATCAATTTGGTGATCTTAGCTTCTTAACTTTGCACGTGTGTAACAAGCCCTTCAACGAGTTTGGTCATGTGGGCAAGTTGCTCTACCACAGTTGTGGCATTTGTCATCATGATAGGCATTACCATAAGAGTTGTTGTCTGGCTCAGACCATGAACATATACAGCACGAGCGCCATGGTCACCATTCTTTGTTGGCAAGATAGCAGATGTCTCCACTACAGTAGCAGTAGCAGTAGTATCTTCCACAGCCTTTTGTGCCAACGCTTTCGTTTTGCTCCTTGTCATTGGCTTAACATATGGCACCTCTCAACTTGTAGGCATAGAGAATATTGAATCTTTTACAGCAATAACTCTGGATCGAACAACAAAAGATCCTTTTGCTTGAATCCACTGTTGAATTCTTTAAAGAAGATCTTTCAGGAAGAGAAGAGATGAGAGGCAGATATCATCCCACTAGACGTGCCAAAATTTTGTACGCAACGTCTGCAAATAAAGACAAGAAAAATAATTGCACAAATCGAAATTTTATTAATTTAAAATGAGAGCTACAATTTCTAGATTGATTTCTTTATACAAGAAATTATCCTCTGATTTTTCTCTTCAAGGATCTAAATCAGGGGCCAAGAAAAAGACTTATTCTCGAACTAAATCTAGAGTTTTCTACGATTTGTTGTAGAAAACGGTTGATTTGATGACGTTAGAAAATGGTTGATTTGATGACGTTCCTTGAACACATGAGACTTTGATCTTCAAATCTTCAAGCCTTCAACGTGAACATGAAGATTTGGGATTTGGAGTTTGGATTTGAGGGACTTGAGAGAGAAATCTCTCGAGCTTTTAAAAGAAAAATCTCTTGAGAGGTTTTTAGAATTTTTCTTTGAACTCCTGAGAAAATGAACTTATATTTGATTTGAGAGATAGAGCCCCTATTTATAATTAAAATTTGGTGAGTAGTTGACTTGAGATAAATTCTCTAAAATATTCCACCCCTTGGGCAACATGTAATCCTAGAAAGCCCACAGAAAATAAAATTTCATAAATGGGTTGGCCTGAGGAGTCCAAGGTGAATAATTAATTAATCCACTCTAATTTAATGGATATTACAATTTCACACAAAGCCCACATGCCAAAGGTCCATTATTGCAGATTAATTAAATTAATCCAGCTTAGTTTAAATGGACTTTGCACCTTGGTTTAATTTATGGCCCAATTACAGTTAATCCAACGTACAAGTCCAAACATGAATGGACTTGTAAGATGAATTTAATTTAATTTAATTTAACCAAAATCAATTTAGTTTATTTAATTTTGGCTGAACAAATTTTAATCATCTAAATACCCAATGAATCTTTTTCACAATTCATATAATTTATAATGCTGTGTACAATATACAGTTAAATCATAATTGCATACCTTTCTTCCAACTCTTCCTACTCATCTTCCTTCATGTTCATTGGTCGTGCACCCTTTCCTTTCACTGCTTATGCCAATCCTTTTGGAATTAGGATATCATTCACTCTCATTTGCAAAAGAGTGAAAGCTTTGGTCTCATTAAATAATTGAACGGGTAATTGTATATTTTCAAACGTTATAGCATACCACCAATATCTTGATCTCAATATAGTTGACTAGAAGCCCAATAGAACTCTAATACCTGTTGTTGGGATTCAGGCGTAGAAATTAAAAACAACTATTTGAGATATAAAAAATCTAAAAATGTAATGAAAATAAAAATAACCCAAAATACAAGTAATACACAAGATTTAACGCAGTTTAGTATAATTAATAAGTCTATGTCTATGAAGAGAAAACCAGTCCTTATTATGGGAGAAAAACAAAAATAAGAATATAATTTGTATCCAAGTCTAAATCTTCATATTGTTTCTCCCATTACAAAGAACCTTGTCACTCTTTCTCTCTCTTATTGTCTTTCTTGTACAATGCAAACACACCTATTTATAGGATATATCACTTTGCCAATACTCAAGTAATAAAGAAAACAACTTCTTAAACTACGAATCTTACAATTAGGAAATAACTTTCGAATTACTACAAGCAATTAGATAAATATGTGACTAATTATTCTCCACATCAAAAAGAACTTGCAAAAAAAAAAAAAGCCAATTTCCTAACAAGACGAGAACTACTTCAGTGTCAGACACCATATGGAAAGGGATGTAAGGTAGGGTGGCAATGGGTCGGGTTGAGACCTAAGTATAATAGCCAACCTGTCAACCCGAATCTGACTTGCCAACCTAAAAATACTCAACCCGAACACGACCCGAAACTGGTTGGCGGGTTGACCTGTCGACCTGAAAAAAAAAACCACTAATACTACTACTACTACTACTACTACTATTACTACTACTAACCTTTTGTAGCTTTGTTTCACTTATTCACATTCAAACACAAATTTCATTCATTGGATAATTAATCAAGTAAATTGTAAGAAAAATTAAGAATTCTACTTAGGTTTATGAAAGCAAATTGTAAGAGGAATTAAGTGTGACAGCCCCACCTTACCCAGAGGCGCACCAAAGGGCTTAGCGGACTGCCTGCCTAGCTCTCGCCAGGACTTAAACACACACTTGCTTAAACATTCAAGCGTACTTAGCTCCAAATAAAATGCATTCATAAAGAAATACATTCATAAAATTTACTTGAAAGTATAAATATCACAAGAGTTTTTACATCCCAAAATGTAAATAATATTTACAATAAAAGCCTACACATTTAGGCTATCCAAATACATTAAACAAAACATGTACTAGGTCCAAAATCAGCTTTTCTAACTTTAGTAGTTTTGGAAACCTGGTTAAAGAAAATAAATAAATGGGATGAGCTATAATAGCCCAGTGAGTGCTCAAGTCATGCAACCATACCAGTAAAATATGATTTTTGGTTCAATAAAATATTTAACGAGAAAATAAACAATTTGTGAACAATTTAATTAACAAGTAGTTACTGGCGGATACGGGGCTCAACTACGGGAGCAAGCTCAACCGCAGAAGTAGCAAGCACTGAAGATGTAACCAAGACGTTCGGACCAAGATAATAGCTCAAGTCCTCGCCAAGGAACATACCAGTATAAACAAGCAAGTACCCTAACCGCCATTCACCTTGTAACCTCCAAACAGCCTACCACATCCAGGGAGTAATCTCAACCTTGGAAGGGCCAACAAGCAAGAAAGTTCAATCCATAGTTGGTCTCTTAGAGGAATTCAACTTATTTGGGGAAAGAACAACACGTCCTAAAACACCCAACACCTTATAACCTCCCAAGCACGACCGGGTTGACTAACCTGTAAAGTAACAGTGAAGTTAGTCACGCAAGTCTCAAGTACAATTAACACATTTAATAGTGAAAGCATGTAACATATTGCGGAATAGATGCGATAAAGTACACATCTTTCCTCAAGTAACACATTTCATTTAATAATAATGTCAAGTAAAACATGGCATTTCATGCAACATGCACACATAAGAACACTCACCTGAAGCCTAAGAAAATATCTCGCGATAAGGTTGGGTTTCACTTCCGGATCCTGAAATTCACGAGAAAAATAGCCGTATAAAAACCTGACTAAAATCTAAGAAATTTCATAAGGAAATTCAAGAAATACCCCAAGTCTTTCTAGGGTTTACTTTCTAGGGTTTTGGAGTTTAGGGTTTTACCCTAGGGTTTAGGGTTTTCAAAATTAGGGTTTTCTAACTTTCTAGGGTTTTACTCGAAAAGGTTCAATTCACTAATAGCTAATATTCGAAAATTTCTACACGTTCAAATCACTAAATTACAGCTTATAAAGCTTTAAATCATAGCCTAATCGCTTTTATTTCCTAAGTTTTACCGAAATTTCGGCAGCACTTCCCCTATAATTGGACTAACCCAAAATTTTTAACTTGTAAGAAAAACATCCAAACAACCCAATCTCAAGTAGTTCTACCAATTTCACATCAAACTCACTTCAATTTCACCCAAATTCATCACAAAAACACATAAACTACTCCAAGGTTCTTCAACCAAATCATCCTTAATTCATGCTATTTCCAGTTTAAATCGCTATCTACAAGCATACAAGTCCATAAACCGCATATTCATGGAATAAAACTTCATATTTCATGGCTAAAATAAATTATACTTAACAATAAAGACATGACTTAAAAGCTAGAAAACTATGATTTTTATACTTGAAATAAGATGAGAAGTTCTTGGGAAATACCTTTAGTAAGGCAAGATCTTTGTTTAGGAGGGAGATTAACTCACTTTCTATGGATGAAAAGTGATCAAATGGAAGTAAAAGCTCCAAGAAAATGAAAGAAAATGGAGAGAAAAGAGAGAAGAGAGAAACCGGCCAAGAATGAAAGAAATAGAGAGAAATTAACTAAGTAAAGAAGAAAAGAAATAGAGAAAATTTGGGCAACACTTGGACCAATCAAAGCAAGACAAAAGCAAAAGTAGATCTTGACTTTCTTACCATAGTAGACCACACTTGGCTAATGGTAATTAGAAGAGATTTTTGTCATTTATCCTATACTTAATCTTGCAAGACATTCTAGGTACAAATCTTAAGGGTAATGGTACAACATGCTAGTAAAATAAAAAAAATCATTCCTTATTATTTTTCTACTAATTTCGGCCCTTCTTCTTTTTTTTTTTTTCTAATGAACATAATACAAAATAAATGGCTTTGGCATGAATTTCTAGAGTGTTACATTAAGTGTATGTTAATGAGCGACTTTGATATTAGTATTTGCAAAAAATGTGTTTGATCTTTTTTTTTTTTGTGTATGTTTTAATCTCTTTTCTTTCCTCTTTTCTTCTTCTTCTCCTTCCTCTTTTTTTTTTTTTTTTTTTTTCGAGTCCGCGGGTCGACCTGAACCCGACCTGTTTTTCTTCGCAAGTCAGTGGGGTCCGATCCACGAACTCGAGAACTCCCAACTCAAACCTGCTATTTTCGGATTAGATTCATGTCGGATTTTTGGGTCGTGTCAGAAATTGCCACCCCTACTGTAAGGCGAAGTTGCATGGGCTCCGCATGGTGAGTTCATTTTCTGTAGCTTCCATCATTTTGAGTTTTTAGGCATACTACATAGACTTGTTCTTTAATTTCTGTCGCCGAACAACTGCTTCCATATTTCATATCAGTATTTTCTCCTGCAATGTCAAGATATTCCTTCGACTTCAACAAAAGACCAGCATTTTATCAGTATATTATATCAGTATTTTCTCTTGCAATGTCAAGATATTCCTTCGACTTCAACAAAAGACTAGCATTCTTCCTTAATGAGGGACTATTCTGAAAAACTCCACTTGTTTCATTCCGTGATTTCAACACTTATTGCAAAACCACATAAGGTAGTGGAAAACCTTAATATTGGTTTTTAGCAAATTGGCATGGTTTTGGCTTGCATCAAGGGTTATTCAAGATAGTCAAATGCTGCTAAGGAAATTCCTTATAACAATTCTTACGACTTGCTTATTCTTCTAGGTGTTGAAGATTTAATATGTCTAGCTCAAATTTTTATTACTCATGAATATTTTGTTAATATGCAAGAAAAAAGATCCTGAGATGGATTGATGATTTTATGCAATGTTTTGAAACCAAGACCGTCAGTTGAACCAAGAAGGTGATCAGGTCATGGCTTAATTGGTTGAATCGGTTTAACCTCGGTTCAATGATTTTTTTAAAATATATAAATGCTTAAACATTTTATGGATTAATATAAAACATCACATGATAAAAAGCTTAAATATTTTTGAAAAACATGGACTTGCACAAATAAATTTTTAAATTGTAAATTCAAACAAATACAATCATCTCAATTTACTTAAAAAATAATAATTATCTTAAATCCTAACTAAAGACACTACTACATCTTGAAATTAGTAGTTAGTAATTAGTAGCATTAGGGTTTTGAAGAAGTATTCTTCTGTTTTTTTTTTTCAATTAGTCGACAAATTTACAAAACTACTAGTTCACCATTCGAACTAGTTCAAGTAATTCCTACAGTTTTAATAGTTTTCAATGACTCAATAGTTTCATCAACATACTGTGTGAATTAGACCAATGCCATGGCCAGTTCATGGTCCAACTAGTTGAACCAACCAGTCCGATCTTATTTTTAAAACATTGATGTAGGAAGAGAAATACATTTTCTTGGTGCGATCGGTTTGATCATGATGCAAGTGATAGCCCAGATACTGATTTCAATGGTGATTGTTTGGGACTTTTCTAGGTAAATTGTCAAAACAAGAAGTCAATGTTAGTTGTACAACATAATTTATTGTATCAACAATACATGCACATAAACCATGACTCTAAATCTGATTTGTTTTTTTTTTAACTTCTTATGAACAATTTTATGATCTACTGTTAATCAATGTAGTTCTATAAAACTTTCGGCATTTTTCCAATGTCCTCGTAATAAAATTATAAGGAAAGGAAAAAGAAACATGTCTTTCGTAGCAATAAGGGGAATAAAATTACAATAGTTTTGAAAACTAAAAAGGGCTTACTGGTGAAGAATGGGCTCCGTTTGATTTATGTTTTGTAATACTATTGTAAAAATAATATTTTAACATTTTTTTTGAAATACGACATATGTGAGATAAAAAAATAGTTAAAATATATTCAAAAATAATTTTGAAAAATAGACAATCCAAACAAAACTGTAGACGAAAAGTTTACGGCTTGGAATAATCCAAGTTTATAATGCAAGACACAAGCCAACTGGTGTTTGTTAAACTCAAAGTTCAATTTTATATAAAAAAAAATCAAGCTATTAAAGTTTAGTTTAAACTTAACTCAGTAAAAGTTGTTCTATCTTCAACTGAAATAATTAAGTCAATTTTAAACACAATTTTCAAACTTATTAAGAATTCAAACTTGAAGGCTTTTATATTCAACTCTTTCATGCTCTCGTTTATAGCCCTAAGTAAGGACATACGTAACCAAGAACAATTTTGATTTGTGACTATGCTAAATTGCTAATTTGAATCTTCATAAACCACAAGAAATAGATCTCAAAAAAAAAAAAATAAACCACAAGAAATAACCCGGGGTCATTTTAAATCATAATAAGAAGTAAAAAGATGCAAAACGAGCCATGGGATCTGTTCCACGGGTCAGGCCTACATAAACTTTACCTCAAAATAAAAGGATAAAGAGAGGGGAAGGGAGAAAGGGGCAGCGAGGGGGAGGGGGCCAGGGGTGGGGGGGGGGGGGGGGGAGGGTTTTATTTATATATTTCATCCTTAAACCCTAACCCCTAAAAGCACCGCAACCCACACAAAGTCACAGAAGCAAAAAGTTAAAAGAAGGAAAAGAGCAGAGATGGATGCAATAGCAGCAGCAGAAGAGCGAATAGTAAACGATAGATTGAGGCAGAAACTAAACGAAGTCAACTCGGCTGCTCAATCCCAACTTTCTTCTGTCCAAGACCATGTTAATTTCACCCTTCAGGTCTTCAAAATTCTTTTTTTTTTAATATTTTTTCTGTGTTAATGATGCTTGATTTTTTTTTTTTTTTTGGGCTCTGAAATGGGATGATGAGTGGATTTAAATGATGGGTTTTTTGGGTGCAGCAAGCGTATTTCAAGTGTGCATATGAGTGCTTCGACAGAAGAAGAAAGCATGATGAGATAAGTAACTGTGTGGAGCATTGTAGTGTCCCCGTTCTTCAGGCCCAGAATCTTGTTGAATCTGAGATGGCCAAGTTTCAGGTTTTTATTTTTTTCTTTTCTTTTGGCCAATAAATCCTTTTTTTTTTCTTTTCTTGTATTTTTGTTGTTTCTTTTTTACTCTGGAGTTCAAAGTTTGGATTTTATTTTTTTTAAGTTACAAAGTCATCTTTTGCTTGTATTGATGTTGAGGGTTATAGCTGTGTTATTGATGTTTCTTGTTTGTTAAGATCTTGTGGGTTATACTTGTTAAGATTTGAAAACGGTTGCTTGTTGGAACAGATTTTAGGATAAGGGTTTCTTCCATTTCCTACTCTTTTTATTAGTTTTGATCTTAGTTATATATGTAGCATCCACATTAGTATTGGGCTTTGAATGTGTAGCGATGAGGTTTAGTTAGTAATATTGAATCAGTTGCCTATTTATGACATTCTTGGGAAAGTTATTAGGTACTGTTTCAGGATTTTTCAATGCCTATGTCAGGAAAGGATTCTAATGATTGTGCCATTAATAGACTTTCTTGTGTTTCCTTTGTCTTGGATGGGAGGGAGCTCTGAGTGATTGAAACGAACAAAAAAAGTTTCAGCCTTGTCTGAATGCAATTGGATGAAACAGCTATTATGCTGGAGCAATTTATGCAATCTGCATTATTTCTAATTTCCAATGTTCCTTTTCACTTGTTTTGTTGGTTAGTTTACCTGTTAATTTTGTTTATGATTTTGATTTTTTTGTGGTTGAGAGTGATATTGGGTCTTAATATCATCTTTTTGGCTGTCGCTCAAAGGTTTTTCTGATTCAGTTTTTCCTGGGTGCAATTGTTGAAAATCAACACTAACACACACACCCACCCCACATATATTTTCATGTATATTTATATGCGCTTATGTCTGTACATGTTCTCCATCTTTTTTGCTGCAGTTCAAATCGACTAGGTCTGAATAATTAATCAGATTGAAAATATAGATGTGAGCTCTCTATACGTTTTTTTGGATGGAAAAAAACATACATAACTAACCAGAAAAGGGTTATGGAAAGAACTACAAGATTTTGTTTTGTGTTTTCCTGCTGCAGTTGTAAATGCAGGACACTATGATTCAATTAGTTGCTAGTTGAAATCATTGCCAATAATTTGCGAAAAAAGTTGTATTGATTGGATTTATTGAAATTTTTATGGTTTCCAACAACTGTTGCTTATGTAAGACGCACTTGTGATTTGTCCTTTTTTGTGTTTTCTTGGCCTATTTCCATGCAACTCCCGATGATTGAACCAAATAGAAAAGTTTCAGCCTTGTCTGAATATAGTGTGATGAAATAGCCTCTAAATCTGAGGGAGCTTTTGCAACTGCCGACTTCTCCTTTTCGTTTTTCCTTTTCTCGTCATGTTGGTGACTTGACCTGTTTATCTTCTCAATATGTTTTGTTCTATGTTGTGGTTGAAAGAGGAATTGGGTCTTAATGTTGTTTTTTCCACTAAGTGCAAAGTTCCCTATGATAGGAAATATCATTTGTATTTGAGTATTGCATGTACGTGTGTTCGTTATGTATGCTTTTCCCCTCTTACCAAGGAATTCAAACTAATTAGCTATGAACAAATAAGCAGATTGAAATATACAGATACGAGCTCTGTATATGTGTTTTTGTGTATGATAAAAGCACAATTAGCAAGAAAAAGCATATTGGTGGAATGAAACATATTGCTATATGTTTTCCTCACTCTTTTCGAACGCATGAAAGTACGGTAATGATTGCCACCTGAAACGATTGCTAATGTATTCAGGCAGGTTGTTATGATATTGGTGAATATAAATTTGTCACAGTCAGTGTTAACTGACAGCTTTTGCTTATGTAAGAGCAGCATGGTATTTATATTCGGTCAAGGCTGGAACTTTTATCTTTGGTTCAATCACTGGGAGATGCACAGGCAAGAATGCAAACAAAAGCTGTTAATTAATTTATACTTTACATTTTACTCTATTGGGTCTTGATATTATCTTTTCAACCCAGTTGTACAAAACTGCTTTTATGACAAGAAAGATCTTTTGTATCTTAGCCTTTTCTGTGTGCAGATGATGAAAACTAGTATATGTTTTCTATCTCCTCTCACTAAGGAATTTAACAATTAAACATGAATAAACAAGCTGATAGAGATATATAAATACGAGCTGTCTATAAGTTTTTTTATGGGAAAAACACACTTAATAAGCTGATGTGTGTGGGAAGAAAACAAAGTTTCGTTTTATGTTTTCTTGGTGCTGTTTCAAATGCTGGACATGAGTTCAATGATTGCTGCCAGAAACAATTGCACATACGTTCAGAAAAATTATGTTGATATTGGTTACTATAACTTGTTTTGGTTAGCTCCAATGTTGCTTGCTTGAGAGGAATGCGATCATTTTTCTCTTCCTCTGTTTCCTTGGTCTTCATGCCTATGCAGCTCCCAATGATTAAACCAAATATAAAAGTTTCAGCCTTGTCTGAATACAACTTGATGAAATGGTTTCTTAATCTGAGGGAGTTATGCAATCTGCTGAGCTCTCTTATCTTTTTTCATTTTCTCCTTCTTTTTTGGTGATTTTACCGCTAATCTGGTTTACAATTTTAATTGTATTCTGTGATTGAGAGAGGCATTGGATATTAAATCTTTTCTTCTCCACTAAGTAGTGCAAAGCTCGTTATGGTGTAATGGATTTTTTGTGTTTCAGCAATGTTTGAAGGCAGATTCTGAAAAACTAGAATATATATATATATATATGTATGTATGTATATGTATATGTATATGTATATGTATATGTATATATATATATAAATTCTACACATTCCTTTTTTACTCTCGCTACGGATTACAAATCAACTAGTTTATACGAGTGTATATAAAATACATGTGTGAGTGCAGTATGTCTCTTTGTGTTTAGAAAGAAACACACAGCAAAAGCAGTCGAACGGATGAACAAAGTTTTTATTGTATGTTTTCATGATGCTGTTGCATGCACTGGACATTTAGGACTCGATGGTTCCACCTGAAACAGTTGCTAAATATATTCAGACAAGTTACTCGGGTGTTGTTTAACATAAAATTTGTAATGGTTAGTGAAAATTGTTGCTTCTGTAAATGGGACAGGGTGATTTGTCCTTTAGAGTGTTTCCTTTGTCCTTTAGTGTGTTTCCTTTGTCTTCATGCTCGTGCAGCTCCCAATGATTGGAACTAAGATAAACATTCCAGCCTTTTCTGAATATGGAATGATGAAATAGCTTAGAAATCTGAGGGATTTATGCAACCTTCCGAGTTTCCTTTCTCGTTTTTCCCCTTTATATGTTGTTGTTGAGTTCATCCATGAATTTTGTTTGTAGGTCATCTCTTTTTTCCTTAAGCTTAGGGGTTTTAAGATTTCCTCCCTATGTTAGGAAAGGTCTTCTGTGCTTCATCTGTATTTTAATTAAGATGTTAAGAGCTGTATGTTCATTTCCCCTTTCATCTCACCAAGGATTGCAAAGGCGCAAGCAGCAACTTACCTTGAATTCAATGACGTTTCTTATAGGCTGTTGGCTGTACATCTGTGTTACAATTATATATGTATCGTCCTAATGCACAAAGGAATTCAAAAACAAAACTATTGTGTTTGGCTCAGAGAATTCTTAAGTTGGGTTGTTTGTTATTTTGGTCCCTTATTTTTATTTGTTTTGATGCATGAGGCACCCTTGTGAATATGCCAAAATGTGTGTTTATTGTAAGTCATTAGAGAAAGCATATTCCTTTTTTGTTTTTTTTACCCATTTTTCAGGTAAACTCATTCCTTTTCTTATTGGCTCTGTTTCTTTAATCTCATATAGGATTGTGGCCATTTGGTGCTGAAGACCAAACAAATTGGCAGCATGGTTATGTTCGTGATGTCATATTGTGATAAAAATCTATAGGATAGTCTTGGTTTATCTTATGGCTGTTTTTTCTTGTAAAATATGAGTTAAAGATTGGATGATCTAAACATCTTATTCATCAATTCAGGAACGGTTGAATAGGTCTTTGATGGTCTGCCAGGACAAAATGGAGGCAGCCAAGCTCCAACAGAACAGAAGTGATGCCATGAAGGATTTGGAATCATGTGTCGATCAGGCAGTCCAAGATAGTATCAAGACATTGCCACCTCTTGTTGGCAGACTGAAGACTGCTCTTTTTATCAGTGATTAGATATTTATACATTAGGATTTAGTTACTGTGCTTTGATAATTTTATTCATTTACAATCAAATCAATTGAACAACACTGACCCTGGAGGAGGAGGATGATTCATCCTGATACAGCATTTTGCACTATATTTTGGTCTTATGGCATTATGTAATGAGGCAGTTTATTTAAGTATCTATCCTGTCACAGTGTTCATTCTGTTGTTATTCAATAAGAGGGAATACAAAGAAAGTAAAAAGTTAACTTGAGATTATGCATGGAATGTGAACTTTGTCTTCGCAAATTTGGTATTATTGAATCAGGAATGGTAGAGTTTGGTCTTCCTTTTCTTATATCACAATCAGGAAGAGCAGCTCCGATCATCTCAAGTAACACCAACTTTGGTAGCTTTTTGTTGGCTTCCAAAATGGTGAAAAAGTTGTTCCGATGTAGACCCCATTAATTTTTCCAATCTGTATACCCGTTTCTCCTATGTGAATTAACTCCATAATAGTCCAAATTGCCTGTGGATTCGCGACACCATGGCTTTGTAGCTAATTGCCCTTACAACTCATCAAGAAACGCCACCGTGAAGACAAAACAACCCTTTACTTCCGTGACTCCAGACATTTGCTTTGGTTATGAAAACCAAATGAATCTTTGAGAAACATCACCGCGAAAACAAAAATCTTCTACTACTATCAGCTTCCGTGTCGAAATATTTGCTTTGCGTATGAAAACCAAATGAAGCTCGGAAACATTGCTTTGCATATGAAGACCGAATGAATCTTTGAGCTGCTCAGGATTGTCAAAATAAATACTCTCTCCGTTCCATTTTGATAGGCTGACAGTTTTTTTCACACAGTTTAAGAAAAATTAGTTAACTTTATTTAAAGAATAAATTAATCTATGATATTCCTAATATACCCTTATATTCATAATTAAATATTTACAATAAATACAAATAGAAAATTGCACCATTAGTCAAATGAATTCCATTTGATATGTGAATGTACGGTTTACTATGTATCTTTCACTTATAACAAAGTAATTAAATAGGGATATTTTAGAAAAGTTGAAAATTAATTACATTCTTCAATTAGATAGTGAACTATAATTTGAGACGAATGAAAAAAAAAAACAAACGTATCAAAATAGGACGGAGGGAGTATATATTTTGTCATGCCTGCCATTTTGGGAAGTCTCAGAAATAATATCATATTTCTAAAAGAAGTCAAATCATTTATTACTCTAATCTCAATTTTAACCTTATCGAACACTTATTCGTCTATTTCACGTGTAAGGATGCTTCTTCCATTTCACGTATAAGGATGATTTATGTGTGTCAATTTATAACATTAGATTTCTGAAAAAATCGTACCATAATCATTTGACTTCTCCTATTTCACATATAAGGATGATTTACATGTGTCAAACTACAACATCAGATTCCTAAAAAATGATACACAACCATAGGTGACAAAACAAATGGGATTGAGGGAGTATAAGAAGCTCAACCATGAAAATCATTGTAATTCCATAGGAGACATCTTAGAAGTTTATTCAGCCTTTTGATGCCAAGCCCACTTCTGCCTCATTCTTGCATTTCTCCTCCTCAATCCATGCCCAGCAGGCAGTTCATTTGTAACTCCAACAGCTTGCATTCTATAAAAGTATACCTCAAAGTCAAATGCTGTCAGGTCATCACCTTTCAGGGCATCTATATGCTGGGAAACCAGCCATCCTAGAAGAAGGAAATGGTCAAGGTTCTTCTGTTTCTTCAAAGCTTAAAATCTCATAAATGTCCATTGAACCAGTAACTCAATGAACACAAAGGTATTAACAAATGACAGCTGCATTCAACAGTAGAAGTAACCTTAAACACCCATTGTCAGCTCTACTGTGTTAGGTAGAGTTTTATTTTTTATTTTTTAATTTTGATAAGGTGTTAGGTAGAGTTGGATATCCATTTTTGAATTTTGTAGTAACAAAATGGTAAGATTAAGCTACAAAGATTACTCAAATAAGGAACTATAAATTAAGCACGCAAATGTGTGAGACATATCCCTCTTCTCTTGCTTTACTCTAAGAAGAAGAAAAAAATTAGTCCTTCAAGTACTTAATGTGCGGATATCTTAAATAAGCCAATTGCTGCCGTGCGAGAACTGAACTGGACCAAAAAACTGTCAGCTATTGGGGCTGACCTACTGGAATTAGTAGTAGAATTAAGCTGTTTTAGAGTTAGAAGTGTAAGTGTGAAGACGGAATTGAAGAAAGAGAGAAGTGAGAAGAGATTTAGGAGAAGAACGGAAGGCAGAGATTGAAGAAAGAGAAACTTGATTGATAAGAAAGTTGGTTACACATATCATGCCTGTTTCGTATGCTTGCTTTCCTACTTTTATCCCTTTACCTCTATTCAGATATGCTAACTGTCCTAACTTTTCTTATTCTAATTGCCTAACTAACTCATTTCCATACTACACCGTTTTGACCCTATTCTTCCTTTCTTTATTTACATTATAATTCCTGACAAAAAACGTGCCAATGTGCGTACAGGAAATGAGGAACGTTAGTTTGCTAGCCGGAACTATTGCAATTATATTCAGACAAGTAATTTGATATTTGATCATATTAACTTTTTGAGGTTCGTGTAAAATGCTGCTTCAGTTCGATGGAAAAATTTCACATTCGTTTTGGATGCAACGGGTTGCCATGGTGTCAGGAGTCACCTGAATGTTGGGTGCACCACGCACTACCCACTTATGCATAAGAAGGGGAAGAAAAGGTAATAACCGATAAACTTCCCTGATTCCATATCTTTGCACTGAGCGCAAAACACATTCTGTTGGATCCTTGAACTGGGTAGACGACGTAAAAATTGCATTCTGACAAGATAATTACAAATTAAAATTGCTAAGAAGCTCGATCACAAAAACTTATATAACTGCTTATAACAAGTATACATCAAGAAAGCTTGATTGTAATCCACACTCCGTACCGGTTACATTATTAAACTAACAAGAAATATACTCAGGCCTTGGATGGCATGCCTGCTTGTGCCTCAGTCTTGCGTTTCTCCTCCTCAAATTTATCAATGGCTACCTGCAGCTCATCTGTACCACCAACAGCTCGCATGGTATAGAAGTACACCCCAAATACAAAAGCTGTCAAGCCACCAGCAACAACCAGGTTCTTGGTTTTGGGTGCGAGACTATTAAATGCTGAAAAACCAGCCATCTTAGAAACAACTATCAGGCGTCTTCTGTTTCTTCAAAAACTGCAAAACACACAAGCATTAGTTGAACCAGGAGCTCAATGAACACAGATTTCAAGCATGAGAAATGACACCCAGACTGGAAGGAAATATTTACACAAAAACAAAGATAATAGTTCAAATTTGACCAAGACCCAATATAAACAACATCATGACCCTTGAGAAGAAATGTCCAAAAAGCATAGCAATGGTTAGATAGAGTTGAATGAAGTGAAAACCACGCATATCAGAAGAACCTAGTAGTACTTCACTACATAGGGCTGAATACTAACATAATAATATTCATTTTGAGTTCATACATTACTACCAACGTAAATAACTGGCATCACATATGTGGTAAGACGCAGATCTGGCCTAACCATAACAGAGTATAAATTAAACAAGCCCATACGGCAGACATGCTAATTTCTGCCCCTGATTTATAGAAAGCCAAATAAAAATTGTTACTTGAATTAACTAATTCTCAAGTAATTCAATTACTAAGCTATAATGCTATTAGACAACTTCAGTGAACCTGTAACATAAAGATATTCCTACAGCAGCACGAGTTCATTTGTTACATGTTGCTGCAGAAAACAGCATTCAGAAAGATCACAGTGCAGCAATTTCCCAATAGTTCTGAAAACAACATGAAGTCTCAGTAGTACAGAGTTGCATTCTTACTTCACTTAATATGTTACATTCCCAAGCTTCTCACTTTATATTACCATGCATGATTTCCTGGTCACTCTAGATTTACCAGCATTGCATGGCATATGAGAAACTAAATGAACATGGATTTTGGTTTAAAATCCCACTCAATGTGTGCTTTAAAAAATATATTCTACATGAGTTAGAATATAAGGTACACAAATAAGTAGCTGAAGCACAAGGGAGCTCGAAATTGCAAAAAGGAGAGACCACTACCCCAGAACAGCAACCTACCCAAATGACCAAGGAAAAAGGGGAAAAAGTTTAAAGCAGTGATTTAATCCATGAATAAGTCTCCTGAATAAAGAAAATAGGCACTTAACACCATGTCTTCTCCCTTGTCCATTTCTCCACTCATTTCAACACCATAGCAGACACAAAAGTGAGTAACATATAAGAGAACAGTTCGAGAAACATATACAAAAATTCTATATTCACACCAAATGTTGTTAAAATCTTGTTATAAACTCATATTGTACGTCAATGCAAACCTAAAGCAGAAAAATTACTTTTTTTCATAACCTAAAAGCAAGGTCTAGCTAGAAATCCACAATTTAAAGCCAATATCACATTATCCATATGTAAAGCAAACACCAATATATTCTTCATCCTTTCATTCTTCATCATTTAGATTTCCTAGTTCCTACTTCCAAACGTTCATCAAACTATCAGTAGACAAAATCACAAATCTATGCACGTATTGCTGCAAAATAACTCTTAACTGAATCTTAATTCTTAAGGACAATAAATTTGCATCCACAGGAAGTCAAATTTGATTTCCATTCTTATCGAGCATTCCTTGTCATTCTTGAATCCTCTTCCACAACCCCAGTTTCATACTTCAATTATGCCTTCTCTCTAGTCTCCCCGGCTCTATTCTCTTTCCCCTCAAATAAATGGATCCGTCCGGTTGAATTAAACCCTTGTCTAACCATGAATTCCAAAATTATAATCGGTTCCCAAGCCATTAATTTTTTTTTTTTTTTTGTAAACTAATTAGCTTTTATTTATACAAGTAAACCGAGAAACAACTCTGGCAAAATTACCCAAAAAAAAAAAACATTATGATAATTCAAATTCTGAATAAATGAGCACCTACCCTTTGCATTTCCGCCTCGATGCCAAATTCAAGAACTAAAATTGAAACATTTAATAAAAAAATATACACTACTATGATGGATGAAAATTAAATAAAATATATTATGCAAAGAAATCACAAATATTACAGAAGAAAATGACAATCAACTACCAGAGTCTCACACAAACAACCAGAAGGATAAAAAATATCAAATCCCACCAAAAAAAAAAAAAAGAACAAACAGCCAAATTTTAATATTCTTTTTTCATTATTTTTTTCCAGCTCAAATGCATTCGATAAATCAAAATAATCGACACGAAAACCAAAATTACTGGTTAAAATTTACCCAAAAAAAAAAAAATAAAACAGATGACTAACGCGGGGGGAGTGGGGAGAGCAGAGGGAGAGAGAGAGAGAGAGAAATGAACCTGAATTGCTGATGAAGAACATAAAACCCTAATAACTTCGAGGGTTTTTGACCTTACAGAAGGAGTATTTTTCTTTTGTAACGGAGACAAGGTTGAGAGCTTTATAGGTTGGGTCTCTTAGCAGTGGGTGAGCTATGTATGGGCCAACCGATTGAAACAATGTTACTCCAACACTAGCTGTTTTTTGTTGGGCCGACACAAATTTGTGGACAAGGATAAGAGTATGTAGGAGTCGACAATTGGGCAGAGCCGGTCCGAGCTCGATCCTCCTGACTCTTGAAATTTATGGTTAAAATATGCAACATGGATGGAGTGAATTTGGGCTGAGATTCTAGGTCCGATTTTAAAATGGGCCAATCTTGAGCCTAACCAATCACGGGTCATTTTCAGCTCTGCGCTGATGGCATGCTCCACGACTAAATTTTAGCACTCTTTATTTCACATTTCCTAGGGTGCGTTTGGTATAGGGGAATCAAATAGGGGAATAGGTACAAGTAGTATTAACACCCAGTGTTAATATTTGAACTGTAACTATCACTATCATTTTATCGGAATGAAAGTGATTAATTGGGATATTAATGATTCCTCCCAAAATACTATTTTATCAAATCCAGTAACCCTTTTGGGCGGAATGATACTTATTTATTAAACTAAACATTTTAAGGGGAATCATTAAAATCCATACTCATAGTAAGGTTGATATCCATAGTGATAATAATTGAGAAAGTTGAACCAAATGGCTCCTTATTATGTATATATTTTATTTGTGTTTATGTATTTTTTGGAACTGCAGACGAATTATAGGAGTGTAAATGTCTCATGTATAGTGATATATTTAGGGGGCATTTGATTCAAATTCCTCAATTACTATCACTATAGGTATCATTAACCCTATTATGGGTATAGGTTTTGATGATTCCCCTAAACATGTTTGGTTTAATAATGGAATGGGTATCATTATAAAAATACTTGTTTGGTTTACTAGAATACCTTTCAAGTAAATTTTAAAATTTTTAAATCTTTATTTATGATATACATATTTTTTAGATTTCTTATTTTGTATTTTTTAAAGAACATTGCTAAAAAGATTTTTTTAATTTTAAATATAGCTATGCTCTAATTTGAGTTTTTTGCAAATGATAACCTTAAAAAAATCAATTTTATTGTATTAACAGAGAGTATTATATATATATATATATTTGATTTTCAGTTTAATTTTTATAAAAAAAATTGAATTTAAAAAAAAATTATTAAAAAGAATTTTATAAAAAATTTATAAAGTACTAATAAAAAATATTCAAAATCAAAAGACAAAAGAGAGAGAGAGAGAGAGAGAGAGAGAGAGAGAGAGAGAGAGAGAGAGAGATAGAGAGAGAGAGAGAGAAAGAGAGAGACAGAGACAGAGACAGAGACAGAGGGAGAGAGAGAGAGAGAGAGAGAGAGAGAGAGAGAGGAATAGTATATTAGGGGGTATGTAACTCAAAAGATGTGTATTTTTTTAGTGGATGTGTTTTTGCCTTTAATCATAAGGGTTAATGGGTTTGATAGAATAGTATTTTAGGGGGAATCATTAACACCCCAATTAATCACTATCATTCCCATTAAAAGATAGTGATAGTTGTTTAACAAACATCAACAATGGGTATCATTACTTATTATACCCATTCCCCTCCTTGATTCCCCTTAACCAAACACCCCCTTAATTCATATTCTATTAAAAAATTGGAATATATTTTCTTTTAAAATATGTAATTCTCTTATTTAATTTTAAATAATCGCAATCTTTTTATGTTTTGAAAGAACACATAATTTTTTATACAAAAGGTCGATTTTAGTTAATACGATAAAAGAGGAAGAAAAATTAGAGAATAAAAGTGAGTTTGATTCAGCTTGAGTCCTAATTTATATTGTGAGTCAAGGATAAGTCTAAGACTTGTGAGTCTTAGCTGGTCTAAGTTGGGCCTCACATTCCTATGTTTTTGATGAGTTCAAATAAGATTTTGCAAAATACGGCTCATAAACTCAATTTACACCCCCAAAACATTAGATAGTAGAATTAACTTTTACTCGGCCTGAAATGCAATTTTTATTGTAAATCAAGAACGAACCTAAGGGAGGTAATTGGGCGGGTTGGGCGGTTTTTGGGCGGGTTGGTATTGGGTGTTGATTTAAATGGGTTATACCCAACCCGCCCAACTATGTATTGGGTTAATATTGGGTTGGGTCATATTGGGTTAACTAAAACCCATGACCCAAATATGACTCAACATATTATTTTATAAATTTTGGTACATAATACTTTTTAACGTATATTTACACACACAAAATAATAACAAAATGATTTTTTTCACACAAATAAACACATCTTTCCATCTATAAACATATTTTCACACACTAAAACACTTTCACAAATACAAACACACACTTTTAATGATCTTGCAAGCTACGAGAGAACCATATCTAGCTCCTCTATAAAGCCACAGGCTGATGCTCTGCGGGACTTGCACTGCCGTCCCCATTAGCTCTTTTTTTTTTTTTTTTGGAAAACCCATTAGCTCTTTTATATTAGGGGATGGCCATTCCCCCTTGCTCAATTACTTATTTATCACTAAGGAAACTACACGAAAGTAGAGACAATTCTGTAGTTTTTGAATGAGTCAACTTGAATAACAAGTCAATAATAATTTAGGCTTATACATCTAGAAGTTGTTATATTTATTGAAACATTGCTAGAATAAATTCACACACTAATTATATCTCATTGGTTATTGAGTTTGAATACGTAAATTACTTTGTCAACATTTAATTTAAAGATCGATTAAATCAACCTCACAAGTAAAAAAAAAATACCTCAAAAGTAATACAATTTTATAAAAATAACAGAAGTTGTATACCTTTTTAAAATGACAACGATAAGACTTATTTTTAGCCAATTTTTTCAAAACCTAATTGAATGATTATATGCTAATAATTATAACTAGCAACTTATCACCATCTCAAGTAGATGTACAAGAAAACTGTTTAAAGTAGTAATTAGATATCAAATCAAATCTGTTCAATGATGCCATGTTCATCTTGTTTTTTAAGGCTTTAATACTAGATAGCTACACTTAACTAAATTTTATTTCATAAAATCTAAAATTTCATGCTCATAGTTATCGAGCTTTGCACAAATTAATTTATTAATTGAAGGGTTCAAGGTTTAATTCTACACTTCTACAAATATTTCTTTTGTTTTTTATAAAATTAAAGGCATTACATGTATATTTATTGCTAATTATTGCATGTACCAATAAGAATATCTGGTATGGCTTGGGAGATTATTGGCTGTGAGATTTTCATTTATTTATTAGGAAATTTATATATTACATTTTTCATGTTTTAAACTAAACATATGGAAATCAAAGAAAAGAAGGAAAACTTCATTCTTCACATTAAGGCCATTGAAATTGCGTTTGTCTTTATCACTATTATGTTATACTACACTTTACTAAAATTGTTGCATCAAGAACTCTGTAAGTATTTTTTTTATTGGTTCATATAAAAATTAAATCTTCCATATGCTTAATTAAAGTATTATGCATCTCCGTCACTTTCTCATGAAAGAAATGCAACCAACCCAACAAAACTAGGTTGGCCAAAGGAGCACCTTGATGATAAGATCGGGAAAAAAGGTTAGTTTAGGAATTATATTGGGAGCCTCACTTTAATTGTGTATTGTAAAAATCTAAGAGCTTTACCCTAAATTGTATCAAGCAAAAATACCTTATAACATTGTAATGAAAATTTTGAGAATTGATTTTAAAAAAAATATTTGAATTACATGTCGTAAAGTTCTAGGAGCTTCATTTCAACTTATCTAAGACAAAAAAAAAATCCTTTATAACATTATAATAAAACTTGAAAATTGATTTCAAAAGAAAAAAAAATGAAAGAAGTGCAGCATCACCTTAAAAAACTGCAGTATTTGAGGTACCGATCTAACTAGCACCATTACAAGCTTTACAGCTCATTGAAGTTAATTACTTGCTCAATATTCCTTTTACTTTCTTAATTTTAAAAAGATAAAAAAACACATTGATTTCACTCAATTAGCAATCCATCATTTGTCCTAAAGTAGGAGAATTTACAGTAAGAGGATTTACAATAGGAGGAGTTAGTACTCTGTTCTCTCTCTTCCCTCTCAACAAATTTTTGAATTTGAAAACTTTGCATTAGGGTTTAGGCCACCATCATGGCTGATCTTCAGCCAGATGGAGGCCTGTCTTTGCCTCCATTCGCATCTTATAGGCAGATCTATATTACCAAAAACATTTGCAGCAGCCTTGTCTAACTCTCCTGACCGCAATTCCATACAAGATCATGGAAAACTTTCACTCTATCATGGGGAGCCAGCCTTGTTTCTCTCCAAACAGGAGATGTTATCTCTTTCTCAACCTTTTCAGAATGCACTCGTTGGTCGATTTGCTTTGGGAAGACCTTCCATGGAGGAGATTCGAAAGTTCATCTTGTCTCTTGGGTCGAAGGTAGATTGTCCGGTTGGATTACTAGATGCCAAACATGTGATCTTGAGGCCTCAAAATACAGAAGACTTCACAAGGCTTTGGTGTAGGACGACTTGGTACGTCAAGAACTTTGCTATGATGCTATCTCGCTGGACCTTCAACTTTCGTCCAAATTGCCAATCTCTATTGGCTCTAGTATGGGTCAATTTCCCAGATCTACCTTTACCGTTGTTTTCCATGTCCATGTTGTCGAAGTTAGGTAGTTTGATTAGGCGACCTCTACAAGTTGATGAAGCAACAGTTGGATTAAAAAGACCGTCAGTGGCTCGAGTCCTGGTTGAAATGGATGTCTCTAAAATTCCCGTTAAGAGATTTTGGATTGATTTTGAAGAAGGAGGTTTCTGGCAAAAGGTGGATTATGAGAATCTTCCTAGGTATTATACCCATTGCTCCAGGTTAGGTCATATAGTGGAAGAATGTCTTGCCAAGAATCCACAACTGAGGGAAGCTACTGTAACACGAAACCCTCACCAAATGCTCCCTGAAGAACAGTAGAAATGCAAGGCTATGTGGGTGATGAAGCATAAACAAGTGACTGATAATAATGGGATACAGGCGGTAGTAGATGCTGAATATGGAAACCAGACACAAGCAATGGTTATTAACAATGACAAAATCTCTCTGGAAGTTGTTGTTGCAGAAGTTGATCATATTACAGAGGTGCAAGTTAATGCTAAAGCTGAAGACTCAACTTCAAATCTGGGCTCGAACGAGAAGGAGAATCATGAGGCTAAGATGAACGTTAGATGACTACAAGCCAATGCTAATCAGGTTGAGACACAGCCATCTGTTCCAGTTGTTCCAAGTGGGCTAAAAGAATCTAATGTGGACTCTTCACAAGCTAGACAGATGGAATCCATGAACGTTGCCTGTTTTCGATATCTTGGGACTGCATGGGATGACAGTAGGGTTGAAGTTAGGGCTGCTAATGTTGCTAGTAAAGATTCTCAATTTTATCGACGTAGATTATCAGCAGATCATAGGCAAAACGTAGCAGTTTTGGTTGACAATTTTAGGGATTTTCTGCAGCAAATATTTGCTAGAATGTAGGCATTAGGGTTGCAAACCCAAGGGCCTGCTTCGGATGAGCAAGCTGTTGACCCTCAGGAGCTAATGCCAACTGACGTACAGCAGAAGAAACTGGAGAAAAACTTAAAATCCAAGGGCGTAAAGAGATCAGTGCAACAACCTAAAGCTAAGTATTCTTTACGTTCTTTTAATGTTAAGTCCAATTAATATCTTGTTTTGGAATTGTCGAGAGATATCGAGTATGGATAAATTTCGGCAATTACATGACTTGTGTAAATCAAAGAATGTTAGATTAATTTTTCTTATTGAACCTATGTCTTCGATTGAACATCTACGTAAGGTGCAAAGGTTTTTGCATTTTGATTTTGGTAGCTCTTTTTTGGAAAATAAAATTTGGTGTTTATGGAATGTAGGATACAATTGTGTGTTTCAAGAATATGGAGATCAAGTAGTTCATGCTAAAGTGGTGTATAATTTTGGGGACATTATCAACATTTCTGCCACTTATGCTAAATGCTCCATTGTGCGTAGAAGGGATCTATGGGCAGTCTTGTGTTTTTTGGCAGGCTCTATGTAGGACCCATGTGTAGACACCAAATTTTGACACACCTTTTATAAAAGTATGCGTATTACTTTATTTAGGGGTTATTGCGATTTTCAGGGGCTAATTATAATATTTGTGCATATTACGTCTAATTTGTCGTTATCAGGGACAAAATGATAATTTCACCATGTAAATATTAGTTTATTTTATTTTATTTCCTAAATACAGGATTTTACTATTTTTATCATTATTTATGATTTTAATGATTTTTAGGAGTCATTCATCATTTATTTAAAATTTTAGCATTTTTAATTCAACGGCACGTTTTCCAATGCGCCATTTTTATGAGAATTTTCAAGTGAAAAATTTTATACATGCATTTCGAATACTCATAAATTTTCTGTAAAAATCTCATAATTTTTAGAGGTCGTTTAGTATCTGTTTAATTTTTATCTTTTTGTTTATTAAGGGCACGTTTCCCAAGAATGCGTTAATTTCAAAATTTTTGAGTGGAAATTATAATATACGTGCTTCATGTGATAATATATGTTGTGTAAAATTTGTGTGCTGTCATTTATTAATTTTCATAAATTTTATAATTTTTGTCATATTTAGGTCACGTTTTCCAATGCACTTTTTATTTAAGATTTTCTTTATGAGAATTTTGTATATGAGCATTTTATAAATTTTGTGTAAAGAAAAAATAATAATAAATAAATAAATAAAAAAATAAAAATATATATACATATTTTGTTAAGACCATTTAGTATTTATTTTAAGTTGTATTTTTCTAATGTTGAACTAACCTTTAATTTGTTACACTAAATTTTATCTTTTCATTCTTATAATATTGTATTCAACTCTTCTTTTATTTTTATTTATAAAAAAAAAAAAAAAAAGAAGAAAAAAATTTTTTTTTTCAAGTAGTCTTATTTTATTTTATTTCTATTTTTATTTTCATTTTTTTTATTATTTTCTCTTTGCTGCTTAAAAAAAAAAAAAAAAAAGAACTGAATGGAACAGCAGCAGCGTTGCTGCTGCTGTTGCTTCTGCAGAGTTTCTGCAAACTCCATCCCATGGCCATCCCTCTTCTCATCATCACCCCCAATTTGCACTCAACCTACCAGATTTTGGGGGATTTTGTTTTGATTCACCATCCCCTCTTTCTCTTCCTCTTCACAGACACACACCAGTTCACATCTGCACCATCTCACTCACACGACTCACATTTTTTTCCCTTCACCATTTTGCACACACTCACTTCTCTGCCTCACGTTCCCCTCCCCTACAGAACACACGCACAACACACACTCACCCCTCTCACGCCTCACTCACAGCATACAACCAGACACACACAACAGATCACTCTTCCTCACACTCTTCTCCCTCTCGGCTTCCTCACTCTCTCTGCTTTCTCTTGCAGCAATCACACAAACGCCCCTCCACAAAACTCACTACACACATCACACACCTGCACTCTCCATCTCCCAGCTCCAAAACATACATTCAAGAACACACGAGACACACAGAACACACATTCAAACCCACACCTGCACTCTCACTCACATTCAATCTCAGATACAAAAACTCACTCACAACACACACTCGGCCTCCCCTTCCCTCCACCAGACACACACACAGGCACACCACCAGACATACACACTGGCACGCACACAACTCACACACAATTCTCTTCCCTCTCGTTTTTTTTTTCCTTTGCACAAGCAAGCACCACAAACACAGGCCTGCAAACACACACATCACACACAATCAGTTCACTCACGCACCATAACACACCTTGCACACACTCACAGAAACAAAAACATCAAACTCACACAACACACGCATCACACCACAGGCACAAACACACCTGCACATTTACACACTCCATCACACCACATCACACACACACACCAATTCACCAGCAGCACGAACACACTAGCCACCCACACCTGCAAACCATCCACAGAAACACACACAAAAACCTGCAAAATACAAAAAAAAAAAAAAAAAGAGGGGGGGCACAACAACAACAACGGCAACAACAGTCAACACCAGGGACGCCACCGGAAACCACCATCCTCACCATTTCTCTCCCCCGAAATCAGGTAAAGCTCTTGACTATTCCTTTAATTTGGTCCTATAAATTGTCTAATGTGTGAAAATTTTGGGTGCCCTCGGTAGATATAGGATGATTTGAACATAGAAGGGTGGGAATTTGGATTGTTCAATAATAGTAAAAAAAAAAAAAAAAAAAAAAAAGGGGAAATCGAAAACAGAGAAAGAAATAGAGAGTGAGAGTCGAAAAAAAAAAAAAAGGGACCGAGAGAAGAGAGAGAGAGAGAGAGAGAGAGAGAGAGAGAGAGAGAGACCAGTGAGAGAGAGAGAGGACCGGAAGAGAGAATCGGAGAGGGAAGGAGACGGACCAGGGGGGAGAAGAACACAATCGGGAAAGAAAGAAGAGAGAAAAGAAGGAGAAAAGAAGAAGAGAAAGAAGAAAGAAAGAAAAAGAAAAGAGGAAAAGAGAAATCAGGAAGAGAGAAAAGAAAAAGAAAAAAGAAAAAAAGAAGGGGAAACTAAAACCGACGAAAAAAAAAAAAAAAAAGAAAACGAAAATCGGTTTAAAAAAAAAAAAATTTGTTAAGCAAAACTACGTCGTTTCGGCATGAAACGACGTAGTTTTGACTAGTTGCTTTTATTTATTTATTTTTTATTATTATTTTAGCAGATCATGTATTTGCGTTTTGCCCCCTTAAGTTTTAATTATTTGATTATTCCTGTTAATACTTTTAGTTTATTTCAATTAAGTCCTTATTTATTTAAGTTAACCCCCTAGAATTTGTAGTTCCTTTCAATTATGTCCAGAATAATTGCAATTTAGTTTTAAACTTGCTGGAAATTATATTTTTTCCCTTTAGCTTGTCAGAAATTGCGATTTTAGTCCCTCATGTCTGCTGAAATTACATTTTTATCCCTGAATGTTGCTGGAAACTATGATTTAGTCACTTATGTTTGCTGGAATTGTATTTTAGCCCCTAGATGTTGCTGAAAATTATAAATTTGGCCCCTCTTGTTGCTGAAACTTGTATTTTTGCCCCCAAACCTTGCTGGAATTTCATTTTTGCCATTATATTTTGCTGGAATTACTTTGTTGCCCTCCAATATTGCTGGAATTTATATTTTTGCTCCCTCAAGTAGCTAGAACTTGAATTTTAGCCTTGAATGTTGCTGGAATTGTATTCTTTACTCTCCAAGTTTGCTGGAATTATATTTTTAGCTTTAAGTATTGCTGGAATTTTTGTTTTTGGGTATTATAGTTGCTGAAAATTATGTTTTAGCTTTAAATTCGTTGTAAACTATGCCATTACCGTAAGTAGGGTTTAAAATTATAATTTTACCTTTTTATTTGTTGCAAATTACATTTTTCACTTTAGAATATTGCTTAAATTTTCACTTTTAATCCAAATCTTATAATATTTTATTTTTGCAAAAAAAAAAAACGAAAATGCTAAAAAAAAAAAAATTTTAATTAGTTAAGTCCTCAAAGCTTTAAATTATTTCTTTTCACATTTTTCTTATTTATTTTATCAAATTTATAATTAATGTTCTAAAATGGGATCTTGTTAGTCTAATTAATGTTCAAATTAGTTTCTTCATTTTTCTTTTAGTTATTTTAATAATCATTATTTGGGGTGTTAAAAGTATGTATTATTGTATTGTATCTTCTATCATTATTATTATTTCTTTATTTTTTGTTGTCCTACTTTATTTATTTATTTACTTATTTATTTTGCTTAAGCAATTTTCATTTTTTTTCTTTTTTTTTCTAAATAATTAATTATTATTATTATTTTCTTTCTCTTATTTTATTTATTATTTCTATGATTGTTTGAATTATCGTAGTATGTTCATAGTGATCGATAGGAAATTACTCAATTAGTAGTTGATTTATTAAATAGTGGTAATTTTGACATGTTTGTTCATTTTAGTAGCAATTTATATCGGGTGTACGAATGAGAGGTACCTCGATTACCCTTCCAATGTCTCTTTATGTGCTCATATGTGCTCCTATGTGTTTTTCTATATGTTTTTTTTTATGTATGTCTTTTCTATAATTTTTATTCATGTGTGAGTATTTAGTTATGTCATATTATTTACTTGAATTTAATTTGTAATTATTCAAAGAAATGTAATAGATAGGTAATATTCTTTTTAGCAAAATTTTTTTGTATTTAGATAGTTAATGTAATAGATAGTTTATGTTTTATCTATTTAATCAAAGCCTATGTATTTAGATAGAAAATGTAATAGATAGGCTAGATAGGTTACCTTTTACTTTTATTTTTTAGATTGTAATTAGGTTTTCCTCCGGTGTAATAGTTAGGGCTTTGTGTCATATGTGTGCTATGTGCTTATGTGTTTTATTTGCTTTCTTTAGGACTTTGCATCTAGAATATCATGCTTATGTGTTATGTGCTCCTATGTGCTATTATTTGCTTTTATGTGATTACTTGCTTTAATACATGCTTTATTTATTTACTTGCTTTAATTATATATGTGTATCGTCGCCACACTAGTCCAAAGCTAGTTGTGGTTAATTCCGGTTTCTTCGCTAGTCCAACGCTAGCGGAGAACTTATAGAAAATAGGCTAGTCCAATGCTAAGCCTTTAGGTCATTTTAGCATTAGGAACATTTTTCGTATGCATTTCATGACATTTCACACACATTTTATCTTTTAGGCTTTTCCCATTTTCTATGAGTTTTTTATATATACTTTATAACTTATTACTTATTTTAACATCTATTTGGTGCATAACATTTAGATTCCACTACACATAGAACCTTTAGGTCATTTGTGTGATTTCGACTAAGAAATAGTCATCTACTCACGTGGGAAGCGATGGCGTACATGTCGTTCCCCCCTCCGTGAGTAGAAACAGTTAGTCACGAGTTTATTAGTCCCCCGTACCCGTTATGTTGCATTCCTACTCTCTTTGATCATTTACTACCTATATTACTATTTTCCTTTTCTTTTGCATTCCATTTTGCATTCATACTCGTGACTCCATCGAGGTCTAGATTCGGGTTACGCAATTAATGCGATAATTCCGACCAAACCTCGGTGGAACATTTCGTCCCTTATCGATACCCATTTTTAGGACTAGACTTGCATTCATATAGCTGCATCCAAATGTGATAAAATCGTAGGGTTATATTAGGAAAATTTAGACTAAACCTCGCAACTAGTTTCGGCTAGGTTGAAAGGGTGCCTTAGGCGCAAGCCTTTGCCTTCCCTTTCTTCAACTGTGACTCCCGAACCTTTTTCTCTTGTTTTTCAAAGACTTGGAGTCGTCTAAAAGGGTTTTTTTCTTGTTTTTCCTATATTTTTCCAAAAATTATTTTTTAAAATAAATCATTCCCAAAACTTTTACCTTTCATAAAATATTTCGGGTGACTTGGTACACCAAAACTCAATACCAAGTGGCGACTCCTTTTTTTACTAAAAACCCTTTTTAGACTCTATTTTTCGGGCCCAAAAACCGTCGCATTTCAAAAAGTCCCATTTTAGGCCCTTTTTCTTTTATTTTAAAAATAAAAGCATTTGTTTGTCACATTTTCATCGAATCATCCTTTACAAAGCATTTTCTAAAAAAATTATTTTTACAAAAATTTACACTCTCTTTTTCCAATAACACAACCACATTTAATTCTTCCCTTTTCCCTTTTCCCGACATCTTTACACTTTCTATTTATTTTCGAAAAATGGGGCGCGACACCATGGTTGGTGGGCGGTGACTTCAATGTTATTACCAGAGCAGAAGAAAGAATAGGTGGTACTCCTCCTAATTGTCAAGCTATGGAGGAATTCAACTTGGCAATAGCTCAATGCAATCTCTCACAAATTCTTTTTGACGGGTCTATGTATTCATGGATGAATGGTAGGGTTTGGCAACGGCTTGATCGTGCTTTAATAAATTCTTCTTGGCTTGAGGCATTCCAGGTGACACGGATTTCCCACCTTAGCAGAGGGCGTTCGGACCACAGGCCTATTCTGATTTCTTCTGCTCAAACAGCGAAACCTAGCTTCAACTTTCAGATTTATCAATGCCTGGGTCAAGCACAAGGGCTTTATGGAAGTGGTGAGACATGCATGGGACAGATCCTACATCTGGTAGGGGGTTGCAGAAATTACACAACAAATTGTGCTTTGTGAAGAAAACATTACGTAGTTGGAATTTGGAGGTGTTTGGTAATGTGAACGACAATGTGAAGAAGTCTGAAGCTGTGATGGTGGAGAGGGAACTTGAATATGATCAACAAAGAACTGAGTTATCACGTATTAAATATGCTGAAGCCAGGGCAAATTATCTTCACCACTTAGCGACTCAATCAGAATTTTGGAGGCAAAAGGCTAGCTATAAAATGGGCCAAGGATGGAGATGCAAACACAACATTTTTCCATGCTCAGGTTAAGCAAAGAAGAAACGCAAATTTTATAGGAAGGCTTAAAGGAGAAAATGGGCAATGGATAGACGATATTGATCAAATCAAACTCTCAGCTCAACAATTTTTTGAGTCTCTCTTCTCTTCGGACAGTCATGGCAGAAGTGTGGAAGAATACAACTTGAATTTGCCGGTGGTTTCACAGGAGCAAAATGAAGATTTTATTCAACCCCCTTCTCTTCAGGAGGTTAAGGAAGTGGTGTTTGGGTTAGAGGTTGATAGCACCGCGGGTCCAGATGGCTTTGGAGCTTGTTTTTATCAATCATGTTGGGACATTGTGCATGGTGACTTGTATGAGGCTATTCTAGATTTCTTTCGGGGGGCTACTATCCCAAGAGGGATTTCTAGTACCTCTATTGTTTTGATCCCCAAGAAGCAAGGAGCATCACATTGGAAAGACTACAGGCCTATTAGTCTTTGCAATGTGAGTTCAAAAATTATTTCAAAGCTATTTGCGGGTCGACTAAACAAGTTACTTCCTTCACTCATTTCTCCTCTCCAGTCAGGCTTTATCCCAGGAAGGAACATCCTTGACAACATTTTATTGGCGCAAGAGTTGGTGCAGGATGTAAATAAAAAACTTGGAGACTCCTAATTTAATTTTAAAATTAGATATGGAGAAGGCATATGATCGAGTAGATTGGCAATTTCTGCTTTCTATGATGAGGAAGTTTGGCTTTCAAGAAAGAGCAGTGGATATGGTGTATAGGATTATCTCAAATAATTGGTTTTCGGTGTTAATCAATGGACAGTCTGCTGGTTTTTTTAAATCAACAAGAGGAGTACGTCAGGGTGACCCGCTCTCCCCAGGGTTGTTTATATTGGCAGCTGAATTTTTTGGGAAACGGCTTCAACAAATTCATGATGATAACAGAGAGTGCAGGTATAAATCGAAGGGAGGGTCTATTCCATACTTAGCATTTGCTGATGATATGGTGGTGTTTACAAGAGCTTCAAGTAGTGCATTAAGGAAGTTTGCTGATTTTGTTGAGGAATATGAAACTATGTATGGCCAAAAAATCAATTTAGAGAAGAGTTTCTTTATTAGTTCTTCTAAAATTGCAGCTAATGTTGAGGCTTTGATCAGAAGAATTACTGGATTTCGTCGCCATCAGTTACCTTTCACGTACCTGGGTGTTCCTTTAATGATAGGGAGACCTAGAAGTGTTATGTTTGATGAATTGATGTCAAAAGTGAGGAATAAAATTCAGCATTGGAGCTGCAAGCTATTATCCACAGGTGGGAAGATTATTCTTCTAAAACACGTGTTAGCTTCAATGCCTATATACTTATTGCAGGTGTTAAGACCGCCAAGGAGAATCTTGCAGTCACTGAAGAGAATGTTTAACAAGTTTTCTGTGGGATGCAAATGTGGACTCCAAGAGACTTCATTGGTCTTCTTGGGAGAAAGTTTGTTTCCCGACTGAGGAAGGAGGATTGGGATTCCGTTCATTGGAAGATATGATAGAGGCATTTTCCATCAAGTTATGGTGGAAGTTTAGGGATCGCAAATCCCCTTGGGCTAAATTCATGCATGATAAGTACGCTTTGAATCACCATCCGTTGGAAATTCAAGTAAGGAGTGCTTCTCCAACTTGGCGACGGCTGGAAAGTGTTCGTGAGGTAGCTGAGGAACATATTCGATGGAGATTAGGAGCAGGAATGGTTGATTTTTGGCTTGACAGGTGGATTCTTGATGAACCTCTGGCTGTATACTATCCACGGAGTGACATGCCACATTTTTTGGTGGCTGAATTTTTTCATGGAAGCGGATGGAATAAGGAGAGACTTTCTCATTGGCTCCCTTCTAATGTTGTAGATCAAATTATGCAGGTTCCTGTTGACAAGGAGGTAAACGATGTGATGATTTGGGCCTCATCTGCTAATGGTAGGTTTTCCACGTCTTCTGCTTGGCAATGCATTAGACAAAGGAAAATCTCATCATATGTGATGAAAGTCATTTGGAACAGAAAATTACCATTAAAAATATCTTTCTTGGCTTGGAGGGTATTAGCTAATTTTTTACCTCTTGACTGTGTGATCCAAAAAAGAGGAATCCAGTTGGTGTCGTGTTGCCATTGTTGTAGACGGGCAAGGGAAGATGTTAGGCATCTTTTTTTGGAGGGCAGAATTGCTACAGAGGTTTGGAATCATTTTTGTAAATGTTTCGGACTACGACGTTCTCCATGGGTATGTGTTTCGGCAATGCTTATGGATTGGTTTCTGTCAGCTTCGTCTGAGGATTCATTGAGATGCCTGGTCCCAATTGTTATATTGTGGTCCATTTGGAAATCCAGGAATGAAGCACGGTTTCAAAATCATGCAATGGAGGCTCATAAGGTGATTTTTGAGGTAAATAATTTTTTCCTTCTTCTTTCTCACACACACAAAGTAGATAGGGCATGGTTGGGGGAGGACTTAGAAACTGTGTTGGCAAAAAAGTTTACTGTTAAGCCGATTCGTAGGGTATCTGTGGTACCAGTGTATTGGAAGAAACCTCCTTTTGGGTTTCTTAAATTTAATACTGATGCTAGTGTGATGGACAATAGGGCGTATGGCGGGGGGATTCTAAGGGATATGTCAGGTAATATGTTGATTGGATTCTGTACCCAATTGGGTGGCTTGGATGTATTATCAGCAGAAACAATGGCTATGCTATATGCAGCTCAATTGTGTGTCAAAGAAGGATGGAGCAATATTGTTTTTGAGACAGACTCTGCAGGTGTTGGTACATGTGATGCAAGGTGAAATTATTGCTAAATGGCCTCTATGTAAAGCTTTAGTGAAGATTCACACCTCCTGGCTCAAGTTCATGGTACAGTAAGTCACATTTTCAGGGAAGGAAATAAGGCTGCAGATTACCTCGCCTCTCTTCATTCGGAGCATGACTTGATCTTCCATAATATTACACAACTGCCAACTAGGGGTAGGGCTATTCTTCAACTAGATTGTCAGGGCTTACCATATATTAGATCATCATTTGTAAGGGAGTAGTACTCCTGATTTATTGCTTTCTTTTAACATGTACTGGAGGTTTTGGTCTAGTCCCCCTCCTTTTTATTTTATTTAATAATTAATAAAATTTGGGGCTGGCTACCCCCTCCCGTGTACGGGATTTTGCCAAAAAAAAAAAAAAATCATTTGTCCACAATTTAGATGCTTTGGATCTACACAAACTATACCTTTCATTGACTTCGTGCCAAACTATAAAAAAGAATGCAGAAGAGTTAGCAGTTAGAGGAGAAAATTTGTAGTATTAACTGCGTATAATTAAGGTTGGCAGTGATGGAACAGCCATTTCAAATGGGTAATGGGTACCTAAATAAAAAATTTAACCCATCCAATAAAAAAGTTGGGTTTTCTTAACCCAACCCACCAAAACCCATAATCCAACTAACCCAACCCATTCTTTAAAATTAGTGGGTGGGTTGGGTGGGTTGTTGAGTTTTGGGTTTGATTGCCACCTCTAAATGAACCTAATACTTGTGAGTTTAACTTGTCAGAGTTTGGGTTAGGATTCATATTTTTTAATGGATTGAGATAGGGCTTTGCAAAGTATAGCTCATAAACTCAATTTATACCACTAGAACACTAGATAATAAAATTGAGTTTCGCTCAACTCGAAATGCATTTTTTTATTGTAAATCATGAGCAAACCTAATACTTGTGAGTGTTAGCTAGTCGAGCTTGGGCTAGGATTCCTATTTTTTAATGGATTGAGATAAGGCTTCGCAAAGTATGGTTCATAAACTCAATTTTACACCCCTAGAACAATCAATAATAAAATTGAGTTTCGCTCAGCTCAAAATATATTTTTTATTGTAAATCGAGAATGAACCTAATACTTGTGAGTTTTAGCTTGTTGAGCTTGGGCTAGGATTCCTGTTTTTTAATGGATTGAGATAAGGCTTTGCAAAGTATGGCTCATAAACTCAATTTACACCCGTAGAATAATAGATAATACAACTGAGTTTTGCTTAGCCTGATTTTTATTGTGAATTGAGAACAAACCTAAAGCATGTGAGTTTAGCTTGTCGAGCTTAGGCTAGGATTCCTTTTTTTAATGGATTGATAAAAGATAGATTGAATTACTAAACAAGCAGTAATCATCAGACAATGACATATAAAGTCATATCAATTGGAGAAGAATATATATGATGAGTCAAGAAAATGAAGTATTACTCCATCTGTTTTCTAAAACACTTCAGAATATACACATTTAACAAAACTTAGTTCTATATCTTTGTGTCCCTTGTTTGGACAAGAATATACCTAGATCCAAATTTTCATTGTGCCCGTTGTTGTATTGACTCTATTGATTCTACATGCCTTCTATACATTCTTAAACGCCCACTCAAACAATTTTTTTAGAAATATATAACATTTTCTCATGTATATGACCCACCCATATCGTCAAATAGAATTTTGAATAACAACCATCCAACCTCATAATGATTAATTCTCTGAATAGCAAATATGACAAGAGCTTCTTGTTAATTATCTGTCTCACAAATATGATAAAAAGATTATTGTGATATGTTACATATGTTGCATATTTCTTGATGTTTTTGTTTTATGCATATCAAATTTTGGAGATCCATAGTCTGACATCATCAATAAAGTTTAAATTAACAATGCAATAGCAATTAAAACATAGTGAACAAATATATACGGTACCATATAGTAATGCAACTCTAGCATTTTAATCAAATTTTATTTATCTGATTAACATTACTTTTAAATTTATTATGTCCATGCATTGCACGTTTCATCTGTCAGTAATAAATGAACAAATAATGACTATTAATAGAGTAATATACGAGACAGAAAAACAAGAAAACAAGCAGCATTTAAATGAATTTCCGTGACATTTACTCTTTCGTGATCGTCTTACTTTAAATACAAATTGCTAGTTGCTACAGCTTGGAATAAATGCCACCAGAATTATTGACTGTGTAAAATTTCCCAGTTGGTAGGATCTGAGGTGGGAGTAAAGCCAGTTTTGCAGCAACTTCCGCAGCATCATCTGCTGTGTATTTACCCCTCCCTCGAGTCATGGATGTTTGGGTGAAGCCAGGACAATAACAATTAATACTTAGGCCACAATTTTTGTAACGCTTGGCCAATACTACTGAGTATGCATTTAGAGCAAGCTTTGACACTGCATAATCTGTCCACACTGCCGGCCATCCTTGGTTTTGCCATGTCCCATTCTTTACATTTGCAAGAAACAAAGATACCATTTCTTCAATTTGATTCTCCGATAATTTCTCTTCATCCATTAGCATCTTTCTTAGTCTAGGATTTTTAAGCTTCTGCGAAAAAAGAATCGATACAAAATGTGAGTTCAAGCTAGATGCATCAAACCGTGGTCAAAAAGATGATTTCAAAAGTGGAATTCCGTGGCTAAACTAGACAAAATAAAGAGAAGAAATCCCTTCTGATCTAATGCGGTTGATTGCAAAGAATTTTGGCATTGAAATGTTACTTCAATTATGTGTTTTAACTTACATTTAGAAGGCCAAGTCTTGAGCTAATGTTTACTATTCGGCCAGCGGAAGAAGCCGATTGGTGGAACATGGGCAAGAGAGCCTCAATCAGAAGTTTTGGTCCATAAAAATTGGTTGCTATCACTGTCTCCGCGTGCTCCACTGAGTTTTCATGTATGTCGTTGAATGACACAGCTGCATTATTTACCTAATTAAGGGGAACAAAAACAAATGAACTCATTCTTTTAGTTATGAGTCAAATAATTTCTTTAAAATGAAGAAATATGGTGTTTTAGTTATAAAAACAAAATCAATAAGGGTAAATTTTCCGTAATCACAATTCTTAACATCCAACTTTTCTCGATTCGAAGAGGAGTACAAAAATTAGTGTATTATTGTTTTGCTAGAGAAATAACTAATGTAAAAATTGCATTTTAAGTTAAACAAATGGAATCTGTATAAAAATCTATTTATAATTTTAAAGTTTGATTATGTACCTAATTTTATCTATGGCAGTTTTTTCATTGTACATCAAATATTAATTAGAATAATATTTTTTATGTAACAACTTACTATACTTGTTTAAAATTTTCATCCTTAAAATTAAATCTTGCATTGTTGTAACCAAACTTATGTATTGCTGCCCTACCCCCCTCCCTATATATATTGGGTTCATGCTGAATATGACAATTTTACAAACACTAAATTACATATATCTTTACTGACGAAGTAATTGCAAAACTACTGTGTAATTTATCAACCTATTTTGAATACTTGAAATAAAACATATGTCACTTATGAAAATTTTCTAAATTATTGATCAGAGGAATTGAAAAAAGGAAAAAAAATTAAAACTACTTTGGACATTTTCCATTTTTGGTCACAGTAACATGATTGTCGAAATTTATGTCCACAGATGTGTTAAAAGAAGCAAGTAAAGACATGACCTTATCAAGTTATCCTAATCTACTAACTTGTAATGTTTGTTACTATATGTACACATGTCCACCAAATTTCGAAATGAAATAAAGCTAAAAAGAAATTCATCAATAATTACTCGATAATATGACATGAAAAAAATGAAATGTAAAAGATTGTTTTGTTGCATAGTACATTTGTATTATGTTACGTCCTACCCACTAATGTTTCGTCATTATACGACTTGTAAATTGATGCTATCCTTCTTCCTGGTTGACTTTCACTCCTAAGAAGTAATGTATATACAGGTATAAGAAGAATTTTATATGCTTGACATGTTTTTTTATATGCTTCCAATTTATACGCATGAATAATAATGCAGACTTTTAGTGTACAAAGATATACACTCCTGAAATATTTTTCTATTTACATACATGTTTTATTATTTCTTGCATACCCATATGCATCACCTATGTGTGTGTCCATACACACGTTTCTGCTACTGATATTGACAACTCATTCTCAAACAGGCTGCAATTGGACATCTGTGTATTTGCATTACTCATGACATCGATGTGAGCTCAAAAACTTCCAAGATACATTTTTTTTTTTTGACTTGTCCAAGATACATATTTATTGCAGAAAGATGATAATGCTAACTTCCGATGTGGATGATAATGCTAACTTTAAGTCATTTTCCAACTTCTATCAATCTTGCATATTATAGTAGTTCTGCACTGTTAAATGTACACCGATCAGTTGTATTTTCTGCCTAATTTTCTTGTATGTATAGTTTTTTTTATTTTTTGTGTTGACACTAAATTTTTCCAAAATGACGGTTGGCAAGAGCCCTACTTTTTTTTATTATTATTATTAGCAATACATGTTATCTCAACCATATTTTTTAATTCTCAACAAAATTTTTATTTTATGCACATCACATCATAAAAACGTTATAATAATTAAAAATAATTTTTCCCAAAAAATACGATCCAAAATGTGTGATTATTACTAAATTGTTATTCTCTTGTGTTCATAGACTAAACCAAAAGTCCACAAGATGTACATCCACCTTAACATTTCAAATTTGTGGATTTTTACCTTCTTTCAATTTGAAAATAATTGCACTCAATCCTTAAATTAGAAGTTACTTTTAAATATTATGCTTTCCTATAAAGGATCTCATTTTTAACGGTGATTAATAAGCATTCGTTAAGCACACATAAATTATCATATAAACACATAAATTTGTATTTATTATTTCACGATAGATACAATCAAGCACACCTTAGACGACCTTTTTCTAATATATTAAAGTTACATATGCAACCGGTTGAAAATTATTAGCGTGTTAGAATTTCAATCAATATATACTTGAATTAAATAAAGAAAATTTTCGAAGCACAAAATTATCTGACAACTAACCAGAATATCCAATGCTGCAAAATTCTCGTTAAACCAAGATGCAAAGTTTTTGATGGATGAAGGGTCTGATACATCAAGTTGAAAGAAAGGAACATGGAGTCCAACTCTTTTGAGTGCTTCAACTGCTTCTTGTCCCTTTGCAATATCTCTGGCTGTTAGAACTACAGTCAGTCCAAGTTCGGCCAGCCTCTTAACCAGTGCAAAACCAATACCCTTGTTCGCTCCGGTGACAATAGCAACTGTATCCTTAGACCACCACCTGCAATTAGATTCAATGCAAAATTAATCTTGCTAATAAAACAGTCAACAACAGATAGTTTTTACGAAACTTTAATTTATCAAAAAAAAAAAAAATCATGCATTAAAGTTTTGTATTGTTCGGATCTGTTATGCATGGTCGTTCGTACAAATATAATTTCGGAGGATAAGTTACCTTGTTGAGGGAAGGGAATGGAGGAACGAGAAGGGTTTCAACTGAATCGTTTGATGCCATTGCAAGAAAACTTCAGCTTCAAGTTGGTCACGAAAGTGAGACTAGAGATGGCCTACATATAGAGATAATGTATGATATGTTTAAAAAAAAAGACTGGTAAAATGAGGTGTGACATTAGAATATAAGAGCTACCTGCCATCCAATTTTCTCATAAAAAAACACTAATGTTGACTGCCTAAACAACAACGAGGAAATAAAGCATACCCTACCGTTGTCGTGTATATGATAAATATGAAACCGCAGCCTCGTAGAACGTATTAGACATATATGGTCCAACTTATTAAAGAAAGATCTGAGGTCATCTTTGCAATATGAATTCAACAGCATGTCCATCACTGCCTTCGTTTTCTTTTTGGGTTTATTGGAATTCAACTTTCAGTTCAAGTCATACCCAGTCTCTATCTTTAAAATTTTGGGAGATGACCAGCCAACGTGTGGACCGTGTTCTATAGCGTAAGCAAGGGATCTTCACGAAAACATTTTTCTAACACTACAAAACAGGTTCTAAGGAGACTCAATTATAACATTTGTATTAGACCAAATCGAAAAAAGTCTCCCATCTAATTATCACATATGGTAATCTAACGACACTTCATGTAAACTATGCACATTAGATAAGGTGAAATTAAATGATGATCAAGTGAAATTTAAAAAAAAAAAAAAAAAAGGAACAATTTGTTGCAGCATTTCTCAAAATTTAAAAGATTTGTTTCAAAATCTAGTTTACATCGAAATCATAGTATGATTTCGATGTGCAATGTTGACAACTGCAATACTTCAATTGTAAAGTAAAATTAATCCATTACCGTCAGCTAATATGGAAAGTAGCTTGGAGGATGACCCAAATCATTGGTGACTTTTATTATATCTCCTGAAGTTTTCTGAACATAGTACCACTTATTGGGCTCAAGTTATTAGAATATATAGCCAAACATGAAGTCTTGAGAAAAATTGTGTTCAAATGTTGAAGAAAACATCTGTTGAATATATAGACGAACAATTTATTGTGTTCAAATGTTGAAGAAAACATCCGTTGAATATATAGACGAACAAATTTCATTCTTAATGGTCAAAATGGGACTTTTAAATTCGCAGCCTCATCTACGAATACTCAACTCGAATGAGTGCCCCCCCCCCCCCCCCCCCCCCCAAAAAAAAAAAACAAAATAAAAAAAAATCCCCCTCCCTCCTCTAGGGCGACCCGCCTGGCCCGCCAAGTTTATCTTTTTTCCTCAGTTCTACAACCTCCTTTCCCGTAAGATTTTCTTCCTTCATAGTATTCTGGTGGGAGTTTTCTCAACCTTAAGATTTTTTTAGTGAATTTTTTTTTTCCAATATGAATCTTTATCATCACTTTTGATAAGATCTAGAAACGGTCTATCTGGCAACAATTTAGGAGATTTTGTAGATTTTTTTCTTCAATAAAAGGTTATAATGATAATATGAGTTTTATTAAATGTGTATATGTTGGAGTGCTTTAGAAGGAAAATAGAGTTATACTTTAATTTTTCTACTCTGATAAAATATAATCCTGACAGATATGTATTCTCTATATGTATTAGTTTATTAATAAAATTTTATCATCTTTTATTAAAAAAAATTAAGACTTCTTAGTTCACGTAGACCTAGTACTTCCCTATAAACTTCTAGACTTGTAATTTCACAAGATGTTAATTCATGGCACGGGAATGACCGAAGTATGTTGTTCATCACATAATAAAGAGTTACATTCGTATTACGATTTAAGAGTAATATGTTATAGTCCGACTTTCATTTCTCCCCTCAGGTTTCAAAAATTACACTTACCTCCCTTATTTCAATAGTTTTGGTAACCAAAAAGCCCATTTTGCTAATTCAGCAAAAAAACTAATTGAATATCCTAAAATGCCCCTAGAATTTTTTTTTTACTAAAATAAGAAAACAATTCTTGAAAAACAACAAACTAACTAATTCAACATAAAGTAAAACATAGCCATAATATTTTCCACTATTACCACCAATGCTCAATAATTATGTAGCTCAATATACCTCTCTCACTTAGTGCTCTAATTTCTACATCTTTATCATCTTTTTTATTATCCAAAATATGCCATAAATAAACAAGAAAACTATTAAACAAAATGAGATGATCATAACAATTTGAAAAATCCATGCTATGTGAACCTTCACTCTCAAAAATAAATTAAAGTAAATGTTAAGCTTTTTTTCCTATTTTTTTTTCTTTTTTCACGTCTTTTGTATCTTTTTGTTTTCCTATAATTTTTTCTGGGGTAATTGTAGTGATATGCAAGGGTATTTGGGTAATCCCAAGTGCCCAAGGGAGGTAAGTGTAATTTTTAAAACTTGAGGGGAGCTAGGTGTAATTACGATAAACCTTAAGGGAGGTATGTGTAATTATCCCTATGGTTAATGATGGTTGCTCAAGAAAAAAGAGAGAATTCTGAGGTGTACTTTACTATCCATCTAATGTTGTATTCATGGTTTGCCATTCCCAAGTAAAATGAGATTTCTTTCCACCTGAACCATTTAAATTTGGCTAATCAAATTTGACTTTTTTGATGTAATCATTTTGAATGTGGAAAAGAAAATACAGGTTTTCCAAAATGCATGCATTCCCACATTAATAGAACACATGAAATGACAAAGTCAAGTTATATAAATTCAATCCAGGAAAGTATGAAAGTTTATGCAAACCACCAGTATCATGAGTTTAGAAGGCTAGTAGGGCAAACAATCATTTCCAAGGAATCTAAAGACAAACACTCCGGAAACTGAATTCCATATTCTTTTGATTTAGCTTGTCATTTTCTGTCTTGGAAACTTTTTCCACATTAAAGTAACATAGAAGATAAAAGAGGTTGGACTTTCAACTCACAAAAAGGCAAAACGCTTGAACCATGGATGGCTGAAAATGCTTTGAAACTATAATAGACGACCAAAAGGAAGGCACAAAGAGTAGTTTAGTTGTTAAGCAAAGCACATGGTCTCTTCCACAAAATGAAAGAGATAGTCTACACCTACTAGCTTTTTAGACTAAGTTTTGAAATTTTGTATCCAATAGGAAAATCGCTGTTTATGCTTTCCGTGCTTGGATTCCACTATTCTACAATTCTACTTTTACTAATGCTAGTGCCTAAAAAGCTAAGTGGCTGCTAACCAGTCATTGAACCTAAACAAATTATGCATGCATGTTGCCACATGGTCTTACAAATTGTGGCATCCATAGATGGGGACAAAGAAAGCAAAAATGTTCTAGCTCCTAGCTAGGATATATAGTTTTAACATAACAACAGATAGGTATGGAAAACTTTTATAAAATTCAAGAACTTGAATATTGTTAATGTGAATAGTGATGAGTCTCATACTCTATTAAGACATGTTGAAGTACAATATTGACAATACAATCCAACTATATGGACGAAAGGATTAAAAATTTAGAGATTATACTTAGATATTAAAGTAGCAGAAGGGAGAATTTGACGATGATTCTTGACAAGGTAAACTACGATTACCATTGTGTAGGAAAAAATTATCACAACGTATACATACATATATACATATATATATATATATATATATATATATATATAGTAATTCTTAGTACTGACACAAGTGCAAAGTTATTTAACTTTAATGCTGATTAAGGAAATTGAATGTCTGGAAATGACATCCGAACTTCAAAATATGCGTAAGAGTCAGAGAGTATGGGCAGCATGTTCCGTGTCAAATTGTTTGAAGGGTAGCTAGTTCTACAATACAATACACTCCACTCCACTCTTCTTTTCTATTTTTTTTTTTTTTTTGTTTGGAAAGACTAAAATACTTTTATACTTTAAGCATGTAAATTTGAGGTCTTATATTTCATCAATTTTTTTAACGCACAATTCGTCAGTATTTTAATCTTTTACCTAATTGAATGTCTTAAAAAATATAGTGCATGAATCACTACCATTGAATATTTGAAATTAATTTATGCACACTTTAAAATACTTTGGAATCTTCAGTCATTTAATAATCCCCCGATAGAGAATTATTGGAAACAGTTGGAGGATCAACAACTCCTTATCTCTGATCAAATAGCACATATAATCTTATGCATTGTTCAATATTTCCATATGGACCACTCCTAACAAAAAACCTAATTCACCTTGGGGACCTCACTGTTTTCTCCCTTTCGTGCTTCACTTTTTTGTTTGTTGAGGACCAACTCACAATATACAACTTTCTTTAAAAGCTATTGCACAAAAGCCAAAACTTCCAATGATATATCTTCTCAGTATTTTTTATACAAAATGTAGGGCATGTAGTAACACGTGTTAATCTAAAGAAAGTATCCTTCCAATGACAAGAATACTCTGTCTATCTGCCCCAGTTCTTCCAATAAAGCAATTTAGTTAGAAGTTGGAGAATTGTTAAATGACTCGAAAATAAAAGAGATTGCCCTTTCATATTTTATTATCGTAAAAGAGAAAATATACTTCCAAAATATAATTGGCAAATTTAAAACATCTTATATAATAAATTTTGCATCCTGTATTTACTTAACATCTTATATAATAAAATTTACAACCTTATTAATAACGATTCTCACTTTTCACCTCAAATTCCGATTTTAGATACATTGCACTCTAACTAACTTTCGTATCCATCCAATTTTGGTATAATTATTAATAGAGTTAAGAGAATTAACAGAATATTCGCACATGCACTGAACACTATCAGTTGATTGGTTAAAATCTATTATGTTCACTTAACTTATTATACATTTACATATTGCACCCCCCAAAACTCTAATTTTCGGGACAAATTACGCCGCTGATTTGGTTTTAGTATACTGTTATAAATTCTTTACACTGTGCAATAAGCATTCATAGTTTTCTGCTTAGCATTTGGCGCTCATTGGTTTCAGATTTACGAAATAATTTCTATAATTTTTTATAATTCTATAATTTAAAAAATGTTTATTAAAGCATAAAAGGCTAACGTACAAATATCGAAGTAAAGAATAGTGCATGGATTTAATTGTTCCTTCTCAAATAGTGCATGGGTCAATGAGATTCTAAATCTAGGTATATATAGGGGTTAGGAATAAAAAAATGTCTAGAAAATGTTTCCAAGTGTTCTGTTTAGGCCTAATTTCTAAAAATGGTTAGTTACTCTCCCAATTAAACAAAAGAAATTAATGTCAAAAAGTTACTGGTACAGCATTATGACCACCAGCAGAACACTTTCTGACTCGACTTTCTTTAAGTGCTGTATTACCAGCAGAAAAGTGACTATTAGGCCGATTACCAAACATCTACTACTCGCTAAATATTTTTTGAGCTAAATGAGAACATATTGAGCTTTCTTTTTCTTTTTTTTTTTTTTGGTGGGGGGGGGGGGGGGGAGGGGGGGAGAAAATATTGAGCATTTAGTGACACCATCTTACTCAATAATAGAAAGGCAAAATGAGGTATTTAATTCATATACCGTAGATTAAATGGTTTAATCTATACTACTTAGGGCAAGCATGGACGAGTTAATCGGTCTATATACACCTAATGTTCTAATAAAAAATTATTGTACTAGGTTTGCTTAATTTATTAACCGTATGATCCTTATTATCAGTAAACTGCATAATTAGTTACCCCGTTAAATAAGGTCAGGTATTGCGAGTAACCAAAACCATATATTATTAAATTAATTTCATAAAATAGATAAAAATATTATAGTGTAAATACTTGTTCAAATTTCAAAAATACTTATGCAATTTCAATTGCTTTGCAAAAAAAAAAAGATAAAATTTCTAATTAAATCTCTTGCATCCACTTTTTTTTTAAATAAAAAGTTACAAATTAAAATTTTCACAACACAAGTAAGAAAAATAGTTGTGTTATCTTCCATGTTCTACTGCCTAAGTTATATGAAAGTTAATTTTTAGTTAGTATTAAGAAAACGTATGATAATCAGAGTTAAAAACAAAGGATAGTATACAAATCAAATAATTAAATGAAAAGAAAAATCAAATACAATTTTTAGGTTTTTGTATTTTCTGAAACTTGAAAATGAAATGACCTAATACTTCTCAAATCCTCTACATTGTTAACATATGTTAGCATTTAAGACATATATGTGGACCAGTTTGATTGTTCGATTAACTATGATTTTTAAAAATTGACACTCGAAACTAGAACCACTTTTATAAATGAGGATCGGTTAACCTAATTGCTTTAAAAAATCAGTTCAGTTACCCTCATTTCTTGGTTAGCAATCAACCAATTTTTGTAGTTTTTTTTATTTTTCAGTTATTTTTGCTCAACCCTAGTACTAATTGTTCATGGATATTATTAACTGAGGCAAGAAATAGAGAGGCTGGCAAATTCCTTTACTGTCCAAAGACGTAGAGGACAGGTACTCTCTTCAAATTCAATTCCCCTTGACAATGCCCAAAAGTAAATAAATAAAATCTAATTGATCTCAAGAAACTTGGGGCTAACTTCAAATTATCACTGAATAGAGTTTCTTGATCCATTTCTTTTCTTAATCCAAAAACAGGAAAAGATGCCTCCGTTCTTGGATTTTGTGATGGTATAAAGTTGACGCAAATGCTACTAATTTCACTTGGGGGGGAAAAAGAGAGAAAAAAAAAAAAAAAAAAGATGTTACTGCTAGAATTGTTCCTTTCAACAGAAAAGGTACTACAGAATTGTTCTGCATCCAAAAATCACTTTTCTTTTGATTCCACAAATGGAACAGGACATGCCAAACATTTGCACTAATTTGACAATGGCCTCCACTTGTTTCTTGTACTCTAATTCGTGAAATTTTGTTTGCCCAATTTATATTTTGATGATTTGATCTCTTTAACTCTAATGTATTGTACAGTGTATGTACCAAAATTTTTGAACATGTTTCACTTAATGGTTTCTAGAAGGGATAATTTTAGAAACCTACCCCAAAGTTTTGAATAATTTCACTTAGCATTTCTTTAATCAAAATATTACACTTACACCCCTTATTTTTATATGTTTCGTAACGAAAACATGCAAATTGCTTATGTAAAACAAAAATTCCAAATGAATATCCTTAAAATCCTATTTGCAATAGTACAAGTTTGATCAAAAAATTAAAAAAAAAAACTTTTAGCAACGTTTTCAAAACAAATGAAAATCTTTGAACCAGCACCACCATCAATCCATGTCTGATTCCTCCTTAGTTATCATTCTTGGGGGCGTTTGGTTCACGGGTATCGGAGTCAACCCCATAGTTGGTGTTTGGTAATCGGGAATCAAAATCAATAATCAGAATCAAACTCTCAATTGGTGGGTTTTATGAAACCCCAACAAATTAATGGGTTTTGGCCAAAACCCACAAACGATTCCCTCATCCGGACGTCTACATGGATCATCCGGACGTCCAGATGGTCTATCCGGACATCTGAAACGTCATCCGAATATCGTCCATATCAATTCCACATGTTCCAGACATGCGGACGTCCGAATGACTTGTGAATATGATTCTGATTCTCAGCAAATCAAACAATAATTATAGTGATGATACCTATTCCAACTACTGAATCAAACACATGTATTGGAATCAGCAGATTCATTCCAAACCCAAGAGGAATGACTCTAATTTCGATTTCGATTTCCGAGTGCGAACCAAACGCCCCTTAGATTCTCTGCCAAGTATCCTTCGATAATTTTTTTTTAAGAAAAAGATAGTGTGTTTTTCTAAACCGCCATTACGCTCACTCAGGCCAAATCTTAAATCTATTATCGATTTCTACAAACTTCTACTTATCACACCACACAATAACTGAGATCATCAAGCCCCACTTCCCTGCCCCATGCCAAACCACCTATTTCACCTAAACATCTTAAACTAAGGACTAGCCCAGTATTTGCATGTATGGTACAATCTCAAGGCTTAAACTCAAGCCCCCACAGTCCTTTTCCAACAGCTTGCAACACTCTTAAAAAAAGCATTAATTTGCCATAATTTAACTCAAACCAAAAACAACCAAGATTGTCAAAAGGCCAAAAAAGAAATTCAAATCTAGTCCTTTAAATACCAATTTTTTCGTCTTCTTTTTTCTTTTTTCTTTTTTCTTTTTATCTTAATCTTTTTTATCTTAATTCCTTCATTTTTTAAAATAAGCTTAAGGTAATTTTTTTAAAATTGTACAATATCTATTATACTCATACTCTTACTCTTACTCTAGCCTGTTTTGGGGGAGAGTCCAACTGAACCATTGGAATCAACGAGTATTGAACTACCATTGGACTAAATGAGTGCACTATGTACCTGTATGGATTAGAAGTCACATATTAGTGGCAAATTCATGAGACAATATTTAAACTCTTGACCTTCAACCTCATAAAGGCATAAAAGACTTAAATCTTTTGTAGTAGCCACAGTCAACTGTTTGTTAAACTCCAGGTAATTAGCTCACACTTTTTAGGCTGTGCCAAATATACTCTGAGAGTCTAAGGAGACTTCCTCCATCTGGCTTATATATGTAGCTTACATGATATCTGAAGATATAAACTGATAAGTAATAATTGTACCTATTTTAATATAGTATTTTATATATTATTTTATTATGTTTTGAGTATGTTTTTGATATTTTTAACATTAAAATGGCTTAATTTTATTACTTTCCATCAAATAAAGGATTGCTCTTAAATTAGGGTTTTTGGTCTGAAAATTAGGGTTTTGAGGCAGAAATATTGTTTTGAGCAAATAATGCCCAAGTTTATTTGATTTTGTAGGGAAATGAAGATTAAACACAATTTGGATCAATTGAAGCTTAAGGAATATCAAAATTGAAGGATGATTCAAGTTGTATCGATTTTTATCATTTGAGCTTGGAATTTCTGACAAATATTTTCTTTACTAAATTCTACCAAGGAAATTATGGTTTATTTGTGGAAAAACGTCTCAAAGGCATTATGGTAAAACTAAAATTTAAAAAGGACAAAATTGAAAATGAGGAGCGATTCGTAGGTTGCCACCTGCGGATCCCACCCGCAAATTGACACCAACTTGCAGATTTCAGCTTCTTCCAATTTGCAGCTTGTTCATACTTCTTTTCCGGATAAATCCAACGTCCAGCTGCACTTTGAGATGCCCTAGAAGATAACACAAAGCTCAAGGAAGACTTTTGAGGCTAAAGGAATCAAATTTCATCATTATGCATCCAACTTGGAAAAGACTTGAGCTAGGGTTATTTCTATAAATACATGCCTTTTGTATTCATGAAAGTTATGCTTAGTTTTATGCTTGATAAAGCTAGAACTAAAGCTTGGTAGGAGGAGCACTCCTTGTAAATACTTAGAGTAGATTTTCTTTCTTAGTTTTGTAAGTAGGCAAAGTCATATTCTTGTAACAAGACTTTGGAGGAACTACTCTGTATTCAACATGTTTGATGAAATGCAAGGACAAGTTTTGAGTCAAGTTCATCCAACAAATGAGCAACTCTAACCTTATTCCTTTTAGTTTCATTCATGCATGCTTGTTTACTTTCATTTATGTGCTTAAGTTTATCTTAAATATGTTGAACTAAGTTGATTTCCACTAGGTTTAGGATGAAGCTCTAATATGATTTGAATTGGTTTATGGCCTATTTATTCTTGTTTATTCATTTACTTAGTCTTAACACTTGTTGTTGATTAGCTACCAACTTCAAGTCATCTAGTTGTTATTTGACAAAGAGATTTGCACTTAACAATGGAAAGAGTAAATGGAACTTATGTTGAATCTCACAAGAGTAGTGATTCACATAGGTGGATTAAGGTTTAAAGCCACAATTCATGAGTTAATGAACTAATGCATGCTAGACTTTACCACAAGAGTAGGAAAGCTCATGTATTAGTAGTCTTCCATTCATAGAGAGATCTAGTTTGGAGTAAAAATGGAATTGAATCCTAAACATGGATAAAATCATTATGGCCATAAGCTAAACTTTCATATTTGGTGGATTCTTAAGCCTAGTCAACTTTGTTTAACTAGTTTCTTCATTGTTTGTTTACTTGAAATTGATTTTCCTACCATTTCACCACCTTCTAAGTTTGATTGTTTAGATAATAAAGCAAGTTAGTAGCTTAGGTAGTTGCTAGTTCACGTTTTCTCGTGGGATCGACCCTAATACTTGTCACAACTACAATTGACCCGTGCACTTACGGAACGAATATTAGGTTATAAATTTTATTACTTGTTTGTGTTGATTTGTGCATGATTTTGATAATAACCTAAACTCACAATCATAAACTTTGCCATTTTTATTTAAAAAAACTTTCCCACTTAACCCGCTCCTCCTTTTAATTAACTGACCTTTTCAAGAGTAACATATTGTAATATTGTGATCGTGCTTGTTGAATTTTTTGTCATCGTACTACTAAAGTGCCATAGCCATTGCATAAATTATCATCATTTTGCCACTGAAACCATTAAAAGTTGACATTACAGTGGTCTTCTTTGATGAATAACTTTTCCTGACATCTTTTTCTTTTACTTTTGTGGCTGCTCTAATAGAATATTTTACAAAAGCGAGGCCATCGGAAATAAAATTTGTAGCAATCACTTTAGATGACGAAACTGGCTGACCATGGAGGGTTACGTGATGATTTGATAAGCACATGTTGGAAGATTAGTTGGACTTGTACTGTTTTAAGGCCACTATTGGAAAATTGTTTCTATAACCCACAAATTTAAAGTAATCCATAAAATATTCTTTTTAGTACCAGCATATTAGTTTTTTTTTTTTCTACGCATTATTTAGGAAGGATAGCAAAATGGCCACTCACATTTGCTCATTCTCCTTATCATCCCTCACATAATACTACTTTTTGGTCTCCAAAATTTTCCCCAAAAAATGAGCCATATAAATGCATCACATGCTCCTTTCCAATTTCCATTTCAAATTTGCAAAATGAATGAATGATGCAAACAAATGTTGTTCTTTTTGGATGAAAAGATGCATTTCTATCTTTATCCTTCAATTTTCCGCATGTGATTGTGGCATCAAAATGATATATTGCCCCTTGTATGACAAAGGGATAAGCTCAAAATTTTAGTTTCACTTCATTGTTAAAACAAATTAATTTTTAACCTATCCAACGCTCTCAAAACTAAAGTTAAGGAGGTGTTTGGTTCAAAATTTCTCTATTATTATAAATATTATTAATCTAGCTATGAATATGGGTTTTAATGACCCCCCAACATGTTTAGTTTAGTAACAGAATGGATATCATTTCTCTCAAAAAGGTTAATGAGTTTGATAAACTAATATTTTGGAGGAATCATAGAGACTCCAATTAATCACTTTTATTCTGATTAAAGGATGGTGATAGTTGTTTTCCAAACATCAGCAGTGGATGTCATTATTATTGATACCCGTTCTCCTCCTTGATTCCCTCAAATCAAACATCCCCTAAATTTTTTTAAATGTCGATGACTATAAAAAGTAGAACACCACCATATCTAGTCTCTAATTTAAAAAATATTTAAGCCTCAACTTATGTTACAAAATTTTAGTTGTATGAAAAAAAAAAAACAAACATTTATCATAAAATAATTAAGAAAAGTATAAAATATTGAATCCTTAAATAATGAAAAATGAAACCATGTTTACTCTAGAATGATCTTTTAGTGATTTGGAGCGATCTTAGGTTAGGTGTTAAGAAGTAAGACCCTACGAATCTATAATTCTTAAAAATAAACAAACTAATAAAACTAATGATTAAAAGACTAAAATGTCCAAAGTCAGCGCCACATAAACTGTGTGTTCAACAGAAATTTGTATTGGAGTAATGACTTTATGTTTGGAAAATTACATAATCACAGTCCGTAACTTGTACTGAATTTACAGGGCGACCTTGTCTGTTGATTCATTTTAAAGGTGATAGAATATTGGACGAACCAGCTGATTACTTAATTGTACGAAACACACACTCACTAGCAGCATAAAAATAGCTGGCTTTCTTAAGATAGCACCAAAATTTCAAAGTGGCGTGCGAAGGCAGAGGAAACAGAATCTAGTTAGAGAGTCGTAGATTTTTTATTCTTCTTTTTCTTTTGCTATTTCCTCTGTCTAAATCGAATATCTTCTCGACATGTTTCTTGTCCATCGAACATTTTTTTTTATACTTACATATTCACACTAAATATTTTGCTCTGATTTTCTTGGTGACTTGGAAAATAGACAGTTCAGGGCCAAAAAGGAATATGAAAAGCTTTTAATAATAAGCTGAAAATTCCGAAAACCCCCCATTTCTAATTAGTACTTAGGTACTTAGAAAAGATTGTGATCAGACTAAATCACTGGCAATCTATCTAGAGTATAAACCAGCTGAATCAAAAAGTCTGGAAAACAAAACAAACATGTACAAAGGCCAACAAATGTATAGTACCAAGAAATGATCAGCTTTAGAAATGGTGATGTTCAAATCTCAGGTTGCATCTTCTCACACTCTTCACGAATTGACTGGAAAAGGGCAGTGGACAAGTATCGTTCTCCAAAGCTCGGGAACACAACCTACACGTATTCAATACCCATCGAAAAGTTAAAACAAACTGCTGAAAATAAGGTATTCAAGAACAACTTGTTTCCATGTTCATTCACGTTGTCCATGAACTTCACAAGCATTTACGTGGACCGTGATTCAACCAATTTACTAGTGGAGGCTGGAGCACAAATTAATCCTTAAATGAATACCTGAGCCATTGTTCATAAAATCTGAGCCATGGTATATGGCTAGGATTATATAATTAAATATAGTTTACATCAATCAATCCAGTCATTTGGAAAACAATACAAGAACACTTCGTTAGTCCGTTATCTTAAAGAAAGAGGTGATGATATTAATGCTTGTTGGGGTTAGAAGCAAATATTCTTGGCTGTCACAATTAGTAACATAATCATCAGGCCATGAAAAGATTTAGGATTATGACAGGGAAATATCTCCATCATTCATCAAGTGACTGAAAACACACAAATTCTGCATGAACTTTTTATAAATCTCACTCAGTTTAGCTATAACTTCCCTGAGAAACAAAAGTTTCAGCATAACTCAGAACTATTAATCTTAATAGATGCCTAGTCTAAAGCAATATTCTGTCTAATCATCAGAAGAAACCACAGCCATGTGCCATACTTTAATTGAGAAGTTACTTTTGATAATGAAACCAAAGTAACAAGATTTAACAGACTGGCTACTTGAATTTCTGATAAAGCTTCACAAACTCCAAAGTGACCAAGACTGCATTAGGTATCAACAAATTGGTAAAGATACAGTAAAACATACCGTAATAAGCTTCCCCTCATTCTCAGGTCTCTTCCCAACTTTGAGGGCAGCAGCTGTGGCTGCGCCAGAAGAAATGCCAACCTAATAGAAAGGGAATATCCAGGTAACAATGTTGAAAATACTTGAATAAGTGAGAGGACATGAAACGGGCATACATATAAGAAAGAGATAATTTAAAAAGATGAATGATACACACACACACGAAACAAACACACAAATATCATGTACTTTCTGTTGAGTAAGGTACAATCAAACAAAATAAATTTTCAAGCCAGGTAAATTCACATTTACTAAAAAGAAAAATGATTCTGTACCAAATCTTGACAATAGAGACGCTGCAAAAGTTTATGGCAGGGGCAGTTTAACCAGGGTGACTAGTTCTTACTACTTTATTTCCTTTAGAAGTTGATGGTGGCATTGAGAACTGCACCTCTTTCTAGGAAATAAGGCCCTTGATTATGAGCAATTTTCAATTCTTAAAGATGGCCTGCTGTAAACTAACAAACAGCAAAATCAAGACCATATGGTTTCTTTTCTATATCCAGCACCACTAAAAATTGATCCGCGCAAAGAAGCTACTCCAAATTTTCCTCATGGAAACAACACCCAACACCCCAACCCCCCCCCCCCCCCCCCCCCCCTCTCTCCCCCACCCAAAAAAAAAAAAAGTGATTTCCCTGCAAGATAACCAGTTGTCCACAATGTCAGACAATTTTAATTTAACCAGTTGTCCACAATGTCAGACAATTTTCATTCCCTATATATGGACAAAAATGCTATTGATGTTTGACTTCTGTCTCTGGTAAGGTCACAAGGGAAGCGTTTCTTGAGGAATCACTGGTACTGATCACCAATCATGGTAACAACGAAAGTGTGCACCACTGAAACCATTACGAGTTACGTACAGCAATATTTTTGCACTTTTCTAGTAGAATAATATGACCACCATTTTGACTAAGTATATGTTACTATTCAGGACTTAAAAAATGAAAATTCTACCATGCACCATTTAGAGTAATTATAAATTAAAAAAAATACATGAAGCAAAGAACTAGTGGACTTTTCAACTTCAACTTCATCACAAAGTTTTCAGTTAAATTTAACTTTTTTTTTTTCCATCCAAAATTAATCAGTGAATTTAAGTTTCATAATGCCAGTTCAAAATCACTTACAAACAAGCCTTCTTGAAGGGCTAATTGCTTTGCCGTTTCAATGGCCTCCTCACTGGATATCTGGTAGAAAGGATAAAGTAAATAGCAATAAGGAAATTAAACAAAAAATGGAACCTCAATAAGAAGGCAACTAATATGCCTGATTGTGAAAATTGCCCTAGAAAAAGTATTGGTCAAACAAGAGAAACCTGTATGAGCAAATGTGAAAAAGTAGACTGTTTATTCACTAATAAAGCATTCCCACATAAATTTGGAAGTAACCATTCTTAGTTCAGAGAACCACAGTGTTGCCCTACCTTCCAGGTGGAACAAAACAGGATTCTAAAACTTCCTTATTAGTAACCAAGCTTTTTACCAAAACAATGATTATAAGTATTCTCCCTTTTGCAGCATGGCACAAATCTTCACTCATAAGCCATATTACATGGAAACCAAAATTGCAATGTTGTAACATGAAAAGTTCGAGAATCATGTGCTCTGATCCTGTTGACTTCATTCTTGTGTTTCATCCTCCATAAATATTACCTAAACTTATTTGCAGATTTATTAAACCATTTCTGTCAGATACCAAATATATACTCAAAACTTGGATACTCCAATAATCCACATTTAGCACCTCCTTCAAGTTAAGATACATCACTGCCTGATTAAATAAAATAACAATTACAGATCAAACATAACACAAGTAAGGCAGTTAAGTTAATATATGAGATATAAAGACCCAAAAGAAGGGTAGGGCATCATGGAAACTAGGGTCATACCGCTATAACTTCGTCCATCACTTCTTGATCTAAATTTCTTGGAATAAAACCTGCTCCAATGCCTTGAATTTTGTGAGGGCCTGCACTTTCACATTGCAGCCACTAGAACAATACAAAGAATTCTTAAACAAAAAGAAGCATGTGAATGTTGCATGTATCTTACCAGGCTTCCCACCAGAGAGTATGCTGCTTTCTGAGGGTTCTACACCAATAACCTGGTTTGGACATAAGATATATCAAACAGAAACAGAAGTGAGAGCAAAGTTATAGTTAGAAAAAATATTTCTTATACTCCATGAAACTGAACTGCAAGTATAAAACAGTCAAGGAGATATCTGCATATTTTATACATTGAATAGGAGACTCAATTGACATGAATGTGCATGATGACAAGGCATAGTTTTCAAAATCCTATCCACTTCCCAAGAACTAAAGTATAACTATAACAAACGCATACCTTAATGCCCGGATTTCTTTCTTTCAGAAACCGACCAACACCAGAAATCGTTCCACCGGTGCCAATCCCTGCAACAAGTATATCTATCTGGCCTCTTGTGTCGTCCCAAATTTCTGGGCCAGTTGTTTCATAGTGTATCTGTGGAAGATAAGAAGGATCATCTTACATTTATTTGAAAAATGACAGATTCCAAACAAACAAAAGACAAGCCCTCCGGCAATATTCAGCTGCAGGTGTCTGCTAACAGATTTTTATCTTTTGTTTTTCTCATAGGGGTGAAAAGGGAAGGTGGCTGGTGCTATGTTTTCCATCACGAAACAGGATCAACTTAAATGATATATCTATACACATGTTACAACTGATTGAGATAATGTACTTAGTGGAAAGCAATGAATTTTGCACTTGTAAAGGATCACACAACAACTGAACAAAATCTGGAGAATTACCTTGGGATTTGCAGGGTTATCAAATTGTTGAAGCATATAAGAATTTGGTGTACTATTCAGAATTTCTTCAGCTTTTTGAACAGCTCCTTTCATGCCTTTGGCTGGATCAGTTAAAACAAGCTCAGCTCCAAATGCTTTCAGTAGAACCCTCCTTTCAAGACTCATAGATGCAGGCATTGTCAATATGAGCTTGTATCCCCTAGAAGCTGCTATAAATGCTAGACCAATGCCTGTGTTCCCACTTGTGGGCTCAACCAAAATACTCTGCAAAGACAGAAAGAATATGTGGAGAACAAAGGCATTAAGTAACCAGAAGCATCATTTTTCCTGGATAAAAGAAAGATGCAAAAGCCAAACATGTCCAATGACAGTATGAAAGTTACATTACTAAACCAAGATATTCCTTGACTTAATATGTTTCACCTCCATAAGAAATAAAGAAATTTAAAACTGTCATGTATACATGTGACCAAAGATTCAGTTATTTTGGTTTCAATATTTGCATATTCCCAAACCTATCATATCTACCAACAATACGAAACAAGTTTATTTGAGATAGAGATTCTACAACTGTGACTGATTGACGTACTTCAAAATTCCACCATTTCAAATAGTACCAAATTGTACATAATTGAAAGACCAATACAGATACAGAGAACAATGATCAGAAATGGCAGAAAAATTACAGCAATCATAAGAGTGCTAAAAGAATTGTAGTAAATTAGAAGTTTGGCTGCAAATATTAAACTCTAGGATGTAGCAAAAGTAGTATATGCAATACTACATGGTCAGCCAGCTTTATAGGCTACATATAGTAGGATGTAACAAAACTGAGCTACGTCAGTCCTGGCCCAAATTAGAAAAATGGTCCAGCAAGATTGTAAACTCAATTATGATTATTATTGTTCCAAAAGACCAAAATATACACCTAATCTGTAGTCCATCAAAAAGATAAATTTTGATCTACTGTCTTACCTTCCCTGGAGTGATAGCACCTTTCTGCTCTGCATCAGCTACCATACTGTATCCTATCCTGAAACAAATAATACTTTATTAGGAAAACCAAGTACACCTTATCTATGTTACTCAGACTCTCCTCTCATCCCACCATACCCTTGACCTGTCGTGTCAACATGGGTGTGGGTGTAGGCATCGCATATTTTAATGGTACTTTTCACTTGTTACCAAACCTATATCAGACTCTTCATTCATACCCATATCTACATACTCACGTGTCCAATTCCGAGCAAAATATCATCTTATATCTATTGTCTCCAGCAAACTGGAATTTCATTGATCATGCAAGAAGAATCACTTTCACAATATGTGTCAGAATTATTGAGTTGTACACTATCCAACTTTAAAATAAAAAAGGTTTTAGGAGCAGCTAATGATAAAAAATTCAGATATATCTCTACAAGATATAAAAATGAAAATAGGTCATATTGCTTAAAGTTCAGGGATTTGTTCTATTTGTTCAAGTTGACTAAAACAACGCAGCAAGTTTTGTAGTTTTCTTCTGAACCCTCCCGGTAAAGAACCGGGCTTCCATCTCAAAACTAATTGGCAATGAATGGAGTGACTCATAAAATTTATTAACTAGTTTAAAATATCTTTGAGTTTAAAATATCTTTGGAGTCCTAATGTGATATTTTGTTTCTTAACACTCCACTTTACACGTGATTTGGGATTATGAAGAACCCATAAAACTGGATAGACTTCACAAGAATCCATGATACACACTAATAGGGGTTGAACTGGAGTCCGTGAAACAAACTACAACAGGCTTGACAAGATCATGTAAATAAAGGACTTTGTTGGAGACCAAAAACTGAGACAGGCTAAGAAGGAACCGAGTCACATGTGCAACCGTGCATTCAGGTTAAAATAAACCAAAAGCTCGGCTTTTATATCATGCTAAAGATCCGGGTTTCCATCTCAAAACCAAAAGATTGGCTTTGATATCATGCTAAAGAATCCGCTTAGTTTGTTTATTACTGTTTTTTAGGAACATGTTTTTTTGAAACTTCACACACGTTTTCCAACCATCTTTTTATCTCACATACACATTTACCAAGAAGAATCTTTAAAAAAAATACAGTAATATTTTTTTAAAAGACACCCCAAAAACATCTATACAAACGTAGCATCGTTTCCATCTCAAAACCAATTGACAATGAGCAAAATGGCCCATGAACCTTATTAACTAGTTTAGAATTCCTTAAAATCCTGATGTAGGATTCTGTTTCTTAACACCTACCATCCAAAATAATAGTAAAATTTACACAAATTATCTGCAATCGCCATCTTTTTCTTCCCACCCTATTGTTGTCTGTCAGCAGTAGCTAAGAAATCATGTGACTTACCTCCTGGTGTGCATACATATTTTAGATATTATTGGAATATTTCCTACTAATCAGAGAAGTCCGGTTAAAGGTCATACTCTTTTAAGATCCATACACTGCTGTCCCAGGTTAGTGGTTTAGCATGTCCAAGAACTATTTTCAATTGTACCGTGGTGAATTGTAGTTCAACAATATTGCTAGGGTTAAGTTTAGAGGGAAGGAAGATGCAGTGGGCCCTCAACTCCTCAAGATCAATAACACCGTTGTCCTGCACAAATTAATTTCAGGCTCAATGGGGATACCATGTTCAAGAACATCCATCTTATGTGACCCTGTTTCCAAAAAGATACTGGTACCTCCATTTGGTAGTTGAGTTTCTACTTGCTCATTGGCTGTGAGAAATTGCTCTAACAGTCAACTGGTGATTCTTCTAACTTATTTTGCACTGCTTTTTCCAGGAAACTTAACTTGATCAAAATTGATACTACTAAAATGATTGTAGATAGTACCAGCAATAGCTCCAGAAAGAATTTTACTGCCCAATATGTACAGCATCAGACACCAGCAAAGGCAAAGATCGCCATTTCTAACCAACAATATGTATTTGTGGTTGAGGATTACAAGATGGAAGCTACTAATTCTGGGAGATGAGCTGCATTCTATAGAAGTCTGAAGAATTTTCTTTGTGCAGACTCATTCTAAGCTTTTTAAAAAGAATTTCTTGTGATAGCAACATAAATTATGCATGATCCACTCAGATAGAGCTCACAAGAACTAAGATTAATAAGATTCAAGGTTTTCTTTTTGTACATCACTGGATTTCAAGGCAAGCTAACTTCTAGTGGTTATAGGATTGAATGGACTTCTGCTGCCAGAGTCTAAGTTACTAGAAGATGGGAGGAAGGATGGGAAAAATGAAGCAATTGGTGCTCTCTTCTTTCTTTTTGCTCAGATTAAATCTCTTCTCATATTTCTACACACAACATGACTGATGTACCGGCGATAGAGCTGGCTCATGATTTTATATGTTACACATCCCATAAGGGACCTAGAATGCAACATAAACAAAGAGGGTGAGCATTATTCTTTAACATTTGATTGCCATTGTTCCTTTTTTACTTCTAATTTGGAAAAAGAAGTGAACTCTAATCTACAATATCACTTACCTATCCTTGACACTGCAACATGGCTCCATAATTTCAAGTTTTGCGGCAATATGAGCTACAGAACCCTTTACAATCTTGTTCAAATACACCATAGGTGTCTTCCCTATTAGCTGCAAGACAACAGAAAAGAAATAATTATACAGTGTATCACATAACACTTTTAAGACAGCTTATAACTATAATTTTATTTTAATAAAGGAACATAAAACTATACCACTCAACTTAAAAAGGCATACCGCTTGAGTACTAAATAATGCAATTGATGAGTTATAAGAAATGGAAAATGCTAAAGCAGGATAACAGGGAGTGCAATGTTCTCAATGGAAAGATGATACCAATAAACGATTCCATACAGATCCAGATTCTAGCCATAAGTCACCTAAGATTCCTGTAGTAAACAACTGGAATAGAAAACCACCAAAGAGGGGAGGGAGAGAGGGAGAGGGAGGTGGGAAGGATTGCCTTCTTTCACTTGGGATGTAGACAAAAATAAACACGATCAATTCATGCTTACCAATTATGAACCTATCTACGCAACTCCACAGCCTCAAAAGAAAATAAAGAAAGAGAGACTACAACAAGTTTCCCAAACTACAACAGTTACAACAAATTTGACAGGCAAGCAACCAATTCAGTCTGACATTTAGAATGTGAAGCGCCTCATTAATATCAGCTTCTTTATTTTATTAAAGTATTCAACGCAAGTGATCAGCAACAAACCGTCTTTTCCCACAGTTCTTTTACATACTGGCAAACAAACTAGAACACAAATAACCGTTTACTGCTACCAAGTTTCTATGAAGAAATGCCTCCAAGATTTGCAGTTTCCATATATTGCCTGGACTGTCAAAAGTAGCAATTTTCATGGGAGAATACAAAACAAAGCCAGGTTACAACAAATGAAACTTGAGCGGTTTAAATATAGATTACAGCTTTCTTCACATTTCTGACAACATGAAAACCAACCCAGATTAGGATCCAAATGAAAATTGAAGTGAAAAAACGAAGCAACGTATTACACACAGAGAGACAAACCCCAACTAAACAAGAAAATATCAACTAAAAGAAAACGCTAAGAAATGCTTCTGAAAATATAAACAACTACCATATAAAATTCGATTGAAAATGGAAATAACTTACCAAGCAAATTGCAATAGACAAATTAACAGCTTTCCGATCAGGAAGCAAAAGTTCAAGAAATAAGCAACAACTTTTTCATTCATATGGAGAAAATTAAAGCAAAGAATCTCAACCAAATTTGAAATTAAACTTATAAGCAAATTATCAGAGAGTATAAAATCATCAAACAACAAGCATTCCATCTTGATCTAAATTTTACACAGAATTCCTATAAATAGTACAACTTCTAAGTAGTTGTGAGACAAGGAGAACGACAAAAACAAAAATCTAATTAGAACCAAAAATTCAATGAATAGTAAAACTGTTGCCACCGGTTTCTCATGTTTTCAAGAACATAAGAAAACAGCCCAGATGACAATTAAACTGAAAAAAATTTATGGGGAATGAAAAGGAAAAATATATAAATAAAATAACATTCAATCACTAATGAACCAATTATGTACATTTAGAACACAGCCCAGATGAGGATTGAACGCAAAAATTCCAGGGAAGAAGATAGAAACAGACCTGAGTGACATCTTCAGCTATGTTAAGTCCCTCAATCTCAGTTTGAGGCTCCTGTTCAATGGAAACTGCCTTGCAAGAAACAGAAAAATTAGCTTTCTTTATGTTGAATCTTTTACTGGAAATACTGGGATTTGTATTCTTGAAGCTCAGTGAATTAACCCCAAAACGACTTCGTTTGATGAAAGGTGTTTCTGGGAAAAGTTCAGACTTGGAATTGCATACAGAAGTTAAGGGCTTGTTGATTAAAGAAGAAGCCATTGCTGAATGAATTGCTCTCTTTTTTTCTTCTTCTTCTTCTTTGTTTTTTCTCTGTTTTCTGCCTCTTTTATCTGTTTAAGGTTTGGAATTTAGTTCATTTTCTTATTATTTCTTTTTAAAATGCTTTTGGCTTTTTGGAAATGTTGGCTGCCGAGGGATGTGAAACGACAGCGTTGCGAAAGGGCCAACATGAGAAGGCCGGTTGAAAATGAAAAAAATGCTCAATTAAGATATTTTGGGACAGCTCATTTTGGCATTGTGCTTTGTTGGTGTATTTGATGATGAGTAGGATAAAATATTGAAAATGGCATCTGGCGTTAGAAACACTTTTTGAGAGTGTGGTTAAACTTATTCAAAAGTATTTTTGATATTAGAATTTTTTAAAAATAATTGTTGACTGTATTATTTGGAAATATACGGCCTTGGTAGGTTCGAAATCGACCGCATATGGCGATTCATGGTTCAATCTGATCCATGCAATTTTCTGGCCAAATAAAGCAACAAATTGCTTCATATAATTATATTTTATAATAGTTAAAACCCCACCTTTGGCATAATTACTTTCTATGCTTTTTAGGATTGCAATTTGATTTGGTAAAACATGTTTCTATCTCCTTTCGGTTCTGAATTTATGGAAAAAAAAAAAAAAAACAAAGCAAAGCTCTATCTTCAATTCTTCTTTAAAAACAAAAGCTATCTGAAAAAACCAAAATTCAACTTGTGGAAAAGAGTTGTTGACTTTGTTGAGAGTATTTTTAGTCAAAAGACAAAGCAAGACCAAACGGACACTTGGCCCTCTTATACGCGTTTGTTGAGATAATAATAACCAATTCTGGGTACGATTACTTTCCCAAATATGATATAGAGATATCTATTGGCTCCTCCTCCAGGTCATCAATTGTCCTCGATAGAGTGAGCTAGTAGAGTTCACTTTAGAATTCCCTTTCCCCTTCTCCCTTGAAGTTAAAGTCTTAAAGTTTGAATGAAATCAAACTTAGTATTAAATATTTCAATTTTTCAACACATTTAGTCTCATCGATCGATTCTACCAAAATCTCTCCGGAATCCAATCATATGATACTTATATGCAGGCGACCAAATTTAAAAAAAAAAATAGAAAAAAATTTTAATTATCATAATTTGTAATTAAAGATACACACGAATGCACTATCCAAGTGTATTTTTTTCAATTTTTATCAGCTGATTTATCTTGTGCGAACCCAAATTAGTACTTTTAGTTACAAATTATAGCAATTAAAATTTTTACATTTTTTCTAATGTTTTGGAAAAATTTGATCACTGAAACATGAGTATCACGTGATTGGATTCTAATAATATTTTAGGAAAACCGGTCAATAGTACTACAAGTGCTAAAAAATTAAAACATTTATTATTAAAATTGTCGATATCTCAAACATTTAGTACCAAAATTGTAATATTCTCTACGATTTGGAACAAAAAAAAGTTCTGATTTAAAAAAAAAAAAGAAAAAGGTTCTTGAACGTGTGATTAATATCTAAAGAAGCAACGTACACAATCGTCTATCATATGATATTATCTTCTCACTCCCTTTGGTTGAGTGGTGCAAATTCTTCCGTCTTTTGCTTTTCAAAGTTGTAGAAATTTTTGTATATTTTTTAAACCTTATTTAGTGCCGGAGACAAAGCTTTTCTCCACAAGAAGAATTTCATAGTAAAAAATAATTTACTGTTTCAAGATAATAAAGTATCGATTTTAGAATTGCTAAGAGTCGGTCAAATGGTCAATTTATATGTAAATTTATTGACAGCAATTTCATGACCTTCCAAGAAAGATGTAGAAAAAGAAATGTCCACATGCGTTTTTTTCTAAGTTTGATCTTTTTTGTTTCCATCCATGATCTAGAATTAACAAGTAAAGAATGGATTTATTTTGTTTTTTTATTAGACAAAGAATCAAAATTGGATTTCTTTAGTTTTTTTTATTAGGCAAAGAATCAAAATTGGATCGGGAACTCGACCCTCTTGACCATTTAAGATTAGCACTAAGCTACATATTCAAAAAATTAGACAGATTTCAAATTGAAATTTTTTAGGTCCGAATTTAAAATGACGGAGCTTCGGCTTTTCCGATCTTGGTCCATTCCGGACCCAAGTTCTAATAATGTACCCCACAGGTTAATTTTAAACAATCCTATTTCATATATATTATTTATATGTTTCATTTATATTTGTTCGACTTTATACATGTTTTAGTAATGTTGATGAATATATATAGAAGTGTACAATATTATATTATATAACTTAAAAATTTATATTATATTTTTCTTTTAAAATAACATAATCAACCTTTTTTATTTGAGTGATGATAGATTTTTATGTTTTGAAAAGTACATTTATTTTTTGTATAAAAACAACTTTTAGTTAAATGATAATACAAAATAGGAGAAAAGAAAAAGTGTGTATTTTTGGGTCAGCCGGAACACTGTCTAAAACTTTATTTCTGTTATGAGCCAAGGAATAGTCAAATTTGAGCTTATCAATTTCTGATTCAAAAAGCCTGATTAACACTCCTATTATGCATGCCATTTGTTTAGGTTAATTATCTCTTTAACGATCTATTATGCATGCCCTTTTTTTGGTTAAAATAAATACTACTCCCTTTTTTCTTTAACTTATCAGATTGATTGATAAAATCAAAATTAGATGGTGCAATTTCTAATAATCTAAACAGATAAGTCCACCCTCTTTAAAAAAAAAAAAAAATTCCTTGCCTTAAAATTAACTACTTCCTTTTTGTAAAAGATCACAATCTACTGGATCAAAAGAAAGAAAAAAAAAAGAAATAATTAAAAAAAAAAACCAATGAAGGTCCTTTTGACTTGACAGTACTGGTAACAGAGATTAATAAGAAAGATCAACTTCAGAGTTCAATGAAATCCAACAATCTCACAAGTAACTTCAAATATAAATCAATTGCAATGGATTGGATTACATAGGGCTTCAGATGACCCCCCAGAGATAATTATGCAGATTAAAGTACAGATTAAACAAACAAATTAAATAATTAATATAGTAATGATGACAAAATAAATCACAACAATTGACAAAAAAAAAAAAAAAAAAAAACCACAAGAATGGAAAGTGCTTCTCTAATAATTGGACCATGAAATCTGATGATGAGATGAGACCTCAAGCACATCACAAGCTAGATATTAGGCTTGAAATGGCTGAAATGAAGACCACTTTCCCCCGTCCCCACCATCTTGAACTTTAACACCACTGTTGCCTTCCACAAAGCCATAGTATCTCAACACAAATGCCAAAACCAGGACCAACCATTCCAAGCAAAAGATCAGAATAGACAACCCTCCAGCCAATTTCAGAATCACAGAAGCATCATCCTCTCTAACATAAGATTTCAGAGCCCCCAAAAAGTTCGAAGTAGTAGTAAAGATGAGCACAGAAACTGAGCCCTGAAAAATGGCTGTCAGCACAGTGGCCACCATGTGCAGAGCATACCATTTGTTGGAACCACCGGAGGCAGCGCTGCAGCCAGAGACGGCTCCTGCAATGGTGAGAACGTGGAGGAGAATGAGCAGGAAGCCGGAGACCGAGGGGATTAATCTGAGGGAGAGAAGTAGGAAGATGCAACTAGAGGCTGCACCTAAGAGAATGTAGTTGCTCAGGAGGAAGATTTTGTGCGTGTGATAGTGAGACTTTGTTACGTTGTTGCAATCTGGGCTGTTGATAGAGAATCCCATTTGGAAAATTTTGGCAAGAACTATCGGATCCTTGATTTTCTAATCTGGGATTGACGAAATTTTGGTGAGGTTTAAAGGATGAGGAGTGAAGGAAAAGAGAAGACGGGTATTTACAAAGGCTAAATTGATCGACTGGGGAGAGCATTTGGGGGTGTTTTGTATTTAAAGTTTGATGGATTTGACCGTTGCATTATTTTAACGGCTAGATTGCAGTGAAACTTTAGGATACTGTTGCAACGGCTATATTTTTGCGCATTGTGCAGTGGGCCTGCTGGCAGCTTGGCACTTTTTACTCCAGACCAAAAGTCAATTAAAACTAATAAAGAAAACCTAGTACAAAGAAAAGCCCATGTAGACAAATGACTACATATGCACTTTAAGAATCCAATGATTGGAAAAATGGAAATTGGGTGTCTGCATTGGTATTCTGCTCTTCCCCATTGACATTCCAATTCATCCATAACTCGTTTAAATGGACAACATTGCCATTTTCTAGCAGCATATGGCTAAATTTTTATTATGTATTTTTTCAAGGGACAGATTTATATACTACACTTTTTGATTCATAATTTCATTTTTTATTTTTATATGAAAACTCAAAACTCATGGGCAATTAGTAAGCGAAGGGTATAAATAGATAAAAGAGTACATAAATCATTGCATTTCTTAAATATTCAATCAAAATCACATAAAATAAATTTACCAACAATAAGCAACTATAAAACAATTGTACTTAACATTGAAGTTATTTTAATTTATACTCCAATAGAATAATAGCTTATTTTTTTAAAATTAAAAGTTTAAAATTCTCCACTGGTCAATGTACTATATATGTATATAATTTAGAAACACATAAGGAAAGAATTTATATTCTCAACTCGTACTATACATTTGATCAAAACTTCTTCAGATTCATCAGGCAGACCAGATATACTACCCTAAAAGGAGGAAGAACGCAACACTAACGCAGTCAAAATCTTGGAACTAGGGCAGAAAATACTCAAGTCGTCAAGAGAATACATCAATCAGGAAATATCTAAGATAGTCAACCATCAAGATTTCCTCATAAAAGAACACGCATTCTTAACAACTTCAAGATGCTGCCAACCTGCATCATGAGTTCCGGACATCTTCATTGCCGTCATTCCAGTAATGCATTCCGATCAAAGTAGAAATGAATATGCCAATACTACGGAAACTTATCATAAAAAACAATGTACAAGCTACACCAAAGTCACCAGTACTACCACGCCGTACACTTTATATCTGATATTACGGTTCTAGAGTTCCAGTGAAACCAAAATGAAAAGATCACACACAAGGAGCCTAATCATAACTTGAAGGCAAATAGGACCAAGCTCTGATGGGAAAATAATTCTCAAGCAAGGAAAGTGGATAAAACAAGAGAGAAAGAAGAGAATTTCATTACATGATGAAGGAATCACTAAGTACGCATGTGATCTCTCTTATTTCATGGTACTCAGTGTACATCAAACTCAACGTCTTTATCCTCATCTCAAGTGGATCTATGTAGAGTCTAAACAGGCTAAAGCCTTCTGCAAACTGTTCCCAAGCAATACCACGACTGAGCCAATAGTTGGACAAGGAAAGCCATCAAATGTTAGATCAATAGGGCAGCAAAAGTTGTATTGAATCAGGAATACATGATAAAGTAGACACAATCTTGTTGTATCTATAGAAAGATATATGTCTGCACTGAAGATCAGCTTAGCAAACTCTTGATACTGAGTGACAGTGTTAGAGATACCTTCATCCTTGGATGTCCAAACTACTAACTATCGACATTGGATTTACGATCATCTAATTAAGAAGGGGGTCCACAAAGTGCTAATGCCCTTCAGATCTCACCAAGATAAATCTGTTTATCGCTACTGCAAGAACCAATAACAGGCTCACTAGGGTGGAAGACACTTTCATTTACCGATCCATTATGACCAGGAAGCTTATATAATATGCGACGAGAAGTTGTATCCCAAATGTAAACCATGCGATCAGAACTTCCAGCAGTGACCTTGCTTCCATCAGGTGACCAGCTGCATTTTAGCAAGTTCTTTTCAAAATTGTGCTGGTGACCTTCCAAAATCTTCACACAACGGTTCTGTGGGGCATATGGACGCATATCCCATATGCGAAGTGCACAGTCCATGCCATTAGTAAGAAGATAAGAGCCATCCGGACTCAATTGCATACCTGTAATCATATCTTGATGGCCTTGAAGTGTCATAGTAACTTCATTTCTACGCAGATCCCAAACCTTGACATCATTATCTATACCTCCAGAATATATTTTATCAGATGCATCAGAGAAACTAACTGCGGTTATTTGATATTTGTCTGGAAAAGTTTGTATGGCACCCCTTTGACGCATATCCCAAAGTTTAGCAGTACCATCATCAGATCCACTGACAATAAGAGGAGGGCCTCTCCGAGCTGGACAGCAAGAATTGACAAAAGATGAGTGCTCTGCCATCTTTTTAATCTGTTTTCCAGTCTCGACATCCCATGCCCTAATTGTCTTGTCTGGGCCGGCCGAGATTATTGTCAAACCATCAGTAGTCCATTGAACATCCAAAACTGCATTCTTGTGTCCTTTCAAAACCATGTAGTTCTTGCAGTCATCCGTGTACATTCCAAAGAAATATTTCTCTGTCATGTGAACCAGATGCAATGATGTTTCCAGCTGGATTGAATTTCATTGTATATATGGCACTTTGATGGCCAGTTAGCAACATTATTGGCGATTCCAAACTTGACTTTCGCTGCTTTCCATTTGTATCAGGACCAGTATTTGGAACAGTAGTCAATTCCATTGGCCTTGGACCAACCACAGAGAGAGCACTTTCAGTCTGCATCTTTGCTTCTACTTGACGTTCTCAAACAGTAGGACAAATTATTGTTTTACCTGAAACATGTTCATAGAATCTCAGTACAGTTGTACATGCAAAGCCAAAATTACATTCACCACTAGTTCAGCTAGACAGAATGGCTGGAGAAAGAATTCATTCTGGATTCATCAGAGACACATACAAGATACAAATAAAACACACACGACATAACCATAATGTTCATTACTGCAAACACACAGACACAATAAAACGAAGAGTTCACGACTCAAGAAATTTGATTCATTCATTTGAACCTGTTCTGGATGACATATCTTGAACAATTGAAAGGCAAGACCAAAATCCACAGTCGAATTTAAGAAAATTATAAGAAAAAACCACAGAAAATACATGATGTAACATCAACATCAAAATTGATTGTACTGAGATAACAGAGAGGAAAGAAGGGCACACAGAGGGGAAAGAAGAGGGGACATTCATGGGCGGAATGAGTCCACAGGCCCACCTGTAAACCTTGTGCCATCCAAGTGTTCATATCATATATGTGATGTCATTTAACATCACCCGTGTAAATATTTGGCTGCCCCTAAGATCCACGGGCTTGTGGACCTGGTCCACCCAAGAATTTCCTAAGGAAGGGCATACCACTAGATACTTCACTTATATTAAGCTAAAAGCAATGACTAATATCTCGTAAGAACTGTTCTAATTACTTCCTAGTTGAATACACTCTCAGCATACCTTTGGCAAGAGAGAGACTTGTCTAGGATAAGTAAAAAAGAGCCTCTCACTAAATATTTTAGAATTCCCTTTAAAAAAAAATGCATCCTGTCCATTCCATAATGGCATCTCCCAACCTATTAAACAGTAGAGGACCAGATGACAAAGTCTACAAAGTTGAGTTACATCATTCATTTCCAATTTACGTTCACAAAAACATTAGTTTCCATTGTAGCCAATCAGAGAAAAATCCAATCCTCTCATCTGACTTCTTAATTGATCTATGTCAGCAAAGCTCACAAGAATCTGTACAATAACCATACGGCAGCAATAACTAAATTAATATCATAAATGGAATAAATAAAACACACAAACCACCTACATATATATAATAATAAAACATTCATTAGCAAAAAGAAAAATATCATAAAGTTCATGGTAACCACCAGTAATACATCAGGAAAATCACAAAAGAAAAAAGAATTGTAATTAAAACATAAGAAGATTGAGCAACTTGGATAGTTTGGCCATTATAGTGATGCAGAAACTCGTCTTAACTCCAAAGATTACCCAAAAAAAAGAAAAAACAACAAATTTTTATTCACTCATGTTTGTGAACCAGCGAGAGAAAAGAACTCTTGTTAATACATATCTATGGCATAAGCAAATCCCATATTTACGCAAAGCAGCGAACCCCTAGTTCATCCCAGAAAATCTCACATTTAACCAAACTATTTAAAATACCATAATACCAACCCATGAAACGAACAAAATCACCCTTAATTGATGAAATAATTCGAACAAGTGAGGCTCATTAACTAAATTAAACATTCATTAACCCGACAACATCCTTGATTACTCAATAATCAAGTTCATTTATTTTCACAATAATTAACATAAAAATCTAAAATTTTCCCCTTATGTTATACATTATTTTCCTGGAAGTCAAGTTTAGCAAGTCAACAACAAAAGAATCCCACCAGATCCCGAACCCAAAAAAGACGGCGAAAATGAGAAATGAAGCTAGGGTTTATCTCGGAAGCAGGAAAATTTTACCCCAAATGATAAAAAAGGGGGAAATTCAAGAGAAATTTAGAGAAAGGAGGGAAAGAGTACCTTGGGCTGAAGGGTCGGTAGAAAAACCCTAGAAAAATCTCTTTGAAGAGGAAAACCCAGGACTTCAAGCTTCTCAGCAAAGTATGGAATATTGGAATGGAGCGAAGAATGATTCTCAATTTACTGTTTATTTTTTTAAAAATAAAACCTTCGAGCCATTAGTTTGGCCCATCGAATATTGGAATGGACTTGTTTTTTGGGCTACTAGTTTGGGCCATCGAGCCATTTTTTGGGTTGACGTAAAGTGACGAACCCAACTATTGGTTTGTGTATTGTTTTTTATTTTTTTTTCGAATATTGTATTGTTTTTTATTTAATGCCATCATTTGTTTTTTGTCAATCATGAAACTCATTACTCAATTTTTAACTCTTTCCTTCTTGTGGGTCGATGAGGGTGTGTACGTGAGAGAAAATATGTGTAATAGAATAGAAGTCTATGTATTGATATGTGTGAGAGAGGTAAAACGTATTACATTTCTTCAAAATTTAGCAAAAGTAAAAATTTTTCACTTAAAAGTTTATGCACAAATAAGTGATTCTTATTGTATTACGTGGCCAAAAAATTTCGTTATCAAATATGTTATATTAGAAAATCTTTTAGTTCATTAATTTTTAGCACTAAGTTGTATTAACAAGCATTTCCTTAATTTAACAAGATTAACAGAAGTTCAACCAAATCATATATTACTCCTTGATATGTTTGGCTTTAGTTAAATATTCAATACTTTTCTGATTGGAATACCATTAAACTAAATTGAGGTAATTTAAAAAAGTTCAGAGTATTTTATACTTTAAATTAAAGTTCGGAGTTGAAACTATTCTAAGTTAAAGTTTGAAATGCAAAGTGAAAATCCGATTGAAGTTGAACGGTGCATAGTAGAATTTATTGTAACTAAGTTTCATATATTTCCAAACATGATTGTACTTTAACTATTCTCAGGTTATTGACAAAATACTTACCTTAGGGATAACAATTTATCAAAAAATTCTTATGAATTATATAATTTGAATTGGACCAAAATCAATGTAAACTAGGTTTTAACCTAATTCATAGCATTGGCAAAGTATGAATTTTACCCTCAAACAAGTGGTGAAAGAGCACTTTTAGTTGAATTATATTTTTTTTCTTTTATTCTGGCAACTACTTATTGACATTTTCTAAAATATTACAGTAAGAGGTACATTCTATATATGTGAAATTTAAATATTTTTTAAATTAAGCAAACACATAATTACAAATAGAAAATAAAATGTAAGTGATGAAAGTTACTTTTTAATTGGAATACTGGTAATAATCCCATACTATTTAAGATCATTCTTAGAATTGGACACTTATTGGTTTTTGAATCATAGCACCCTTAAATAATAATTTAGTGTTAGTTTTTATTGTAAACTTATCGAAAGCTCACAAATCACATGATTGTACACCTATTTGATGAAAATAGACAAGATTAAAAATCGAATAACAATACAAAAATACAAAATAAAAGTTTAAAAATTCGATGTGAAACCGCTTTGGCTTTGGGGTGTAAGGAGTAAAAAAATAAAAATTTAAGGTGCAAGAGAAAGATTGTAAAAACAAAAAGATTGAAAAGTGAAATTAGTCCTAAATTGGTAAATTTCCTCCACGTCACATACCTTAAATATGGATCCGGAGCCAAACCGGATCCAGACCCTACTAATTTGCAGCCCTAGAAAGAAGATATTTCGGGAAACAGCGTCGTTTAGCAGCCCCCTTAAAAACAATCCTCCCGGAAACTGCGTCGTTTCGAAGCTCCCTGAATCTGATCTTCTCTATCTCTTTTTCCCTGTTTCTTTTTCTGTTTAGAGGTCACTCTTTACTATTCATTTTTTCTTTTCTTTTTTTTTTTAAACCTTAATTTTTATTATTTTTTCATAAAAAAATTATCTGATTTATTTACTTTTCCAGTATTGCCCTTCGCCGCCGGTCTTCAATTCGCCGTCGCCGGAGCCTTCACACCACCGGTTTGTTATTCATTCCTCTCCTATTTATTTACATGGATTGCATGCATGAAATTTTGTGTTTCATTTTCAAAATTTGTACTTTTTTGTTAGAACAGAATTATTTTCTTTTCTGTGGAAAATTTTGAGATATATATGTTTTTATTGTCATTTTGATGAATGTTTGTTAACATTGAGGTGCTTAACACGAGAAATATACAAAATTGAGAATATTTTAATTTCTATTAATTTGAGAAATACTAAATATCTAAAGAATTTTGAGGATTTTTTAGCTTGCTTCAGAAATGGATTTGAGTTTTACGTCGAGAAAATGAAAGAAATTAACGCTTTTGTTGCTTTAAAATTCTCAATATTTAAACCTAAATTGTCACATTTTTACTTTTGATTTGAATAATCACATTTTGTTTAACTGCTAAACCTTGTATGGGAATTTTGATAAGGAAATAGTTCATCTGGAGCAGGACTTGTAAGCTGAGACATTTTGACTGGGAAGACGAGAAATTAAGAATATTTAATGTAGAAGAGAAATATAGGAGCTTTGATCAACTGTTAAGGCAGTTCGGGATTATTTTGACTTAATCTTAGATGGATAGGCTGACTAATTAGGAATATAAGAGTTAAAACATAGGGCATTGCATGATCAGGGACCGTTAGGAAGCAAGTCCTGCGTGTTTCTTTTTAAGAACGAGGTGAAACTATCATTGTGATCGAGTAAGTCTTATGGGCATGTTAGGAAGCAACTGTTAGTGCCGCTGTCTGCGTATGAGGTTTAAATATGGATGTGATTGGGAAATATTACGACCTGTAATTATGCGAGACATGGATATGATGGGATGTATGGAATTTGTCTTGACATGAGATGGATCATACATATGACTCCAACTTTAGAAATTGAGATTTAAATGGTTAGGGCATTAACATGTTTATCATAGAAAGGTCACGATGTTTTATTTATGAGCAAGGTTGTATAAAATATGTTATTTTATGTAATTGGTGGATAGAGGATAGTAGACATGTGGTTTGTATTTGCACTAAATGAGGTGAGTAATCTTGTTTTTTGCGTATGTCAAGGTTTTACTAGTACTAGTTTTGCTAAGAGATTACTATTACAAATTTGGTTAGTGAGTCAATTCTAAAAAAAATCTGGTGCTTCTCTTGGTTGATGTTATAGGAAGTTGTGCTTTGACTTTTAAATTCAACCAGAGCATGTGTTACCATCAAAAACAGTTTCATTGACTTCAAAATTCTGGAAAATCATTAGTCATAAGTCATGTAAACATCATGAAACATGTTGGGAAGTGTCAAAAAATGGTTTCTCAAATTGAGAAATCTTTCGACACACGTAGGGAAGTTTCAGAGGAAAACAAATTTAGGTGACGCGTATTCCAAAATGTCCAACTGTTTTTATAAAGAGTGTGATTTTTTGTTGTGGACACATATTTGAGAGTCTCTTGCGAGAGTTGTTCTATGATATGCATTGATATGGATTAATAACTTTCTTATAGCTGTACACTTAGCTCTGGATCATGGAAGCCTGAAAAGATTTTCACCCATTCTTATTATGCTGAATTTGGATTGTCTAGAAGTTCTACAAAATTTTAAGCATGAATTTTCATGGATCAATGCATTTGTAATTTTCTTCTGAGTAAATGATCAATTTGATAATCAACACTTGCCACTATTTTAATCCTTTTTGGTTGGTTTGCAATTTGAGTAGATGTGACTAGAAGCAACAATGGACTTTCAAATGAGCAACCCTGGTCCAATTGATGATTCCATCCTTTATGATCAAGATAAGCATGTCTCAACTGCAGTTTGGGAGGGACAGGTTATCACTACAACATAATAATTTCAATCTCTGCTTTGGTCTTTGGTTCTTTTGTTGATATCAGTACCCTCAAACATTTAATTAGAATATCAAACAGGAACGAGGTGCGCTTAGATGCCATGAACATACTTCGAAGCTGGACAGGTGGATTCTTACTGATAAGCAAATTGAATTAGTAAAGAAGGCTGGCTTTGGTTTCTTGAGGTTGATACCAGCTATCAGTTTGGACAACCCGCTCATCTCTGCACTAGTTGAGAGGTGGAGAAGAGAAACTAACACATTCCATTTCACCGTAGGAGAGATGACAGTGACTCTTGAAGATGTTGCGTACTTGTTGGGACTACCAATTGATGGTGAACCTGTTATAGGTGTTACATATACCACATGTGATGCAGTATGTCACAGATATTTAGGAAAGGGACCAGATTCTGGGTACACTAGTGGTGGAATGGTGAAGCTTAGCTGGTTGAAAGAGAACTTTTCTCAGTGTCCTGATGATGCTTCCGATGAAGATATTCAATGTTGCACCCGTGCCTACCTTCTTTATCTTGTTGGTAGCACAATATTTTCAACCACCACTGGTAATAAAGTTCCTGTAATGTACCTTCCATTGTTCGAAAACTTTGAAGAAGCAGGGAAATATGCATGGGGTGCAGCAGCATTGTCTTTTTTGTATAGAGCTCTTGGTAATGCCTCACTGAAATCTCAGAGCACAATTAGTGGCTGCTTGACGCTGCTACAGGTGAGTCAAAGCTGCTGAGTAGCTTTCTGTCTTTTCTTGGCTTTTGATAGCTAGTTGTTAGTAAATAAACAGCCTGGGGAATGAGGCAGCATGGCTGCATTTCTGTTGGTAGATTAACAAGGTATGTTTCTTTTCAAAGGACTGTTTGACAGATTTACTTATATTTGCGAAGCTCCTTATGCAGTGCTGGAGCTACTATCACCTTAATGTTGGTCGGCCAAGACTTAAGCATGATCCACTCCATGAATGTTTTCCATTTGTACTGCGTTGGAAAGGGAAACAAAGCGGTCCAACATCAAATCGTGATGTAGCCTTCTATCGTAAAGCATTGGATTCCCTCAAGGCATCTGATGTAAGTTTGTCCTACAATGCATGTTGATGAATGGTACAAAGCCTTTCTTTTCTCCAGCTTAATTATTGCAATCTCTGATTTGTTCATGTACAGGTTGACTGGTGTCCTTACACAAATATCAGTCATACCATTATACCAGCAAATATTTTAAATAATCTCATTCTTGGGAGATCGAAGACAATGTTGATATGTTTTGATAAGGCAGAAAGACACCTTCCAGACCGTTGCCTGAGGCAGTTTGGGATGAATCAGACCATCCCTGAAGATGTGCAGAAGTGGGAGAGGAAGAGCCGTGGTGTAGATGGTGGGGTAGACCTCTCTTTGAAAATGGAATCAGAGCTCAATGAATGGGCACACCGCCGTTTCCATATTGTCGAGGCTGAAGAAGATGTTGAGGAAAGTGAATACATGCAGTGGTTCTTGAATGTCACTCGCAAGTTGGTTGGCAGGCCTATTCCAATATCATCAGAGTTTCAGAGAATGGTAAGCTGTGGAATTAAGTTGTAATGGATGCAATATAAGATTACAACTAATTAATATCACTGGTGTTACATATCTATGACTGTAGTGTTTTTTCACTCTCTTTTATTTTTAGCTCACAAATTATACTTGTTGAGTTTGACCCACAATGGCATATATGGAAATACTTTGCACACATTGATCCTTTTTGTATTTTCTGACTTTTTTTTTTATTTTTTTATCTTTCCGATTAACTGGACTACAGAACACAGCCCTGAGGGACATTGCCCTTGTGGCAGATACCCTTTCAACACATGGGATGGATGATCAGCAAATACAGGCAGTGTCAAGAATCAGGTATGTTGCACATGAGTGCTTGAGGGACCAGGTTGGGATTCCATTGGCGGTAGCCACTGTGCAAAATGAAGTTGCAAAAAGGACAAGAGGGAAGGAGAAAGTAAGGAGGAAGAGTATGGGAAAACGGAGAAAAAAAGATGAGCCAGAGCATCATAGTTTATACCGCTTGAATCCTGTGGCCAGTCACATAGTCTCATATCATGCAGAAAATGTGGTTGATCATCAGGCATTATATCTTCCATCTAGTGAAACAGATGATATACAGGCATCTTCTGTGGCTCACAAAGTTGATGAAGCAGAGGTCTGCGATGAGGCTAATGTGGTTGATGACTCGCACTTCCGCAATACAGCTGAAGAAGCTGATGATGATCAACCTTCACAGGGAATAAGTGAAAGTGCTCCAGAGTTGCCTTGTACAGCTACTGAGGTTGTTCAACAATCCTCTCTGGAAAGCAGTGAGGATGTTGCACGGCAGGTGGAGGCACATTAGCTTGTCTATTTTCAACGTTGACTGCAAGAGGTTTGTTCTTTCCGGTGTTATTCATTACCTTATCTTCCAGAAGCTATATCTCCTTTTCGTGAATGGTTAAGAACTTGTATTAAAATTTTTCTCATTTTTGCAGGCATTGTAGTCCTATCATCAGCCAGGACTAATTGCTCTTTTTTGGACCCTCTAAAGTTTTAGCCTCCAAATTCAATGTTGTGTTAGCTGGCTTTGTATTATTCGGTAGAACTTAATGGATATGTCTGTTTCATTAGCTTCTGAAGTAGTAATTAACAAAGGGAAGAAATACTATTGTAATTTATTGAACTTTTACAAATTTTTTTCTTTATTTAGATAGATTAGGTGTTTTCTTAGTAATTGAAGACTCTTGATAGCTACTTTGAGTCTTCCATTCATCAATTTACTAAAATTGTTTGGTGGCATTGCTGAATTTGGATATAAACTGCTTTATGGCAATATTTTGCTCATTTTTACTGCACATAGGTTACATGTCATGGCTGTGACCTCCACTGCCAGCCATTTTTTTCTGGCTTTATCGCAGGTTATATTGTGGCAACCTGGTTTTTCCCAAGTTTAGTGCTTTCATTGCCTAATATGTTATATAAAAGCTCCAAGCTAGTAGGGACATGCCTTTTCTTCTTGTTCCTTGAAACTTGTCTGTAGTCTCTGTGTCTGCGATCGTCTTTTGAAGCTATTATGTTCTCACTTCTTAGAAGCAAATCATGTTAAATGCAGTTTTATGATACCAAGAGATTGGATGTGCATTACTAATGTGAAATTACCCTACTTTACCCGAGTGTGCTGAAAATCTAGCTTTGGTGATTGCCATGATTGTTTTTAAAGATCAGTTGTAAACTTTGAAGGCGAGATGTTTTGCTTTAGTCCGGAACGATTTGGGATGTACGTGCTTGTTTGGAATAGTTTACTCTTATTCTAACTGTTAAAGTTGTGCCTTTAGTTTTGAGTTAATATTGAACATGAGTGTTACCTTCTGGATCAGCTCAACTTGGTGAAATGCTAAATGCTTCTTTAACACTCGTTGATATTTGCAAATACCAAAAATGTTCGAGGATCATTTCTTGAGTTTCTGGGTGAATTAAGTTCGAGTGAGATGCTGCTGAAGGGAAGAATGAAAGGGATATCAGGATATGCCGAAATGGGGTCCACGAAATGAGACCTTATCAAAAATCAGCCAATCAACTTCAAACTCCTTGTTTCCCTCAGAGATCTGCTGTCCAAACAAGCACCATCCGTTTTGTATTGTTTTTTTCCCTTGCTTCGCAGATGACTTTAAAGAAAATGTCAATTCATTTGAATTGAAACAATTAACAGATGATGCAACATTATGGCCCATTCATTATTAACCCAAACGGCACCAGCAACTGCAGCAATACCTTCAAGAAGATCAAAGCAGAGTACTCTTTCGCAGTCTTCGAGTTTCCTAAGAGTTTGTGCATTTGATCGAGGTTCTGATCAAGCTCGAGATACCAACGTTGTGAACCGCAGGTTTGTATATGCTACCCAAATGCTGGTTGTTCTATAATGTATCTGGTCTAGTTTCTTGTATGATCTGTGTCCTCACCAAAAAATATGATGAAAGCCAAAGGTTTTTGCAAACACAAATTCCATTATAGGCTCTGTAAGATCACGCTGGAAGCTTGGAATTCTTTTGAAGTGTACAAGTCTCATTGTGTATGGCATAATTACTTAATGCATAATCTCTCCCAGAATGTGTAAAAAGTATCACCCGATTTAATTTGGAAGCATGGTTAGACATGTAAAAAGTTCCAGTGTCAGGCTCCTACATTACACAATATCAAACTGGGTAATTTGACGTGCACACAACAGGTATCATCTACAACTGCCCACTGATACTTCAATTTTCAATTGCATTTTTCTCCTGTATGCTAGTCTTGGCCGAAGGTTGCTCTCTGAACAAGAACAATATCATTACCTAGTTATGCATTTTGTGTAAAGGAAAACGATGGTCAATTATTCTGCCTCATTTAATTAATGATTATAAGGTTCTAAACGATGCCTTGCTTCCAGCAACTCTGTTCACAAAAAATGGACACAAAAAAGGTGTATTTTTTAACACAATTACATCATGAGTGTTGGGGTCGGTCTGTTATGCAGGAGTCTTGGGTATAGTCTGGGTGGTTTAGTGCTGGGTCTGAATGTTGTTGAAAAAAGTGCAAGTGCTGCTAGAAGGCCACCACCACCTCCGCCACAGGAGAAAAAGGACCCCAATGTCAGTGGTCTAATGGCAAAAGTTCTAGCAAGTAAGAGGAGGAAGGAAGCCATGAAAGAGGAGATGGCCAAGCTAAGAGAGAAAGGAAAGCCCATTCCGGCGGAGCCGTCTGAGTAATCTTTTTTGAGCCTGAGCAAGAATTTCTTGATGTAGATTTTAACGCATTCTGTCTAATTTTCAAACATTCATTCTGTATAATTTTCAAACATAGTGTTTTGACATTGAAATGAAAACTTGTATCCCAATGATCCTTCTTGAAAAAATGGATTCATTCTCCTGAACTCAATGCTAGGCCGTCTGGTTTTAAAGCCCACAAAATATTTGTTGATCTACTATTTGACCCATCTCAATGCTACATCAACTGTTTTATTCAAGTTGCATACCAATTTTTTATCCATTGAATAATATTTTCAATGCACAAAAGCACTCCAGTTCATTTAAGCCCCTGCACATCCCTAAGCACTCCAGTCCTTGTTTTTTTTTTTTTTTTTTTTTTTTTGAAGCCCCTGCACATCTGTTGGTTATCCTCCATTAGTGTCAGACTTGCAGTGAAGAAGGATTGAAAGGTTTTAGGCAGATTCTGTAGTCGGTAATTTGGAGCAAAGACTTTCAATTCTTCATATCTCACTGAAAAGAGCATAACTTAATCTCAGGAAACGGACATCGCTTAGTATGTGGAGAAGAATTACGTAAACCTACAGCAAAATTGATGTGAAATTAGCTTTATTTGAACCTGGCACATATTGAAGTCACGTAACATTTTTCTTTAGAAACACGTACTGCTTTAGTCAAGCCCGCAAGGAACATCTAGTTGGTGATGCACAGATCATGGAAAATTGCTGCTCGAGGAAATTGACACTCCGACTGAATTATCAATCAGGGAGATTAGTAAAACAATATAGCTGATAATGGTATGCTAACATATATCGTACAGCTGATTTATATAACAATAGATACGTCACGAGAAGCATTGAAATTCAGAAGAATTATTGATAAAAGCCACCGACAATCAGAGAATGATTAAGCTGCTTTGATAAAAGCACAACATCTTGATGATATAGGAGATTCGAGCAAAAATAGCCAATGTGCGTTAATGATCTCTGTGTAAGTAGCATGAGAAATCAGAATCTATGTGTCAACAGCAAGGCAAATGAAGTGAAGAGGATGATAATATGCTTCTCATAACTTTAAAATTTGTACACGAAATAGCACAAGGGAAGATGCCATACATCTGTTAGTTCTACAAAAGAAGAATCAATATGAAGACACGACGTTAATTGTTTGACCAGACCACACGGTCAAATACATAGTAGTTGCATTCTACTTCACATGATAAACTAGTCATACATTTAGAGGGAAAAGTCAAAATTCAGTGGTTCAATTCTGCATGCGTGTCGTACAATGGTAAGTTGAGGAATCTGAGGACAACTCTTGCTCTGAGGATAACTGCAAGACAGAGAAATTCGGATGAATTCAATTTTTGTAAATTCCACTCAATGTCGAAGGATAATAATTGATGTGAGTATTGGGACACAGAAAAGTGCAGCAGCACATAATTTATCAAGCAAACAATTGCTAAATAATATTGTTTTTGCCATGGTGGGATGTTCATGATCAAGTAATTACAGTTTCATTGGAAACTATATAGCAACTAATTACAGTTTTTTCAACAGAAACATGATCATGATGGGAGGGTTGATAATCTTTTGGTCTTGTTACTTCTCCAACCAAATTTCAGTTGTAACTTGTTACAGCCATGTCTTGGAATCACTAAACAAACATCACTTTGCAACAGAGAAATTCTGTGTTCATGACTTGAGTAAAAACAAAGATTCAACAAACAATAAGGTAACATATTCAAGTAACAATTTAAACATCAAGAAAATCAAAAGAGAAAACCAAAATAAGCATAACGTGAATTTCAGAATGTGGAAACTCACCTGCTTTTGAAGCTGACTGAATACAAGCTCAATCAATTATGATTTTGTGTATATGAGAAATCCTGGACCACTGAGAGTTGGAGATGCTTCTCTGGCTCCAACTATCTTTTAACAGAGGACAATCTGAAAGCACAATTTTCCTCAATTTGATCATCTGTCTCAGGGCCTCCTCGGAAGGTAGCTGATATAACTTTTCACAATTGAACAGCTTTAGAGTTTCAAGAGATGAAAGGTTCCCAAACCAATTTGGCAAAATTTCGACTCCAAAACCGTGTATATCTAATAGTGTCAAGGAGGATAGATACTGAATTTGATCAGGCAGAGAATCCCAGTGAGGCCACCCGAACAATTCTAGTTCTTGAATGGATGAAAGATATTGCTCAATGCCACTGAAAATGGTTTGAAATGAGTCAAACTCTAAGAAGCCACCTATAGACAATTGCCTTAGCCTGCTCAAACCACCCAGACCTTTGGGCACTGTACTCAGTTTTGGACAGTGCATTAGAATTAGACTGGTGAGAGAAGGCAACTTTTGCAAATCCAGCGGAAAAGCTATGAGCTCATTGCAGTGTCTTACTGACAGAGACTCAAGAGATGTGCAAAACTGAAATGCTTCTCCTGGGATGCTTGTCAAGCCATCACAACCAGCAAAGTCACAATGACGAAGAGAACAAAAGCCTCGGCCTTCTGGTGCTGGTATGGACTTGAGACTATAGCAGCCGTTTATTGCTAATTTCTCAAGTGACTGGAGGCCGTGTAGATCTTCTGGCAACTCAATCAGGCTCCCGCAGTGCTCAATCTCTAACATCCTAACAGATTTGGCCCAACCAGCCAAGTTTGAAACAATTTTTGTCAGGTTTGAACAATAACCCAAACTAATATATGTAAGCTTTGGATTGTTTTGAAACAGACTATCTGGAACACAAATGAGATCTGATAAACCAAGTATGGTAAGGTTGACAAGGGTCTGAACATTACAGCATATGCTTGCTAACGGCAAGGTGCTATTATCGCCAAATACACTTAAACTTGTGAGACACGGAAAATTACTTGGTATGGTCCTCAAATGGGGGCAATCCCTGATAGTCAAGTCTTGAAGACGAGGAAACAAACTCACTCTACTTGCTTCTGCTGTACTTGAAGATGGCATCGTTGGGACGTCCATCCATTCTACTAAGTTGGGCATTTCCTCAAGGATGAGATTTTCTAGTGCTGGAAAACATATTGCCATGCCTTGAGCAACGCTTGTACTACGGCATCTTGATCCATTATGGTATCTAATTCCATAAGTTGAAGGACCTATAGTTGTTACATTAACAAGTCCTTGCAGTATGAGATGCCGGAGAAATGGTAGTTGCCCAAGCATTGGAATTTCTTTACATCTTTCACAATGGATTAGTTGTACCTCCACCAAATTTTCGAATGCTAACCACCCTTCATCGGTGTTTGCAGCCATTCTCATGGCCCATGAAGGAAACTCATTACCCATGAAATTTTCTACTTTTAAGCATTTCAAATTTGGATGAGGTAGGAGGCCTTCCAATATACTTTCATCCTGGTTTTCACCTTGTCTATCCCTTTCCCAGTAAAATTCCAGCTTGTACATATTTGGCTTTCCAGATAAATTTGCACCTTTAGCTTCTTCTAAAGTTTTAACTAGTTCTAGATTGCATATTTTCAACACACCCCCGAGGTAAGTCAAGCACCCCAGCTCGCCAATTCCACGACCCTTGTCTTGACCTATATTGAAGCATGTCAATGTCTGAAGATCAGTCAATTGTCCTATCCCCACAGGCATTTGAAATCTTTCGGGAAAATCAAAGTAAAGGTGTCTCAAACTGATCAAATTCTGAAACTTATGTGGGAACTTTTTGAAGGAACTATTCAAATTGAGGATCCTTAAAGTTTGTAAATTAAACAGCTTGCAAAGGGAATCAGGCAGCCTATTAATGCAAGTCGCTGACACATCAAGATACCTTAAATGTATTAGCTTGTTGATTGTAGAGGGCAGTTCTTCAATACGTGTGCCTTCCAGATTTAGTACACGCAAGAATCCAAATTCTAACAACACTTTGTGAGAAATATCGGTTTTCAAGAATAATGTGCGCAAATTTCTTGCCTTTTCTTCCAACAGCTGGTTGGTTTCTCCCTCAGATGAACTCAACGCAAGGCATCTACTTTCAGCACTCATAACAGAACCAGCAAGATCATGCACAAGATCATGCATTTTACAATGAACGACATTGCCATATTTATCTTTTTCCACATCTTGAAGTAAGCAGTTTTGCAATAAAAGGCTGAAAATCCTGTCTCCTGTGTTCTCCATCCTATCATTTCCTTGATTTGGATATAGAAATCCTTCTGCCATCCAAAGTTGGACTACTTGTTCCTTCTCTATGTTGAAATCCTTGTCAAAGATAGAGCAATATGCAAAGCATTTTTTAGCAGCAGGACTTGGCAGATGATCGAAGCTCAACTTTAGTATTTGCAAAATACTACTGTTTTCGTCCCCATTTACACGAGAAAGGCCATCATTCAGAATTGACATCCACTCATCTTTTCCTTTGTTGCACAAAATTCCTCCTACAAGGTTTGCAGCTAACGGTAGACCTCGACACTTGGCTGCAATTTTCTTCCCAATGGCATCCAATTCAACTGGTGCTGCTCCTTTTGGGAATGCTCTTGCTTTCAATATGGAAAAACAATTATTTTCAGATAACTTTTCCAAGGAATGTTGAGGTAGCGTTGCAACAATTGAAGCCACCTGTTGACTACGTGTAGTCACAACAATGCTATTTCCCTTGATTGTGTTGATTCCGTCCATTGATCTCTTAAAATCATCCCACTTATCAGCTTTTTCGTTCCAAACATCATCAAGTACGAGCAGGAATTTTTTTATCCCAATTTCTTCTTGGAGGTTTTTCACTATGGCTTCCCGACCCTGTACTTGAACATGTCTTTTTGTCAAAGATTCAAGGATCATTGCATAAAGCTTAGTTATTTCAAAGTTTTCAGATACACAGACCCAAATTCTTACATTAAAATAGTTCTTAATCTGATCATCATTGAAGATTACTCGGGCTAAAGTTGTTTTTCCCAATCCACCCATGCCGACTATGGGAATAACGGAAACAACTTCATCCCTTGCACCCATCAATGTTTGGACAATTTTGGATTTATCGTTATCTCTTCCCAAAACATTAGGATCGACACTTACTGAGTCAGTCTCTCGGCCTCTTGTCAAGGAATGAGCAGGAATAGCAGCAGCAGCATCTGCATTTACATCTCTGGTATGGAACTGAAGGCCAAAATTCTTTGCTTCTTGATTAGCCGTTTTCAAGTTTGCGTTTATGTCTTTGAGCTTACGAGCCAATTTCCAGTGAAAAGAAAAGGGATTTGAGAGCAAGGTGAAGCTTTGTACCTTCCCTTTCTTTTTCTTTTGTTGCTTTACTTTGTGTTGGAGAACTTCGTAGTTCAATTCATCCAAAACATCATCAGCATCATAAGCCACACCTTCAAGCTTCTCCAGCCAAAGTTTCACAGCTTCATCTCCAACTGGTCGTCTCTCAGCATCACGCAAGAAGGCCTGAATCATGGCTAGTGATCCTCTCAGCTTTTCAAGATCTTTCTTGAAGCTATGAATCTGGCTAATTTCTTTGGTAACTAGAGAAATCACCTTGTCTAGTGGACTCTGTACAATGGCCTTCACTGAGGCACTAAGCACAGCTATCTCAGCCATGTTCCTTCCTTTTGAAGCTAAGCAAACACGCAGGCGAAGAAAATGGTGGAAAACTTGGTGGAGAAGATGATAAAGAAGTACGACTTAGCAATTAAAAGCTTAGAGCTATCACAGGTCGATGAAAACTTTCTTGACAGCTGTTCTCCCAACTAAAGTGTGCATCCTACGGGAGGAACAAAAAATTTACCAATGAAGTTGTTCAGTACAATGACCAAACCATTCATACAGTGTCATGGAACTTTCCTCCATTCAGTCATTGCCTGCCTGGTTGAGTTTCGTGGATCTCGTTTAAATTTGTGTAAAACTTTTTTTTTTAGTACTTGTGAGTATTAGTTAACCTCTTTATACAGTGCCTTTTGATGTGCTTGAGTGTTAACACATAAGTGCTTAATCTAACTTTCTAACCCATAAAGTTTGAAAGAAAGAAAAAAACAATAACCAAACCATTGCATAATAAGAAGCATTCCATGTGCTATTGATTTCAATTATACAATCTCCCTACCTTTACAAATGACCACGTACTCCGCTATGATTATATAGGAATATGAAAAATAGTTGAAATATTCAACATTATGTGCATATATATAGCCTATTCGATGTTACAAAATATTTTGCGTTGATAGTAAATTTTAAGAATAAGATGTAGAATATTATATGATAGAGCATTAATTCCATTCATTTTTAACATTTCATAAAACCATAGAAAATTATGTAGTCATATTGAAAAGATAGGAAAAATTATGTAATCGAAAGCAATACTATATGGATATTTAGTAATTTAACTTAAAAACAACATAAAAATGGTATAAAAAATTGCACATGGTGTAAATTCCTAGAACTGTACGCCTATTTCAGAAAAAAATGATTTTTTTTTTCACTCATCAATGACATTAATTATTCCAAACCATTGTCATTAATAATTTTTGGGTAAGAGGTGTCGCTAATCAATGTTTTTCAAATTTTTAAATTGCCCATTGATCTATTTTTCGTGCCAATACTAATCAAACTTTTGAAAGCGTATTGTTTTGATTATTCTGTTTATTAGCAATAATTTTATTTTAGATTTTTGTAGTGAAGTTTTTGCCAATATAGCCTAATTCCACCTTCCAATATTTTTTGAAAAAAAATTTGTAAACTTAACAAAAAAAAAAAAGAAGTGAAGTTTTAGCATTGTTTCTTTAAAAAACAAGAACCTATCTCCCCTTCTGTTTTTTAAGTTTCTGACTTCTAAAAAAATTGTTTAAGGGAAAAAATTGCAAAAATAAACTTGTAGATAACTAAGATAAGAAAAATAACATGGTGTTGAGGTTGAATATGGGTGGGTAATAAAAGGGTTGGCAAACAAATTATAAAGAAGTCACTATGCTGCAACGTTCTTGAATGTCTATTACTTCCAAGGTTCTGTGTAAGGGTTGGAAAATTCTACCGATGAAGAGGAATAGAGAAGTAATAAAGAGAAATGGGGATTAGAGAGGAGCAGAGAGAACAGAAAGAACGATCAATTTTAGTTGATAAACGTGTGGGCAGGTGAAGTGATGCACAGGTAGGAAGATCTCCTACCAAACCTAGGAAAAGTGAAAGAAAAATAAGAACACCTTTCGTGAAAGCTTGGAGCTGAAGTATTATTACTGGAATTCAAGAAAGAAGTTACAAAATGATAGCATCAAAATCTGCCTCTATATCTCCAGTCCCCCTCTTTTTATTCTTCTCAGAGTTAATTAGACTAACTAACAACTAACTGCTAACGGTTCCCTTTGTTTCTTCTAGTTACACGTGTCCCTCTCCCTCCTTTCTTTTCTTTCTGATAGCTACTTAATAAAACGACAACGTTCGATTGAATGCATACTTAATCAAAACGAAGTCGTTCTATTGGTTTACAATTTTTCTTTATATCAAAATGCCCTCCCATGAAACTGTCCTTGTCCTCAAGGACAGAAAGATGGAAACTTCTGATGTAGATCCTGCCAGTATTCCCACGTGGAATCCTCTGGAAAAGTATTGCTCTATCTCACCAGTACTTGTATCGCTGCCTAATTACCTCTTTTGACCAATCTCATGTCCAAAACTTCCAATGGTTCCATGAGTACTTGCCCTTGATCAGTGATGCCAGCAGGTAACTGTGACGTTGTTTGAGAGTTCCCAATCTTCTTCTTGAGCAGGGATACATGGAATGTCGAATGTATCTTGGCATGTGGAGGTAGTTGCAGTTGATATGCAACCTTTCCCACTCGAGCAGTGATGGGAAAAGGGCCAAAATATCTGGGAGCAAGTTTGTGACAAGATGAAGACTTGAGTGAGTGTTGTTTATAAGGTTGCAACTTAACGTAAACTTGATCACCTATGTTGAATTCCCTTTCTGTTCGATGTCTATCTGCTAACTGCTTCATGCGATGTTGAGCTTTGGTCAGATTATGCTTTAGGTTGTGCACTATCCTTTCTCTAGCTGCTAAGCTTCGATCAACAGAATCCACAGTGGAAGTGCCTGCTAAATATGGTAAATGGTTGGGAGGAGCCTGACCATACAAGACCTGAAAAGGAGTGGTCTGAATAGCTGAGTGGAAATTGGTATTATACCAATATTCAGCAAGGGGTAACCAAGAAAACCATTCTCTAGGGATGATCGCTGGACATACACCTGAGGTAATTCTCTAGGCATCTATTTACCACCTCCGTCTGGCCATCGGTTTGTGGGTGGTAGGCACTAGAGAACTGCAACTGCACCTTCAACATTCGAAATAATTCCCTCCAGAACTGACTTAGAAAAACTGATCCCCTGTCACTGACTATGGTTTCAGGCAAACCATGGAGTTTATAAACAGAATCTAGGAATGCTTGAGCAACCATAATGGCAGTGTGAGGGTGAGGGAGTCCCATAAAATGAGCATATTTACTCAATCGGTCTACTACCACTAGAATAACTTCCTTAGCCCTGAGACTTGGGTAATCCTTCTATGAAATCCATGGAGATATCAGACCAGGCTTTATTAGGTATAGGTAGAGGCTGTATCAACCCCGGATAAGCCGTAAGGTCTGGTTTGTTTCTTTGACAAGTATCACAACTAGGCCACCCTTTCTACTACCTGCTGGTACATTTTTTTCCAATAGAAGACTGTCTTTAGTTTTTCATAAGGTGACTTGTATCCCTGAGTGCCCTCCCATTGGACTAGTATGTCATTGGTCAACAATCCTACCCCTTAGGTTGTCATCAGCTCCTACCACCAATTTCCCCTTTCTTCTCAATTGTTGATTTAACCACGTATAGTGCTTTGTGTTTCCCTTGCTGTTGTTTGTTGATAGACTGGAGGATCTTCTGAATTTTTTCATCATTCTGCCAAGATTGTTGTATTTCCTTAATCAAACTAGTGGAGATTACACTTAAGGTTGAACATTGAAAGCTGATTATGTGGTCGTCTCGAGAGAGCATTTGCAGTGATGTTCTCACATCCCTTCTTGTAGTGAACCTCATAATCATACCCCATTAACTTTGCTAACCATTTCTGTTGTGTTGGAGTTGAGATCTTCTGTTCCATCACGTATTTGAGGCTTTGATGGTCAGTTTTGATTACAAAGTGGACTCCCAACAAGTAGGCCCTCCATTTCTGGACTGCAGTGACTATGGCCAGCATTTCCTTTTCGTAGACTGATAAGCTTTGGTGTTTGATCGATAAGGCTTTACTGAAGAAGGCAATAGGTCTGCCTTCTTGCAATCAGACAGCTCCAATTCCTGTATTTGATGCATCAGTCTCCACCACAAACTCCTTGGAGAAATCTGGTAAGGCCAAGACAGGAGGATTAGCCATTGCAGATTTGAGCAGCTTGAATGATTGTGTTGCTTCTTCAGACCAGCTGAAAGCATTCTTTTTCAAAAGGTTGGTCAGTGGTCTAGCTATCTTGCCATAGTCTCTGATGAATCTTCGATAGTATCCAGTAAGGCCTAAGAAACCCCTCAACTCCTTGGCATTCTTGGAGACAGGCCAGTTCTGTATGGCTGCAACCTTTTGAGGGTCAGCTATACCCCTTTTTTATTGATCACATGCCCCAAATAATCAATCTGTGTTTGAGCAAACGAACACTTGCTTTTCTTCACCTTCAATGAGTTTTCCTTCAAGACTTTCAATACACTCTTCAAATGCCTTCAAGTGATCCTCCCAACTCTTTGCTGTACACCAATATATCATCAAACAATACCAGTAGAAAATTTTCTCAAAAAAGGTATGAATACTTCATTCATTAAACTTTGGAAGGTGGAGTGAGCATTGGTTAAATCAAATGGCATAACCAAAAACTCATAATGATCATCATGAGTGCGAAATACTGTTTTATGAATGTCACCTTCTACCATCCTTATTTGATAGGTAACCTGATCTCAAATCCAGTTTTGAGAAGAAGACAACCCCAACCAATTCATCCAACAACTCCTCAATTAATGGTATGGAAAATTTGTCCTTGATTGTCCTTTTGTTCAACTTCTCTGTAATCCACACACATACGTCATGTACCATCCTTTTTTTTCACGAGTACTACTAGTGAAGAAAAAGGACTTGTACTATGTCTTATTATCCCATTATTAAGCATTTCCTTCACAATTTTTTCAATTTCTCCCTTCTGAAATGCTGGATATCTATAGGGTCTGATATTTACTGGTTGCATTCCTTCCTTTAGATGTATCCCATGATCATGGAACCTACTGGGAGGCAATTCACTAGGTTCTGAAAACAACTCCTCATATTCTTCCAATAATTCATTCAACTTGTTTTGTATCACAGGAAAATCCTCATACTGTTTAACTGCAGTAGTAAAACAAGAAAAAGAAGGTTCATCAGTAGCAGAATTGCTTACAGAAATTATGCAGAGTTGTGCAGTCCCTGCTATTTCTGCACTGTTAAGTAATTTTTGCATTTTCTTCCTTTTAACCACTTGCAAAACATTCTGCTTTGACCCTCTGAGTACCACCTTCTTTCCTTTTTGCAAGAACTCCATTCTCAGCTCAGCAAAGTTCCAATTGACATCTCCTAACTTCGACAGTCATTGCATTCCCAGCACCACTTCACATCCTCCTACGGGTAGTACTAACATATCATCCTCAAACGTCTATCCCTGTATGTTCCACTGAAATTTGGGACACATTGTTGATGTTGTCAGTACATTTCCATCAGCTACAGCTACTTTAACTGGTGTTATTTGAGTGATTTGTATCCCCAAACTTCTTACAACTTCCGGATGTAGAAAGTTGTGGGAACTTCCACAATCTATTAAAATGCTAATAGGCTTCTTCCTAAGTTGTCCATGTATCCTTATAGTCTTGAAGTTGGGAACTAACATACATTAGCAGATATTTGCACCAAATCTCCCTGAATGGTTTCATCTTCTTCTTCTACCTCGTCAACCTCCTCCTTACCTTCCTCAAACTCCTCTTCCAAATATTCAATTCTGTAAAGTTGTCTCTTCTTGCATTTATGTCCCTGGACCATATTTCTCACTGCACCAAAAACTACAGTCCTTTAGCTCTCTTTTCATCCATTTCTGCCTATGCTCAGTGTTCTGTATGGTTTTTTGTACAGTTCTGATTTCCCCATTGATCTTTCTACAGGGTTGGGCAATAAAGGTTTAGATTCCTTCAAGGTTCCTTGGAGCCCTAGGGAAATTATTAGGAATTACCATTGGAACTTCTTGGAATCCACTTACTCTGCTGTTTCATCAGATTTTCAATCTTGGCTTCTTCTATTCTTGCTAGTCCAAACGCATGTTGTAACGTTTTGGGCATAAACATTTTCACTGCAAGTTGAATTTCTTCTTTCAAACCCCTCAAGAAACAACTTACAGCATAACTTTCAGGGAGTTCCACTCGATTTAACAGCTCTTCAAATTCTTCTTGATATTCCACAACTGACCTTGTTTGTCTCAGTCCTTTGAGATCACCCATAGGGTCATCATAAAGGTAGCCCCCAAATCTTGATCCTAGTGATTAGTATGTACTCCTCCCATGATGGCAACTCCCTTGTTAGCCTCCCTTTTCATGTAAACCTGGTGCCACTACAACGCTTTACCCTCCAGGTGCATTGCAACCATTCGAACCTTGGCCTCCATAGGGGTTTCATCTATTTCAAAGAATTGGTCACATTTGTATATCCAACTCTTGAAATCTTCTCCTCCAAATTTGGGAAATTCAATGCGCGAATACCTGGTAGGTGGTTGGTAACTTCCCCCACAACTGCCCTGTTGTCCTGGACCAGCTTGCGAGGGTGATTCTCGGGGATTTGGGGTTCTCTGAAGATGCATTTCCACCACCAGTGCTCTGAGAGATGCCATTTCCTTCTCAAATCTGTCCTGTTGTTCTTTGATCATATTTCTGATACTCTCCTCAAATTTGCGACCATCTTGAGACCTTGTACCTGTCTACCATTTCAATGATTCAGAATTCCAGTAGTTTTCTGGCTCTGATACCACTGATGCACAGGTAGGAAGGTCTCCTACCAAACCCAGGAAAAGTGAAAGAAAAATAAGAACACCTTTCATGAAAGCTTGGAGCTGAAGTATTATTACTGGAATTCAAGAAAGAAGTTACAAAATGATAGCATCAAAATCTCCCCTATATCTCCAGTCCCCTCTTTTTATTCTTCTTAGAGTTAGTTAGACTAACTAACAACTAACTGCTAACGGTTCCCTTTGTTTCTTCTAGTTACACGTGTCCCCTCTCCCTCCTTTCTTTTTTTTCTGATAGCTACTTAATAAAATGACAGCGTTCGATTGAATGCAACTTAATCAAAACGAAGTCGTTCTATTGGTTTACAATTTTTCTTTATATCATGAAGGTAAACTTGACATTGTAGTTGAGAAACGTGTGGGTAGGCAAAGGTAAACTTGACATTGTATAATTCTTTGTTTCCTGAAAGAACTGGAAATACCTTTGCTTAGATTTTGGTAATGAATGGTGTTTCCATGAAAAAGGTAGAATATCATTCCTGGAAGAAAGTCTTTCCAACTTATAAGGTGGAATATCATTTCTGGAAGAAAGGCATTTTCAACTTGCAAGACCCATACCAAATATATGAATGAAATAGATTTGTTGGAAAAGTGTTTTCATTTCAGGTAAGGTAAATGGTCAAAACAAAACGATTAATTAAAAAGTCTAATAGATAAATTGATACGCAAATTAGTTTGGTAGACAAAAAAAAAAAAAAATGAAAAAGTTCGGTAACCACTAGTACATTTAAGCCAAAATTATTGGGCCCCTAGTCCTGGCTACTTTCCACCATTTTTAACTTTTTACTAATCTTTCACTTAACAGTTAAAAAGTTATTTTAAAAACCTTGCACCTGAAAGGTACCAACTAATTATGCTGTTTTGAGTATTGTACTTCCTACTTTTATAAGCCTGTTCAATATTCGTCTAATTTCTTACAACTGTTTAAAGATCCTTTTAAGAAAAGTGGCATTATCTTTTGGCATATTTAAATAAAATACGTGCATTTGTTAAATCATTTGAGATACTCATTGTAACTTTGGGACATTTTAATAATATTATGTTGCAATTTTCTCAAAATAGAAGTTGTGATTACAAAGTGAAATTGGTAAATAAGTAGCAGATTAATAATGCAAAGTGACATAAGTTCATTTTGGCGTCTCAAATTGATAAGTAAAGTGGCATAATTTCATTTTGTAGATCTATTATGTTATCATCTATCAATGCAAAATATAACAAAAGCAAAGTTCATATATTAATTAAAAGAAAATCTTGTATAAAGCACTATTTCCTACTCCTATTTGTAGAATCCAAAACACAACATCCAATTGACATAAAAGAGTTCATAAAGAAAGAAAAGAGAAGAAGAATAAGAATTCTCAATCTTAATCTTCCTCTTAGACTCTCCTTGATGACTCTTGCATTGTAGAGCGATTTTTTAGGGTTGCCATCTCCTCTCTTGTAGACTTCTTATGATATACTTATATAAGGGTCATTGTTCCTCCAGAAATTAGATCTTATAATTGTAATAGGAGAGAAATCACTAAAAATTCATTTTAACCCCAGCCATCGTTACGAGCGAACGGCCATCTCACTTGAATCGGAAAGTTTCGGTCTTAGTAACTCATATTCTTTCCTTGGTCACTCTCAATTGATTTCATTGGCTTTTATCTGCAAAATAACACAGAATAACTCCATTCTCACAAGATCAAATATATCAATCAAAAAACACTAAAAATACTTAAATTATAAATTTGATAATCACAAAACCACTCACCAAAGACATGTAATTTGGACACACATTAGTCACTCACCAACCTTGCTTGAAATCCCATCCTCCCTTTAAACCCTACACTGCAACCTTGCAATTCTTATTAAATGTCCAATTTTAAATTTTATTTTTTACTTATTGTTAAGTATTTTTTTCATAACAAATGCGTAAGTGAAATATTCAAAAATAGGAAAATTTCAATCGAAAATTAATATAAAGTTAAGAATATAAAAAATCACAAATTATAATACAAAAATAAAAAATGCATTGAAAGTTCAAGCTACAAAAATAAAATAACTATTGCACCTTCATAAAATATATAATATACACTTTTATATATGCATATGTAATAAAAAAAATAATGACTATATACATGTGTGGGTATGCAATTTTTCCTTACCTATCCTATTATAAGAATATGTAATTTCTTTAATCTCCAAAAAGAAAAAAAAAAAACCTAAGACAAGGAGAGTTTTAGGGAACTATGAGAATTATTTGTTCTTAATTAAATTGTTTATTTTTGTTATATTAATATAGAAATCTAAAAAAGGTAAGAACGAGGAGAGACTATCCATGTCAGGTCAGATAGTGAATGCCACTTTGGTTTTGTTACCGTGTACACAGACACTGCTATTTTGACAAAATTGTTCCATCATAGAACTCCATTCTTTTTTTTTTTTTAAATATTTTTTAGAGGAGACTCAGTGAAGAAAATGAGAATAAAAAAGAGTTTGAGGATCGAATTCGTAATGTTCTTTACGGGTTGAGAGTGTTGGGGACGCGGCACTGCACCATGTCACGTTGGTAATGAGGGAACGGTTACTATGTACTACCGGTTTGCTTCCCTTCAATTCTGATTTGCGAGCTAATACGCATTTGGTTGAGAAACCATGAAATCCGAATCTAAAGCTGGCACGTTAAATTATTCAATCAGTTAGCAAGGGAAAAGTATAATTATGGATGAATCGATTCTACAAAGAAAGGCATCATATTCTTTTTCCTATTCAGTTCCTTTTTTGATGACTTTTATTCTTTTTCCACTTCGGTAAGATGTAATGACGCTAATTTTGTTGGTGCTAATTTATTCATATAAAATGTGTTTTCCAAGCAGGAGAGAGAGAGAGAAGGAAAAAAAAAAAAAAACGAGGGTAGGAAGGATGAAGAATGAAGAATTACGTGAAGAAAAATTACCATCTACTGCACTTAAATTAGCAAAGAGGGATGGAATTCACCCTTATTTAATTCCAGTTACAAAAAAATTTAAATTTTAGTTTAACCTCTTGAGGCAAGTTTAATTAATCCTTGTTTGACTAGATTATAGATTTTGACCTTATTTTTAGATGGATCGGATCCACGACCTCACTTATAGACCTTCTAATTTAGGAGAATGCTAGATAAATATCGCAATGCATGCTAATGTAAAAAAAAAAATGATATAAAAGTGCTTATATGTCTTTATTTTGAACCATAAAGTCCACCGTTGGAGCCGTGGACCGAATTCATATAATAATTTTTCGATTTTCGTGGCTAAATTATTTCAATTCGTGCAATTGTACATAAATTCTATTTATCTATCTATTCTCTATATAAAAGTATAAAAGTATGATGAGTTTTGAAATATTAACATATTTGGTCTTAGTTTTCTCATTCCGGATCTAGCCTTCTCAATAAATGCATACAGTGCATGAATGCATATATAGTTTCTATTTAATAACTACCATGATTTTAAAAAAAATTAAGTTTATTGTACTGAATTATTGTTCCTTGATATTATCCATTTGTTTTTTTTTAATGCTTTCATCAATGTGAAATAAAAGTTTAGTGATTAATTAACTTTTTTTATGCAGTCGAGATGCTCCGGACCATCTTTCCAATGTCAACTTCAGTGTTACTAAGCAGAAATTGCCACTTTGTATTTACACTTTAATAGTTATCTAATTATCTTAACTATGATATGTGTGAATGTAAGATATCAACTCCTGGTTTGGTACTAGAGTTGGCATTGAAAAAAGTAGCACCGTGTTACTAAGCAGGAATTGCCACTTTGTATTCACACTTTAATAGTTATCTAATTATCTTCACTATAATATGTGTAAATGTAAGGTATCAACTCCTGGTTCACTAGAGTTGGCACTGAAAAAAATAGCACAAAAAATCTGATCTGTTTTTCAGGCTATACATCTGTTAGTCTACAAAAGAAGAATCAAGACACGAGGTTACTTGTTTGACCAGACCACACGGTCAAATACATAGTAGCATCATTCGACTTCACATGATAAAATAGTCATACCTTTTGAGTGCAAAATCAAAATTCAATGGTTCAATTCTCCGTGGGTGTCGTACAATGGTAAGTTGAGGAATCTGAGGACTACTCTTGCTCTGAGGACAACTGCAAAGCAGAGAAATTGGAATGAATTCAATTTTAGTAAATTCCACTCAATGTCGAAGAATGATAATTGATGTGAAGTATTGGGATACAGAAAAGTGCAGCAGCACATAATTTATCAAGCAAACAATTGCTAAATAATATTGTTTTTGCCATGGTGGGATGTTCATGATCAAACATTTACATTTTCATTGGAAGCCATACAGCAACTAATTACAGTTTTTTCAACAGCAACATGATCATGGTTGCCTTAGTAAATAGGAAATGAGGTGGATCGTGAAAGAGAAACCAGGAAAGATGGGAGGGATTGATAATTTGGTGGTCTTATTTCCTTCTCCAACCAAATTTCTGTTGTAACTTGTTACAGCCATATCTTGGAATCACTATACAAACACCACTTTGCAACAGAGAAATTCCGAGATCCTGACCTGAGCAAAAGCAAAGATTCAAAAAAACAATAAAGTAATATATTCAACTAACAATTTAAACATCAAGAAAATCAAAAGAGAACCAAAAGAAGTAAAACGTGAATTTTAGAATTTTGAAACTCACCTGCTTATGCAGCTGATTGATTACAAGCTCAATCAATTATGATTTCGGGTATATGAGAAATCCCGGACCACTGAGAGTTGGAGTTGCTTCTCTGGCTGCAACTATCTTTGAACAGAGGACAATACGAAACCATAATTTTCCTCAATTTGATCATCTGTCCCATGGCCTCCACGGAAGGTAGCTGATATAGCTTTTCACAATTGGACACCCTTAGATTTTCAAGAGACGAAACGTTCCCAAACCATTTGGCAAAGTTTCTACTCCAAAACTTCGAATATCTAGTTGGGACAAGAAGGGGAGGTACTGAATCTGATCAGGCAGAGAATCCCAGTAAGGCCACCCGATCAATTCTAGTTCGTGAATGGATGAAAGATATTGCTCAATGCCACTGAAAATGGTTTGAAATGAGTAGAACTCTAAGAAGCCACCTATAGACAATTGCCTTAGCCTGCTCAAACCACCCAAACCTTTGGGCATTGTACTCAGTTTTGGACAGTCTATTAGACTTAGTCTAGTGAGAGAAGGCAACTTTGCAAATCCAGTGGAAAAGCTATGAGCTCGTTGCAAAAACGTACCGACAGAGGCTCAAGAGATGCGCAGAACTGAAATGCTTCTCCTGGGATGCTTGTCAAGCCATGAGAACCAGCAAAGTCACAATGACGAAGAGAACAAAGGCCTTGGCCTTCTGGTGCTGGTATGGACATGAGACTGTCACAGCCGTTTATTGTTAAAATCTTAAGTGACTGGTGGCTGTGTAGATATTTTGGCAATTCAATCAGGCTCACGCAATGCTCAATCAGTAATATCCTGAGAGATTTGGCCCAACCCGACAAGTGTGAAACAATATTTTAAACGAAAAAGGGTGGTAGGTGCAATTATGAAAACCTGAACGAAACTGACTGCAATTGTTAGATACCGTAGGGCAGGTTTATGTAATTATCCCTTTTAGAAACCTTGCACCTGAAAGGTACCAACTAATTATGCTGTTTTGAGTATTGTACGTCCTACTTCTATCAACTTGTTCAAAATTAGTCTAATTTCTTACACCAATTATAAAACACATGAAAGATACAAATGACGCTACTCTTCCCTTTTAAGAAAAGTGGCATTATCGATATTTAAATAAAATGCGTGCATTTGTTAGATCATGTGGGCAATATTCATTGTAACTTGGGATGTTACTGTTTGTTTGCTTGTATTTTTTTAGAAACATGCTCTTTAAGACTTTATATACGTTTTTCAATTAACTTTTTATTTTACAAATGTGGTTATCAAGAAGAATGTTCAAAACTATTACAGTAATATTTTTTTAAAGTACCCAAAAACAAACATTCAAATGAAAACATCATGGCGCAATTATATTAAAATGGGAGTTGTGATTACGAAGTGAAGTTGGTAAATAGGAAACAAATTAAGAATGCAAAGGGTGACATAAATTCATTTGGGAATCTCAAACAATTTTTTTTCAAATTGGACCAAATCAGTTCATTCGACTAATTAAAGCGTGAACCAACCATGCCTCCAATTTGGTTCTACATAAAAGCTAGATGAGCTCAAAAAAATCATCGAAAATTGGTCCAACCATGCCAACAAAAAAAGACTGTGTGAATCGTGAACCACTGATTTTTTTAATTTGTGATTTTCAATTTAATCTTTAAGTTTCATATGAATCATATTTAAATTATTCTCTCTCTTCTTTTTCCTTTATTTGCTTTATCAATCATGTTTAACAAAATTAATTAATTCTTACATTTCAAGTTTCTTTATTTCCTTTATAAATCATGTTTAATGAAATTAATTGATTTTTACTTTTTAGTTTCTTTATTTCCTTCAATTTCATTCAATCATGTCACTAAAATTAATTGATTCTTACTTTTTTAGTTTCTTTATTTCCTATATCAATCATGTTTAATGGAATTAATTGATTCTTGCCTTTTTAGTTTGGCATCCAAATTCATTTCATTAAAGAAATCACTGATTTACCTTTTCTCAAATCTCTCCTACTGTAATTAGTCATTTTATCTAAATTGTTTAATCATTCATTTATGACTAAAATGTTCCCGTAGTAAAAAGTTTCAATTGATATTTTATGTAAGTTATCTATTTAGATTTTTGAATTATAATTAAGTGTATGAATTAAAAAGTAACGTGAATAAATCATTATTCAATAATAAGCATATATAGCATCTTGAAAGTAAGTGGATGAAAAGTTATTTCCTTTATTAAAAAATCAAAGACAATTTCAAATTATTAAAATCATATTTTTCCATGCAATATATTGATTCCAACTATTATAGCATCACATATTAACCTTTTTTGATAGAGATATGACATAGTAAAAGAAATATCCTAAATTGAACAGAACGGATTAAATTAAGAACCAACGAGCAAATAGATTCACTTGTTAGTTTTATTTTTTGATACTATTATATGAAGTCCAGATTGACTTACTGAATGGTTCCATACATAAAAAAAAAATTAGGAGGTGCCTAAATTAAATTTAAGCTCTTTTAAAAAATTCTAAATCAAATCCCTCATTGATGCAAAGTTGCTAGAAGTTACCTCTCATGAGGTTGTACAAAAAAAGTAAAAAATAAAAAAACTAAATATATCTTAAGGAGTAGAGAATGTGGAAACAAGTAATGTACTTTAGTGGTGAACTTTTAAGTATTTGTTTTATCCGTATTATTTTTTCAAATACAATTACTTTTTTATGGATATTATATATTTTATATTTGAAATTCATTTTCTTTGTTAATTTAATTTTTAGAGACATAGAATATTTCATAAAAATTTTAGCAAATATAATAGATTTATTAACTTGAATATCTGAATATTAAAGACTTTTATTGCTATCATGATAAAAAAATTAAAACCAAAATGCATAAGTGCAATTTTGTAAAGCAATAACTTCTTAAAGTAATTTTTATTACTACCATAAGTACAACAAAATTTTACACTTTATTGACATATTTAATCTTTTGGTCTTAAAACTATTGATTGCAGTCAAAGAAAAACTTTTTTAAAAGACAAATAAGCCGCTATCGGCCGAATGCATAATTACGTTTACATCCCGGTCATCAGCTAGACACACATGCTGAACATTGAAGGTTTCTAAATTAATAAGAAAGTCAACTAAATGTACAATGGGAAAACTAGTTTTTATTTATAAGAAAGTCAACTAAAGGTACATTGGGAAAAATATTTTTATTCGCCTTGTTTTCTTGCTTGTAAAAGATTCTCAGAATTGATGGGTCATATAAAGTTTTTTATTTCTTTCTAAGTGTTTTAGCTGTTTCTTCCCACCTGTTTCCATCCCTGAAGTGATTTTTTTTTTTTAATGTGGAATCTCCCCAAATAAGCTCTCATTCATCTTATTTTCTTCATTGATAGATTTCATTGATTAAATTTTATTTGATATTGGATTAATTTTTTTACACAAAAGTATTATTTTTACCTAGATAAGAAAATTTAGTTTAATGTGTATAATTCCTATAACCCCTATTTGGAAATCTTTAATGCATAGTTATTAAATCGACCAATTCAGCGGTTTAACCATCAACCTAGTTAACTATACCCTGAACTGGGTTGGCGTACTAATCTGAACAGACAAGAAAGTAATGATCGGATTTTTGAAACCCAAAAGTTCAACCAGCAAACTCAGAAACTGAGTTGGTTTTCTAGAAATCCAGTAAGTCAAGGGAATGTATAATTTATAAATTTCTTGTGATTCAAACTTCGTGCAGGGTAACAAACAACTTTACCACTGGCTATGTTATTTGTGTTACTATTGTTTTTATTTTGTATGTATAATTTTAAATATTATTCTGATTATAATTGATATCAAATAACCTATTATATTATATTGGTTTTGAAGGATATTATTTTAGTGACTCACCAAACTATTCTGATAAACTATTAAACCACCTCACTCACTAGTTGAATGAGTAACCTGTTGGCTCACCAACTTTCACTGAGTTCATGTCTAAGTTGAGTTTAATAACTATATTTTTTTGTGATCGTATGATTTTAGACCCATCAAAAAGAGTTATTATTATTGGACCCAGGTCTCACAATTTTTCCTCTTTCCATTTCCTCAAGTTGAACATGGTGTAACTGTTTAACATTACTGGTATAACTATATCGAATCATGATGTAACCATTTTTCATACGAGACGATATCATTTTTTAGGTTTTTAGCCTTGCTAGTTCAATTTCGTCCGTCAATTTTTGGCCTTTAAATCTGGCTGTAAATTTGTGAGATCCCTGGCCATTATTGTTGTTGGCGGCATGGTTGTTGTTTTTTTTCACATTATTATTGTGCTGGTTTTGAATACCCAATTAATTGGTTTTAAAAAATAACATTTTAATGACTCAAGGTTAAACCACCTCACTCACTAGCCAAATGAGTAACCTATTGGCTCACCAACCTTCACCCCAGTTCATGTCTAGGTTGAGTTTAATTAATTACGTTTTTTATTAGTATAGTATGAATTTAGGCCTATACTACAACAACAACAACTACAGTATCATCATCATCATCATTATTGCTGTTGCTGCTAGTATCACCATTGCTGTTATTAATTTCATTAACTTTTCTCATCCCACATCACAAATAACTCCCATAACTTGCTCTACCCTTTCATGTTTTTAATTATTTTTCTAAATTTTCATACATGTAGGGTATGCCTTCCGCACTTGTATTAAAAGTAACTATTATTAAACTTGTACATTATGCACTTAATTTATCTATTAAGGAATAACATCTTAGATTAGTTTCTTTTGCTATAACTCCAAAGCCCAAATTATATTTATTTTAATAATAACCTTTTTATGCAGTTTTATAGTATATCTATCAATTATTTATTTATATTATGACATATAATGGAGCAGGGCTACCTTCCCCTGGCTCCCACCTTGCTTGAAAAATTCACTCTCACTTTTGTCACTGTTGTGCAATTTCTACAAGTATATAGAATTGTGAGAAATAATAAAGTGATAAGTAGAGTATTGTTCTCATGGAAATTAGTTATTTAACCATCTATCAATTTATTTATTTTTTTTTGTCTAAGGCTTCACATAAAATTGGAGAAAAGTAAAACTAATCTCCTTACTAAAACTAATCTAAAACTAATATATAAAATTCAAATAGGAGAAACAAATCTTAAGGAAAATCAACAACCCATAAGTACTAGGAATTAACACTCAATCACAACCAATTTAATGAATCAGCATATGAATTACTAATGTTTTGTTATGATTTGAGTGATCCAATAGCATCAATTAAATTCTCTCAATCATTTAATTGGCTAAATCCTAACTCAATCAATTGCAAAACAAATTAATCCACTCTCATACAATTAACTTATTATACAATCAATCTAATAAGGCTATAAGCACACTCTTAAGGATATGTAACTACTTCTTACAATCTCTTGTCGATAAGCAATTAGATTGATGTTTGTAGATCGATTATGTTATCATTTCTCAATGCATAGCATAACATAATTCATAATCATGGTAGCCAATCATGATTAAGTATTAAGAACAACAAATATCACATAAAAAAGAAAAATTCATGTATTAATTAAAAAAAAATCATGTATAGAGCATCAATCCCTACTTATGTTTGTAGAATCCAAAACACAGTATCTAATTGACATAAAAGAGTTCATAAAGAAACAAAAAAAGAATAAGAATAAGAATTCTCAGTTTTGATCTTCCTCTTGGACTCTCCTTGATAACTCTTGCATTGTCGAGAGATTTTTTTGGGTTGCCATCTCCTCTCTTGTTGACTTCTCATGATATCCTTATATGAGGGTCATTTTGCCTTCAGAAAATTATACCATATAATTGTAACGGGAGAGAAGTCGCTAAAAATTCGTTTCTCATTTCAATCGAATGGCCCTCTCGCTCTAATAAAAAAGTTCCAGTCTTAAGAACTCATATTCTTTCCTTCGCATTTTTCTTTGTCAACCAATTTCATTGAATTTTATCTGCAAAATTACACAAATTAGCTCCATTCTCACAAGATCAACTATATAAATAAAAAAAAACTTAAAAAAAATCTAAATTATAAATTTAATGACCACAAAACTACTCACCAATGACATGTAATTTGAATACACATCAGTCACTCGCCAACCCTGCTTAAATCCCTTCCCCCATTTTAGCCCCACGCAACCTCCCTCGTGGTTCCTAATAAATGTTCCCTTTTGAATTTCATTTTTTTACTTATTGTTAAGTATTTTTTATAAACACATATTTAAGTGAAATATTCAAAAATAAGAAAATTTCAGTCGAAGATTAAAATAAAATTAAGAATAAAAATAATTATAGATTGTAATGCATAAATAAAAAATGCATTGAAAGTTCAAGCCACATAAATAAAATAACTATTGCATCTTCATAAAATATATAATATACGCTTTATATATGTATATGTAATAAAGAAAATAATGACTATATGTATGCATTTGTATATTTATGTGTGTATGCAATTCTGTTAGGAAATTGACAAATTTTCTTTTAGGTAACATACTTTCCTTGTGTGGAGAATAAGTAGTTTCCTATTTTAAATTGCTTGTAACAGTTGCCAAGTAATTTTCTAATTGTAGGATCTATAGTTTAAGGCAAATTGTTTCGTTGATTACTTGGGAATTAGTCAAGTAATGTGTCCTATAAATAGGTGGGTTGGCATTGTCCAAGAGATACACAAGAGAGAGGGTGAGAGAGTTCTTGGTAGTGAGAGAAGAAATACAAGCGCTTGGGCTTGAGATACAAGTTGTATTCATGTATTTGTTATTTTCTCTCATAATAAAGAGCAGTTTTCTCGTAGGCTTGGTAATTGAGCCGAACCACATTAAATTTTGTGTGTCACTCATATTTCATGTTGTTTTATTTTTATTAAAGTGTTGGGTTTTTTATTTCTCAAATAATTGTGTTTAATTTTTTGCATTTGAATCTTAACAAATTGGTATCAGAGCTTTGTTGGGATCCAGGACAACTATTGTAAAATCAAGTGATTGGTGGCATACCATGGCGTTTGGGAATATACAATTCTCTGTTCAACCATTTAATGGGAATACAAATTTCACTCTTTAGCAAAGAGGAGTGAAAGACATCTTAATTTAACAAAGTTTGGCAAACCATTGAAGGGTAAGGGTGAGAAGCCAACGAACATGAAGGAAGATGAGTGGGAAGAGTTGGAAGAAAAGTGTGCAAATACGATCCGAATCTATATTGTTGCCGGTATTATTAATAATGTGATGGATGAGAATGATTCTGCAGCAGACCTCTGGAATAAATTGGAGAAACTCTATCTGGCTAAGAGTTTATCCAATAAGTTACATCTAAAGGGCAACTTTATAGGCTGAAAATGGAGGAGGGTGAAAATCTCATGGATCACATGAATACGTTCAATGGAATTTTGGATCAACTCCAGAAAATTGACGTGAAAATTGAAGAAGAAGATAAGGCCCTTTTACTTCTTGCCTCAGTCCTTGATTCTTACGAAAGTGTGGTGACAACGTTGTTGTACAGGAAGGACACTTTGGAACTCGAGAATGTTTTATCATCATTGTTGTCTCATGAAAAACAAAAGGAAAACCAGGATGAGACACAAGAAGCTGCGTTAATTGCTCGAGAGAAGAATAAAAAGGGAGAATACTTGCCGGTGAATCTAAAGCATGTGGTTCAAAAGTCAAGGGAAAGGGTGGAGTCCAATGCTATAAATGTCATGAGTTTGGACATATCAATAAAACTTGTCCTCATCGAAAGAAAAAAGATAGAGAAACTCATGAAAATATTGTTGGATATGCATCTGATGGAGAACTCTTCACAATCTCCAAAAGTATAGATACTTCATCCCTTGATGGATGGATTTTAGATTCTGTTGTGTTTCACATGTTTATTCCAGGAAAGATTATTTTGACACACTCAAGTAAAAAAGGCAAGTTTTGTGTCTTTGGGTGATGGATCTACTTGTGAAGTCAAAGATATTGGAATTGTCAAAATCAAAATGCTTGATGGAACGGTTCGTTCTTTGGGCAGTGTGGCCTATGTTCCAAAGATGCGAAGAAATCTAATTTCCTTGAGCTAGTTAGACTCCGAAGGCTACGGTAATTTCAGTGGAGGTAGAGTCTTAGAAGTCACACATGGCAAGAAGGTCCTTTGAAAGGGAAGAAGTATGGAAATTTGTACCATTTGTTGACCTCAATAGATTGGGAGCAGAGCTCAGGAAAAAGGACACAAGATTGTTTCCAAATTTCAAATGGTGGTGAAAAGAAAATTCCTGCAAAGGGGAGGGTGAATTGAGGCCCCTTTCACAAGTCATACTAGGATTTGAACTCGGTTAGCTATACATGTTTATTTGCTGATTAAATCAACTGGAGACAGGATCATATTGATTTAGTGCATGTAGCTAGACACCATGATATTTGGTGGTTAAAGGCAAATGGATTTACTATTGTTTGGTTTGCTATTTGACAAACGAAAAATTGTCAAGGTGGAGATTTGTTAGGACATTGACAGGTTTTTCTTTTAGGTGACTTCCTTTTCTTATGTGGAGAATAAGTAGTTTCCAATTTATTCTAATTGCTTGTAGTAGTTGCCAAGTAATTTCCTAATTATAGGATCTACAATTTAAGGCAAGTTGTTTCCTTGATTAATTGGATATTGTTCAAGTAACGTGTCCTATAAATAGATTGATTGGCATTGTACAAGAAATACACAAGAGAGAGGGAGAGGGAGTGCTTGGTAGTGAGAGAAGCAATACAAGGTTTGGGCTTGGGATACAAGTTGTATTCTTGTATTTGTCTATTTTCTCTCATAATAAAGAGCGGTTTTCTTGTAGGCTTGGTAATTGACCAAACCACGTTAAATTTTGCGTGTCACTCATATTTTGTGTTGTTTTATTCTTATTAAATTATTAGATTCTTGATTTCTCAAATAATTATGTTTAATTTCCGCGTTTGAATCCTAAAAAATTCTTTCCTTACCTATCCAATTATAATAATTTATAGTTTCTTTAATCTCGAAAAACAAAAGAAGTAAGATGAGGATAGATTTTAGGGAACTATGAGAATGTTTCTTGTTAATTAAATTGTTTATTTTGTTATATTAATGTAAAAATCTTAAAAAGGTAAGAACGAGAAGAGACTATCTGTGACAGCCCCACCTTACCCAGAGGCGCACCAAAGGGCTTAGCGGACTGCCTGCCTAGCTCTCGCCAGGTCTCGATACGCACTCACGCAAACGTCCGAGCGTACTTAACTTAAAATAAAATAACTAAAATAAAATGGAATAAATAAAATACACTCATTTTATTTATCATAAAGTACAATTCACATCAAAAGTTTACGTGTCATAAGATACATGATTTTTCACAAAGATAGCCTAATACAGTTCGGCTATTACAATAACTAAAACATCTAGCATACTCAAAATCAGTCGTTCCAGCTTTAATTTTTTTTTCAGGAAACCTGAGTAAGGAAAACAAATAAAATGGAATGAGCTATAATAGCCCAGTGAATGTCCAAGTCATGCAATCAAATCAAGAACTCATTATTTTAGTAAATAAAATAATCGAGCAATAAATTAATAAATCAAGATATGAACAATTTAATTTAACATGTAGTCAAAGGAGGATACAGGGCTCAACTACGGAAGCAAGCTTAACCGTAGAAAGAGCAAGTACTGATCATGTAGTCACGATATTTGGACCGAGATAATAGCTCAGGTCTTTATCAAAGAACATATCAGTTTTATCAAGCACAAACCCTAACCGCCAATCACCTTATAACCTCCGTACAAGCTACCACATCCAGGGAGATATTCTCAACCCTGGAGGGCCAACAAGCAAACAGGTTCAATCCGGAGTTGGCCTCTTTGAGGATTCACAACTCAAAAGGGAAAGAACATCAAGCCCTAAAACACCCAACACCTTATGTCCTCCCACGTGCAGCCGGGTTGACCATCCGTGAAATAACGGTGAAGTTAGTCACGGTAGTCTCACGCACACACAAATAACACATTGGTCAATGAAAACAAGTAACACATTGCGGAATAGATGTGATAAAGTACACATCTTTCCTCAAGTAGCACAGGTATTCACATAGTAATTGCAAATTTTCGCATAATATTTATCAAATAAAATATCACATTTCATGCATCATGCACACATAAAGACACTCACCTGGAAAGCCTAAGAAAATATCTCGTGAAATGGTCGTGATGTGTTTTTCGGACCCTGAAATTTAGAAGAAATAATCTGATGAAAATCCGATTTAAACCCTAATTAATTTAGTAAAGAAATTCAAGAAATATCCCACTTATTTCTAGGGTTTTGGTTTTAGGGTTTCTAGAGTTTAGGGTTTAGGGTTTCATTTTAGGGTTCTCTTTTTCTAGGAACTTTGCTCATTACTAGATCATTTTACCTAAAATTTCTGCACATTAACTCTTTAATTTTAACATGTTCTAGGTTGGAAGTTTCATTTTCCATTTTTCCCTTCTTTAGTCCTACCAAAATTTCGGCGGCATCTCCCCTTAAAATCGGACCAAACCAAATTTTTTTTCCTGCAAGAAAATCAGCCATCCAACCCAAATTCAACAAGTTCTACAACATCTAGGTTCAGTTCAAGCCCAAATTCAATCAAGATTCCACTAAATTTTAAGAATTCTACTCCAAGAATCTTTACCTAAATCTGCACAGGGTTGGTTTTCAGCCAACTTCGTGCCATTGTTGGGGTCAATCCACTAAGAACCAGGGAATTATGATTACATGGTTTTAAAGTACGTTTATAGGGCTACAACTTTCGTGAAGATCATCAATCCAAATTCCAACTAGAACAGGTTCAAAATCAGCCCTCAAGTTGGCTCATCATCAAAACTGTTTCACGCAGAACCGAATTTTCAGCCAACTTTGCAAGCTTTCTGCGGTTAATACACAATGAACCACAGTGCAAGCCTTATACCGTTGGAAAGCCCTATCAATCTAGTTTCTAAAACAACAAGAATCACTCGAATCCAAGTTATCTACATCAAGTTATGAACGTTTTACTAAAACTGGTCCAGTATGACTGTGAAAGTAAAACTTGAACAAAACCCTAAATAAAGCTTAAATAAAACTTAAATAAACTTGAAATTAATAGCAAAAGTTCATGGTACATACCTTAAACAAGCTTAGAACCTTGCTTAGGAAGAAGAAAACCTCACTTTCTATGGTGGAATTTGTCTAAAATTGGAAGAAAAACTCTAAGAAATGAAGAACAAGAGAGGGTAGAGAGAGAGAGGTTGAGAGAGTCGGCCAAGAGGAGTGAAAAGAGAGAGAAATAGGCTAGAAAAATAGAAAAGAAATAAAGAAAAAGGTAGGTAAAATGATAGCCAATTAAAGTATAACAAGAGTAAGATTTAGGTTTAGTCTTTTAATGCATTAGTGGCTAACTTGGTTTAATTTAATTGGTGGAATTTTTAACCACTTTATCACCTAGTAATTAGTAATATTATAGAATAAATATTAAAGAAAAATGAGAGAAAAATAGGGAAAGAATATTCGGCCACAAGCAAGAAAAGAAAAGAAAGAAACTCGGCCAAGAGAAAAAGAAAAGAAAGAGAAAAATTTCAGCTAAGGGAAAAGAAAATAAAGCAAGAAAATAAGTGAAATTTTCGAGTAAAATTGAGCTAAAATTCGAGTAGTAAAAGGCTAGAAAATAGTAGAATAAATTAAGCAAAATTTAAACTCTAATATAAATTAAATGGTCAAGTAAAATTATTCTAAATGTAATACTTAAGTGTTCTTGCTTAAAATGAAAATCTTCCAACTAATAAATCTAGGATTAACACTTAACCCTAAATAAGAAAAAAAATGTCTCTTATATGTGCATTTTCTAGGGTGCTACACTATCCATGTCAAGTCAGATAGTGAATGCCACTTTAGTTTTGTTTCCGTGTACATAGATCCCACTATTTTGCCAAAATTGCTCCCTCGTAGAACTCCATTCTTTTTTTTTTTTAAATTATTTTCTAGAGGAGACTCAGTGAGGAAAAAAATGAAGATAAAAAAGAGTTTGAGGGTCGAATTAGTAATGTTCCTTACAAGTTGAGAGTGTTGGGGACGTGGCACTGCGTGCTCCATCCATGTCCTAAATCTATTTCCTTTCGTCCTATTTGGGACAGCCCAAGCTGCATCTAATCTAGGGACTGCTTGGTTCATGGGTATCCGAATCGAGAATCGAAATGAATTCTTTATAGGTTGCTTGGTTGGAGGGAATGAAAATTGGAGAATCGGAATCATTTCTAAAAATATTGCAACTTTGATTTCTTTTTAATTCCTTAATTATTTTGTTATAATAAACTATTAGTAGACATCATCATTTATTTGTTAATTAACAAAATTAGATAATTTAGGACCATAAAGTTTTTACAAGTGAATGATTTCGATTACGATTCCGATATCTAACTAAGCAAGAATATTGAAATGAAAAACATCATTCCAATTCCAAAGTGAATGATTCCGATTCCGATTCCGATTCTGCAATACGAACCAAGCGCCCCCAGGGTTCCATTTGGCAATGAAGGGAACAGTTACCATGTACTACCAATTGCCTTCCCTTCAATTCTGATTTGCAAGCTAAGAAGCATTTGGTTGAGAAACCATGAAATGCGAATCAACAGCTGACACGTTAAATTATTCAATCACTTCAGTAAGGGAAAAGTATAATTATGGATGAATTGATTCTACAAAGAAAGGCATCGCATTCCTTTCCTTATTCAGTTCCTTTTTCATGATTTTTGTTCTTTTTCCACTTCGATAGGACGTAATGACATTAATTTTGTTGGTCCTAATTTCGTCATAGAAAAGGTGTTTCCCAAGGAAGAAGAGAATGGACCGCGCCGCGGCCGCAGCGCCGAGGAGGGGGGGAAGGTACGAGGGTAGGAAGGATAAAGAATGAAGAATTTGGTGAAGAATAATTGCCATCTACTACACTTAAATTAGTAAAGAGGGATGGAATTCACCCTTACTTAATTCTAGCAAAAAAAAAAAATTTAGATTAACCTCTTAGGGCAGGTTTAATTAATGCTTGTTTGACTAGATTATAGATTTCGACCTTATTCTTAGATGGATTAGATCCACGGCTGCACCAATGAACCATGTAGTTTATGAGAATGCTACATAAATATTGTAATGCATGCTGATGTAAAAAAATATATATATATATAAGGATTCTTATGTACCTTTATTTTGAACCATAAGGTCTATGGGGTAGTGGACTAGGTCCACGTAAGACTTTTCTGGCTTTTGTGGCAAAAATATTTCAATTTGTGAAACAATACATAAATCCTATCTATCTATGTATATGTCTATTATCTATATAAAAGTATGAAGAGCTTTAGAATATTAACAAATTTGGTCTTAGTTTTCTCATTCCGAATCTAACCTTCTCAATAAATGCATACAGTTTTTGAATACATATATAGTTTCTATTTAATAACAACCATGATTTTAAAAAAAATTAAGTTTATTGTACTGAATTATTGTTCCTTGATATTATCCATTTGTTTTTTTTAATGCTTTCATCAATGTGAAATAAAAGTTTAGTGATTAATTAACTTTTTTTATGCAGTCGAGATGCTCCGGACCATCTTTCCAATGTCAACTTCAGTGTTACTAAGCAGGAATTGCCACTTTGTATTCACACTTTAATAGTTATCTAATTATCTTCACTATAATATGTGTAAATGTAAAGTATCAACTCCTAGTTCACTAGAGTTGGCACTGAAAAAAATAGCACCAAGAATCTGATCTGTTTTTCAGGCTATACATCTGTTAGTCTACAAAAGAAGAATCAAGACACGAGGTTACTTGTTTGACCAGACCACACGGTCAAATACATAGTAGCATCATTCGACTTCAGATGATAAAATAGTCATACCTTTTGAGTGCAAAATCAAAATTCAATGGTTCAATTCTCCGTGGGTGTCGTACAATGGTAAGTTGAGGAATTTGAGGACTACTCTTGCTCTGAGGACAACTGCAAAGCAGAGAAATTGGAATGAACTCAATTTTAGTAAATTCCACTCAATGTCGAAGAATGATAATTGATGTGAAGTATTGGGATACAGAAAAGTGCAGCAGCACATAATTTATCAAGCAAACAATTGCTAAATAATATTATTTTTGCAATGGTGGGATGTTCATGATCAAACATTTACATTTTCATTGGAAGCCATACAGCAACTAATTACAGTTTTTTCAATAGCAACATGATCATGGTTGCCTTAGTGAATAGGAAATGAGATGGATCGTGAAAGAGAAACCAGGAAAGATGGGAGGGATTGATAATTTGGTGGTCTTATTTCCATCTCCAACCAAATTTCTGTTGTAACTTGTTACAGCCATATCTTGGAATCACTACACAAACATCACTTTGCAACAGAGAAATTCTGAGTTCCTGACCTAAGCAAAAGCAAAGATTCAAAAAACAATAAAGTAATTGTAGACGATGAAATTTTTTTTTTTAATTAGTCAAGATTAAACTGATTAAATTGATTTTGATTAAATTAAATTAAATTAAAGTTATTTTATAAGTCCATTTATATTTGGGCTTATAAATCAGATATTTGATATGTGGGCCCTCAAGTCAAACTTTAATGTCCTCAAAATTCATTTATGTTTGGACTTATAAGTTGAACTATTGATATGTGGGCCTTGAGTTCAAGTATGATGTCCACTAAATTAAAGTGGATTAATTTTATTAATTCACATTTGACTATTTGTGTCCGACTCATTAATTAAAGTCTACTTTGATGGGTTTCTCAAGCTACAAGTAACCCAAGTTGGTGAAAAATTCTAAAGAGTTTCTTTGTAAGCCAATCAAACTCTAATTTTGGCTATAAATAAGATCTCTCCCTCCCAAGTCAAGAGATATGACAATTCTCCAAAGGCTTAGAGAAAGCTCTACCAAATTCTCTAGAGATTTCTCTTCTTCAAGTCTCTCAAACCCGAGTTCAAGTGCAAATCAAGTCCTCAAGTCCAAATTCAAATTCAACCAAGTTCCTATGTTCGTGTTGGAGGCTTGAAGATTCAAGATTCAAGTGTTCGAGACGATAAAATCAAATCAACCGTTTCTTACGGAAAATCCGATTTTAATTCAAGAACAAGCCTTTTTGGACCCTTGAATTAAGTGTTCGTGAAGAGAAGAATCAGAGGATAATTTCTTTTGTAAAGAAATTTATCCAGAGACTGTAACATTTTTTTTTACTTTGAAATTAATGAATTCAATTTGTGCAATTTTTCTTGTCTTTTGTTCGCAGACACGAAATTTGTTGTTACAAATTTCTGGCACGCCTAGTGGGACAATCTCTGCCTCTCATCTTTTCTCTTCCTGCAAGATTTTGTTCAAAGAAGTTGACGATGGATTCAATCAAAACAAGTGGTGCCAACGTTTACTCCAAAACCGTTGCTGTGGGAGATTCGATCTTTTCCGCTTCTGCAAGTCAAAAGGTGCCATATGTTGGACCAATGACAAGGAGCAAAACGAAGACCTTAACACAAAAGGCAAAGGAGGATCATACTACTGCCTTGGTGGAGATTGCTACAACCATGCCAACCAAAGATGGTGACCATGAAGCCCATGCTGCACACCTTGATGGTCTGACTCATTCAACAACTTCTGTGGTGATGCCCGTGATGATGACAAACACCACAACCATTGAAGAGCAATTGGCTCACATGACCAAACTTGTGGAAGGACTCGTCGCGCATGTGCAAAACCAAGATGCAAAGATAGCAAAACTGATGGGCAATATCGAGAATGCCGATGAAAGTAGCCATTTTGTGTCGAAACAAATAGAAACTCACTAAGATGCGGAGACTTCTTCCAAAGCAAAGGAGACTTCAAAGTCACATGCAATAAAACACGTCTCTATTTCTACTGATGGAACAATTCACGTTGGTCATCTCAAAGAATTCATTAAAGGAACGATTAAAGACAAGTTTGATGGAGCCTCAAAGTCATCCCACTCTTATGCCAAACCTTATACTGTGAGAGTTGATGGTCTAAAGATGCCTGCTGGATATCAACCTCCTAACTTCCAACAGTTCGACGGCAAGGGGAATCCCAAGCAACATGTCGCACATTTTGTGGAGACGTGTAATAACGCTGGCACTGATGGAGATTTGCTAGTCAAGTAATTCGTTCGTTCATTGAAAGGCAATGCATTTGACTGGTATATTGACCTTGAACCTGGATCCATCGACACTTGGGAGCAATTGGAGCTAGAATTTCTCAATAGGTTCTATAGCACAAGACGGACTGTCAGCATGACCGAGCTCTCGAATGCTCGTCAATGGAAGGACGAGCCTGTTATTGAATACATTGATCATTGGCGGACTCTTAGTCTTAATATTAAGGATCGACTGTCTGAATCGTTTGCTATTGAGATGTGTATTCAAGGCATGCATTGGAGGCTTCGTTACATCTTGCAAGGGATACAGCCGGAGACCTTCGATAAACTAGCAATCAAGGCCCATAATTTGGAGATCAACCTTGGGGGACAAGAGCCACCTGTTTTTGATCCTCGCAAAAGTAAAGAAAAGCAAGAGATGAAAAAGGGAAATAAACCTCTTGTCAAAAGTGAAAAGAAAGAGTCATTGGCTGCAAGTGTAGCACCCTTCAAGATTAGCCCTAAAACAGTAAAGAAAAAAGATGAGAAGGTCAATGTTCATCAAGAACAAAAGAAGAAACCATTAACCCTCAAAGACATGCAAGAACAGAAGTATCTGTTTCTTGATTCTGATGTTCCTGGCATGTTCGATGATCTGCTAAGGTTAAATCTGATTACGCTGCCCGAGATGAAGCGACCGAGCGAAGCAAAAAAGACTGATGACCCGAATTACTGCAAATACCATCGTTTGGTTGGCCATCCTGTAGAAAAATGCTTTGTTTTCAAAGACAAAGTTATGGAATTGGCTAGACAAGGGAAAATTCTGCTTGAAGAAGAAAAAGTTAGTACGCACCAAACCACAATTGGCTCTAGTTCAGCAAAATTTGTGAGAATTGAAGAGCCTATTGTAAAAATCGGAGAAGCTACTTCATCAATCAAACCACTTGTCATTGCGTTTGGGTCATTCTCTCCTGTGGAAGTCAAGCCAACCATATTTCCCTTAGTTGTTGGAGAAATTTTTGAACAAGAAGATGTTAAATCCACAGTCTCAAACCGAAATGACTCTGACGAGGAAGGAAGGATCCTTGTTACTCGCAAAAGGAGGCAAAACTCTCATCCGGCTAATAAGACGAATAAGTCACCGACAAGAAGTAGAATGATTTGGAAGAGAAAAGCGATAATGACAGAAAAGAAAAGTGTCGCCTTCAAGGTTCGAACAAACTATGAGTTCTTACAAAAGACTCATCGTCCAATTTCATTGGTAAATTTCATGCCAAAGGGATTTTTCGATGATAACAAATTTGTTAATGAATCCAAAAAGAAAATCTCTATTTCTATTAAAGAACCCACAAAATGGGTTGCTTCGATTGACAATAAAGACTCGTCTCTTCCGCAACATGCTGGTGACGGCAACTCCGAAGTGAACATAGTTTGGCCAATCAAAAGATTAGAGCCACTCAAGGGAATTCCGATTGATTATTTAGACGAAGTGAGAAATCTTGTCTATTCGTTCAGCAATGGTAATCACAAATACTTTGATTCATTCTGTAATTGTGACGCCTGTGAGGAAGCTGCTTTTGATGCTTGGTACGAAAATAATAAAGCATCAAGAAAGAAGAAGTCAAACAAAAAGAAATCTCAGAGTCAAAAGCGAATGGAAGAGTTACTTGAAGCTGGAGATCCCTCCGTTGGAAGACTCTCTGAACCTTCTAGAAAGTACGACTTTTCAGTCTACCATTCTTATTCAAAAGGCGACACCCTATCTGAAGGCAATCCATCCTCACCTGACCCATCTTCACCAATTGATGACTACAAGTCCAGCAATGTCGTCAATTCTAATGATATTTTAGTTGAAAAAGTTGATATGGACGAGAACTCCACCACTGCTTCAAAAGCATCTATGGAGTGTGCTGCAACAATTGTCTTTAATGATGAAAATTTATTGCTTGGATTTGCACCGCACAACCATCCATTATTTGTAACTGGCTACATTCGTGAGCAAAAGGTAAACAGAATTCTAATTGATGGAGGCTCTGCAGTCAACATTTTGTCTTTGCGAACTTTGAAAGATATTGGCATCTCCGTTGATGAACTGTCTAATAGCCGATTGATGATCCAAGGTTTCAACTAAGGGAGGGCAAAGAACCATCGAGATTATCAAACTTGATATAATGATTGATGGCATGGTTTCTAAAGCATTACTCCACGTCATAGATGCCAAGACAACATATAATATACTTTTGGAAAGGTCGTGGATTCATGAGAATGGAGTCGTACCATCAACACTTCATCAATGTTTTAAATATTTTCAAAGAGGCATGGTGAAAAAAGTGACAGCTGATGACAAGCCATTCACTGAATCTGAGTCACAGTTTGCTGATGCTAAATTTTATCTTAAGGTCTATGACGCAAAGGTAGTCGATAATGCACCATCAAATGTGAGTGAAACTCAAAATCTCGACATTTCAAATTTGGTCATAGATTCTACTTTGAACGATGAGAAACATGTTACTACGCAAAAGGTTTAAGGCGTAACTACTCCGTCATCAAGTGATGGACCTGTCATTTTTCGCTATGTTCCAAAGCTAAAAAGGAAAGAAGAACAATCGCTTTCAACTAAGCATGAAACTTTGAAAGGTCTAACTTTTCTCGTGACAAAGTTAGATACCATCAAGAGGTCACCATCCCCACTAAAGGGATTTGTCCGTCCATCGGAGGAACCAAAAGTTGAGCATAATGCCTTGCCAAGCTCAAGAACTAAGTAAAGTTTCGATCCCAACGCCTATAACCTCCTTGCTAAAGCTGGATATGATCCGAAAAACTCTACATCATTAAGTTCTTTACCGCCTGAAACTGCTAGTGCAAAAGTTCATGGACTGAACTCCACTCAAAGGATGCTAAAAGAGAAAGGATATGCTATTACAAACTCCAAAGCTGGCCTTGGTTATTCTCCGCAAACTCCAGTTCGAATTAAAATTAATAAGGCAAATAACCATTATATTTCTGTTGAAGATGAAGCATCGTCAAACGTTAATGGTTCAAAGGCAATTGATCGACTTGGGGCAAAACTCCACGTATTTCAGTTTTTAAAAGATTGGGGCCAAAAAGAAGAAAAATGAAAAGTTCTCAATCGATAAAAGAAAGAGTTGACAAGCTGATCAAGGAGTTTGAGTCACCATCGCCTCCCAATCATAATACACAAAGATATGATAGTCTTATTCCTTCAAGAATGAAAAGATATACCAATCTTGTTGTATATTATGGAAGCGTGTTGAAGGTTAAGGACCATACCATAGTGCACACTATAGTTAAAAAAGATGATGAAGAGAGCATGGCCTCCTGCAACCATATAGCTGCAATTAATGATGAAAACCTTGGAGAAGAAGATCCTGAAGAAGATCCACCTTGAATTCGAAGAAGGTGTAAAAGCGACCGTAGATCAATTAAAAGAAATTAATTTGGGCACTCTCGAGCATCCACGTCCAACTTATGTAAGTATTTTTTGAGTCTCGAGAAAGAGAATGCATATGTCGAGCTCTTACAAGAATACCGTGACGTCTTTACATGGAGTTACAAAGAAATGCCTGATTTAGATCCCAAAGTGGCCGTCTATCGTCTAGCAGTCAAACGAGGTGCTCGCCCAGTTAAACAAGCTCAAAGGCGATTTAGGCCTGATTTAGTTCGCTCAATTGAAGCCAAAGTAAACAAACTCATCGAAATTGGGTTCATTCGTGAAGTCAAATATCCTACATGGATTTTGAGCATTGTTCCTGTGCAGAAAAAGAATGAGCAAATTCGCGTCTGTGTTGATTTTAGGGATCTCAACAATGCTTGTCCCAAAGATGACTTCCCGTTTCCTATAATTGAACTCATGGTTGATGCAACAACTGGACATGAGGCACTATCATTCATGGACGGTTCTTCTGGTTACAACCAAATTTGCATGGCACCTGAAGATGAGGAGCTTACTGTATTTCGCACCTCCAAAGGCATTTACTGTTATAAAGTTATGCCTTTTGGACTAAAAAACGCTGGAGCAACGTATCAAAGAGCTATGCAAAATATTTTTAATGACATGCTCCATAAAAATGTGGAGTGCTATGTTGATGACCTGGTTGTCAAATCAAAAAAAAGAAGTGACCACCTAGATGATTTGAGGGAAGTATTTGATCGACTAAGAAAGTATCAACTCCGGATGAATCCTCTTAAATGTGCTTTTGGAGTCACCTCTGGCAAATTTCTTGGTTTTGTGATTCGCCATCGTGGCATTGAAATTGATCAAGCCAAAATAGATGCTATAATAAAGATGCCAGAATCGCGAGATATTCATGACTTAAAGAGCTTACAAGGGAGGTTAGCTTATCTCCGAAGGTTTATATCAAATTTGGCTGGGAGGTGTCAACCATTTAGCAGCAATATGAAGAATGGTGTACCCTTTGTGTGGGATGAGACTTGCTCAAATGTGTTTAAAAGTATCAAGGCATATCTTATGAAAGCACTCGTCTTGACTGCGCCGATACATGAAAAGTCATTAATTCTCTACATAGCTGCACAAGAACGATCCGTGGGGGCATTACTTGCCTAAGAAAATGTTGAGGGCAAAGAAGTGGCTTTATACTACTTGAGTAGAATGATGACTCTAAATGAACTTAATTACTCCCCAATTGAGAAATTTTGCTTGGCTCTTATTTTTGCCATTCAAAAATTGAAACACTACTTTCAAGCTCATACAGTGCGCCTAATCTCCAAGGCAAATCCTATTAAATATGTTATGAGTAGGCCAGTTCTCTCTGACCGTTTGGTAAGGTGGTATCTCCAACTACAACAATTTGAGATCGTCTATGTTCCACAAAAAGCAATAAAGGGGCAAGTTCTTGCAAATTTTTTACCTGACCATCCAATTCCCGCTGAGTGGCAGCTATGTGATGATCTTCCGGATGAAGATGTACTTCTCGTGAAAATTCGTCCGCCATGGAAGACGTACTTTGATGGTGCTGCTCATTATGAGGGAGTTGGTGCTGGGGTTATTTTCATAACACCCGACAGAGAAGTACTTCCGTATTCCTTTACCTTAAGTCAACGTTGTTCAAACAATGTCGCCGAATACCAAGCACTTATACTTGGACTTGAAATAGCTGTTGACATGAAATAATTGGATCTTCAAGTTTTTGGAGATTCAAAATTGGTTGTTAACCAACTCATGGGGAGCTACGAAGTTAAGAATGCAGAATTGATCCCATATCGTAACTATGCCGGACAATTCATTGGATGGTTTGGAGGTGTGACCATCGAGCACGTACCAAGAAAAGAAAACAAGTAAGCTGATGCATTAGCCATGCTCGCTTCAACACTTGCACTATCCAATCACGAGATGCAAGTTCCCATATATCGAAAGTGGGTGGTTCTACCATTATTTGATGAAGACAGGTACGAAGAAATTGAAATTCATGCTATCTCTATCCGTGAAATTAAAAAAAAGGATTGGAGACAACCACTCGTCGAATATTTCAAATATGGAAGGCTACCGAATGATGCATGAAGGAGTACAGATATTCATCGTTGTACACCTCGATTTGTTTTTTACAAGGATACATTGTATCGACGTTCGTTTGATGGTTTATTCTTGCGCTGCCTAGGAGAGGATGAAGCATCCTGAGCCATGAAAGAAGTTCATTTTGGAATTTGTGGTGCTTATCAGTCTGGTCCTAAATTGCATTTTCATGTCAAAATGATAGGATACTATTGGATTACGATGGTCAAAGATTGTATAGAATATGCTCAAAGGTGCCAAGCTTGCCAATTCCATGCAAATTACATTCATCAACCTCCCGAACCATTGCATCCGACTGTAGCTTCATGGCCTTTTCATGCTTGGGGACTCGATGTGGTTGGACCATTGCCGAAGTTATCTATTCAACATCTGTACATTTTGGCTGCTACTAATTACTTCTCTAAATGGGCTGAAAATGTGCCACTCAAGCAAGTGAGAAAGGAAGATGTTGTGAATTTTATTCGCGTTAACATCATCTACCGTTATGGAGTGCCTTGATATATCATAACTGACAACGACAAGTCATTCTCCAATAGCTTGATGGATAAATTGTGTGAGAAGTTCAAATTTAAACAACACAAGTCCTCAATGTATAATGCTCATGCAAATGGTTTAGCCGAGGCGTTTAATAAAACCCTTTGCAATTTATTGAAGAAGGTCGTGACTAAATCAAAACGAGATTGGCATGAGCGAATTGGCGAAACTCTTTGGGCCTATCGCACCACTCATAGGACGCCCATGCAAGCTACTCCTTATGCCTTGGCGTACGGTGTCGAAGTTGTTCTACCTCTTGAGCAACAAATTCCATCTCTAAGGATTGCCATTCAAGAAGGGCTCACTGAAGAAGAAAATGCCCGTCTACGACTTGAAGAGTTGGAAGCTTTAGATAAAAAAGGTTGGAGACACAACAAAGTCTTGAATGCTATCAGGCTCACCTTTCTAAGGCTTTTAACAAAAGGATCCGTCCTCGCTCCTTTCAAGTTGCTGACATGGTTCTCGCTGTTCGAAAGCCAATAGTCATGACATATCGCACCAAAGATAAGTTTGTGTCCAAATGGGATGGACCGTATGTGGTTCGTGAAGTCTATACAAATGGCGCCTACAAGTTAGTTGACCAAGATGGCGTGAAAGTTTGCTCAATAAATGAAAAATTTCTGAAGCAATATTTGCCTTAAAGAAGTGAAGTGCTTCTCGATGCACGAGCCTAAACTGTATGTTGCTCCTGACCCGCACAAGCTAAAACTGTCGATGGCAACCACCAATAGTGTAGTATGTGGTTAAACTACTGAAACAATCCATCAAGTCTAAGATGGTAAACAAATGGATACTTCTGACCTGCATGAGGTTAAACTGTGAACAGCAAGGAACTACGTGTGACTTGATTCCCTTTTGGGATACGTAGGTAGCTTAGGGGGCAACTCCTAAGTTCAGTTACACCATTTTTAACACATCATGTATTCCTTCTGAAAATTTAAATTTTACTCTAACAAAAAAAAAAAAGAAGAATACAAAAAATAAAATGTATTTTGCTCATAATATTTGAATGATGCATTTTAAGTATTCTTTTATGTTAGATAAAATTTCGTTCTTTACTTTAATTCTTGCATTTAATAGTTTTAAATTTGAACTATTAAGGCAAAGAAGTAAAATAAAGCATAAAAGAAGGGAGAAATAAAAATGTGAAAAATTGAGGATTTTTATTGATAAAGCAAAGGTACTCAAATTACATATTTGATACTAATCTTTGCTAAAAATCAACCACAAAAGTCTAGCCAACAAAGGAACGCAAGAGGCAAAGAAATGTCACAAAATCTAGAGTTTGAACTCTATTAACTTCTTGCAGTTTGCATCTAGCAATTCTTTCATCTTTTCTAAAGTTTCGCTTTCTTCAGCAAGTAAAGAGGTTGAAGTTTCAATTTTGGCGGCTTTTGCTTTCAAATTCTCGACGTTACACTGCCTTTCAAAAAGCTCCTCCTCATCTTTCTTTACTAGTGAAAAAGTTTCCTTTCTCTAATCATCCAAGAGTTCAAGTCGTGTCTTCAATTCTTTTTCTTCACGATCAATGTCTGCAAGCCTATTCATGCTGGACAAGACCTTCTCAGCTTGCTGTTTTGCTAAGACTTCAGCATCATTAAGGCGACGTGCAGCAGCAGCAAGTAACTTGTCATAAGATTTGGCAGGAACTTTCTCTAAAAGTATGGATTTGGTGGAATTATATTAGGCAACGTTTTGAAAGAAGGTTTTCAAAAGACCCTGCAAAGGTAAAAAATTGATAACATTGCCACTACCCATTTCTGCAATGATGCTATTGGCTTTGACCTCCAGCGATGACATGCGCTCTAATGGTCTACTAGATATCTGGCCTTTAAGATTGTTCCACAGCATCTGAATGTAGTTTTGGCGACAATCTAATATTACAGTTTCAGGATAAAATTCAGAAGCTTGTGGTTGCCTTGGCCACATTGATGGATCAAATATCTTGAGTTTCTTCTTCTTAATAGTCAATTGAGCGTCCAACTCTTCTTCACAAAGAGCAGAGTCTAAAGTTTGAATCTTTTCACTTACTTGTTTTTTGATACTATCACCAGTATCTTCAAGCTGGGGAGACTTAGACACTTGCTTCGCCAAGAGTTCGAAAGCATCAGGCCCATCAACCGAGCCTTGACTAGCTTCTTGATCATCAATGAATACCAATGGTAGATCATCCAACTGCATGCAAAGTGATTCAATGTTTTTCATAAAGACATCTAAATAAATTCAAGACTAATGTGCTGTGTTCAAAAAAAAAAAAATGAAGGCAAGGAGAAACTAAATGATGGAGATAAATCTTACAATTTGTGGAAGGCTAATGTCAGGTATAGATATAACTGATATGGCTTCAAAGAACCTTTTAGGGTCTAAGTCATTATTATCCAAAGTAGAGGTTGTTACTTTGTTCTTTTTGCGCTTCCAATGTTGATAACTGTTATGGGATTGCTCATCATCCTCAAGCAAAGAATTGTCTCGCTTCTTTTCATGACAACTTGCAATCTTGTGGCCATTAGTCTTCACCACTACAGAAGAAAGGCGGCGAAGAGCATTCTTTTGAGTTGTTTCCTCGTCAACAGCATCTTTTGATGGAGTAGTCTTGTCCTTTGAGCCCTTTGAGTTTCTTTCTTCCTCTATGGCGTATTTGTCTATTTTGGTTTTCGACTCTTGGGCACTAATCTTTTTAGGAGGTTCAGTTAAATTCACCAGGTCTTTGCCCTTCGACTTCTTATGTTCCGCAGTCGATTGAAGAGTTGCCACTAAGGTACTTTGACCCTCAAGCATGTATTTTCCATGAGTTTTAGACCACCAAGTCTGAAAAGTTGATGAGATGCATTTGTTGGCATCTAAAGGAGAAGCGGGAAAGAGTAGCTTTGCATTGGTTCCACTACGAGTAAGATTACGCCTAAGTGTTTGACCTAATTCGTAATTGGTAGAACGTACTTCAGCCCCAAGTTCCTTTGGAATGTCTTGACAAAATCCAAATTGCCGAGCAAATCTGTATGGGCGATAAGGCTCGACCAAGAACTTTTCTTCAACATGAAGGACCAAGTAATTTGACCGCGCACTGAGAAAATAACCAAGTTCTAGAGTTGATAATTTATTATTATCAACAAACAATTCATTTTTGCTCCCCACTAGTGCAATTTCTGACCATCGCACCTTATCACCAATGTGAATAATATTGCGAGTTTCATTCTCATCATAGTATCGAGTTCCACCTTCTCCTAGAATAATTGGTCATCATAGGTGCTGGCAGAGCTTCCGGAGCAAGATAATGAGTTGAAAAGTATTGCGCCAACCATGCATATACGTAATGCACTGGAAAAGAAGCATTTGAATGTCCCGGAGTTGGTGAATGTGCAACCTTATTCAGTCCTTTGTATATATTGAGAAGAATTGGAACAGCAAGACAAATTTTGCGACTAGACGCCATTATGCTTGCAGCCTTAAATGTAGTGGGTCTGATAACATAGAGATCTTCACTTGGTAGAGCAAAAACACACAACCAACATGATATAAATGCCACGAGATATGTTTCTTCTCTCAGTTGAGTTTTAACTCCAAGAGTATTGAAGACATTGATTCCTAAATCCGAAAGTCTGCCCGGTTTGCCAATTTGTCCATTCGGATTTTGAGTGGATTGAGGACGGGATACTTTCTTCAACCTCCTAGATTTTGGTTTTTGATATTTGGACTTTCCATTGAACCAGAAATTGATCCACTGGCCAACATGAACCCCTGATATGTTGGTCTCTCCTTTTTTGAGATGGTGAAAAGCTGCAAACAAGTACTTGCAACTTTGAGGAAGATATCTAACTTTCTTTTCGTCAAGACCTGTTAATTCTCTAACACACGAGATAACCTCCTCGTAAACGTTGCCAACGATGGGAAGTCCTCCTAATCGGTGTAGATCCCATAGAGAAAGTGACAACTCGCTAGCTGAGGTATGTAGCGTGTTAGTTTCTGGACACCATGCCTCACAAAATGCTCGAACAATGTAAGAGTTTCTATCATACGTGAAGAGTAACGTACATAAAGTTTCATAAAGGGAGGCGTCTCGAAGAGTCTGCTTGCTTCTCCCTAAGATGTCCTCAAGCCATTCCCAATACTTCTCAATAAAGCCAAATTCTCCGTTGAGTTTTAAAAGACTTCCCCAATGTGCTTATCTGGAAATGATGCGTCTACCAAGAGTTTGGAAAAATGTCGTTCTAGGATCTTTCGTATGGATAAGAGACCTCAATGAGTAAACTCTTATACCATCATTTTGAAGAATCTCCGATGACCAATTGTGTAACACCCTAGAAATGCATTTACAAGAGACTTTTTTTTTTCTTATTTAGGGTTAAGTGTTAAACCTTGATTTATTAGTTAGAAGATTTCTTGAGTTAATTAGGTTAATTAGTTAAGATTTTCATTTTAAGCAAGAACACTTAAGTACTAAAGTTAGAATAATTTTACTTGACCATTTAATTTATATTAGTGTTTAAATTTTGATTAGTTCATTTTACTATTTTCTAGTCTTTTGACTACTTGAATTTTTAGCTCAATTTTACTCAAAAATTTCACTTATTTTCTTGCTTTATTTTCTTTTCCCTTGGCTGAAATTTTTCTCTCTCTTTTCTTTTTCTCTTGGCCGAAAATTCTTCTCTTTTCTCTTTTCTTTTTTTGGGCCGAAATTCTTTTCTTTTCTTTCTTCTTGTGGCCGGTTCTCTCTCTCCCTATTTTACTCTCTTTTTGCTTTAATAATTTGTGTATTATTATCGTTAGTATTAAGTGATAAGAAGTTAATGAGCTCCACCAATCAAATTAATCCAAGTAGCTACTCTTGCATTTAAAGACCACCTTTTTGCTTTACTCTTGTGAGGTTTTAATTGGTTAATCATTTTCCCACCTTTTCTTCATTTCTTTTCCATTTTTCCTAGACTATTTCTTTCTCTTTCTTCTCCCTCTTGGCCGGCCATCCCCTTTCCTCTTCTTCTCTCATTTTTACTCTCAACTTCTTGAAGCTTAATCACCAAATTTTGGGCAAATCCACCATAGGAAGTGGGCTTCTTTCTTTTCTAAGCAAAGTTCTAAGCATATCTAAGGTATTTACCATGAACTTTTCCTATTAATTTCATGTTTTAATTAGTTTTATTTGCAAGCTTAAACCTAGATTCTTGATATTACTACTTTGAAAACTTAGTTTGAATTGGAGATTTACTTGTTAGATAAGATGTTCTTGTGGTTAGATAGACTAGTATATGGCCTTTAAACCTTGAAATTTCATGTTTTAGATGTTGTTTGGTTGAAGATTCTTGGAGTAGAATTCTTGGAATTTAGTGGAATTTTGATTGAATTTGAACTTGAGTTGAACATAAAAGTTGTAGAACTTGTTGAATTGGGTTGGATTGTTGAATTTTCTTGCAGGAAAAAATTTGGGTTAGTCCGATTTTAAGGGGAAATGCTGCCGAAATTTTTGTAGAATTAAAAGAAGAAAAATTGATAAGTGAGATTTTAAGCCTAGAATATGTTCAATTGAAGGAAATTGAAGTGTAGGAATTTTTAGAAATGATCTAGTGATAGATTAAATTTTCTTAGAATAAGTAAACCCTAAAACCCTAGAAACCCTAAAACCAAAACCCTAGAAATAAGTGGGGTGTTTTCTTGAATTTTTCTTACTAAATTTACTAGGGTTTTACTTGGGTTTTCATTATATTATTTCTTTTAAATTTCAGGGTCCGAAAACGCATCACGACCATTTTACGAAATATTTTCATAGGCATTTCAGGTGAGTGTCTCTATGTGTGCATGATGCATGAAATGCTTGTCCTACTTGAGAATGTTAAATTATGAAATATTATGTTATACTTGAAATTGTTATTTTATGACATGTGTTACTTGAGGAAAGAGGTGTACTTTATCACTTCTATTCCGCAATGTGTTACACGCTTTCATTATCCAATGTGTTACTTGTGCATGAGACTTCCGTGACTAACTTCACCGTTACTTCACGGATAGTCAACTCGGACAGGCTTGGGAGGATATAAGGTGCTGGGTGTTTTAGGGCGTGATGTTCTTTCCCTTATGAGTTGTGAATCCTCAAAGAGGCCAACTCTGGATTGAACTTTCTTGCGTGTTGGCCCTCCAGGGTTGAGATTTCTCCCTGGATGTGGTAGCCTGTACGGAGGTTATAAGGTGAATGGTGGTTAGGGTTCTTGCTTGATAATACTGGCATGACCTTTGATAAAGACCCGAGCTATTATCTCAGTTCTAACATCATGGTTACATGATCAGTACTTGCTCTTTCTGCGGTTAAGCTTGCTTCCGTAGTTGAGCCCTGTATCCGCCATTGACTACTTGTTAATTAAAGTGTTCATGCCTTACTTATTTAATCTTGTCAATTATTTTGTTCAATAAAATAATAGATTCTGGGTATGACTGCATGACTTGGACACTCACTGGGCTATTATAGCTCATCCCGTTCATTTGTTTTCTTTAACCAGGTTTCAAAAAATACTAAAGCGGGAAAAGCTGATTTTGGACGTGTACATGTTTTATTTCGTGTATTTTGATAGCCAAACTATTTTGGGCTACCTTGGTGAAAATCATGTATATGGTGACGTGTAAACTTCTTGATGTTACTTGTACCTTTAAATTGAGTAATGTGAATATATTTTATTTTATTCTATTTTATTTCATTTTATTTGGAGTTAAGCACGCGTGCATGTTCGGAGTGAGTGCTCGACTTGAGTCCTGGCAAGAGCTAGGCAGGCAGTCCGCTAAGCCCTTTGGTGCGCCTCTGGGTAAGGTGGGGCTGTGACAAATTGTCTAGGTGAGGGCACTTGTGTTGAGGGCAATTCTCAGCGAAATTTCCATACATTGCAGGATGGACCAATAATTTGGTTCCCCTTTCATCAGAGTTGTCAACGTGATCAATGACTAAGAGGTGTTTTTTGGCCTGAAACGCTAAGATCTTTAAATGTCACCATTGCGTGGTCCTAAAAAGAAAAAAAATCAATATGGGTTAGTTGACAATTTTAATTAGAAAAATACATAGGTCATTTTGGCGAATCTTAAAAATGGTGCGATGTCTAAAGCAATGATTTAGCACCACCTCACTTGAAAACTTTATCGACGGACGAGCCAGAATAAGGCCCATCAAAGCACTATGGATATATGAGTTTAAATGAAACTCATTCGTGTGCTGTCGAATCAAGTCTAAGTAAGGTTCATCCATGTGCCATTAGTGCACAAGTCAAAGAAGATTTGTCAAGCACTATGGAGGTGCAAATCGAAATAAAACTCTTCAAGCACAATGAGCATGGGAATCCACAAGTGATTTGCTCAAAGATGCTATATAAATCAACGACTTTGTAATTTCTAAGCCTTGTGGGGCTATCATCGAAATGGGTGTCTCCATGGATTTCTAAGCCTTGTGCGACTATCATCGAAATTGATGTCTCCACGAATTTCTAAGGCTTGTGGGGCTATTATCGAAATTAGTGCCTCCACGGATTTCTAAGCCTTGTGGGGTTATCATCGAAATTGGTGCCTCCACAAATTTCTAAACTTTGTGGGGCTATCATCGAAATTGGTGCCTCCATGAATTTCTAAGCCTTGTGGGGCTATCATCGAAATTGGTGTCTTCACGGATTTCTAAGCCTTGTGAGGCTATCATCGAAATTGGTGCCTTCACGGATTTTTAAGTCTTGTGGGGCTATCATCGAAATTGGTGCCTTCACAGATTTCTAAGCCTTGTGGGGCTATCATCGAAATTGGGGCCTCCATGGATTTCTAAACCTTGTGGGGCTATCATCGAAATTGATGCCTCCGATGATTTCTCAAGTCTTGTGGGGCTATCATTGAAATTGGTGCCTCCACGGATTTCTAAGCCTTGTGGGGCTATCATCGAAATTAGTGCCTTCACGGATTTCTAAGCCTTGTGGAACTATCATCGAAATCGGTGCCTCTATGGATTTCTCAAGTCTTGTGGGACTATAATTGAAATTATTGTCTCCACAAATTTCTCAAGGCCGTGAGAGAAGACGGTAATACACATTTTGAAGGACAACTTACCAAAATTTGAGAAGTTCCTTGAAGCTTTGAAGAATGTCACAGCTTGTTTGTGAGTATTTTTGGAGCAATCTGAAAAAAAAAAAAAGAAAATTGTGGAACAATTAATTTGAAGCCAAATAGATGCATGCCATGAAGACCGAAACATGGACGACAACAACTATTAACTCCAAAAAAAAATAGTGGCAAGAGAAGTGTCAAATCAATGCATGAATGGGTTGGAGCCATGGACATAATTCATCAGCTGGAAGCTTTAAAAAAAAAAAGAGAAGCACCCAAGTGGAAAGTGGCATTCACAAAGAAATTCAATGGGGAGTCAAAAAAAAAAAATCCTCAAAGTTTTGGGAACATCAGCACGTGACATTGTGGAAAATTTGAATGAAGATGTCTTAAAATAAAATTTTTTTTTGCAGCAACAAGCATCGCACATGCATGGTCAAAGCTTCAAAATTTTCCAAGTGTTGTTTCTTGTTATTTAAGCTGCAGAACAGTATGCACTCATGCCACAAGCATTATGCTAATGTCGTGAGGTTTAGCAAAGCTTGTTCTAAGTATTCAGGCTATTTGGGCCTACCAAATTCAAGTGGGAAATTTAAGTGTCCAAAAAAAAAAAAAAAAAAAAAAGAGGAGAGTTCACAAATTGCGACAGTTAGAAAGCAAAACAAAAGTTTGACGTTGAGAATTCAGGCCAATTAGGTTGTGCAAAGTTGCAGTAGCTAGTTGACATATTACATAGCCTACACAACTTGGTTTTGTATAAGCATTACAAAAAAATTCAAGATTGTGAAAAAAAAAAAATTCGTGCAACAAGCTTAGCACGATGGAAGTGGCATGAAAATTTCAGAATATGGGCATTCATTGAGGACATTCTACAAATATTTTGACTGCAAGAATAAGGGTTGAAAATTTCTGCAGTAAGTAAATTTGGAAAGGGTCCAATTTTTAGCAAACAATTGACAAACACGTTCAGCAACATTCAAGCTATATTGCAGTTAAGATTAAGTTCAAAAGATCAAATATTTTGTCCAAAGATATCCCTGAAGCAATGAAGAAAAGTTACCTACAAAGGTGGTGCTGCAAGACGATTTTGCTGAAGTTGATTTCTCTACCAATTTGCAATGCAATTTTGTGAGCTTGAATGTGGAGCAGTTTATGCTCGGAAAACTACATATATAATGGACACAAAGCGGTGTGGAGCACCTAATTTCCATTATTTTGGGACGCTCAAAGAATTTGGCAATTTCTTTCCTCTACTTGCACCAAAGCATGACGTTTTGAAAAATTACAAATGTTTGGAATTTGCCTATTTTGAAACAGAAAGTAACGAAGCCAAAAGAAAGACTTGGGTTTTGGTTATGTGACCTTAGTGGCTTTCACGTGGAAGGCAATTAACATGTTTCCTGAATAATTGACTTCCTAATAGACTTTTGTAAAAGCCAATTTCGAAAGTCTCCAAGTACATGTGCTTTCCAAATTTATGAATAAAAAATTTTTCAGTTGCAAATGAGCTAGTTGGTCTTTTGGAAATTCTTGCAGCTCCTAAGACTAATGGTAACTGCCGAGAACGTTTCACTTTGCGCTGGACTTTAGGATGAATTCGGCAATATGTTAAAATAAAAGCTACACGTGTTTGCCAATATTGATATGGTGTTATGATGAATGGTTCTGACTTGCTGAGTGAATTTAGGTTGACTTTAAGGAAGTTTCTACAGGTCAAAGCTTCCCAATTTCATTCATCAGATTCTTCAAATTGGAAAGTCGTTATACGGAGGCATTCATATCAAGAGTATTTGTTTTCATAATATGGAGTCAATGGGATGATATTTTGGTTTGAAATGGTTAACGAGGATTGCGGATCACAGTGTACTTCAAGCCTCGTCTTTGTCAAGCAATACTTCGCCAAGCCTTGAAGTGGGGACATTTGTAGAAGATGAAATTTTATTTTAATTTAATTAGTCAAGATTAAATTGATTAAATTGATTTTGATTAAATTAAATTAAATTAAAGTTATTTTATAAGTCCATTTGTATTTGAGCTTATAAATCAGACATTTGATATGTGGGCCCTCAAGTCAAACTTTAATGTCCTCAAAATTCATTTATGTTTGGACTTATAAGTTGGACTATTGATATGTGGGCCTTGAGTTCAAGTATGATGTCCACTAAATTAAAGTTGATTAATTTTATTAATTCACATTTGACTATTTGGACCGACTCATTAATTAAAGTCTACTTTGATGGGTTTCTTAAGCCACAAGTAACCCAAGTTAGTGAAAATTTCCAGAGAGTTTCTTTGTAAGCCAATCAAACTCTAATTTTGGCTATAAATAAGAGCTCTCTCTCCCAAGTCAAGAGATATGACAAATTCTCCAAAGGCTTAGAGAAAGCTCTACCAAATTCTCTAGAGATTTCTCTTCTTCAAGTCTCTCAAGTCCAAGTTCAAGTGCAAATCAAGTTCTCAAGTTCAAGTTCAAATTCAACCAAGTTCCTGTGTTCCTGTTGGAGGCTTGAAGATTCAAGATTCAAATGTTCGAGACGACAAAATCAAATCAATCGTTTCCTACGGTGAATCCGATTTTAATTCAACAACAAGCCTTTTTGGGCCCTTGAATTAAGTATTCGTGAAGAGAAGAATCAGAAGATAATTTCTTTTGTAAAGAAATTTATCCAGATATTGTAACATTTTTTTTTACTTTGAAATTAATAAATTCAATTTGTGCAATTTTTCTTATCTTTTGTTCGCAGACACGAAATTTGTTGTTACAGTAATATATTCAACTAACAATTTAAACATCAAGAAAATCAAAAGAGAACCAAAAGAAGTAAAACGTGAATTTTAGAATGTTGAAACTCACCTGCTTATGCAGTTGATTGATTCCAAGCTCAATCAATTATGATTTCGGGTATATGAGAAATCCTGGACCACTGAGAGTTGGAGTTGCTTCTCTGGCTGCAACTATCTTTCAACAGAGGACAATACGAAACCATAATTTTCCTCAATTTGATCATCTGTCCCATGGCCTCCACGGAAGGTAGCTGATATAGCTTTTCACAATTGGACACCCTTAGAGTTTCTAAAGACGAAAGGTTCCCAAACCAATTTGGCAAAGTTTCTACTCCAAAACTCCGAATATCTAATTGTGTCAAGAAGGGAAGGTACTGAATCTGATCAGGCAGAGAATCCAAGTAAGGCCACCCATTCAATTCGAGTTCGTGAATAGATGAAAGATATTGTTCAATGCCACTGAAAATGGTTTGAAATGAGTCAAACTCTAAGAAGCCACCTATAGACAATTGCCTTAGCCTGATCAAACCACCCAAACCTTTGGGCATTGTACTCAGTTTTGGACAGTGTATTAGACTTAGTCTAGTGAGAGAAGGCAACTTTTGCAAATCCAGCGGAAAAGCTATGAGCTCATTGCAAAAACGCACCGACAGAGACTCAAGAGATGTGCAGAACTGAAATGCTTCTCCTGGGGTGCTTGTCAAGCCATGAAAACCAGCGAAGTCACAATGACGAAGAGAACAAAGGCCTTGGCCGTCTGGTGCTGGTATGGACATGAGACCGTCACAGCCGTTTATTGTTAAAATCTCAAGTGACTGGAGGCTATGTAGATCTTCTCGCAACTCAATCAGGCTCACGGAATGCTCAATCACTAATATCCTAAGAGATTTGGCCCAACCCGACAAGTTTGAAACAATATTTTAAACGAAAAAGGGTGGTAAGTGCAATTATGAAAACCTGGAGGGAACTGACTGCAATTGTCAGATACCTTAGGGGAGGTTTATGTAATTATCCCTTTTAGAAACCTTGCACCTGAAAGGTACCAACTAATTATGCTGTTTTGAGTATTGTACGTCCTACTTCTATCAACTTGTTCAAAATTAGTCTAATTTCTTACACTATTTATAAAACACAGATGAAAGATACAAATGACGCTACTCTTCCCTTTTAAGAAAAATGGCATTATCGATTGTTAAATAAAATGCGTGCATTTGTTAAATCATATGGGCAATATTCATTGTAACTTGGGATGTATCTGTTTGTTTGGTTGTGTTATTTTAGAAACATGCTTATTAAGACTTCAAATATGTTTTTTAACTAACTTTTTATTTTACAAACGCGGTTATCAGGAAGAATATTCAAAACTATTACAGAAATGTTTTTTTAAAGTACCCAAAAACAAACATTCAAATAAAAACATCATGGCGCAATTATATTAAAATAGGAGTTGTGATTACGAAGTGAAGTTGGTAAATAGGAAACAAATTAAGAATGCAAAGGGTGACATAAATTCATTTGGGAATCTCAAACAATGTTTTTCAAATTGGACCAAATCGCATAATGTTGACAAATATCCTGAAGCAAAGGCCTTCCAAGCAGAGGATTAACTATCTTAAACCGTTTCCCTATTTCCCTTCCTGGTACTATGGCGGTACTTATGGTTTCTTAGTAAACCTTTTGATTGGAAGAACAATTTTAACAGGAATCTAAGTCTAAATTATAACTTTAAGAGTTTAAAAAGTAATGAACCAAGATTTTGAATAACTGAACTGAATATTATAAATATCCAGAAATTTTTACAAACTGTCGTTCTTCGACTCTAGAAACACTTCTTTTACAGACTCGATAAGAAAACTAGATAACTCTCCTCCTCCTCTTCCATATGAGAAGAAGACCTCTTTTATAGATGAAGAGGAATCTTCTTTTACAAACATCATCATGAAAAGCTTACAAGTAAAAGCAAATTACTAGAGTAAAAGCAAACCCGTGCATAAAGCAAAAGTAAAAGTGCAAACCCGTGCATAAAGCAAAAGTAAAAGTGAAAGTAAAAGTAAACAACTTTTATTCTATCAGACAGCATCATTCAGATTCAGGGGTATCCGATGGAGTATCTGAGGGCGTGCTTCCTGGATCAGTAATATTCATATCAATTATCCAATCAGCATATTCTCTTCTGTTTCTGGCCTTATTTCTTCTTTTTTCAGTCCTTATCCGAGAAGTTGAGGTAGAAGGAATGTTTATTTCTTCAGAATAAGGATCTTGTGAGTCAATCATCATGCTGCTTTCCATTAAGTCTTTATATTCTTTCTGTGCATTTTGGACAGCAGTCCAATGAGGATGAGTATTAATGAAATTCCTATTTTCCATAAGGTCCTGGACCATATTTCATCAGGAATTTTTCCATTAAGTTGAAACAAATACTTTTGAGTTTCGGCATATTTGTCCTCATCATCTTGAATGGTTGTAGGGAAAGAATTATAAATTAAACATGATGGGAGTGTATGAAGAACTCCATTTTGTTCATGTACTGGCCTGTGCAAATGAATCAACAAGTAACCAGAATATGATAAGAAAATATTTTCCCACCATTCTTTTGGCTTGAACCACTGCAAAAATCTTTTCAAATGAATATTTAATCCTGTGAAATTTTTGAACAACAGACAAAAGAACTCAAACATAATGTGATACTGATTGCAGAGATACCACATTACCCAAAGTAAGGGTTCAGGAAAATCAGAATGTTGTCCAATAAAAATCTGAGAGAAAGGGTATTCAGGATTAATTCCAAAAGGGTTCAGAAGTGATCCTCCATAGTATCGGAATAAATCAAGCTCATGTTTCATACGGTTTCTTTCTAGGTTCTCTGTTTCCCATGGAGAAGGAATTTTCCATATTTCTGGAGGGTAGTCTGTCACTTGGATAAAACATCATTGTTGTTGCCATAGGTTTTCTAGAAAAGAAATCAGCAATAATATTCGTTTTTCCCTTTGATATTTTTGACATCATAGGAGAACTTGAGAAAACCAAGTTAGACCATCTAAGAAGTTGGGAATTGGAAATTTTTTTCTGCTTGAATTGGATCATCCGAGGAAAACTGCTCATATCCATTTCTACCATAAAATGACAAGGTCTGAGATAGAAATCAAACTTATCAATTCCTTTCTTAACAGCAAGGATTTCTTTGAAAGAAGAATGATAATGAATTTCAGATTCTTTGAATCGGCCACTTAGCAAAACCACAACATTTTCTTTGGTTATTAGGAAGTTGTTCAAGAAGAACAGCATCCCAATATTTGTCACTGGCATCTGTTTGAAGAATGAGATTTTCAGAGGTAGGAATATGAAGTGTTGGCAAGGATTGAAGAAGAACTTTTCAGTTTTTTACAGAGATTCTGTCTGAGAAGTTCCTCAAGGGGGAGGATTTTTTCCTGAGCAATTTTTCAAGAGGATGGGTATATCGGGATACATTAGGGAATGAAGTCCCTAACATAATTGACTATACCAAGAAACTGTTGGATCTGTTTGACAGATAGATTTTCAGAAGGAAAATCTTTGATAGAATCTCCAATGTGTTGCTCAGGGGTACAAGTACCATTTTCAATTTTCATTCCCTAAAAATGAAATTTTTTCTTGACACAAAAACATTTTTTTCTCGGAAAGCATTATTCTGAATTTTTCAACAATTTTAGAAAACTCTTACAACACCTGTACATGACTCTCAAAACTTTCAGAAAATAAGAGAATATCATCAATATATACCTAAAGCAGAATGCAAAATGGGTTCAAAAATTCTAATCATCGCCTTTTGAAATAATGAAGGAGCGGGTTTTAACCCAAAGGGCATAACCTTCCACTGGTAGTGATGATCAGGAATACAAAAACCAGTTTTAAAACGATCTTCTTTAGAAATTTCCTAATTGCCAAAATTCAGATTTTAAATCAAATTTAGAAAAACATTTGGCTTTGGCAATTTGTGAAAAAAGAGAGGATCGATTAGGAATAGGAAATTTATCATCAGCCAAGAAAACATTTAAGGGCTGATAATTAATAACCAATCTTAATCTTCCTCTGACCTGTTCAGATCTCTTGTTTACATAAAAAGCTTGACAAGCCCATGAAGAATCAGAAGGTTCAATTAAGATCAAACTTTTAGGAGTTCAGAACACTCCTTTTGTGCCAAAAGTTTGTGCTCAGGATTCATGCCAGAATGACTGGCCTTAGTAGGGTTGATATCCTCATTCTTTTTGAAGGGTAGTTTACAAAGAAATCTTGATTTTTCCAGAGAGGATGAGCACATTTTTGGGAGAATGTAACATGGTTTTCAGCACAACTTTTTTCAATCAATTGGGTCTTTATCTGGAGAATGATTTCCTCATTAGCAATGGGCTGTTTTAATAAAGGTTTTTGAGATCTTGATAAGGCTTGAAAAAGGATTTGGATTGGATTCCTTTTGGTTTTAAGCAAATATTGGTTTTTCTCATAAATGTCAAAACCAATAACTAAATCCTTTCCTTGAACATTGCCACCAAGTAAATGGGTATGAATTTTACAGTCTGGTAATAACTGTATGATCACTCTATTTTTTGTGGCATGTGTTGTTTCAAAAATCTCACTATCAGCTGCTCTGAATTGATGTAATTCTGGTTTCCAGAATTCTTTGGGAAGAATAGTTTGTTTCAGAATTGACATTAGCAGCACCAGTATCAAAAAAGGCTATCACGGGGATAGGTTTATCATATTTGGTAGGAATGATGTGTACTCAAAGTTTGGGGACATGTTTTAGCAGGTTCACTAATATGAAAGAAGTCTGAAACGTTTGGAATCAGAGACCTGCAAAGCCAAAATAGTATTGTCAGTAGGCTCGTCTTCTTCAGAAAATACTTCTTCAAGTTCATTTAAAATAGGAATGTTTAACTTCTGTTGAACTTCAGAAATTAAATATACTCCCTTTGTATTCTGTGGACAAGAAGAGGAGTAATGGCCTTTTTTCTTGCAGAGAAAACATTTAACATCTTTTCTCGGGGTTCTAGAGAATTCCTTTTTCCTTTTGAAATATTTCTACTTTTTCTTTCTTCTTCTCGGAAAACTGGCATCCTGCACTGTGACTTTCTTGAATTTCTTTCTTGTAGTCTTCTTCTTACAGTCAACACATTTTCCTTTGATCTCCAAATCTGGCCTCTTGCATGCTTCATCGATGCATCTGTTTCCTTTCAAGTATTCTCGAACTACTTCCCTTTTGTTGCAAATATCATTAAGAGTCATGAATACACATTGTCTGATTTGTTCCAGGAGACAAAGTTATGATAGAACCATACTTGTTCTGAATTTGACTCCTGCAGCAATAGACAAAGTTTTAGGAAGAGAAGTCAGAAAAGCTTATTTCAAACTAATATCAGCTTTTAAAGTATAAAATAATTTTGTCATTTTTTGTATGTGCTTGCTGATATCTTTTCTGTCATAAGATTTGCATTGCATCCTAAAAAATTCCTTTTGTTTTTTATCCCAGGTTAAGATCATAATTTCCAATAAAAACTTGATGCAATAATTTTATGGTTTCCAAGAATTCTTGTTTGGTCAAAAAATCAGTTTTTTCTTGTTCTGTCAAAGAATTCACCAATCCTTGAGGGTTCCTGCAAAATGAGCCGTAAACTCAGTTAGTATTTCAAAATGAGAATCCACCTTTAAAGCTTTAATAGTCATCCAAGCATGAAATTCTTGAAAACGAGTTTCCCATTTATGAGAAGGAATATTATCAATAGTAAAAATTTGGGTACTTCCTTTCCCATATTCAGAACTTCTGACAAAAGGTAGTTCATCTTGTTCCATATAATCTTCAGGATGCTCTACTTTAACTTCTGTATCTCCTTCCTGCCATGTTCATTTCAGGAATGGAGTCTTTTTCAGGCTCAGCTTCTGTTGATGTAAAACCCTCACTTGATTGTTCTGAAGAACTTTTTTCTTCTTGACTGTGTGGAGATTCTGTTTCTGAATCAGTTATTTCTGGGGCTTCTATTGTAGAAACCAATGGAATGTTGGATTTTATTTGTTCCTGCAAAAATGAAGAAATAGGATTAAAAGTTAATAAACCTCTTTATCTTTTGGTTCTTTTTGCTTTTCTTTTTGTTTGGCCAATTTTTGCTCCTTTTCCCATTTTCTTCGAGCAATGAGTTGATCTCTAAGCGATCGACTACTGTTATGATAAGGTATTTCTTCTTCAGTAGAAGATGTGTATATGGATGAAGAAGTCGGTGGTTGAATATCAAAGAGTGATGAAAGATTTGGCTTTGTTGGTTTCTTAGAATCATATGATCCTAATTTTTCTGTTTCCTTCAAACTTTTGATTTGAGTCTTAAGGTACTGGATATCCTTCTCTTTTCTTTCCTGATAGGTTGAAATTGAGACTCCAAGACTTGGAATTTGTCTTTGGACTTCTTCCAACCTCTTTTTCAAAACTTTTATTATTTTCATTACCTCTTTGGTGTGAGATAAGGCGGCTTCTGCCAAAGTATTCAATTTTGAAGAGACAGTCTTGACATTTTCCTGGATACAAGTTAAAACTTTGTTCTAGCATAAAGCATTCCCAGTTTGCCAATTAAGGACCTCTTCAGTTTTGTTTTGGACAAAATTGCCAAGAGAAGAACTGTCGGATGAGCATTACGAATCTTTGTCGAATGCTTTGAGTGATCCTTTACAAATGTTTCTTGAACAGAGGGGAACTCTGTTTGTTGAAACATACAAACTGCAGGGACTGTCTGAAGAGTTGGGACAGATTGATGTATTAGCTTAACAAATTCTTTTCGAATGATTTCTAAACATATCTGATAATAAGGAGAGAGAGGCTTTTCTGAAATCTTTGGTGTTGGTGTTGGCACCACCCATTCATCAGGAATCTGATAACCGTCAAACTTGCTTCTTGATGTAGCAAAATTTTCTTCTTTGTCTGGATAGTGTTCAGAAATAGAGTTACATCTTGGTCTCTTCTTAGAATCTTTTTTCCCCAAGCATTTCCTGCAAAAGCAGACATCTCAATAAATATGACCTGAATAGGGATCTTGAAAATGATGGACAGGTTGTCCATTTTTCTTGAAATGTAAAATAAGATCAATTAAAGATTTATTTGGCTTAGTCCATGGCTTTGAATCATCCATAGGAATTTCCATCATGAAGATTTGTGAATAATCTTGAGTTTTTGCCTTCAAGGAGATCAGATGTGAGTGATCAAAAGAAACAGATATTGATCCATCAGACTGGGACACCATTTTAGAGCTGGAAGACTCTAATGGTCTTTGTTCTGCTTGATGGAGCTTCTCATAATCAGTTACCCCAAGCGTCTGGGAGTAACTGAACTAATTCATTTCTTGTGATCTGGTGTGGCACATGTGTACAAGTTGCAGAATGTTGTTCATCAACCTTGATTAACAAGGCATCTTCTCCTCTAGGGAGGGTTAGATCTAAAGCATGATTCTGTACTCTCTACGTCATTTGGTAATGCAAAGTTGCAGCCATTGCATCTGGAATCTGCTCTGCTCCATGAATTTGGACCTGAACTTTTAATGCTTTTAACAGATGGGGATCATTTAAAGACATTAAAATTAGGAAACAAAGTAACAAAAACTGTACCAGCACTTAAAGTAATTTCTACAGTAGCTATACACGCATGCTGATATTTAACAAATTTACTGTCTAATAAAGCTAATCTAGCAACAACATGCAATCCTTTCCTATCATGAAATGAGAGAGATATTCTTACAACTCCAAAGTGTATGTGAGTGTATCCTTGTTGTTTCCGTTGGGACGGAAACTGGGATGGAATATGGAATGTAATAAACTGCTCTTTTCCATTAGCAGGAATCTGACACTGATCAAGCTTAGAAGCTTGAACATATTCTTTAACACCTTTAGCCCTGTGCTTGATTAAAGATTTTATAGAACTAAAAGCAAAATTATGAAGTTTAGAGAAAGAGGAATATTGATTAAGTAGGGATAATGATATGAGATTTCCTTGATCTAGATCTACAGATATTTTATATAGATAATCTAATCTATCAGAAATACTAGCAGAATTGGATCTTGCTAAAGAACTCATAGCAGATGGATATAAAGAACTGGATGTTCACTCCACGAAAATTTTATAACAGGGGAATAATACCAAATTAAGCGTTTATAACATTATGCTTAAAGGGCCCAATTGGTATCAGAGCCAAGGAGTTTTTAAGTTCTTCTGATATTATACATGTCTTTTTTCACTGATCGCTTTGAATTTTCTGAACTTCCTCGAGAATTGCAAGCAGTTATATTATCTCGTGTTTGTAGACAAGATATTTTCTATTTTTATAATTTTTGTGAAGAATTTGATATTTATTATAGACGCTTAATTTGGTATTATTCCCCTGCTATAACATTTCCGTGGAGTGAACATCCAATTCCATATATCCATTTGCTATGAGTTATTCAGCAAGATCCAGTTCTACTAGTATTTCTGATAGATTAGATTATCTATATGAAATATCTGTAGATCCAAATCAAGGAAATCCCGCATCATTACCCCTACTTAATCCATATTTCTCTTTCTCTAAACTTCATAATTCTGCTTTTAGTTTAATAAAATCTTTAATCAAGCACAGTGCTAAAGGTGTTAAAGAATATGTTCAAGCTTCTAAGCTTGATCAGTGTTAAATTCCTGCTAATGGAAAAGAGCAGTTTATTACACTCCAGATTCCATCCCATTTTCCGTCCCAATGGAAACAACAAGGATACACTCACATACACTTTGGAGCTGTAAGAATATCTCTCTCATTTCATGGTATGAAAGGATTGCCTGTTGTTGCTAGATTAGCTTTATTAGACAGTAGATTTGTTAAATATCAGCATGCGTGTATAGCTACTGTAGAAACTACTTTAAATGTTGCTACAATTTTTGTTACTTTGTTTCCTAATTTTAATATGTCTTTAAATGATCCCCATCTGTTAAAAGCATTAAAAGTTCATGTCCAAATTCATGGAGCAGAGCAGATTCCAGATGCAATGGCTGCAACTTTGCATTACCAAATAACGTACAGAGTACAGAATCATGCTTTAGATCTAACTCTCCCTAGAGGAGAAGATGCCTTGTTAATCAAGGTTGATGAACAACATTCTGCAACTTATACACATGTGCCACGCCAGATCACAAGAAATGAATTAGTTCAGTTGCTCCCAGACGTTTGGGTAACTGATTATGAGAAGCTCCATCAAGCAGAACAAAGACCATTAGAGTCTTCCAGCTCTAAAATGGTGTCCCAGTCTGATGGATCAGTATCTGTTTCTTTTGATCACTCACATCTGATCTTATTGAAGGCAAAAACTCAAGATTATCCACAAATTTCCACGATGGAAATTCCTATGGATGATCCAAAGCCATGGACTAAGCCAAATGAATCTTTAATTGATCTTATTTTACATTTCAAGAAAAATGGACAACCTGCCCATCATTTTCAAGATCCCTATTCAGGTCATATTTATTGGGATGTCTGCTTTTGCAGGAAATGCTTGGGAAAAAAAGATTCTAAGAAGAAGCCAGGATGTAACTCTATTTCTGAATACTATCCAGACAAAGAAGAAAATTTTGCTACATCAAGAAACAAATTTGACGGTTATCAGATTCCTGATGAATGGGTGGTGCCAACACCAACACCAAAGATTTCAGAAAAGCCTCTCTCTCCTTATTATCAGAAATGTTTGAAAATCATCCGAAAAGAATTTGCTGAGCCAATACATCAATCTGTCCCAACTCTTCAGATAGTCCCTGCAGTTTGTATGTTTCAACAAACAGAGTTCCCCTCTGTTCAAGAAACATTTGTAAAGGATCACTCAAAGCATTCGGCAAAGATTCGTAATGCTCATCCGACAGTTCTTTCCTCTAGCAATTCTGTCCAAAACAAAACTGAAGAGATCCTTAATTAGCAAACTGAGAATGCTTTATGCCAGAACAAAGTTTTAACTTGTATCCAGGAAAATGTCAAGACTGTCTCTTCAAAATTGGATACTTTGGCAGAAGCCACCTTATCTCACACCAAGGAGGTAATGAAAATGATAAAAGTTCTCCATCGGATAATTGAAACAGAGAACCTAGAAAGAAACCGTATGAAACATGAGCTTGATTTATTCCGATACTATGGAGGATCACTTCTGAACCCTTTTGGAATTAATCCTGAATACCCTTTCTCTCAGATTTTTATTGGACAACATTCTGATTTTCCTGAACCCTTACTTTGGGTAATGTGGTATCTCTGCAATCAGTATCACATTATGTTTGAGTTCTTTTGTCCGTTGTTCAAAAATTTCACAGGATTAAATATTCATTTGAAAAGATTTTTGCAGTGGTTCAAGCCAAAAGAATGGTGGGAAAATATTTTCTTATCATATTCTGGTTACTTGTTGATTCATTTGCACAGGCCAGTACATGAACAAAATGGAGTTCTTCATACACTCCCATCATGTTTAATTTATAATTCTTTCCCTACAACCATTCAAGATTATGAGGACAAATATGCCGAAACTCAAAAGTATTTGTTTCAACTTAATGGAAAAATTCTTGATGAAATATGGTCAGGACCTTATGGAAAATAGAATTTCATTAATACTCATCCTCATTGGACTACTGTCCAAAATGCACAGAAAGAATATAAAGACTTAATGGAAAGCAGCATGATGATTGATTCACAAGATCCTTATTCTGAAGAAATAAACATTCCTTCTACCTCAACTTCTCGGATAAGGACTGAAAAAAGAAGAAATAAGGCCAGAAACAGAAGAGAATATGCTAATTGGATAATTGATATGAATATTTCTGATCCAGGAAGCACGCCCTCAGATACTCCATCGGATACCCCTGAATCTGAATGATGCTGTCTGATAGAATAAAAGTTGTTTACTTTTACTTTCACTTTTACTTTTGCTTTATGCACGGGTTTGCACTTTTACTTTTGCTTTATGCACGTGTTTGCTTTTACTTTAGTAATTTGCTTTTACTTGTAAGCTTTTCATGATGATGTTTGTAAAAGAAGATTCCTCTTCATCTATAAAAGAGGTCTTCTTCTCATATGGAAGAGGAAGAGGAGAGTTATCTAGTTTTATTATCGAGTCTGTAAAAGAAATGTTTCTAAAGTCGAAGAACGACAGTTTTTAAAAATTTCTGAATATTTATAATATTCAGTTCAGTTCTTCAAAATCCTAGTTCATTACTTTTTAAACTCTTGAAGTTATAATTTAGACTTAGATTCCTGTTAAAATTGTTCTTCCAATCAAAAGGCTTTACTAAGAAACCATAAGTACCGCCATAGTACCAGGAAGGGAAATAGGAAAACGATTTAAGATAGTTAATCCTCTGCTTGGAAGACCTTTGCTTCAGGATATTTGTCAACATTATGCTTAAAGGGCCCAATTGGTATAGCGTGAACCAATCATGCCTCCAATTTGGTTCTATATAAAAGCTAGATGAGCCCAAAAAAATCGTCAAAAATTGGTCCAACTGTGCGACCAAAAAAGACTATGCGAATCGTGAACCAATGATTTTTTTAATTTGTGATTTTCAATTTAATCTTTAAGTTTCATATTAATCATATTTAAATTATTCTCTCTCTTTATTTTCCTTTATTTACTTTATCAATCATGTTTTACATTTTAAGTTTCTTTATTTCCTTTATAAATCATGTTTAATGAAATTAATTGATTTTTACTTCTTTAGTTTTTTTATTTCCTTAAATTTCATTCAATCATGTCTATCGAAATTAATTGATTCTTACTTTTTTAGTTTCTTTATTTCCTATATCAATCATGTTTAATGGAATTAATTGGTTCTTGCCTTTTTAATTTGGCATCCAAATTCATTTCATTAAAGAAATTTCGATTTACCTTTTCTCAAATCTCTCCTACTATAATTAGTCCTTTTATCTAAATTATTTAATCATTCATTTATGACTAAAATGTTGCCCTTGTAAAAAGTTTCAATTGATATTTTATGTAAGTTATCTATTTAGATTTTTGAATTATAATTAAGTGTATGAATTAAAAAGTAAAGTGAATAAATCATTATTCAATAATAAGCATATATGGCATCTTGAAAGTAAGTGGATGAAAAGTTATTTCCTTTATTAAAAAATCAAAGACAATTTCAAATTATTAAAATCATATTTTTCCATGCAATATATTGATTCCAATTATTATAGCACCACATATCCACCTTTTTTTATAGAGATATGACATAGTAAAAGAAATATCCTAAATTGAACATAATGGATTAAATTAAGAACCAACGAGCAAATAGATTCACTTGTTAGTTTTATTTTTTGAGACTATTATATGAAGCCCAAATTGACTTACTTAATGGTTCCATACATCAAAAAAAAAAAAAATAGGAAGGGCATAAATCAAATTTAAGCTCTTTTAAGAAATTCTAAATCATATCCCTCATTGATGCAAAATTGCTAGAAGTTACCTCTTATTAGGTTGTACAAAAAAAGTAAAAAATAAAAAAACTAAATATATCTTAAGGAGTAGAGAATGTGGAAACAAGTAACAAATATGATTTAGTAATTTAGAATGTTTAAGGCTATAATTTAAAATATTTAAACTAAATATAATAATGTACTTTAGTGGTGAACTTTTAAGTATTTGTTTTATCCGTATTATTTTTTCAAATACAATTACTTTTTTATGGATATTATATGTTTTATATTTGAAATTCATTTTCTTTGTTAATATAATTTTTAGAGACATAGAATATTTCATAAAAATTTTAGCAAATATAATAGATTTATTAACTTGAATATCTGAATATTAAAGACTTTTATTGCTGTCATGATAAAAAAACTAAAACCAAAATGCATAAGTGAAATTTTGTAAAGCAATAACTTCTTGAAGTAATTTTTATTACTACCATAAGTACAACAAAATTTTACACTTTATTGACATATTTAATCTTTTGGTCTTAAAACTATTGATTGCAGTCAAAGAAAACTTTTTTAAATACAAATAAGCCGCTATCGACCGAATGCATAATTACGTTTACATCCCGGTCATCAACTGGACACCCATGCTGAACATTGAAGGTTTCTAAATTTATATGAAAGTCAACTAAATGTAAAATGGGAAAACTATTTTTTATTTATAAGAAAGTCAACTAAAACATTGGGAAAAATATTTTTATTCGCCTTGTTTTCTTGCTTGTAAATGATTCTCAGAATTGATGGGTCATATAAAGTTTTTTATTTCTTTCTAAGTGTTTTAGCTGTTTCTTCCCACCTGTTTCCATCCCTGAAGTGTTCTTTTTTTTTTTTTAATGTGGAATCTTCCCAAATAAGCTCTCATTCATCTTATTTTCTTCATTGATAGATTTCATTGATTAAATTTTATTTGATATTGGATTAATTTTTTTACACAAAAGTATTATTTTTACCTAGATAAGAAAATTTAGTTTAATGTGTATAATTCCTATAACCCCTATTTGGAAATCTTTAATGCATAGTTATTAAACCGCTGAATTGACCAATTCAGCGGTTTAACCATCAACCTAGTTAACTAGACCCTGAACTGGATTGGTGTACTAATCTGAACAGACAAGAAAGTAATGATCGGATTTTTGAAACTCAAAAGTTCAACCAGCAAACTCAAAAACTAAGTTGGTTTTCTAGAAATCCAGTAAGTCAAGGAAATGTATAATTTATAAATTTCTTGTGATTCATGTGACAGCCCCACCTTACCTAGAGGCGCACCAAAGGGCTTAGTGGACTGCCTGCCTAGCTCTCGTCAGAACTCAAATCACGTACTCGCTCAATACATACAAACATACTTAACGCAAGATAAAGCACATTTATATAATTTACTTGAAAATATAAATATCAATAATATATTTTACACACCAAAAGTTACATAGTATTTACAAGAATAGCCTAAACAAGTGGGTTATCAAAATACATAAAACAAACAATTTACTTCGTCCAAAATCAACTTTTCCAGCTTTAGTATTTTGAAAAACCTAGTTAAAGAAAATAAATACACAGGATGAGCTATAATAGCCCAATGAGTGCTCAAGTCATGCAACCATACCAGTAAAATATAATTTTATTCAATAAAAATATTTGACAAGTTAAATAAACAATATATGAACAAGTTAATTAACAAGTAGTCAATGGCGGATACAGGACTCAACTACAGGAGCAAGCTCAACCGCAGAAGTAGCAAGTGCTAAACGCGTAACCAAGACGTTCGGACCGAGATAATAGCTCAAGTCCTCGCCAAGGAACATACCAATATAAACAAGCAAGTACCCTAACCACCATTCACCTTGTAACCTCCGTACAGGCTACCACATCCAGGGAGTAATCTCAACCTTGGAAGGGCCAACAAGCAAGAAAGTTTAATCCGAAATTGGTTTCTTTGAGGAATTCAACTCAATTAGGGAAAGAACAACACGCCCTAAAACACTCAACACCTTATGACCTCCCAAGCACGACCGAGTTGACTAACCGTGAAGTAACGGTGAAATTAGTCACGGAAGTCTCAAGCACAAATAGCACATTTAATAGTGAAAGCATGTAACACATTGCGGAATAGATGCAATAAAGTATACATCTTTCCTCAAATAACACCTTTCATCATATAATAATATCAGGTATAACATGGTATTTCATGCATCATGCACACATAAGAACACTCATCTGAAGTGTTTAAGAAAAGATTTCGTAATATGGTTGGGTCTCACTTCCAGATCCTGAAATTCAAGAGAAAATAATCGTATAAAAACCCGACTAAAATCTAAGCAATTTCATAAGAAAATTCGAGAAATACCCTAAGTCTTTCTAGGATTTAATTTCTAGGGTTTTAGAGTTTAGGGTTTTACCCTAGGATTTAGGGTTTTCTAACTTTTTAGGGTTTCGCTAGAAAAGGTTCAATTCATTAATGACTCGTCTACGAAAATTTCTGCACGTTCAAATCACTAAATTACAGTTTATAAAGCTTTAAATCATAGCCTAATCACTTTTATTTCTTAGGTTTTACCGAAATTTCGGCAACATTTCTCCTATAATCGGAATAACCCAAAAATTTTTCCTGCAAAGAAAACAACCAAATCAGCCCAATCTCACATAGTTCTACCAATTTCACATCAAAATTACTTCAATTTCACTCAAATTTATCACAAAAACACATAAACTACTCCAAGGTTTTTCAACCAAATCATCCTTAATTCATGTCATTTCAAGTTTAAATCACTATCTACAAGTCATACAAGTCCATAAACCTCATATTCATGGAATAAAACTTCATATTTCATGGCTTAAATAAATCATACTTAACAATAGAGACATGGTTTAAAAGTTTAACAATAGAGACATGGTTTAAAAGCTACAAAACTACAATTTTATACTTGAAATAATAAGAGAAGTTCTTGGTGAATACCTTTAATAAGGCAAGATCTTTGCTTAGGAGGAAGATTAACTCACTTTCTATAGATGAAAAGTGATCAAATTAGAGAGAAATGCTCCAAGAAAATGAAAGTAAATGAGAAGAAAAAGAGAGAAGAAGGAGCCGGCCAAGAAAAAAAGAAAAAGAGAGAAAAAATGGCTAAGTAAAGAAGAAAAGAAATGGAAAAGAATTGGAAAAAAGTTTGACCAATCAAAGCAAGACAAAAGCAAAGTTAGAGCTTGACTTTTTTGCCATTATAGACTCCACTTGGCTAGGTTTAATTAGAAGGGATTTTTATCATTTATCTTACCATTAATTTTGCAAGACTTCTAGGTACAACTCCTAAGGGAAATAGTACAACATGCCACTAAAATAGAAATCATTTCCTTATTTTCTTTTCACTAATTTCGGCCCTTCTTTTTTTTTTCTACTAATGAACATAATGCGAAATAAATGGTTTTGCATGAATTTCTAGAGTGTTACAACCTCTTCCTTTTAAAAGAATTTCGTCCTCGAAATTCTATCTAAACTTCGAATAGCTCGGCTAGACAGAAGAAAACAAGAATCGTACCTTCAAGGCCTTCTGACGATTCCTGGCCATCACACTTGTCTAGAGCATAAACTCAAACCGGAACCCTTCGCTTGTTTCCACTTTCTTTGGTCTTATCAAGATCCTTGTGCCTCGGTTGAGCTATATCCTGTCCTTTAGCCGTCTGTCTTGGGCAATACCTCATTTGATGATCGACACTACCACAAAGTAGACATTTATGGCTTTTCCTCTAGTAATTTTTTTCGATATGATTACCTTTACCACAATATCCGCAAGTAACTTGAATCGCCGGAGATTGAGTTTCTTTCAAACTGTCCTCATTTCGTTCATTTCCTAGTAGAACTCTGCTCATCGGAGCCCCCCTTATCCTTTTAGATTGGGCACCTTGCCCAATTCTTACTCCTTCATCTCCTCTTCCCGTCTTAGGGACTGGAGCACTTTCGGTTGATATGCGGGAATCACTAGCACTTCCACGTTTTCTTGCTTGAAAAGTTCGAAACAAAGATTTAGTCTCCTCTACCTGTTGTGCTTTCTCCACCGCGGCTTCGTACGTCTCTATAGTAGCGGCGGCGAGGGCCTTTCGAATCTCTAAATTTAAACCTTGGATGAAACGCTTCTTCCTCCGTCTTTCTGTGGCTACCAACTCAGGTGTATATTGAGACAATTTGGTAAATTGGATTTCATATTCCGTCACACTCATTAGTCCCTGTCTTAACTTCAAAAATTCATCCTCCTGCTTCTCCTACACCCGTACAAGGATATATTGTTCTTTAAACTCTCGGTTGAAATTTGCCCAAATTCTCGGGGTATGGTAGCGTTCCACTTAGTGTTTACCAGATTCTACCAACGTGTAGCAACACCTTCCAATTGAAATATAGCAAAAGTCACCTGTCTTTCGTCAGGATATTTTAAGGCAGCGAAAATTTTCTCGATGTCTTCCAACCATTTTTCGGCAATTTCAAGGTTCGGACTGCCATTGAACTTAGGAAGGTTAAATTTTTGAAATTTCTCTAAGGCGACATCTTCTCTTACTATTAGATTTCTATGAGGATTACCGACCTCCATTCCTGGGTCTTGTCGGTTCCCAAGTTGGATCAAAACGTCCATCATGCGATTTAACACGGCTATCATCGGGTCAGCCCTAGGGTTTGGATTTTCGCCCGACGCGGTGCTTTCTTCGCGATCTTTTCAATGGAGCCTTCCCCTTCCTCAACTTTCCATCAATTAATATTCTAAAATAATATTAACTAGTTATTTCAAAATCCACGTAGTAATTAACGAGACGTATAAAATACACTAATTAATGAATAAAACAAGAAAAGCAAATATCATGCCAAATAAAATCACATATATATACATGTCATTCAATTCATACATGTCAAAAGTCCCACATATAGAACATAGCATAATATATATAGGTCCAAAAGTTTTACATACCAAAACATGAGACACATACAAGCATAACAAAACAAGCATAAGTTCTATACACATTCCTATCTAGTGGTCTAGACTAAATGGGCTGATCCCACTAAGCTCGCGTCTCCACCGAGCTCCCTCTCTGGCTCACCTCCAGGAGCCTCCTCGATCTCTAGAGTGGATGCACGGCCTGCCCTGGCCTCATAGGTTAAGCCATGTCTCGTACCTCACCTAACACGTGCTCTACCATCAAGCCACTCTCGTCTACCAAACGTCCAGTGTGATCCCGGACATGCTGCACCACGCGCGTGAGCCGACCATGTACACCCTGGTACTGTTCTCGAAATGCATCAGTCCTCTACTGCTCCTCTAGAATAGTAGCCTCTAACTCTCGGATCCTCTGTACCTGAACTCTGACTATCTCTCTCAACTCGTGAACACGTGTCCGAGAAGTGTCACCTTCGCGCATAGTTTATCTACTATCCTCAATCAACGAAAGTACAACCTGATCGGGGTAAGAGTACGTCCTCCAGCACCCACATGCTGGTTGCACTCGGTGAGCCGGTGAAAATGTGCAGTAGGAATGTCCCGATCCCTCATGGTAATGAACTATCGATCGTCTACTATGCTCATACTGGGTCGAAGCCACATCAACCAGCTATGATGCCCATGATACCTTATCTCGACCCTCGTCAGTCATACCTACATATTTAAATAATAAATCGATTAGGTCTATTCCAAAAGTACTTAATAATAAATAATACTTAAATATTATACTAAAAAATCAAGCTTAAAAGTGACCTAAACCCATTCTCAAGCATATGCACAATAGCGTCCAGGTGCGGAAATTCGAATCTTATCTCTCACATTCATGTTGATCAGACCCAAACGTAATCGACTCAATCCAAATTTTCTACCCGACACCCAAACAAGACTAGCATTAGAGACAAGATTCAATCCTAAGCTTTAATACCACCTGTGACAGTCCCACCTTATCCAGAGACGTACCAAAGGGCTTAACGGACTGCCTGCCTAACTCTCGCTAGAACTCAAATCACGCACTCGCTCGATACATACAAACATACTTAATACAAAATAAAGCACATTTATATAATTTACTTGAAAGTACAAATATCAATAATATATTTTACACACTAAAAGTTACATAGTATTTACAATAATAGCCTAAACAAGTGGGCTATCAAAATATATAAAACAAACAATTTACTTCGTTCAAAATCAACTTTTCCAGCTTTAATATTTTGGAAAACCTGGTTAAAGAAAACAAATACACGAGATGAGCTATAATAGCCCAGTGAGTGCTCAAGTCATGCAACCATACCAGTAAAATATAATTTTATTCAATAAAAATATTTAACAAGTTAAATAAACAATATATGAACAAGTTAATTAACAAGCAGTCAATGACGGATACGGAACTCAACTACAAGAGCAAGCTCAACCGCAAAAGTAACAAGCACTGAACACGTAACTAAAACATTCGGATCGAGATAATAGCTCAGGTCCTCGCCAAGGAACATACCATTATAAACAAGCAAGTACCCTAACCACCATTCACCTTGTAACCTCCGTACAGGCTACCACATTCAGGGAGTAATCTCAACTTTGGAAGGGCCAACAAGCAAGAAAATTCAATTCGGAGTTGGCATCTTTGAAGAATTCAACTTAATTAGGGAAAGAACAACACGCTCTAAAATACCCAACACCTTATGACCTCCCAAGCACGATCGAGTTAACTAACCGTGAAGTAACGGTGAAGTTCGTCACGGAAGTCTCAAGCACAAATAGCACATTTAATAGTGAAAGCATGTAACACATTGCTAAATAAATGCGATAAAGTACACATCTTTCCTCAAGTAACACTTTTCATCATATAATAATATCAAGTATAACATAACATTTCATGCATCATGCACACATAAGAACACGCACCTGAAGTGCCTAAGAAAAGATTTCGTAATATGGTCGAGTCTTACTTCTAGATCCTGAAATTCAAAAAAAAATAGTTATATAAAAACCCGACTAAAATCTAAGTAATTTCATAAGAAAATTCAAGAAATACCCCTAGTCTTTCTAGGATTTAATTTCTAGGGTTATAGAGTTTAAAGTTTTACCCTAGGGTTTAGGGTTTTCAAAATTAGGGTTTTCTAACTTTTTAGGGTTTCGCTAGGAAAGGTTCAATTCATTAATGGCTCGTCTACGGAAATTTCTGCACGTTCAAATCACTAAATTACAGCTTATAAAATTTTAAATCATAGCCTAATCACTTTTATTTCTTAGGTTTTACCGAGATTTCGGCAACATTTTCCTATAATCGTGTTGCAGATATGGTATATTATCAATTAGTGATAGTCTATCAATTAGCATTAATATTACAGATATGGTATATTATCTATTAGTGATAATATATCAATTAGCATTAATTACTTGATTGTAAATATCTCAATTAGCCTAATTAGAATCATTAGGATTAGTTACCTTGTATAATAATGTCTAGATTCATTGATGTATAGTGTCTAGGTTCATTTTGTACAACATATAAATATAGGCTCTTTGTACTCATTTAGAGAAGTGAATACAATATACAATTTTCTTCTCCCTCTTAGTTTACATGGTATTAGAGCCATAACACCAAGATTAGGATTTGAATTTGGGTCACTTGGTTAAAGTGACTGTTTGTCAGTACCGCCATTGATTCAGCCAAGAACGCCACCAACCGACCGATTGGCGTTTCTCCAAAGTCTGGTGTTTTGTTTTGTCAAAACCAAATCTGGTGTGGGCTTCTCTGTGAGACAGGTTCTGTTATTCTCTACTCTTTTCAAGAGTTTAGATCTATCTTTTTGGTTCTGAAGTTTCATTTATTTTTTGAATAATGGCTGAGAATAAGTCTGTAGTTATGTCTGATGTGGTTCCTGTAATGTCTAAAATCACAGAACATAAACTTAGTATTTCTAACTATCTTGATTGGAGCAAAACAGTTCGTCTTTATTTGCGAAGTATTGATAAAGATGATCATTTGACTAATGATCCTCCAAAAGATGGTTCAAGACAGACATGGCTAAGAGAAGATGCAAGATTGTTCCTGCAAATAAGGAATTCTATTGACAGTGAGGTAATTGGTTTAATTAATCACTGTGAATTTGTTAAGGAGTTAATGGAGTATTTAGAGTTTTTATATTCTGGAAAAGGGAATATTTCTCGCATTTATGAGGTGTGCAAAGCTTTTTATCGTGCAGAAAAACAAGAAAGGTCCCTCACAGCCTATTTTATGGATTTTAAGAAAACTTATGAGGAGCTTAATATGTTGTTACCGTTCAGTCCTGATGTGAAAATTCAGCAAACTCAACGGGAACAAATGGCTGTTATGAGTTTTCTGGCTGGTCTTCCGCCTGAATTTGAAACGGCAAAATCTCAGATTCTCTCTGGTTCTGAAATCTCTTCCTTGCAAGATGTGTTTAGTAGGATACTTCGCACAGAGAATTCCCAGTCCATTCAGCTTAGCAGTGCACTTGTTAGTCGAAACAACGAATCTGAATCTGGAAGACAACAATACAAAGGCACTGGTAAAGGAACAGATACTCGACGACAGAATTCAGTAGTAGTGTGTCATTATTGCAACAAGTCAGGTCATATGAAGCGTGATTGCAGGAAATTGCAGTATAAGAACCAGAGAACCCAATCCGCAAATATTGCCTCTGCGAATGATGCATCTGAAAAGTCTGTTTTGATCTCTGCAGAAGAATTTGCTAAATTCTCTCAGTACCAAGAATCTTTAAACTCTTCATCTACTCCTATAACTGCCATCGCCGATTCAGGTAAACCGAACACATGTCTTGTATCCTCATCCTCCAAATGGGTAATTGATTCTGGTGCCACAGATCATATGACAGGTAATTCTAGTCTATTTTCTACTTTTCAGTCACACACATCTACATCCACTGTTACCTTAGCTGATGGGTCAACATCCCATGTTCTTGGATCGGGCACAATTAATCCTACTCCATTGATCTCGTTGTCATCTGTATTAAGTTTGCCTGAGTTATCTTTCAATTTAATGTCTGTGAGCAAACTTACTCGTACTCTTAATTGTTGTGTCTCATTCTTTCCTGACCACTGCTTATTTCAGGATATTATGACGAAGCAGATTATTGGTAAAGGGCATGAGTCTGGAGGTCTCTACATCCTTGACACACAGATGCCAAAGCCTATACCTTGTTCTGGAATCGTAACCCCATTTGAAGTACATTGTAGACTCGGTCATCCTTCTCTCCCCTTGTTAAAGAAACTTTGTCCTCAATTTCAGAGTTTGTCTTCATTAGATTGTGAGTCTTGTCAATTCGCCAAACATCATCGTGTTAGTTTGAGTCCTAGAGTCAATAATCGGGCGAATGCTCCTTTTGAATTAGTCCATTCAGATGTTTGGGGTCCATGTCCAATTATGTCTAAAACTGGATTAAAGTATTTTGTTACTTTTGTTGATGATTACTCTCGTATGACTTGGTTATATTTTATGAAAAATCGCTCTAAATTATTTTCTCATTTTTGTGCTTTTTGTGCTGAGATTAAAACTCAATTTAATGTTTTTGTAAAAATATTGCGAAGTGACAATGCCAAAGAATATTTTTCAGAAACATTTCAGTCTTATATGGTACAAAATGGGATTATTCACCAGAGTTCTTGTGTTAATACGCCATCTCAAAATGGTGTAGCTGAGCGAAAAAATAGACATTTGCTTGAAACTGCAAAAGCTTTATTATTTCAAATGCATGTTCCTAAACATTTTTGGACTGACGCAGTGTCTACAGCTTGTTTTTTAATTAATCGTATGCCTTCATCTGTTCTTAATGGTGAGACTCCTTATCATAATCTTTTTCCAACTAAACCTTTGTTTCCCATTAAGTCTAAAATATTTGGTTGTACTTGTTTTGCTCGCGATGTTCGTCCTCAGGTTACAAAGTTAGATCCCAAATCATTGAAATGCATTTTTCTTGGTTATTCTCGTGTTCAAAAGGGGTATAGATGTTATTGTCCTAGCCTTGATAGGTACATGGTGTCAGCTGATGTTACTTTTCTTGAAAACACACCTTTCACCCCATCTTCAGCTCGTTCAAGTCAGGGAGAGGAAGATGATTTGTTAATCTACACTGTCACATCCTCAGTTTCTCTTCTTGCTAAACCTCCAATCCTTCAGGCGTATTCTCGACGACAAAATCCTCCAGATGCATGTCCTGAACCAGCTCCTTCGTCATCAGATCCTGTCTCAAATGATGATCTTCTTATTGCTATTCGCAAAGGTAAACGTCAGTGTACGTATCCTATGTCTTCATTTGTGTCTTATAATCACTTACCAGCCTCTTCTTGTTCCTTTATTGCATCCCTTGACTCCATTTCTCTTCCTAAAACTGTTCATGAAGCCTTATCCCATCCTGGATGGCGTAATGCTATGATAGAAGAGATGAATGCTTTAGATGGTAATGGTACTTGGAACTTGGTAAATTTACCTGCAGGGAAGAAGGCTATTGGGTGTAAATGGATTTTTGCAGTTAAATTAAATCCTGATGGGTCAGTTGCTAGGTTGAAAGCCCGTCTTGTTGCAAAAGGATATGCTCAAATTTATGGAGTGGATTATTCTGACACTTTTTCTCCTGTTGCTAAGTTAACATCTGTCAGGTTATTCATTTCTATGGCAGCTACTCATAATTGGTCTTTGCATCAACTAGATATCAAGAATGCTTTTCTTCATGGAGATCTTCAAGAGGAAGTTTATATGGAGCAACCTCCGGGTTTTGTTGCTCAGGGGGAGTTTGGAAAAGTTTGCCATCTTCGAAAGGCTTTGTACGGGTTGAAACAAAGTCCTCGTGCTTGGTTTGGAAAATTTAGTCAAGTAGTTGAAAGATTCGGAATGCAGAAAAGCAAATCTGATCACTCTGTTTTCTACAGACAGTCTAAAGCTGGTATTATTTTGTTAGTAGTATATGTGGATGATATTATTATCACTGGGAATGATATTGCAGGAATTTCATCTCTCAAAGTCTTTCTCCACAGTCAGTTTCAGACAAAGGACTTGGGAATGTTAAAGTATTTTCTGGGTATTGAAGTTGCAAGGAGTAAGAAGGGGATATTCCTCTCTCAGAGGAAATATGTTCTTGACTTATTGTCTGAGACAGGAAAATTAGGGGCTAAACCATCCAGTACTCCAATGGTTCCTAATTTGCAACTCACAAAAGAAGGTGAATTGTTTGAAGATCCTGAGAGGTATAGAAGACTAGTTGGAAAATTGAATTATCTTGCAGTAACTCGTCCAGATATTGCATATTCAGTTAGTATTGTTAGTCAATATATGTCGGCTCCAACTGTTCATCATTGGGCAGCTGTTGAACAAATTTTGTGCTATTTAAAAGGAGCTCCCGGACGTGGTATTTTGTATCAAAATCATGATCATACTAGGATTGAGTGCTTCTCAGATGCTGATTGGGCAGGATCTAAGGAAGATCGAAGATCCACTTCAGGTTACTGTGTCTTTGTTGGGGGAAACCTGGTCTCATGGAAAAGTAAGAAGCAGAATGTTGTCTCACGATCGAGTGCAGAGTCAGAATATAGAGCTATGGCACAATCAGTATGTGAAATAATGTGGATATATCAGCTCCTAACTGAAGCAGGTTTCAAAATTTCAATGCCCGCAAAATTGTGGTGTGATAACCAAGCTGCTCTTCATATTGCATCTAATCCTGTATTCCATGAGCGAACGAAGCACATTGAAATAGATTGTCATTTTGTTCGTGAAAAAATACAGCAAGGCTTGATTTCTACAGAATTTGTGAAAACTGGAGAACAGTTGGGAGATCTCTTTACAAAGGCTCTAAATGGAGTTCGAGTTGATTATCTGTGTAACAAGCTGGGCATGAGTAACATCTATGCTCCAGCTTGAGGGGGAGTGTTGCAGATATGGTATATTATCAATTAGTGATAGTCTATCAATTAGCATTAATATTACAGATATGGTATATTATCTATTAGTGATAATATATCAATTAGCATTAATTACTTGATTGTAAATATCTCAATTAGCCTAATTAGAATCATTAGGATTAGTTACCTTGTATAATAATGTCTAGATTCATTGATGTATAGTGTCTAGGTTCATTTTGTACAACATATAAATATAGGCTCTTTGTACTCATTTAGAGAAGTGAATACAATATACAATTTTCTTCTCCCTCTTAGTTTACAAATTGGACTAACCCAAAAATTTTTTCCTGCAAAGAAAACAATCAAACTAGCCCAATCTCACATAATTCTACCAATTTCACATCAAATCACTTCAATTTCACTCAAATTTATCACAAAAACACATAAACTACTCCAAGATTCTTCAACCAAATCATCCTTAATTCATGTCATTTCAAGTTTAAATCACTATCTACAAGTCATACAAGTCCATAAACTTCATATTCATGGAATAAAACTTCATATTTCATGGCTTAAATAAATCATACTTAACAATAGAAACATGGTTTAAAAGTTACAAAACTACAATTTTATACTTGAAATAATAAGAGAAGTTCTTGACGAATACCTTTAATAAGGCAAGATCTTTGCTTAGGAGGAAAATTAACTCACTTTCTATGAATGAAAAGTGATCAAATTAGAGAGAAATGCTCCAAGAAAATAAAAGTAAATGAGAAGAAAAAGAGAGAAGAAGGAGCCGGCCAAGAAGAAAAGAAAAAGAGAGAAAAAATGGCTAAGTAAAGAAAAAAAGAAATAGAAAAGAATTAGAAAAAAGTTTGACCAATCAAAACAAGGTAAAAGCAAAGTTAGAGCTTGACTTTCTTGCCATTGTAGACTCCACTTGACTAGGTTTAATTAGAAGGGATTTTTATCATTTATCTTACCATTAATCTTGCAAGACTTCTAGGTACAACTCCTAAGGGAAATGGTACAACATGCCACTAAAATAGAAATCATTTCCTTATTTTCTTTTCACTAATTTCGACCCTTCTTTCTTTTTTTTTTTTCTACTAATGAACATAATGCGAAATAAATATTTTTGCATGAATTTCTAAAGTGTTACAACCTCTCCCCCTTAAAAGAATTTCGTCCTCGAAGGATAAAGAATGAAGAATTTGGTGAAGAATAATTGCCATCTACTGCACTTAAATTAGCAAAGAGGGATGGAATTCACCCTTACTTATTTCTAGTAAAAAAAAAGTTAAATTTTAGATTAACCTCTTAGGGCAGGTTTAATTAATCCTTGTTTGACTAGATTATAGATTTCGACCTTATTCCTAGATGGATTAGATCCACGGCTGCACCAATGAACCATGTAGTTTATGAGAATGCTACATAAATATTGTAATGCATGCTGATGTATAAAAAATAAAAAAAATAAAAAAAAGATATGAGAATTCTTATGTAACTTTATTTTGAACCATAAGATCTATGGGGTAGTGGACTAGGTCCACATAAGACTTTTCTGGCTTTTGTGGCTAAAATATTTCAATTTGTGAAACAACACATAAATCCTATCTATCTATGTATATTTCTATTATCTATATGAAAGTATGAAGAGCTTTAGAATATTAACAAATTTGGTCTTAGTTTTCTCATTCCGGATCTAACTTTCTCAATAAATGCATACAGTGTATGAATACATATGTAGTTTCTATTTAATAACAACCATGATTTTAATAAAAATTAAGTTTATTGTACTGAATTATTGTTCCTTGATATTATCCATTTGTTTTTTTTTTTAACGCTTTGATCTATGTGAAATAAAAGTTTAGTGATTAATTAATTTTTTTTATGCAGTCGAGATGCTCCGGGCCATCTTTCTAATGTCAACTTCAGTGTTACTAAGTAGAAATCGCCACTTTGTATTCACACTTTAATAGTTATCTAATTATCTTAATTATGATATGTGTGAATGTAAGGTATCAACTCCTAGTTTGGTACTAGAGTTGGCATTGAAAAAAGTAGCACGGTGTTACTAAGCAGGAATTGCCACTTTGTATTCACACTTTAATAGTTATTTAATTATCTTAACTATAATATGTGTAAATGTAAAGTATCAACTCCTAGTTTGGCACTAGAGTTGGCACTGAAAAAAATAGCACAAAAGATTTGATTTGTTTTTCAAGTTATACATCTGTTAGTCTACAAAAGAAGAATCAAGACACGAGGTTACTTGTTTGACCAGACCACACGGTCAAATACATAGTAGCATCATTCAACTTCACATGATAAAATAGTCATACCTTTTGAGTGCAAAATCAAAATTCAATGGTTCAATTCTCCGTGGGTGTCGTACAATGGTAAGTTGAGGAATCTGAGGACAACTCTTGCTCTGAGGACAACTGCAAATCAAAGAAATTGGAATGAATTCAATTTTAGTAAATTCCACTCAATGTCGAAGAATGATAATTGATGTGAAGTATTGGGATACAGAAAAGTGCAGCAGCACATAATTTATCAAGCTAACAATTGCTAAATAATATTGTTTTTGCCATGGTGGGATGTTCATGATCAAACATTTACATTTTCATTGGAAGCCATACAGCAACTAATTACAGTTTTTTCAACAGCAACATGATCATGGTTGCCTTAGTGAATAGGAAATGAGATGGATCGTGAAAGAGAAACCAGGAAAGATGGTAGGGATTGATAATTTGGTGGTCTTATTTCCTTCTCCAACCAAATTTCTGTTGTAACTTGTTACAGCCATATCTTGGATTCACTACACAAACATCACTTTGCAACAGAGAAATTCCGAGTTCCTGACCTGAGTAAAAGCAAAGATTCAAAAAACAATAAAGTAATATATTCAACTAACAATTTAAACATCAAGAAAATCAAAAGAGAACCAAAAGAAGTAAACGTGAATTTTAGAATGTTGAAACTCACCTGCTTATGCAGTTGATTGATTACAAGCTCAATCAATTATGATTTCGGGTATATGAGAAATCCTGGACCACTGAGAGTTGGAGTTGCTTCTCTGGCTGCAACTATCTTTTAACAGAGGACAATACGAAACCATAATTTTCCTCAATTTGATCATCTGTCCCATGGCCTCCACGGAAGGTAGCTGATATAGCTTTTCACAATTGGACAGCCTTAGAGTTTCTAAAGACGAAAGGTTCCCAAACCAATTTGGCAAAGTTTCTACTCCAAAACTCCGAATATCTAATTGTGTCAAGAAGGGGAGGTACTGAATCTGATCAGGCAGAGAATCCCAGTAAGGCCACCCGATCAATTCGAGTTCGTGAATGGAGGAAAGATATTGTTCAATGCCACTGAAAATGGTTTGAAATGAGTCAAACTCTAAGAAGCCACCTATAGACAATTGCCTTAGCCTGCTCAAACCACCCAAACCTTTGGGCATTGTACTCAGTTTTGGACAGTGTACTACACTTAGTCTAGTGAGAGAAGGCAACTTTTGCAAATCCAGTGGAAAAGCTATGAGCTCATTGCAAAAACGTACCGACAGAGACTCAAGAGATGTGCAGAACTGAAATGCTTTTCCTGGGATGCTTGTCAAGCTATGAAAACCAGCAAAGTCACACTGACGAAGAGAACAAAGGCCTTGGCCTTTTGGTGCTGGTATAGACATGAGACTGTCACAGCCGTTTATTGTTAAAATCTCAAGTGACTGGAGGCTGTGTAGATCTTTTGGCAACTCAATCAGGCTCACGCAATGCTCAATCACTAATATCCTAAGAGATTTGGCCCAACCCGACAAGCTTGAAACAATATTTGTCAGGTTTGAACAATAACCCAAATTAATGCATGCAAGCTTTGGATTGTTTTGAAACAGACTATCAGGAAGACAAATGAGTTCTGATAAACCAAGTATTTTAATGTTGACAAGAGTGGAGACATTGCAGCATATGCTTGACAGTGCCAAGATGCTATTATTGCCAAATACCCTTAAACTTGTAAGACACGGGAAATTACTTGGTGTAATCCTCAAATTGGGGCAATGTATTATAGTCAAGTCTTGAAGGTGAGGAAACAAACTCACTCTACTTGCTTCTGCTGTACTTGAAGATGGCATCATTGAGACGTCCATCCACTCTACCAAGTTAGGCATTTCCTCCAGAATGAGATTTTCTAGTGCTGGAAAACAAATTGCCATGCCTTGAGCATTGCTTGTACTGCACCTTGATCCATTATAGTATCCAGTCCCATAAGTTGAAGGACCTATAGTTGTTACATTATTAAGTCCTTGCAGTATGAGATGCCGGAGAAGTGGCAGTTGCCCGAGCATTGGGATTTCTTTACATCTTTTACAATGGATTAGTTGCACCTCTACCAAATTTTCAAGTGCTAACCACCCATTATCGGTGTTTGCAGCCATTTTCATAGCCCATAAAGGAAACTGATTACCCATGAAATTTTCTATTTTCAAGCTTCTCAAATTTTGATGGGGTCGGAGGCCCTCAAGTATATTTTCATCCTGGTTTTCACCTTGTCTGTCCTTTCCCCAGTAAAATTCCAGCTGATACATATTTGGCTTCCCACATAAATTTGCACTTTTCGCTTCTTCTGTGGTTTTCACAAGTTCTAGATTGCGTATCTTCAGCACACCCCCAAGGTAACTCAAGCAACCCAGCTCGCTAATTCTGCAACTATTATCTTGACCTATATTAAAACAGGACAACGTCTGAAGATCAGTCAATCGTCCGATCCCAAAAGGCATTTGAAATCTTCAGGAAAATCGAAGTGAAGGTGCCTCAAACTGATCAAATTCTGAAACTTATGTGGAAAATTTTTTAAGGAACCATACAAATTGAGGATCCTTAGCGTTTGCAAATTAAATAGCTTGCAGATGGAGTCAGGAAGCGTCATAATGAAAGTCGCTGACACATCAAGATATCTTAAATGTATTAGCTTGTTGATTTTAGAGGGCAGTTCTTCAATACGTGTGCCTTCCAGATTTAGAACACGCAAGAATCCAAATTCTAACAATACTTTGTGAGAAACATCAGTTTTCAAAAATAATGTGCGCAAATTTCTTGCCTTTTCTTCCAACTGCTTGTGGGTTTCTTCACCAGATGAACCCAACGCAACGCATCTACTTTCAGCACTCAAAATAGAACCTGCAAGATCATGCACAAGATCATGCATTTTACAACTAACGACATTGTCATAATTGTCTTTTTCCACATCTTGAAGTAAGCAATTTTGCAATAAGATGCTGAAAATCTTATTTCCTGTTTTCTCCATCCCATCATCTCCTTGATTTGGATATAGAAATCCTTCTGCCATCCAAGTTGGACTACTCGTTCCTTCTTTATTTTGAAATCCTTGGCAAAGATAGAGCAATATGCAAAGCATTTTTTAGCAGCAGGACTTGGCAAGTGATTGAAGCTCAACTTCAATATTTGCAAAACACTGCTATCGTCGTCCCCTTTTACATGAGAAAGGCCATCATTCAGAATTGACATCCACTCATCTTTTCCCTTGTTGCGCAAAACGCCTCCTAAAAGGTTCGCAGCTAACGGTAGACCTCGACACTTGGCTGCAATTTTCTTCCCTATGGCCTCCAATTCCATTGGTGCTGCCCCTTTTGTGAATGCTCTGGCTTTCAATATGGACAAACAATTGTCTTCAGATAACTTTTCCAAGGAATGTTGAGGTAGTGTTGCAACTATTGAAGCCACTTCTTGACTACGTGTAGTCGCAATAATACTATTTCCCTTGGTTGTGTTGATGCCTCCCATTGATCTTTTAAAATCATCCCATTTATCAGCTTTATTATTCCAAACATCATCAAGTACGAGTAGGTATCTTTTGATCCCAATTTCTTCTTGAAGCCTTTTCACTATGGCTTCCCGACCTTGTAATTGAACAGGCCTTTGTGTCAAAGATTCAAGGATCATTGTGAAAAGCTTAGTTACTTCGAAGTTTTCAGATACACAGACCCAAATTCTTGCATCAAAATCGTTCTTAATCTGATCATCATTGAAGATTACTCGAGCTAAAGTTGTTTTCCCCAATCCACCCATGCCGACAATGGGAATAACGGAAACAACTTCGTCCCTTTCTTCCATCAATGTTTGGACAATTTTGGATTTATCGTTATCTCTTCCCAAAACATTAGGATCAACACTTACTGAGTCAGTTTCTCGGCCTCTTGTTAAGGAATGAGGAGGAATAGCAGCATTTACATCTCTTATATGAAACTGAAGGCCAAACTCATTTGCCTCTTGATTAATCCTATTCAAGTTTGCGTTTATGTCTTTGAGCTTACGAGCCAATTTCCAGTGAAAAGAAAAGGGATTTGAGAGCAAGGTAAAGCTTTGTACCTTCCCTTTCTTTTTCTTTTGTTGCTTTACTTTGTGTTGGAGAACTTCGTAGTTCAATTCATCCAAAACATCATCAGCATCATAAGCCACACCTTCAAGCTTCTCCAGCCAAAGTTTCACAGCTTCATCTCCAACTGGTGGTCTCTCAGCATCACGCAAGAAGGCCTGAATCATGGCTAGCGATCCTCTCAGCTTTTCAAGATCTTTCTTGAAGCTATGAATTAGGCTAATTTCTTTGGTTACTAGAGAAATCACCTTGTCTAGTGGACCCTTTAATATGGCCTTGATTGATGCACTAAGCACAGCTATCTCAGCCATTTTGCTTCCTCTTGAAACTAAGCAAACACACAGGCGAAGAAATTGGTGGAAGACATGGGGGAGAAGATGATAAAGAAGTACGACTTAGCAATTATAAGCTTTAGAGCTAAGCACGGTCAATGAAAACTTTCTTTACTACGATTCTCCCATTGTACGGTAGGTACCATGATTAGTTGTTCGGTACAATGAACAAACTATTGCATAAATTATAAAAACAAGCCTCCGCTGGAAGCTCGGCTGGTCCGTGAAAGTGAAAGGGTAGTTAGCTAGCTAGACCAGTGTTGATAAAAAATAAAAAATTATAAAAACAATATAAAAATGGTATGAGCAATCGTACATTGTGTTTGCTGGCACTCTATGCATATTTCAGAAAAAGGAATTTTTGACTTATCAATGACTTACCCCAATGAACCATTTTCAAAATTTTTGTAAGGGATGCCGGTAATCGAAGTTTTTCAAAATTTTAGATCGTTCGCTGAACTATTTTTGGGTAAGGGCTGCCGGTAATCGAAGGTTTTTCAAAATTTTAGATCTCCCGCTGATGGTTCTTGTCATTACTAATCAAACTTTTAAAAGCGTATTGTTTTGATTATTCTGTTTTATTAGTAATAAATGTTATTTTAGATTTTTGCAGTGACATTTTTACCAGTTTAACCTAATTCCGCATTCCAATATTTTTCACAAAAAATTTTTAAAACCTAAAAAAAAAAAAAGAAGTAAAGTTTCTGCCTTGTTTTTTCAGGAAACAGGAACTTATCTCCCTTTTTGTTTTTTAAGTTTATGACTTCTTAAAAAAATTTTAAGGGTGAAGATAGGAAAAAATGGCTGAAATATACATGTAGGTAGCTAAGATAACAAAACTTAATGGTCAAAACAATATAATTCTATAAGTTTAATAGATAAACTGATACGAAAATTAGTTTGGTAGACCAAAAAAAAAATTTTTAAAAGTTTGAGGACCACTAGTACAATTTGGCCATAATTTTTGGGCCCCTAGTCCACAAATTTTCACTTTTTCTTACTAAGCTTCACTTTACTATTTAAAAGTTATTTTAGTACATTACGCTAAAAAAAAAAAAAGTTATTTGAGAAACCTTGCACCTGAAATGTACCAACTAGTTATGGGGTTTGTTTCCCCTAAAAAAAAAAAAAGAACACAGACGAAAGTAACATACGGCGCCACTCTTCCTTTTAAGAAAAGTGGCATTGGGTGTGTTTGGATAACATTATTTGGGATTTTTTAGAAAATATTTTCAAAATGCTTTTGGATAATTGAAATATTATTTGGCCATGAGTCAAGAAAATTTTGATCAAAAATTTTTTCTCACTTTTTCAAAAACAACGGTTCGAATTTTCCCACCAAATATTTTTATTTTAAATTTCAAATATTTTTTTCAAACTTTGTAATAATTTTAGGTACTTTTTACACAATTATTCACAAAAGTTAGCACGTTTATATTTAAAATTTGTTTTTAAAAAATTAACAAAATCACGAGTAACAAAATGAAATCCATTGTCGATGGGTATTATGGTAGGTTTTGTAAACCGACCACTGACATCGGACGTTGGTAATTTTACGATCGTTCACTCTCTGAAAATTAAAAATTTACCGAGCACTCATCATTTTATAAGCGTCCGACATTAGTGCTCGTTTCACAAAACCTATTACAAAATCTATTGACAATGGATCTCATTTTATTACTCACTATTTTTTCAATTTTTCTAAGTAGATATTGAATATAAATGTGATTGTTTTTGTGAATAATTGTGTAAAAGTCTCTAAAGTTGTTACAAAGTTTTTAAACAAACTAAAAATTTTTTCACAATTCAAGTACTTTTTATCTTTTCAAAAAGGTCAACAAAAAAAATATATTCACCATCCAAACACAAATCCAAAAAATTTTCTCTAGTCAAACACTTTTCAAATTTTCCTACCTCGTCAACAAAAATTGACCAAATAATTATTCTGAATAATTTGACCAAATAATGGCTCCATTTGGTTACATTATTTTAGCCATTTTTTTGAAAAAAAATTTTCCAATCCCATTTGGATTGATGGAAATTATTTGGTCAAAAAGCAAAAAAATTTTTGGTCAAATTTTCATTCTAAATTTCAAATGAACTTTACAGACTTTTTACACAATTATTTACAAAAGCAAGCATGTTTATGTTTTTAGAAAAATTGAAAAAATTGCAAGTAACAAAATGAGATCCATTTTCTGTAGGTTTTGAGGTCGGACGACGAAGCAGACGACGTAACGAACGACGAAGCGAACGACACAATGGACGACGAAGTGAATGTCCGCTTCTTTAAGCGGACGTCTGCTAAGACACATGTCGCGCCCCATTTTTAAGAATTGAATGGGAAAAAGGAAATTAATACGTTGTTTGTTGTGTTTATTTGTATGGAAAAAGAGTATGGTTTTTGTAAAATGATTTTTAGAAAATGCTTTACAAAAATGGTTTGATAAAAGAAGTAAATTTTTTAGAAAATGCTTTATTTGGAAAAAAACAAAAAGAAAAGGGCCTAAAATGGGACTTTTGGAAATGCGACAATTTTTGGGCCCGAAAATAGAGTCTAAAAAGGGTTTTTAGCAAAAAGGGAGTCACCACTTGGTATTGAATTTTGGTGTACTAAGTCACTGAAAAATATTTTATAAATGTAAGAAAATCGATAATGGCTTATTTAGGAAATACTTTTGAGAAAAAATGTAAGAAAAACAAGAAAACCCTTTTTGACAACTTCAGGTCTTTGAAAACAAGAGAAAAAGGTTCGGGAGTCACAGTTGAAGAAAGGTAAGGCAAAGGCTTATGCCTAAGGCACCCTTTCAATCTAGTCGAAACTAGTTGCGATGTTTAGTTTAAATTTTCTTAATATAACCCTAAGCTTTTATCACACTTGGATGCAACTATATGAATGCAAATCTAGTCCTAAAAATAGATATCGTTAAGGGACAAAATGTTCCATTGAGTCTTGGTCGGGATTATCGCATTAATTGCGAAACTCGAATTTAGACCTCGATGGAGTTATGAGTATAGATGCTAAATGGAGTGCAAAAGAAAAGAAAAATAATAATATAGATAGTAAGTGAACAAAGAAAGCAAGGATGCAACATAACGGGTACGGGGAACTAATAGACTCATGACTAGCTATTCTTACTCACGGAGGGGGAAACGGCATGTACACCACCGCTTCCCACGTGAGTAGATGACTATTTCTTAGTCAAAAATCACACAAAATGACCTAAGATTCTATATGAAATGGAGTCTAAATGTTATGCAAGAAATATTTGTTTAAGATAGATAGTAAGTGATAAAGTATATACAAAAAACCATACAAAATGGAAAAAGCCTAAAAGAGAGAAAATGCGTGTGAAATGGCATGAAATGCACACAAGAAATGATTCTAATACTAAAATGACCTAAAGGCCTAGCATTGGACTAGTCTATTTTCAATAAATTCTCCGCTAGCGTTGGACTAGCGAAGAAACCAGAATTAACCACAACTAGAGTTGGACTAGTGTGGTGACGATACACATATAGAATAATAAAGCAAGTAAGTAAATAAAGCACAGGTTAAGGCATAGATTAAAGCAATAATCATGTAAAAGAAAATAATAGCACATAGGAGCACATAGCACACAAGCATGATATTCTAAATGTAGAGTCCTAGGGAAAGCAGATAAAACACATAAGCACATAGCACACATAACACACAAAACCCTAACTATTACACTGGAGAATAACCTAATTACAATCTAAAAATGAAAAAAAATAAAAGATATCCTATCTAACCTATCTATTACATTTTTTTATCTAAAATACATAGGCTTTTGGTAAGGGGATAAAATATAAACTATCTATTACATTAACTATCTAAATACAAAAATTTACTAAATAGAATATTACCTATCTATTAAATTTCTTCGAATAATTAAAAAAAATTAAATTCAAGTAAATAACATGACATAAATAAATAAATACTCACACATGAATAAAAAATAAACACAAAAAGATGCATAAAAAAACATATAGAAAAACACATAGGAGCACGTAGGAGCACATAAAGAGAAATAAAAAGGGTAATAGAGGTACCTCCCATTTGTAAACTCGGTACAAATTGCTAATAAAATGAACAAACATGTCAAGGTACCACTATTTAATAAATAAACCACTAATTAAATAATTTCATACAAATCACTATGAACATGCCACAAAGATTCAAACAATTATAGCAATAATAAACAAAATTAAAAAAAATAATAGTTAAATATTTAGGAAGAAAAATGAAAATTGTTTAAGTAAAAATAAATAAGTAAATAAATAAATAAAGTAAAATAAGGAAAATAAAAATAATAAAAGATAAAACACAACAATACATACTTAAAATTTTAGCACCCAAATAAGAATCATCAAAATAACTAAAAGAGAAATAAAGAAATTAATTCGAACATTAATTAGATAAAAAGACCAAATTTTGAAACATTAAAATAAAATAAAATATGAAAAGAAAAAAATTAAAAAAACTTGAGGAATTAATTAAATTCGTTTTTTTTAAATATTTCAAGGTTTTAGGTTGAGAGTGAACATTTTAGCAATATTTTTAGAGTAAAAATATAATTTACAACAAACAACAGGGTGAAATTACAATTTTAAACCCTAATTAAGGTAATAACATAGTTTACAACAAATTTAAAAGGTTAAAATATAATTTCCAGCAAGCACAATGCCAAAAATGAAAATTTCCAGCAATACTTAAGGCCAAGAATATAATTTCAGCAAAATCATTAAATAATACATAATTTACAGCAACATTTAAAGACAAAATTTCAAGTTCTAGCTACTTGGGGGGGGGGGCAAAAATATAAATTCCAGCAATATTCTAGGGCTAAAATAGAATTTACAGCAAAGCATACTGACAAAAATAAAATTTCAGCAAGGTTGGGGGGCAATAATGCAATTTTCAGCAATATTCTAGGGCCAAAACATAATTTTCAGCAAACATTCAAGGACTAAAAATATAATTTCAGCAAACATAAGGGACTAAATTACAGTTTTCAACAACATTCAAGGATAAAAATGTAATTTCAGCAGACATGAGGGACTAAAATCGCAATTTCTGAAAAGCTAAAGGGGGAAAATATAATTTCCAGCAAGTTTAAAACTAAATTGCAATTGTTCTGGACATAATTGAAAGGAACTACAAATTCTAGGGATTAACTTAAATAAATAAGGACTTAAATGAAGTAAACTAAAAGTATTGACTGGTATAATCAAACAATTAAAACTTAAGGGGGCAAAATATAAATATATATAATCTGATAAAAATAATAAAAATGATAACTAAAAAAATAACCAAAACTATGTCGTTTCAGGCCAAAACGACGTAGTTTTGGCTAAGACCTCTCTTTTTTTTTTTTACGATTTTCTTTTCTCTCTTTTTTCTTTTTCTTTTCTTCTTTCTTTTTTTCTTTCTTCCCTGCTTTCTTTCTTCCCAGAACTCTTCTGCTCTCTCGATCTCACTCTCTCCTCTCTCTCTCTCTCTCTCTCTCTCTCTCTCTCTCTCTGTTCTCTCTGTCCCTCTCGTCGGTTTCCCTCTCTCGATTCCACTTTCTTTCAGTCCGTCTCTCTCTCTCTCTCAGTTTCGTTCTTCCAATTACTCAAATACCATACACAAATCAAACAAGATTCTTATAATAACAACATAATATATCAATCAATTGAAGGAAATTCGGTGGATTTTACCTCTTTTGGCTGAGGTTGGAAATGCCGAGGGAGGTGAGCTGATTGCCGTTCCCTCCAAGCACTGGCGGTGAATTGGTGGTGGTGGTGGATGGCGCGATTGAAGGTGGTGTGACCTTCAGCCGATTGGTTGGATTCAGCGGTGGGGGGGGGGAAGGGTTGTTGTTGTTGTTTTTTTTTTTTTTATTTTGTGCAGGGGTGTGTGTGTGTTTTGCAGGGGTGTGTATGAACTGGTGTGATGTGTGTGTGGTTGTGAGTAAAATTGTGACTATAATGTGTGTTGTGTGCTTGAATGTGTGATTCTGGACGTTTGTGTGTGTGTTTTGCAGTGTTTGTGTGCGATGTTTGAGTGTTTGTGGCTGTGTGTCCGAGCGTGTATTTCTTGCAGTGTGTGTGAGTAGCCTGTGAATCTAATTTGTATGCCAAACGAGTGTGTGTGCTGCGAGTGAGATATGTGTGTGAAGTGTGTGTGCTCGTGTTGTAGGTGAAATGTGGTTTTGCTTAGGTGTGTTGTGAAGCTAGCTGGTGAAGTGTGATTGTCTGTGAAGGTGAATTTGGTGTGTTTGCTTTGCAGGCGTTGGTGAAGGTGTTGTGAGTGAGTTGAGAGCTGAGAGAAATGAGTTGTCTGAGTGAATGCAAGTTGAGAGTGATGATCAGTGTTGTTTCTGGTGAAGGAGAGGCAGTGAGGGAGGTGAGTGCTATGTGTGTTGTAAGAGGGAACGAGAGAGTGTTCTGTGTGTGCTGGTGAGTGTTTTTGTCGGCGTGAATTGAGAGTGCAGAGAGAGAGAGGTAGAGGGGAGTGAAAATGTCTGTGAATGTGTGCAGAGAAAGTAGAGTGAAAAGCAGGTGATGGAATTGTATTGCAGTTGTGTGTATGTGTGGTGAAGGTGAGTGTGTGAGTTTGTGTGTAGTCTGGCAGAGGGAGTGAGGGAGGTGAGTTGTGTGTGTGAGCTGGTGTATGTGTCCAGAGAGTTCAAGTCTGCAAGTGTCCTAGAGTGCAGGTCAGGTTGAGAGATTGGTGAGTGTTTTCGTTAAGTCATGATGGTGATTTTAGAAGGAAATTTGAGCAAAATCCTTCAAAATCTGATGAAGGGATTGCAAGTAGGGATGAGAGTGATGATTAGAGGGTGGAGTTGGTTTGATAGGTTAAGTAGAATTGGAGGTGTAGGTGACTAGAAGTATGGCCATAAGGCAGTTTTTTATGGCTTAAGCAGCCATGCTGCTGCTTTGCAGCCTGCTCCACCCCTTTTTTTTTTAGATATTGGTAAGGTACATAAAGAAAAATAAATGAAATAAAATAATAAAATCAAACAATATAAAATATGGACTCCTTTAGAATTAAAAATAAAATAAAAAATAAAATAAAATGAAACTAAAACTAAAACTAAATTTAAAATTCAGCATTAGTAGAAAAAGAAAATTCAATAATAATAAGAATTAAAATTTTAAAATTAATTCATCATTAAAAAACATATCATAGACAAAAAGATATCGTTTGAAATAAGTACCAAATAGTCTTAAAAAAATAGTAAATATTTTTTTTACATAAAATCTATAAAATATTTCACACAAAAATTCTTAAGTAAAGGTGCATTAAAAAACGTGACATAATATGATAAAAATTATGAAAATCACAAAAATACTAAATGGCTTTTAAAAATCACAAAAATTTTACACAAAATATATTATCTCATGAAACACATATACTAAAGTTTTCGCTCAAAATTTTTTAAGATTAACGCATTCGTGGGAAATGTGCCCTTAATAAATAAAAAGATAAAAATTAAATAAATACTAAACGACCTCTAAAAATTATGAGATTTTTGCAGAAAATTTATGAATATACAAAATGCATATATAAAATTTTTTCACTTGAAAATTCTTGTAAAAATAATGCATTTGAAAACGTGCCGTTGAATTAAAAAATACTAAAATTTTAAATAAATAATAAATGACTCCCGAAAATTATTAAAATCATAAATAATGATAAAAATAGTAAAATTATGTATTTAGGAAATAAAATAAAATAAACTAATATTTACATGGTGAAATTACTATTTTGCCCCTGATGCGACGAATCAATCACAACATGCACGAAAATTGTAATCGATCCCCGAAAAATAAATATACCCCCGAAATGAAGTAACACATATATTTTGACAAAAGGCATGTCAAATTTTGGTATCTACAACACAGAAATATCTTAGCGGACGTCCGCTTCTTTAAGCGGACGACGAAGCAGACGTTTGTTTTTTTCAAACCAAGTATTACGTCATATCAAAAAAAATTTTCACATTCAAACACTTTTTCACTTTTCCCAAAAAGTCAACAAAAAACAATCCAAATAATTTTTTCAAATAATCTTCAACAAACACTCCAAATAATCATATTCAAATGGAGCCAATGCTATCTGAACAAACCCATTATTACTTTTGATATTTAAATAAAACGTGTGCATTTGTTAAATCATCTAAGCAATATTCATTGTAACTTGGAACATAACCGTTTGTTTGGTTTTGTATTTTAGAAACATGTTTTATAACTCTTCAAATACATTTTTCAACCAACTTTTTTTCCCACAAAGACTATCGAGAAGAATTTTTAAAACTGCTACATTAATGTTTTCTAAAAACACCTCAAAAAACAAACTATCCAAATGAAAATATCATGGCACAATTTTCTCAAAATAGGAGTTGTAATTACACAGTGAAGTTGGTAAATGGGAAACTAATTAAGAATGCAAAAGTGACACAAGTTCATTTTGGAGTCTGAAATAGTGTTTTGAAAACTAAACCAAACCGATCGGTTTGATTAGTTGAATCGTGAACCAACCATGCCTCCGGTTAGGTTCTATATAAAAATCAGAAGAGTTCAAAAACTGTCGAAAACCAATTCAACTGTGTGAACTGGAAAAAATTCTATGAATCTTAAGCTGACGGTTTCTTTAATTTGTGATTTCCAAATTAATCTTTAAGTTTCATGTTAGTCATTTTTAAATTATTCTCTCTTCTTTTTCTTTATTTACTTTATCAATCATATTTAATAAACTTAATTTATTCTTATCTTTTAACTTTCTTTATTTCCTTTATAAATCATGTTTAATGAAATTAATTAATTCTTATCTTTTTAGTTTCTTTATTTCCTTTATAAATCATGTTTAATGTAATTAATTGATTTTTATTTTTTTTTAGTTTCTTTATTTTCCTCAATTTCCTTCAATCATGTATTGAAATTAACTGATTTTTACTTTTTAAATTTCTTATTTTCTTTATCAATCATGTTTAATGAAATTAATTGATTCTTACCTTTTTTAATTTGGCATCCAAATTCATTTCATTAAAGAAATCTCGGATTTACTTTTTCTTGTATCTCTCCTACTACGATTAGTCCTTTTATCTAAATTGTTTAATCATTCGTTTATGCCTAAAATGTTCCCCTAGTGAAAAGTTTCAATTGATATTTTATGTACGTCATTTGTTTAGATTTTTTGAATCATAGTTAAGTGTATGAATTCGAAAGTAAAATGAATAAATCATTATTCAATACCAAGCATATATGGCATCTTGAAAGTAAGTGGATTGAAAGTTATTTCATTTATTAAAAAACCAAAGATCAATTCAAATTATTAACATCATATTTTTTTCATGCAATATGTCAATTTCAATTATTATAGCATCACATATTCGCCATTTTTTTTATAGAGATATGATATACTAAAAGAAAATATCCTAATTGAACATAATGGATTAAATTATTATAGCATCACATATCCACCAATTTTTGAAAGATGTATGATATCCTAAAAGAAAATATCCTAAATTGAACATAATGGATTAAATTAAGAACCAACAAGAATATAGATTCACTTGTTAGTTTATTTTTTTAGATTATTATATGAAATTCAAACTAACTCACTTAATGGTTCAATACATCAAAAGTTTTTTTTTTTTTTTGGAGGTGCCTAAATCAAACTCAAGCTCTTTTAAGAAATTCTAAATCAAATTCCTCATTGATACAAAATTGCTAGAAGTTACCTCTCGTTAGGTTGTACCAACAAAATGTAAAAAATTAAAACTAAATAGAGCTAAATGAGTAGAGAATGTGAAACAAGTAACAAATAGGATTTAGTAATTTAGAATGTTTGTAGACACCAAATTTTGACACACCTTTTGTTAAAATATATGTGTGTGTTACTTTATTTAGGGGGTATTCTGATTTTCAGAGGCCAATTATAATTTTTGTGTACATTGTGTCTAATTTGTTACATCAAGGGCAAAATGGTAATTTTACCATGTAAATATTATTTTCTTGTATTTTTATTTCCTAAATATACAATTTTATTATTTTGTCATTATTTATAATTTTAATAATTTTTAGGAGTCATTTATTATTTATTTAAAATTTTACTATTTTAAACTTAATGACACGTTTCCCAATGCATTCTTTTTATGAGAATTTTTCAAATGAAATTTTTTTTATGCATATCTCATATATTCATGAATTTTCTGTATAAATTCCATGATTTTCAGAAATTTTTAATATTTATTTTAATGCTTTATTATTATTATTATTTGTTATTATTATTTTTCTATTAATCGCACATTTTAATGTTATGTTAATTTTTGAATTTTTGGGGTAAATTTTAGTTATTCATTTTTATAACTATAAATTTCAGTATTTTTCTTAGTGATTTTAGAGATCCCAATATCTTTTATTTTATTTTATTTCATTTTTGTTTTCCTTTATTTTCCTAAAAAAAAAAAAAACATTAGAGCAAGCTGCGTTTTGCAGCCTACTACTACTGTAGCAGTATGGTTGCTACCAGAACAGCCTCATGGCCATACTTCCAGCTACACCACATCACCAACTCCCCTCACCACTTTCATTTTCATTCACTAGATTTTAGGGGATTTGTTCATGATTTTTCTTGACTCACCATCCCCACCATTCTCCCTCACTTGGACCTAAAAAACCTGCACCTGTTTTTCCTCCATTCCCTTGGTTCCCTTCCTTCACTCACACAGAGCCAATTCACCTGCACTCTCAACTCACCCAAACTCACGACCTGCACTCTAAACTCCCTCACTCCCTCTGCTTCACCACTCTCACCAAAACCTTCACCTCACTGCATTTGCACACACACAGACGCAATTCACACAAAAAACACACAACCTCACAATTCGCACACACAAGCAACACACAAAACTCACAGATTGAACACACCTGCATCTTCACCACACAGACACACAATTCGCACATACAGACACACACAGACACACAATTCGCACACACAGATACACAATATTCACTCACAACTCACATACGCACACAACACAGCACACACACCAGTCACGCACAAAAATTTACTCCCTTCCCTTGTAATTCACAACACACCACACATATCACACACAATCAGTTCACTCACCCGACACACACACCACAATTGCATACACCTGCACACACAAACATACAATCCAGACAACCAAACATTCACAAAGAATTCATCGACACACACACCCATTCACACACCCCTGCACGCAAAAACACATCAGCCATATACACACACACACACTTACAAACACACGCACATCACCTGCACAAAAAAAAAAAAAAAAAGAGAAGCAACAACAACAACAATCAACACCAGTGGCGCCGGAGGCCTCCAAAATCACCCCCGAACCCACCGCCGGATCACTTCTTTTCTCTTGGTCCAGGTAAAAAATTTCTCAAACCCCTCTTTCATTTTGTACAATTAATAGATGCATTTTAGTGGACAATTAGGGATTTTAGACCAAGAGAGAGAGAGAGAGAGGGAAATCGACGAGAGAGACCTGTGAGAGAGAGAGGATCGGACGGAGAGAACAGAGAGGGGAAGCAGAGGGGAATCGGGGAGGAAGAAGAGAGAAGAATAGAAGAAAAGAAGAAAGAAAGAAAGAAAGAAAATAGAGAAAAAGAGAGAAAAAGAAAGAAAGAAAAAAAAAACAGAAAACCGGTAAAAAAAAAAATGTTTTAGTGAAACTACGTCGTTTTGGCGTAGTTTCACTCAAAACTACGTCGTTTTGATTAGTTAGTTTTTTAATTTATTTCTAATTAATAATAGGTATTTATTTTATAGTCCTTATGCTTTCATTAATGTTACTGTGGCCCTGAATATTTATGATTTATGCATTTAAGTTTCTATTTTTTATAGATTGACCCCCATAATTTTATTTTCTTTGCAATTAGGTCCCAATTAATTGCATTTAGGTCCCTCAACTTGTAGATAATTTTAAATTTGCCCCTATATTTTTCAATTTTCTATTTTTGACCCCCACATTTTTCGGTAATTAAATTTTGACTCCTATATTTTTCTGGAATTGCATTTTTACCCCTGATATTTATGGAAATTGCAATTTTACCTCCCAAGCTTGCTGTTATTGTATTTTAGGCTTTAAATGTTGCTGAAAATTGCATTTTTGTCCTTATACATTGTTGGAAATTCTATTTTTGCCCTAGGATATTGCTGAAATTTTGCATTTTAGCCCCTCAAGTAGCTAGAACTTGAATTTTAGCCTTGAATGTTTGCTGGAATTGTATTCTTTACTCCCCAAATTTGTTGGAATTATATATTTATTCTTAATAATTGCTGGAAATTTTATTTTTGGTATTATACTTGTTGGAAATTATATTTTTTGACCTTTAAATTCGTTGTAAATTATATTATTATTTTAACCATGGTTTGAAATTATAATTTTACCCTTTAGTTTGTTATAAATTACATTTTATTTTAAAATGTAGTCTAAATTTCCCTTTTTAATCCAAATCTTATAATATTTATTTTTATTTTTTAATATTTTATTTTTTTTAAAAAAATTTATCCAAATTAGTTAAGTCCTCAAAGCTTTAAATTATTTCTTTTCACATTTTTTACTTATTTATTTTATCAAATTTATAATTAATGTTCTAAAATTGGGTCTTGTTAGTCTAATTAATGTTCAAATTAGTTTCTTTATTTTCCTTTTAGTTATCTTAATAATCGTTATTTGGGGTTTTAAAAGTATGTATTATTGTATTGTATCTTCTATTATTATTATTTCCTTTTTTTTTGTTGTTTGGCTTTATTTATTTATTTACTTATTTATTTTTACTTAAACAAATTTTTATTTTTCTTCCTAAATAAATAATAATAATAATTATTATTATTTTCTTTCTCTTATTTTGTTTATTATTGCTATGATTGTTTGAATTATTGTGGTATGTTCATAGTGATCGGTAGGAAATTATTCAATTAGTAGTTTATTTATTTAAATAGTGGTATTTTTGACAAGTTTGTTCATTTTAGTAGCAATTTGTACCGGGTCTTCGAATAGGAGGTACCTCTATTACCTTTTTTATTATTCTTTATGTGCTTTTACGTGCTCCTATGTGTTTTTCTATGTGTTTTTATGTATCTTTGTACTTATAATTTTATCCATGTGCGAGTGTTTATTTATTTATGTCGTATTATTTACTCGAATTTAATTTTTGATTATTCAAAGAAATGTAATAGATAGATAATATATTCTATTTAGCAAAATTCTTTGTATTTAGATAGTTAATGTAATAGGTAGTTATAAAAAAAAAAAGATAGTTAATGTAATAGATAGTTTATGTTTTATCTATTTAATTAAAACCTATGTATTTTAGATAGAAAATGTAATAGATAGGTTAGATAGGATATCTTTTATTCTTTTTTTCTATTTTTAGATTGTAATTAGGTTATTCTCCGGTGTAATAGTTAGGGCTTTGTGTGCTATGTGTGCTATGTGCCTATGTGTTTTATTTGCTTTTCTTTAGGACTTTGCATCTAGAATATCATGCCTATGTGTTATGTGCTCCTATGTGCTATTATTTGCTTTTATGTGATTATTGCTTTAATACATGCTTTATTTATTTACTGGCCTTATTATTATATATGTGTATCGTCACCACACTAGTCCAACACTAGTTGTGGTTAATTCCGGTTTCTTCGCTAGTCCAACGCTAGCGGAGAACTTATAGAAAATGGGCTAGTCCAATGCTAAGCCTTTAGGTCATTTTAGCCTTAGGATCATTTTCGTGTGCATTTCATGACATTTCACACACATTTTATCTTTTTAAGCTTTTTCCCATTTTCTATGAATTTTTATATATACTTTATAACTTATTACTTATTTTAACATCTATTTGGTGTATAACATTTAGATTCCACTACACATAGAATTTTAGGTCATTTGTGTGATTTGACTAGAAATAGTCATCTTCTCACGTGGGAAGCGATGGCGTACATGTCGTTCTCCCCTCCGTGAGTAGAAACAGTTAGTCACGAGTCCGTTAGTCCCCCGTACCCGTTATGTTTGCATCCCCATTTTCTTTGTTCACTTACTATTTATATTACTATTTTCTTTTTCTTTTGCATATGCACTTTGCATCTACACTTGTAACTCCATCGAGGTCTATATCCGGATTTCGCAATTAATGCGATAATTCTGACCAAACCTCAGTGGAACATTTCGTCCCTTATCGATATCCATTTTAGGATTAGATTTGCATTCATATAGTTGCATCCAAATGTGATGAAGTCTTAGGGTTATATTAGGAAAATTTAGACTAAACCTCGCAACTAGTTTTGGCTAGGTTGAAAGGGTGCCTTGGGCGCGAGCCTTTGCCTTCCCTTTCTTCAACTGTGACTCCCGAACCTTTTTCTCTTGTTTTCAAAGACCTGGAGTCGTCTAAAAGGGTTTTCTTGTTTTTTCCTATATTTTTTCCAAAAATCATTTCCTTAAAAAATCATTCTTAATTTTCTTACCTTTTATAAAATATTTTCGGGTGACTTAGTACACCAAAACTCAATACCAAGTGGCGACTCCTTTTTCACTAAAAAACCCTTTTTAGACTCTATTTTCGGGCCCAAAAACCTTCGCATTTTCAAAGTTCCATTTTAGGGCCTTTTTCTTTTGTTTTCAAAATAAAGTATTTGTTTGTCACATTTTATCGAATTATCTTTTACAAAGCATTTTTCTAAAAATTATTTTTACAAAAATTTACACGCTTCTCTTTTTCCAATAAAATAAACACAACCACATTTAACACTTCTTTTTCTTTTTTCCAAACATCTAACACTCATTTATTATCCCTTCGAAAAATGGGGCGCGACAATGTTCAAGGTTGTAATTTAAAATATTTAAAAATATAATAATGCACTTTTGTGGTGATTTTTAAAGTATTTATTTTACCCAATGTCGCGCCCCATTTTTCGAAAGACGGAAAAAGATTTTTAGATTAGTGTGGAAAAGAGAGTTTTTGGAGTTTTTTTGTAAAAATAGTTTTTTTTGGAAAATGGTTTTTAATTTTTTAAAAAAATAAAGCAAAAAAAAAGAAAAGGGCCTAAATGGGACTTTAAAAATACGACGGTTTTGGGCCCGAAAATAGAGTCTAAAAAAGGGTTTTTTATAAAAACGGGAATCACCACTTGGTATTAAGTTTTGGTGTACCAAGTCACCAAAAACCGTTTTATTACAAAAGGTAAGAAAAATCAAGAATGGTTTCTTTGGAAAAACCGTTTTTGAGAAAAACGTAAGAAAACAAGAAAACCCTTTTAGACAACTCCAGGTTTTTGAAAACAAGAGAAAAAGGTTCGGGAGTCACAGTTGAAGAAAGGGAAGGCAAAGGTTTACACCTAAGGCACCCTTTCAACCTAGCCGAGGCTAGTTGAGAAATTTAGTCAAAATTTTCCTAAAATAACCCTAAAATTCTATCACATTTGGATGTGACTATATCAATGCAAATCTAGACCGAAAAATAGATATCGTTAAGGGACAAAATGTTCTATTGAGGTTTGATCGAGATTATCGCATTAATTGCTAAATCCAAATTTAGACCTCGATAGAGTCACAAGTGTAGATGTAAAATGGAATGCAAAAGAAAAGAAAATTAGTAATATAGATAGTAAGTGAACAAAGAAAGTAGGGATGCCATATAACGGGTACAAAGGACTAATAAACTCGTGACTAACTGTTCCTACTCACGAAGGGGGGAACGGCATGTTAAGCCACCATTTCCCACGTAAGTAGGTGACTATTTCTAGTCAAATCACACAAATGGCCTAAGATTCTATATGAAATGTAACCTAAATGTCATGTACTGAATATATGCAAAAATAGATGATAAGAATAATACTATAAAAAACCATGCAAAAATGGAAAAAGGCCTTAAAAAGAGAAAATGCGTGTGAAATGATATGAAATGCACACAAGAAGTGATCTAATGCTAAAATGACCTAAAGTCTAGCGTTGGACTAGCCCTTTCTAGGGATTCCCACTAATATTGGACTAGTGAAGAAACCGGAATTAATCACAACTAGCGTTGGACTAGTGTGGTGACGATAAACATATGTCATAATAAAACAAGTAAATAAATGAATAAATAAAAACATAGAGTAAAGCAATAATCATATAGAGGCACGTAATAGCATATAGAAGCACATAGCACATAAGCATGATATTCTAGATGCAAAGTCCTAGGGAAAGCGAGTAAAACACATAAGCACATAGCACACATAGCACACAAAAGCCCTAACTATTACACCGGAGAAAAACCTAATTACAATCTAAAATGGAAAAAGATAAGAGATGACCTATCTAACCTATCTATTACATTTTCTATCTAAAATACAAAAGCTTTTGTTAAATAGATGAAAATATAAACTATCTATTACATTAACTATCTAAATACAAAATTTTTGCTAAATAAAATATCACCTATATATTACATTTCTTTGAATAATTAAAGTTAAATTCAAATAAATAACATGACATAAATAAATAAATGCTCACACATGAATAAAAATAATAAACACAAAGAGATACATAAAAAAAAAACACATAGGAAACACATAGGAGTACGTAGGAGCATATAAAGAGACATTGAAAGGGTAATAGAGGTACCTCCCATTAGTAAATTCGGTACAAATACTAACAACATGAACAAATATATTAAGGTACCACTATTTAAAAAAATAAATCCTTAATTAAGTAATTTAATATTGATCAATATAACCATGCCACAAAGTTCAAAACAATTCTAGCAACAATAAACAAGAATTAATTAAAAAATAATAATAATAATTAAACATTTAGGAAGAAAATGAAGATTGTTTAATTAATTAAAAAATAATAATAATAAATAAAATAAAAATAAAAATAAATAAATTAATTAAAAATGCAATAATACCTAATTAAGCTTCTAGCACACAAAAAAAAATAACCAAAACAACTAAAAGAGAAACAAAGAAACTAATTTGAGCATTAATTAGATAAAAAGACCAAATTTTGAAACATTAATTATAAATTTAATAAAATAAAAATAAATATGAAAAGAAATAATTAAAAGCCTTGAGGACTTAATTGAATTTTTTTTTTGACAAAAATAAAAATTTTCCAATGTTTTGGGTTGAAAATGGAAATTTCGGCAACATTCTAGAGTAAAAATGTAATTAACAACAAACTAAATGGTAAAATTACAATTTCAAACCATACTTAAGGTAATAATATAATTTACAACAAATTTTAAGGCTAAAACATAATTACCAGCAAGCATAATGACAAAACTTAAATTTCCAGCAAGTTTAAAAGTCAAATATGTAAATTACAGCAAGCCAATGGGATAATACATAATTGACAGCAACATTTAAAGGCAAAAAAAATGCAATTTCAGCAAGCTTGGTGGGGCAAACATCAAATTTCCAGCAAGTTTAAAACCAAATATGTAAATTATAGCAAGCCAATGGGAAGAGATATAATTTCCAGCCATATTTAAAGGCCAAAATGCAATTTTCAGCAATTAGGGAGGGTTAAAATCAAATTTTTAGTAACATTTGAGGACCAAGAATGAAATTCCAGCAAACTTAAGAACTAAATTGCAAATTCCAGCAATATTCAAGGATAAAAATTAACTTTACAGCAACAATAAGCCCCAATTTGTAAATTCCAACAAGTATTAAACACCAATTTATAATTTTCGGCAACATCAAAGGTAAAATGTAACTTCTAGCAAGATTGGGAGGTACAAAAATAAATTCCAGCCACATTCATGGGCTAAAATGCAAGTTCTAGCCTACTCGGGGGGTGCAAAAATAAGTTCCAGTAACATTTGAGGGTAATAATGTAATTCTAGCAAAGTATAATGGCAAAAATAAAATTTCAGCAAGGTTGGGGGACAAGAATGCAATTTTCAGCAACATGAGGGACCAAATTTACAATTTCTAGCAATATTCAAGGGCTAAAATTGCAAGTTCTAGCTACTTGAGGAGTAAAATTGCAATTTCCAGAAATATCAAAGGGTAAAAGTGTAATTCTAGAAAAGTTTTGGGGTCAAATGTAATTTTATAGAAGGGGTCAACATATAATTTTATAAAAATATAGGGGTCAAAATATAATTTTAGAACAATATAGGGGTCAAAATGTAATTATATAAAAGTCAGGGGACCAAAATGCAATAATTAGAACCTAATTGAAAAGAAAATAAAATTATGGGAGTCAATCTACAAAAACCAAAAACTTAAATGCAAAAATCATAAATGCTTAGGGCCACAACAATATTAATAAAAGTCTAAGAACTATAAAATAAATACATATTATTAATTAAAATCAAATTAGATAACAAATCAATCAAAACGACGTAGTTTTGAGTGATTTTTTTTTTTTGGTCTTCAACCTGACTGCATGGCAGGCCATGTTCATAGCTGGCCGGCAGTGGCCAGAGACTCGCCAGAAAAAAATTCCGGTGGTCCAATCAAAACCAAACTTGCACCTCCACTTCGTTTTTCGCGTAGAATCCATTTCCGGCCTTGTTTTTGCCAGAAAGTGGACAGTAGTAGGCCAAAACGGCATTGGACAGCCAAGTTTCTTTCTCTTCATCACTATCCCCAAAAACTCAACAACGTGACATAAAAATTGTATAGAAAAACCCCTAATGACTAGTACAACAATGAATATGGCTGAAGAAACAACATGAAAATGTAAAAAAAGTGATATATTTGAAGACCCATTTCCTCGCTCTTTTTGGCATTTTTACGAACATCTGGTGAGCATATGCACAAGTAGCTTATATATATGTGATTTGCTTGTATTTCAAACCCAAATTTCAGCCAAACATAATCACAACAATAATATATATTGTAGCAGTAAAAATACGTAATAAACATAAAAAATAAATAAAATAAAAGAAAGAGAACTTACCCAAGCTTCAAGATGAGAGGTAATGGTAGCGATGGTGTTCTTTAAAACCAAAGAATTTGGCTTTACTCTCTAAGCTTCCCTAGTTCCTTGTGTGTGTGATGCGTGTGTTTTAATGGTGTGAAAGTGGGGGTGTTTATTCTAGTTATGTGTGAATATATGTGAGTGTGTGTCGGTGCATGGAGTGTGTGCAAGTGTAGTGAATTTGTTTTGATGTAAGTAGTGCTTGTAGTGTGTATATGGTGTGAGGTGTGGAGTGAAGGAGAGTGTGTGCAACGGTGTGAGAGTGTCGAGAGGGAGTGGAATGGAAGGAAGTGTGTGGGTGAGTTTTTTGATTGTATCTCAAAGTGTGAGAGTGCTAATAGGGAAGAAGAGAGAAGATAGAGTTTTTGTGATGATGATAGGGGAAGAAAAAAAATCCCAACTAATCCCCTAAAATTTGGTAAAAGGGAGGGTAAGTGTTGAGTGTGACTGATGGGGTTAGGGTGGTTGAAATGTATAGTGTTGCAGCCCTGCATGTAGCTGTAGCTGCAACAACAAGCTGCAAAAGTAGCTTGCTGCTGCTCTCTTTTTTATTTTTTTACTCTTTTTTTTATGGGAAGAAATTTTAATAAATGTCAAACATTATTAAAAAATATGAAATTTGTATGAAAAATCTATAAACTCATAAGCTTCATATATACAAAATTTTACACAAAAATCCTAACGATAAGGGCATATTTGAATATGTGTCATATGCAACACAAATTTTGAAAAGACACAAAAATATTAAACAATCTTTAAAAATTACAAAATTGTTATAGAAAATCTATAAATATATAAAGTGCACATATAAAATTTTTCACATGAAAATTATAATAAAAAAATACATTAGAATGCGTGCTGTACATGATAAAAATTATGAAACAATAAAAAAAATACTAAATGACCTTTAAAAATCATAAAAATTTTACAGAAAATCAATCATTACATAAAATGCACATACTAAAATTTTTACTCAGAAATTTTAACATTATTGCATTCTTGGGAGATGTGCCATTACTAGGCAAAAGAAGAAAAATTAAATAAATACCAAACGTCCTCTAAAAATTATGAAACTTTTACAGAAAATTTATGAATATACAAAATGCACATTCAAAATTTTTCACTTGAAAATTTTCATAAAAAGAGTGCATTGGAAAATGTGCCATTAAGTTAAAAAATACTAAAATTTTAAATAAATAATAAATGACCCCCAAAAATCATTAAAATTATAAATAATGATAAAAGCAGTAAAATTATGTATTTAAAAACTAAAATTAAATAAATAATATTTACATGGTGAAATTATTTTGCCCCTGATACGACTAATTAGACATAATTTACGAAAAATTTGCAATTTGCCCTCGAAAACTAAAAAGTATCCCCAAATGAAGTAAAATACATTTTTTTTTATAAAGGGTGTGTAAAAATTTGGTATCTACACCCGTATTATTTTTTTGAAATACAATTGCTTTTTTATAGGTATTATATATTTTATATTTGGAATGTCATTTTCTTTATTAATTTAATCTTTAGAAACACAAAATATTTCAGAAAGTTTTTAGCAAATATAATAGATTCGTTAACTTGTACATCTAAATATATTCCACCAAATAACGAGTTGACAATGAGGCACATCTTAGTTAGTAAGATACTTCACTTGAGATTTATAAGTCCCCGGTTAGAATCACCAATGGGGTAGATAGAGTCCCACTGTTGATATTCTTTGAAAAAGAAAAACCTAGTATATGTAGTGTTTAGTTATTAGATTATGCATAAAACTGTTAAAATTGCTAAAAAGTTCTTTCTTAGGTTTGTGAAGTATTTGGTTGCTAAGTTGTAGCTAATCGATTTTTTTATTCTTCAGTCTATGAGAAGTAAACAATAGTAGATATATTTGTCATATTTACCCATAAGATTTATTTTATTTTACATTTTAGCTTCCTTGTTTTTATTTGAAATGAAAAAAAATTAAACAAAATCAGGATCTAAGTTCAATAGTTAAAATTTTTTATTCTTAAAAAAAAATCATTACACCACGATCAGACCATGAATCGGACACTCTTCTGGTTCAGTGGCCAATTCGAGTTTAAAAACACTAGTCTCAAATTGATAATTAAAGAGTTTTATTGCTATCATGATAAAAAAATGAAAATTAAAATGCATAAGTGAATTTTTGTAAATAAATAACTTCTGATTGTAAGTTTTATTACTTCCATGAGTACAAAAAAGCTTTACACTTTATTGGCATATTTCATTTGTTATTCTTACAATTATTGATTGCAGTCATAAAGAAACCTTTTTTAAACACAAATAAGCCACTAGGACATGAAAAATATCAACCGAATGCATAATCACGTTTACATCTCGGTCATCAGCTAGATAAACATGCTGAACATTGGAGGTTTCTTATTTATAAGAAAATCAACTAAATGTACAATGGGAAAAATATTTTTTATTTATAAGAAAGTCTGCTAAAGGTACAAAGGGAAAAATAATTTTCATCTTATCTTCTTGATTGTAAAAGATTCTCAGAATTGATGATGGTCATATAAAGTTTTGGTATTTCTTTATAAGTGTTTTAGCTGTTTCTTCCCACCTGTTTCCATTCCTAAAGTGATCTTTTTTTTTTTTTTTAAACTGTGGAATCACCCCAAATAAGCTCTCATTCAACTTGTTAAATTCATTGATTAAATTTTATTTGATATTGGATTAACATTTTTACACTAAATTATCATTTTTACCTGTATTAGAAAATATAGTTTAATGCGTATAATCTCTATAAACCCAATTTGGAACTCTTTAATGCATGGTTATTAAACTGACCCATTTCGGTGGTTTAACCATCAACCTAGTGAACCAGAACCTTAATTGGGTTGGCTCCCTAATCTGACCAAACAAGAAAGTAATCCAACAGGTATTTGAAACCCAGAAGTTCAACTAGCAAACTCAGAAACTGAGTTGTTTTTCAAGAAATCCATTAAGTCAAGAAAATTTTGTATAATTTATAAATTTCCTGAATTTTGATTCTAACAACTTCAAGCATGGTAACAAACAACTTTACCACTAGGCTATGTTATTTGTGTTACTATTGTTTTATTTTGTATATCCATTTTTAAATATTATTCTGATTATAATTTATATCAAATAACCAGATATATTATATTGGTTTTGAAGAATATTATTTTAGTGACTTAACGATCAAACCACCTCACTCACTAGTTGAATGAGTTACCGGTACCTTACCAATGTTCACTAAGTTCATGTCTAAGTTGAGTTTAATAACTATGTTTTTTTTGTGTGTGGCATGATTTTAGACCCATAAAAAGGAGTTATTATTATTGGACTCAAGCCTCACAATTTGTCCCCTTTCCATTTTTTGCAAGTTTAACATGGTATAACTTTTCAGCATTATAATGTAACTATACAAAATTATGGTATAATCATTTTTTACGCGAAACGATGATATTTTTTAGGCCTATTTTTATTTTTGTTGGTTCAATATCGTCTATTAATTTTTGGACTTTAGATCTGGCCCATGAATTGTGAGAAATGACACTTGTGAGATTCCTTGGCCATTATTGTTGTTGATATTTTTTTTGAGGCCCCTTTGGACATTATTGTCGTTGTCGTCAGCCTCTTTACATTATTATTGTGTTGGTTTAGATACTCAATATACCATATTAGTTTTACAAAATAATACTTTAATGACTCAAGGTTAAACCACCCCACTCACCCCAGTTCATGTCTAGGTTGAGTTTGATGACTTTGTTTTTATCTGTATATGATTTTAGACATATAAAAAGAAGTTATTAATGTTGTTGTTGTTGTTTTGATCATCATCATCATATCATCATAATCATTAGAGAAAGAGTGAGGAGCTGGTGTAACATTTTTGTTGCTTGTCGAAAATACCCTCATGGTAAGAGTATATTAATTTCATTAGCTTTTCTCATTCCACATCACAAATAGCTCCCACAACTTTTTCTATCCTTTTGTGTTTTTTTTTTTCCCAAAATTTCATACGCGTAGGGTATGCCTTCCGCACTCATATTAAAAACAACTATTATTAAACTCGTAGATTGCACACGTAATCCATCTATTAAGGAATAATATCTCAGATTAGTTTCTTCTATTGAAAGTTCAATGCCCAAATTAAATTAAATCTAATAATAATCTTTTTATGTAGTTTTATAGTATATTTGACAATTATTTATTTATGTTATGAAATACATTGGAGTAGAAGTGCCTTCCCTTGTTCCCCACCCTGCCTAAAAAATTCACTCTCACTCTTGTCACTACTGTGCATTGTCTATGAGTATACAAAATTGTGACAAGTAATAAAGTGATGAGTAGAGTATCGCTCCCACGAAAATTAGTTATTAACCATTTATCAATTATTTTTCATTTGTCCAAGGCTTCAAATAAAATTGGAGAAAAGTAAAACTAATCTCTGTACTAAAACTAATTTAATAAAATTTGAATAGGAGAAACAAATCTTAAGGGAAATCAACATCCCACAAGTATTAGGAATTAGCACTCAATCACAACCAATTTAATTTATTAGTCTATGAATTACTAATGTTTTGTTATGATTTGAGTTACCCAATAGCATCAGTTAAACTCTCTTGATCATTTAATTGACTAAATATTAACTTAATCAATTGCAAAACAAATTAATCCACTCTCATACAATTAACATATTATCAATCAATCTAATAAAGCGTAACCACACTCATAAGAATTTGTAACTACTTATTACAATCTCTTGTTAACAAGCAATTAGATTGATGTTTGTAGATTTATTATATTATCAGCTCTTAATGCATAACATAACATAATTGATAATCATGGTGGCCAATCATGATTAAGCATTAAGAATAACAAATATCATACAAAAGAAAAAAAGAAGCAAAGTTCATATATGAATTAAAAGAAAATCATGTGTAGAGCATACTCACATTTGAAGAATCCAAAACACAACATCTAATTGACCTAAAAGAGTTCATAAAGAAAAGAAAGAGAATACGAATAAAAATTCTCAATCTTGATTCTCCTCTTGGACTCTCCTTAATGACCCTTGCATTGTAGAGTGTTTTTGAGGGTTTCCATCTCCTCTCTTGTTGACTTCTCATGATATCCTTATGTAAGGATCATTGTGCCTCCAGAAAATGAGATGTTATAATTGTAATAGGAGAGAACTCGTTAAAAATTCATTTTAGCCCTAATAGCCTCATTTTGATCGAATAGCTGTCTCACTTGAACCAAAAAGTTCTAGTCTTAATACAATTCTTATTCTTTCCTTGGCATGTTTCACTCTCAATTGATTTCATTGACTTTTATCTGCAAAATAACACAAATTAGCTCCATTCTCAGAAGATCGACTATATCAATAAAAAATTTAAAAATACCTAAATTGTAAATTTAATAATCACAAAACCACTCACCAATGACATGTAATTTGGACACACATCAGTCACTCACTCACTTACCCATCTTAAATCACATCCCCCATTTTAGCCCTATGCAACAAATGTGCCCTGTTGAATTTTATTTTTCTACTTGTTGTTAAGTATTTTTTTACAAGCACACATTTAAGTGAAATATTAAAAAATAAGAAAATTTCAATCCAAAATTAATATAAAATTAAGAATATAAAAATTACAAATTACAATACAAAAATAAGAGGGCATTGAAAGTTCAAGCTACATAAATAAAATAACTATTTTATCTTCATAAAATATATAATACACACTTTTATATACGAATATGTAATAAAGAAAATAATGACAATATATATTTATATATGTATGTATGTACATGTATGTATGCATGTGTGAGTGCGCGCGAGTGTGTACATGTATGGAACTCTTTCCCTACCTATTCAATAATAATAATATATAGTTTCTTTAATCTCTAAAAAGGGGAAGAAATAAGATAAGGAGAGATTTTAGAGAACTATGAGAATATTTCTTCTTAATTAAATTGTTTATTTTATTATATTAATGTACAAATCTTAAAAAGCTAAAAACGAGGAGAGTCTATACGTCAGGTTTGATAGTGAATACCACTTTGGTTTTGTTTTTGTGTACACAGACCCTACTGTCTTGCCAAAATTGTTCCATCATAAAACTCCATTCTTTTTTTTTTAAAAAAATTATTTTTTAGAGGACACTAAGGGGAGAAAATGCGAACAAAAAAAGAGTTTGAGGGTCGAATTAGTAATGTTTCTTACAAGTAGAGAGTGTTGGGGACGTGGCACTGCATGCTCCATCCATGTCCTCAATCTGTTTCTTTTTGTCCTATTTGGGACATTTCTTTCTTCCAAAGCCCCAGTTACACCCAATCTGGGTTCACATGGTAATGAGGGAACAGTTACTATGTACTGCCCATTGCCTTCCCTTCAATCACTCAGCAAGGGAAAAAAATAATTATGGATGAATTGATTCTACAAAGAAAGGCATCGCATTCCTTTCCCTATTCAGTTCCTTTTTCATGACTTTTACTCTTTTTGCACTTCGATAGGACGTAATGACATAATGACATTAATTTTGTTGGTCCTAATTTCGAAATAGAAAAGGTGTTTCCCAAGCCCCCGGTTGGGTTTTGTTGTTTGGGGGGGGGGGGGGGGGGGTGGGATTTATGAGGGGAGGAAGGATGAAGGATGAAGAATAATTTGCATCTACTGCGCTTAAATTAGCAAAGAGGGATGGATTACACCCTTATTTAATTACAGTAAAAAAAATTAAATTTTAGATTAACTTCTTAGGCAGGTTTAATTAATGCTTGTTTGACTAGATTATGAATTTTGATCTTATTTTTAGATGGATCAAATCTACGACCTCACCTGTGAATCATGTAGTTTAAGAGAATACCACATAAGTATCGTAATGCATGCTAATGTAAAAAAATAATATAAGAATATTCATGTGCTTTTATTTTGAACCATAAGATTCACAGTTGAGGCAGTACACCAGGCCCATACAAGACTTTTCCGGCTTGCCTGGCTAAAATATTTCAATTCGTGTAACAATACATAAATCCTATCTATTTATTTATCCATCTGTCTATTCCCAATATAAAAGTACGATGAGCTTTAAAATATTAACATAATTTGGTCATAGTTTTTTTATTCCAAATCTAACCTTCTCAATAAATGCATACAATGTATGAATACATATATAGCTTCTACTCCTTCCGTCCCATTTGAATAAACTTGTTTTCCTTTTTCATCCGTTCCAAATTATAGTCTACTTTTCAATTGAAGAATGTAATTAATTTTCAACTTCTTTAAAATGTTCCTATTTAATTACTTTGTTAAAATGAGAGTGCATAGCAAATCGTGCATTAACATATCAAATAGAATTAATTTGACTTATGGTACAATTTTATATTTGTATTTAATGTAAATGTTTAATGATAAATATAAGAGTATTTTAAGAACATCATAGATTAATTCATTCTTTTAATAAAATTAACTAATTTTTTCTTAAACTGTGTGAAGAAACCTGTAAGCCTATCAAAATGGGACGGAGGGAGTATTTAATAATTACCATGATTTTTAAAAAATTAAGTTTATTGCACTGAATTATTGTTCCTCGATATTATCCATTTCTTTTCTTAATTTTTAATCTATTTGAAATAAAAGTTTGGTGATTAATTAATTTTTTTTCATGCCATACATCTGTTAGTTCTACAAAAGAAGAATCAATATGAAGACACGAAGTTACTTGTTTGACCATACCACACGGTCAAATACATAGTAGTAGCAATCTACTCGCATGATAAACTGGTCATAACTTTTGAGTGCAAAATCAAAATTCGGCGGTTCAATTCTCCATAGACGTCGTACAATGATAAGTTGAGGAATCTGAGGACAAGTCTTGCTCTGAGGAAAACTGCAAAACAGAGAAATAGGTATGAATTCAATTTTAGTAAATTCCACTCATGTTGAAGACTGATAATTGACGTGAAGTATTGGGACACAGAAAAGTGCAGCAGCACATAATTTATCAAGCAAACAATTGCTAAATAATATTGTTTTTGCCATGGTGGGATCTTCATGATCAAATATTTACATTTTCATTGGAAGCTATACAGCAACTAATTACAGTTTTTTCAACAGAAACACGATCACGATTGCCTTAGTGAATAGGAAATGAGATGGATCGTGAAAGAGAAACCAGGAAAGATGGAAGGGATTGATAATTTGGTGGTCTTGTTCCTTCTCCAACCAAATTTCAGTTGTAACTTGTTACAGCCATATCTTGGAATCACTATACAAACATCACTTTGCTTGCAACAGAGAAATTCCGAGTTCCTGACCTGAGCAAAAACAAAGATTCAACAAACAATAAAGTAATATATACAAGTAACAATTTAAACATCAAGAAAATCAAAAGAGAACCAAAAGAAGTAAAACGTGAATTTTAGAATGTTGAAACTCACCTGCTTATGAAGCTGATTGAGTACAAGCTCAATCAATTATGATTTCCGGTATATGAGAAATTTTGGACCACTGAGAGTTGGAGTCATGGTTCAAAGACTCGGCCGAGTCGGCGACGACTCGACCGAGTCAGAACCTGATCGGAGCAAGCCGGTCCGATACCGTGCCGGTACCACTCGGAGACGACGGAATAGCAAAGAAATCGGCCAATCTCGGTCATCTCGGACCGAATTAGAACCGAGTCGGTGCGAATCAGCCAATTCGAAACCGAATCGGACGATTCAAATCGAAGTATGAACTACTCATATTTCAAAGCAATAAGACAGATACAATACTTACCTGACTTCTGGTGGCTTGGTACGACTCATTTGCCGACGATTGGGGTTTATTTGCCAGCAGTTGGGGTGTCTGATTTGGGGGGTTTTTTTTTTATGTTTATGGCTTTTATTTGTTTGGATTTTGATGAGATGGTGGTGGAGGTTGAGTAGAGTTATGTGGTGGTGATGTTGAGGCAAGCGACAGGTTGAGGGTCTGAGGGATTGACCGGAGAAGATGATGGCTTCTCTTCCTTTTTTTTTTTTTTGGTTGTTGTTGTTGCGCGTTTTTGGAATAAAACTCCAAAAACGCGTAGCATCTTTTTACTCCAAAAACGCGCAGCATTTTCATCTTCCGTTTTTTGTTTTTTTTTTGTTTTTGTTGCTGCGCGTTTTTGGAATAAAACTCCAAAAACACACAGCATTTTTTCACTCCAAAAACGTGCAGCTTTTTTTTTTTTTTTTTAATAATGCAACTGCCCCCCACGTGCAATGCATTGAGTAGATATTTTTTTTTTTACGAAGGCTTTTTTTTTTAATATTGCAAACACTACCTATGTGCAATCCGTTTCCCTTTTTTTGAATAAAACGCGCATGCCTTTTTTTTTTTTTTTTAACATAATGCAGGTATTGCCCACGTGTAATGCATCCCTTTTTTATATGTTGAACGTGCAATGCATTTCCTATTTTTTAATCACATTTTATATCAGATTCAGTCTATTTAAAGACCAAGTCCCATAGACTAGACATCAAGTTTCTTTTCTCGGTAAGCCATAGATACCAAACTTCCCGACAGGCAGCTCTTTTGAAATCAATTTTGTCACCCTTAAGCAAAATTTCAAATTAGTTTTCTTTTTACTTTATTTGTTAATAGGGTTTTTTAGGTAAATATGGTTTTTTGTTTTTATAATGTTTTATTTTTTACATATTCTTCATATGTATATATATTATTGTTATGGTATATATATATATATATATATATATATATATATTATATTCTAGATTTGTATATGTATATATATGTGCATATATATATATATTGTTGTTGTTATAATACACACACATGTACATACATATATTATTCTTGATATGTATATATATTATTGTAGTAATACACACGCACATAATATATTATTGTTTAAATTTTAGTAAAAATATTCTTTAAAAAATTGGACTAATGATTATACAAATAAGTTAATATGTAAATAAGATTTGCAAGTTACTAACATAATCTAAATAATTATTTTTCTTCTTGTCAAATTCCAACTCATTACTTGTAGTACTTTTTGACGCATTACTGATACTAACCATTTATGATGGCCTATGTAACAGGTGAAATGACAAAGAATATTGGTTGGGAATATGGTACACCTGTAGGTGTAAATAGAAAAGTTGTGAGATGTAATTATTGCGAGATATAATTATTGACATGTATGAACATTCAAAATAATATTTGACCTTTTTCTAATTCTTTGCATTTTGTTTAATGTGATTCCTTTTTAAAGACGTAGATTATTTTTTTATATCGATAAAAATGGTACATTTTAGAGATTTTATTTATTTATTTTTTGATTATTTTTGTTTAGCATACTTTTATTCATATTTTGAATGATTATTTGTAGTTTTTAGAATAAAAATTGATTCAAATTGTGCGTTTCACTAAGACCGCGACTGATACACCGAATCCGATGTGGAACGGTACGCACCGCGACCGCAACCGCAACTGCGACATTAAACCATGGTTGGAGTTGCTTCTCTGGCTGCAACTATCTTTTAACAGAGGACAATACGAAACCACAATTTTCCTCAATTTGATCATCTGTCCCATGGCCTCCACGGAAGCTAGCTGATATAGCTTTTCACAATTGGACAGCCTTAGAGCTTCAAGAAACGAAAGGTTCCCAAACCAATTTGGCAAAGTTTCTACTCCAAAACTCCGAATATTTAATTGTGTCAAGAAGGGGAGGTACTGAATCTGATCAGGCAGAGAATCCCAGTAAGGCCACCCGATCAATTCTAGTTCGTGAATGGATGAAAGATATTGCTCATTGCCACTGAAAATGGTTTGAAATGCGTCAAACTCTAAGAAGCCACCTATAGCCAATTGCCTTAGCCTGCTCAAACCACCCAAACCTTTGGGCATTGTACTCAGTTTTGGACAGTGTATTAGACTTAGTCTAGTGAGAGAAGGCAACTTTTGCAAATCCAGTGGAAAAGCTATGAGCTCATTGCAAAAACGTACCGACAGAGACTCAAGAGATGTGCAGAACTGAAATGCTTCTCCTGGGATGCTTGTCAAGCTATGAAAACCAGCAAAGTCACACTGACGAAGAGAACAAAGGCCTTGGCCTTCTGGTGCTGGTATAGACACGAGACTGTCATGTCACAGCCGTTTATTGTTAAAATCTCAAGTGACTAAAGGCTGCGTAGATCTTTTGGCAACTCAATCAGGCTCACGCAATGCTCAATCACTAATATCCTCAGAGATTTGGCCCAACCCGACAAGGTTGAAACAATATTTGTCAGGTTTGAACAATAACCCAAATTAATGCATGCAAGCTTTGGATTGTGTTGAAACAGACTATCCGGAAGACAAATGGGATCTGATAAACCAAGTATTTTAATGTTGACAAGAGTGTAGACATTGCAGCATATGCTTGACAGTGCCAAGATGCTATTATTGCCAAATACCTCTAAACTTGTAAGACACGGGAAATTACTTGGTTTAGTCCTCAAATGTTGGCAGTTTATGATAGTCAAGTCTTGAAGCTGAGGAAACAAACTCACTTGCTTCTGCTGTACTTGAAGATGGCATCATTGAGACGTCCATCCATTCTACCAAGTTAGGCATTTCCTCCAGAATGAGATTTCCTAGTGCTGGAAAACAGATTGCCATGCCTTGAGCAATGCTTGTACTGCACCTTGATCCATTATAATATCCAGTCCCATAAGTTGAACGGCCTACAGTTGTTACATTATTAAGTCCTTGCAGTATGAGATGCCAGAGAAGTGGCAGTTGCCCGAGCATTGGGATTTCTTTACATCTTTTACAATGGATAGTTGCACCTCTACCAAATTTTCAAGTGCTAACCACCCATTATCGGTGGTTGCAGCCATTTTCATAGCCCATAAAGGAAACTCATTACCCATGAAATTTTCTATTTTCAAGCTTCTCAAATTTGGATGAGGTCGGAGGCCTTCAAGTATATTTTCATCCTGGTTTTCGCCTTGTCTGTCCTTTCCCAGTAAAATTCGAGCTGATACATATTTGGCTTCCCACATAAATTTGCACTTTTAGCTTCTTCTGTGGTTTTCAAAAGTTCTAGATTGCAAGTTCTAGATTGCGTATCTTCAACACACCCCCAAGGTAATTCAAGCAACCCAGCTCGCTAATTCTGCAACCATTATCTTGACATATATTAAAGCAGGACAATGCCTGATGATCAGTCAATTGTCTTATCCCAAAAGGCATTCGAAATCCTTTAGGAAAATCAAAGAATCAAAGTGAAGGTGTCTCAAACTTGATGGTCCCAAATCAAATAAATGAATAAAACCTACAAGAATTTAGACAAAAACACAAAGAAAATAATGGAGAAAAATCTTTCTTATTGATAACGTAAAAGAGGCTGTGGAAATCTTCTGAAAAAAAAACGAAACCAAAAAGCTACAAACATAAAGCCACCCAATTCATGACGTTTATCACTTGCGGCACAAAACTAAAACCTAAACTAGTACTACTAGGATATAATCACAAGCACACTATCACCAATACACCCATCTATGTTAACCAATTAAACTAGGACACATGGCATCTAACTAAAACAAATGACTAAAATAATATAAGGCTTGGTTTATTAATTTTTCAACCATGCCTCCCTTAAACCAAGCTCCTCAAATGTGGATATGCCTAACGTCTTCTTCAACTTCAAGAATGTGTTCGTCTTCAAAGCCTTTGTGAAAATATTTGCTACTTGCTCCTCAATTCTGCAGTAGTCAATGTCAATCTCCTTCTCACGAACTAACTCACGTATGAAGTGGTATTTGATGTCAATGTGCTTACTATGCCCATGGAGAACTGGATTCTTGGACAACTTAATTGCTGACTTACTATAAGAAAAAATCTTAGTAGGGCCATTTTGCTATCACAAAGAATCTTAGTAGGACCATCTTGCTTGTGTTGTAGAACACCAAGCATCCTCCTCAATCACAATTCTTGAGTAGCACTATTAGCTGCAGCAATATATTCTACCTCTGCAGTGGACAAAGCTATCACATGTTGCTTCCAAACCAATAAAAAATGCATAACCTGAAATACTTTTTCTTTTAACTATATCACCAACCCAATCACTTCTGTATAACCATAAAGCTCAATGGGATCACTACAAGAATAAAAAATACCATCTCCCTGAGTACCTCTGATGTATCTCAAGATCCTCTTCGCTGCCTGCAAGTGAGACTGACATGGATTCTCCATAAATCTACTAATCAAACCAACACTAAAATTAATATCTGGCCTCATAGAAGTCAAATATCTCAAGCTCCCTACCAAACTCTTGAAGCATGTGGGATTTACATATTCACTAGTGCCCTCCTTAGTCAAGTTCAATTTTTCTTCGGCAGGTGTCAAAATTGATTTAGCTCCATCCATCTTGAACTTCTTCAAAATATCACGTGCACATTTCTTTTGAGAAATAAAAATACCATGATCAAATTGAAAAACCTCAATACCAAGGAAATAGGACATCAGCCCAATATTTGTCATCTCATACTACTTAATCATGACCTCCCTAAATTCAACAATCATTTTAGGATTATTGCCTGTAAAAGTTAAATCATCTACACACAAGCACACAATTAATACATCACCAGGCGCAGAGAATTTAACATACAACGTATGCTCATATGGGCACCTAAAAAATCCACGAGAAATAACATAAGAATCAATTCTCATATACCAAGCCCTTGGGACATGTTTCAAACCATACAAAGCTCTATTCAACTTATACACCTTATCTTCTTGGCCTTTTCTAATATAACCTTCAGACTGTTCAAAATAAACCTCCTCTTCAAGCACTCCATTAAAAAAGGTAGACTTAATATCCATTTGATGAATTTTTCATTTAGTTTGGGCAGCAAGAGAAATTATCAAACAAACAGCGTCAAGTCTAGCAACAAGTGCAAATACCAGAAAATAATCAATACCAAGCTTCTGCTTGTATCCCTTAGCAACCAACTCTGGTTTGAATCTCTCTACTTCTCCATTGGGCTTGTACTTCCTCTTGTAGATCCATTTCACTCCAATGGCCTTTTTACCCGTTGGAAGAGAAGTAAGCTCCCATGTACTATTTTTTTCAATGGCATGAATTTCTTCATCCATTGCTTTCACCCAATGATCATCTAGGGGCAGCCTCTTTATAAACAATGGGGTCACAATCTACAAACAAAACAAAATTAACCAGTTCTTCATCAGAAGAAATATTATCAGGAGTAACAACATAATCCTACAAATGAGCAGGCAACTTGTCTGTGACGCTGTGGATGACCCATTAACTTAGTTTGTGATCCCTGAGTAACAAGCACTTGCTGAAAATTAACATCTTCATCCTTCCTGTCAAAATTTAAAGTTAAATCTGCATCATTGGGATCCTCTTTACTCCAATCCCAAACATCTCTGTCGTCAAAAGTCATATCCCTATTAACAATTATTTTTTCTAAAATAGGATTAAATAATTTGTAAGCTCGGGACACTTTATTGTAGCCAATGAATACACATTTTTCTCTTATATCATCAAGTTTCTTTCTCAGCTAATTAGAAAATGTGAATAAGCAATACATCCAAATACTTTGAGATGGCCAACAAATGGCCTCCTACCACTCCAAGCTTCTTTAGGGGTTCTATCAGTAAGGCTTCTCGTGGGGCACTTGTTTAATAAATAAATAGCACAAGCAACTACCTCTACCCAAAAGGACTTTGGCATATTTTTCAACTTCAACATGCATCTCACCATATTAATAATTGTTCTATTTTTTCTTTCTGCAACCCCATTTTTTTGTGGAGTGTACTTGACTGTCAACTGATGATAAATATCATTTTTCTCAAGAAAATCATCATAAGCAATATATTCTTGACCCCTATCTGTTCTCAATATTTTTATTTGAAACCCATTTTGCTTCTCAACAAAAATTTTGAATTTTTTAAAAGTGTCATAGGCATCAGATTTTTCCTTTAAAAAGTAAACCCAAGCTTTCCTACTGAAATCATCAATAAATGTAATAGAATACTTGAACCACCATTAGAAGGGACCTCCATAGTACACAAGTCTGAATGGATGATCTCCAATAGTCTTCTTGCTCTCCATGATTTACTTGTCTGAAAAGCTTTCCTGTGCTTCTTGGCCAAAACACACATATCATAAACTTTGCCAGGACAATTGATATCAGGTAGCCCATAAACCATCCTTTTATTAGCCAAAAGTCTCAAACTACCAAAATTTAAATGACCAAACCGCATATGTCACATAAAAATGGTATAAACAGTTGCACACGGTGTAAATTCCTAGCACTGTGCATATTTCAGAAAAAGGAATTTTTTACTCATCAATTAAGTTAATCACTCACAATGATTGTCGTTAACGATTTTTGGGTAAGGGGTGCTGGTAATCAAAGTTTTTCAAATTTTTATGTTGCCCATTGAACAATTTTTTGTGTCATTACTAATCAAGCTTTTAAAAGCGCAATGTTTTGATAATTTTTTTATTAGTGATAATGTTATTTTAGATTTTTGCAGTGACATTTTTGCCATTTTAGCCTAATTCCACATTCCAATATTTTTCAAAATAAATTTGTGAACTTTTAAAAAAAAAAAGAAGTGAAGTTTCAGCCTTGTTTTCCACAAAACAAGAACCTATCTCCCCTTTTGTTTTTTAAGTTTATGACTTCTAAAATATTATTTAAGGGCAAAACTAGGAAAAAGTGGCAAAAATATACATGTAGATTGTTGGCCCTTGGTGCAACCTAAGAGGCAGTGAATTAGGTTGTTCAAAAACTAGTATAATTATGCTCAAATAATAACCCAATTCAATTAGACAATTTTTGCCTAAGTGACTGCACACTTAGCAATAATGATAAACAAATAATATGACAAGTAATCAATATAAAGAACAATAAAGTAAAAGAGAGAAAGAGACAAAACCGATTGATAGTGGTTTGGTGTCAAGCTCAACACTTACGTCCACTCCCAAGTTGCTTAATTTGGAGTTTGAATCCACTAATGCTTCTTCACAAGTTGGTGAAGCAAACCAACATGTACAATGTAGGGATCACTCTTTGCCCATCCTAGCACTCTCTAGTTGAGCCAAAGAGTTTTACAATTCACTCAATCAACCCTCACAAAGCTACACTTGAATGCTACCACTCACACTTTGATGAACACATAATTACCCAACTAACTACCTCACAAGCTATCACAAGTACACTAAAAGGAAAGAGTATTTTACACTAAAATCACTCTTGAAAGCTTGTAATAAATCTAGGTAAAGTTCTTCATCAATTCTATACAAATTAGTATTTTTAAGGTTGAGAAATGGGATTGAAACAAGCTCCAACGGTCACAAACTGTGAAATTGAAGTTTGCTAAAAAACTAGCCGTTATGCGCGATAGGACGTTCGAACGGGCGTCTTAAAGGGTGTCTGTCGCACTCCATTTTTTTTGAAAGATGGAAAAAAGATGTTTAATTAGTGTAGAAAAGAGAGTAGGTTTTTGTAAAAATGATTTTATTTTTTGAAAAAAAAAGAGAAAAGGGCCTAAAATGGGACTTTGCAAATTGCGACGATTTTGAGCCCAAAAATAGAGTCTAAAAAGGGTTTTTATAAAAACAAGAGTCGCCACTTGGTATTGAGTTTTGGTGTACCAAGTCATCAGAAAATATTTTATTACAAAAGGTAAGAAAAATCAAGAATGATTTCTTTGGAAAACGTTTTTGAGAAAAACGTAAAAAAAAAAAAGAAGAGAAAATCCTTTTAGACAAACTTCAGGTCTTTGAAAAACAAGAGAAAAAGGTTCGGGAGTCACAGTTGAAGAAAGGGAATATAAAGACTCGTGCCTAAGGCACCCTTTCAACCTAGCCAAAACTAGTTGCGAGGTTTAGTAAAAATTTTCCTAAAATAACCCTAAGATTTTATCACATTTGGATGTTTCTATATAAATGCAAATCCTAGTCTAAATGTGAGTATCGAAAGGGTCAAAATGTCCTGTTGAGGTTTAATCGGGAATCACGCATTAATTGCAAAACCAAAAGTGAGACCTTTAGCGGGTCACGAGTGTGAATGCAAAATGGAATGCAAAAGAAAAGGAAAATAGTAATATAGGTAGTAAGTGATCAAAGAGAGTGAGTATGCAACATAACGGGTACGGAGGACTAATAACTCGTGATTGATATTTTTCTACTCATGGAGGGGGGAACGGCCTGTCAAACCACAATTTTCACGTAAGTAGATGACTATTTCTAGTCGAATCACACAAATGGCCTAAGATTCTATGTGAAATGTTGCCTAAATGTCATGCATTGAATATATGTAAGAAGTAGATAATAATGAAAATAATAATACATAAAAACCATGCAAAAACAAAAAAAGGTCTGAAAAGGAAAAAAAGTGTGTGAAATGATATGAAATGCACACAAGGAGTGATCTAATACTAAAATAACCTAAGAGTCTAGCATTGGACTTGCCTATTTTTAGAAATTCCCCGCTAGAGTTGAACTAGCGAATGAACCGGAATTAAACACAACTAGCGTTGGACTAGTGTGGTGACGATGCACATATATTATAATAAAGCAAGTAAATAAATAAATAAATAAAACATAAATTAAAACAATAATCACATAGAAGCAGATAATAGCACATAGGAGCACATAGCATATAAACATAATATTCTAGATGCAAAGCCTAAAGGAAAGCGAGTAAAAGCACATAAGTACATAAGTACGTAGCACACAAAAGCCCTAACTATTATATTGGGGAAAAACCTAATTACAACCTAAAATGGGTAAAGATAAGAAAAATTACCTATCTAATCTATCTATTACACTTTCTATCTAAAATACAAAAATTTTGTTAAATAAGAATGTAACTTATCCTATTACATTAGCTATCTAAATACAAATTTTTGTTAAATAAAATATTACCTATCTATTACATTTCTCTGAATAATTAGAATTAAATTCAAATAAATAATCATGACATAAATAAATGCTTGCATATAAATAAAATAATAAACACAAAAAGATACATAAAAAAAACATAGGAAAAACACGTAGGAGCATGTAGGAGCACATAAAGAGACATTGAAAAGATAATAGAGGTACCTCCTATTCGTAAAATCGGTACAAAATGCTAACAACATGAACAAACACATCAAGGTACGAATATTTTGGATAAACAAATCATAAAATAAAAAATATAATACAAGACAATTATAACAAGGAATTATACATAACAAACAAAAATGTAAAGCACCAACTAACATTTAGGGAAAATATATTTAATTTAAAATAAAGAAAATACAATAACATATAATTAAACTTTTAACACATAAATAAAAAAAACCAAAAATAATTAAAAAAGGAACAAAGAAACTAATATGACCATTAATTAAATAAATAAGAATTTAAATTGGGTCATTGATTAAAATTTAGAAACACAAAGGGCGTAATTGAAAGTATTAAGACCTTAATTAGATAAAAGAAAAGTTTTGAATAAAAAATAAGATTTTTCTAAAGTTTTGGGTTAAAAACACAAATATCCCAAAATTAGGGGCAAAAATATAATTTAAGAAAAAGTTTAGGGATTAAAAATGTCAATTTTAACAAGCCTAAAGTTAAAATATAAGTTCTAACAATGTTCTATGACAAAAAGTGAAAAGTCTAGCAAATTGGGGGACAAAAACATGAATTTCAGCAAGTCTAGAGTAAAAAAAGTATTTTCCAGCAATGTTCTAGGACTAAAAATGAAATTTACAGCAAGCTAAATTATAAAAATACAATTTCAGTAAGTTTTAGAAAAATCAAATTGCAATTTCCAGCAACATTCAAGGTTCAATTTGTAAATTACAGCAACATTAAACATCAATTTGTAATTTCCAGCAATAATCAAGGGCCAAAAATGAAGTTCCAGCAACTATGAGAGACCAAAATGTAATTTTCAGCAATACTCAAGGACTGAAATGCAAATTCTATCCACTTGGAGGGGCAAAAACATAAATTTCAGCAATGTTCTAGGCCATAAAAGAATTTTCAGCAACTTAAAGGGGCAAAATGAAAATTCCAGCAACTTGGGAAGGCAAAAACATAAATTCCAGAAAGCCTAGGGTCAAAATATGCAAGTTCCAGCAACCTTCGAGGGTGAAAATATAATTTCAACAAAACTTAAGGTAAAAAATAAAATTTCAGCAAGGTTGGGGAGGGCAAGAATGCAATTTCCAGCAAGTTAAAGGGTAACAATATAATTTCAGAAAAATTGGGGAGTAAAAATGCAAACTATAGCAAACCTAGGGGTAAAAATGTAATTTCAGCAAGGCTTAAGGGACAAAATTGCAATTTCTAGCAACATTCAAGGACTAGAACATAAATCCAGCAAGATTTGGAGCTAAATTGAAATTAATAGGACCTAAATGAAGAGAGATTGAGATCTAGAGGGTCAATCTACAAATATTAAGGATATAAATGCAACAATTAAAAATATTTTAGGGTAGAATAAGCTAACCAAAATCCTAGGGGCTAAAACATAAATAATAATATGATAAAATAATAAAAAAAATAAGTAAAAGAAACTCACCAAAACTACGTCATTTTATGTCAAAACGACGTAGTTTTGGGTAACATAAATTTATTTATTTATTTATCTTTCTTCTTTCGTTTCCCTTTTATTTCCTTTTTTTCGTTTCCCCTTTTTTTTCTCTATTTCTCTCTTTTATTTCTTTTCTTCCTTCTTCAACGACGTAGTTTTGGGTAACATAAATTTATTTATTTATTTATCTTTCTTCTTTCGTTTCCCTTTTATTTCCTTTTTTTCGTTTCCCCTTTTTTTTCTCTATTTCTCTCTTTTATTTCTTTTCTTCCTTCTTCTTCTTCTTCTTCTTCTTCTTCTTCTTCTTTGTTTCTTCTGTTCGGCTCTCTCTCTCTCTCTCTCTCTGGGTCAAAACCTTTTTGTCTCTCCCTTTCCTTCTTCAGCTCCCTCTCTTTCTTTCCACTCTCTCTCTTTTTCTCTCTCCATTCCCCTTCTCTGGTTTCCCTCTCGATTCTCTCTCTTTTTTCATACCTGAGTCATTTTTCCCTTCCATAAATCATCTTCTCCACCCTAAATTAATACAAATCAACATAAACCTAATCCATGCACTAGAAATTAAAAGAGGAGCCATGAATCTTACCTGGGCTTAGCAGAAGGGGTGAGGGGCGACGGTGGGATAGACCGTGGTGGTGGTGTCGGCTGTAACTGGCGGTGCAGTGGTGAAGGGGCTGATTGGGTGCTTGTGAATTCTAATTTGTGTGTGTGTATGACCTTTGTATGTGTGGGTGTGTGCTTACACTGCTATGTGCATGTCTTTTGTAGGTGTGGTGTATGAATGTGCAGGTGTGCGTGTGTGCAATGAGTGTGGCTGAGTGTGTGCGTGTGTTTTTGTAGGTGTGTGTTGTGGTGTGTGAATGTGCAAGTGTGTTGTGAGGGGTGGTGTGTGTGAATCATGTTGAGTTTGTGTGTGTTCTGATGCTTGTGCAAGTGAAGAAGAAAGTGAGTAAATGGCTTTTGCAGGTAGGAAGGGAGTCAAGTGTGAGTGAAGTTGTGAAGGTGTGCAGCTGTGAAGGACGAGAGGGAGTGAGAGTGAGAGTTGTGTGTCTGCCTATGTTGTGAAGTGAGGGAAATATGGGAAGCAGAGGATGATGGAGAGGGAGGTTGATGGAGATCACCTGTGATATGGGCATAGTCTGTGAAAAATGAGGTGCAGAGAGTGCAAGAGTGAGTGTGTGCAAAGATGTGAGAATCCGAGAGGGGAGAGTGCCAGTGAGTGTATTGTTTTTGTCTGTGATTTTGTGCAAGTGAAGAAGAAAGTGAGTGAATGTGTATGGCCGAGAGAGGGAATTGTGAGAGTCCGTGTTGTGCAAGTGTGTATTGTGGTGTGTTCAATGCGTTTGTGCTGGAATGTGTAAGGTGAAAGTGAGGCCAATGGTGAAAGTGAGCAAATATGTGCAGTTGTGAAATCTGGTGATTGAAAAGAAAACTGAAGAATCCTCCTAAAATCTAGTGAAAATGAGTGCAAGTAAGGGTGTGATGTGATTAAATAAAGAATAGTTGGGATGATTTTCGAAGCTATGGGTATTGCTAGGGTGGCTGGGAAATGATGGAATTTGGAGTAGAGGTGTGGCTGTTTGGCCTTGGCAGTAGCAGCCATGCTACTATAGCAGCAGCAAGCTGCGTTGCTGCCCTCCTTCATTTTTTTTTTGAATTTGCAAGAAAATGAATAGGAATAAAATAGGATAAAATTCACTTGGATTCCTTGAATTATATATATAAAAAACTGAAATTCAAACATTACTAGAATTCACACATTATAAAAAAATTCAATATAAAAATTAAAAACTAATGCAACATTAGAAAATGCGTCATTAGTAGACAAAAAGATACAATTTGAAATAAATACCTCAACGGTCTCTAAAAAATCATGAAATTTTTACATAAAGTCTACAAGTATATAAAATGCACATATACAAATTTTTCACATAAAATTTTAAATAAAAGGTGCATTGGAAAACATGACTCATAAATATGACAAAAATTATAAATTAAGAAAATTACTAAATGACATTTAAAAATCACAAAAATTGCACACAAAATAAATTATTACATAGAACACGTATACTAAAATTTTCACTCACAAATTTTAACATTAACTGCATTCTCGGGAAACACGCCTTTAATAAACAAAAATAAAAAAATTAAGTAAATAGCAAACAACCTCTAAAAATTGTGAAATTTTTACAAAAAATTTATAAGTATACAGAATGCACATATAAAAATTTTCACACAAAATTCTAATAAAAATAAAAATAAGAAAATACATTGAAAAATGCGCTTTTAACTTGTAACATACCAAAATTCTAAATAATTACTAAATGACTTCGAAAAATCTTTAAAATTTAGAAAAATCATAAAAATATGAATTTAAAAAATAAAATAAAATAAAATAAAAGGCATCCATAAGCTAAAATTACCATTTTACCCCTAATGTGACTAATTAGCATAAAAAATTGTGGTTGGGCCCCGAAAAATAAAATGTATCCCAAAGTATCAAAAAAAAAAATTAAAGGGTGTGTCAAAATTTGGTGTCTACAGTGTCTGAACTCATTAGGATGGCCGATCGGTGGCTAAAGGGGTGTCCTGAACCTTTCTGGAGCCTTTTACGTTAAGTGTTTTAGGACAGCCGAAAGGGCGTTCGAAAGGGGATTAGGACGTCCGATCCCACCTTTAGGACGGCTAAAGGGTGTTCGATCCTCACTTCAATTGTGTAATTTTTCAAGATTGATTTGCTCATCTTTTATGCTTCATTTGATGCATTTGAGTCTTATTTAATGCTGCAAAAACATTGCCACACACACTAGAAAACTAGTTAATAATATATTGATTTGTTTTCATAAAAACTAGGATTACATTCTCCCACTTTTTGATGATGACAAACCAATGTTTGAAAATTCATAAACAAAATGACAAACCAATGATGCTTAACACTAAAAACAATTATAAAGCAAGCATCATTTACAAGTATAAAGCAAGCATTATTTATTCTCCCCCTTTTGACATCAAAACTAGGAGCAACTCCCCCTTAGAAGGACTCCTCTTTAATAAAAGCATATGTTATAAAAAAAATCTTATTTTTTGGGCTTAAAAAACACAAAGCATTTCTCAAAGACATTTTTGAAAGCATAATTGACAATAAAACTCCTTTTTGAAGAAACATACTCTCCTTTTGGATATATATAAAAAAAAATAATAGTGAGGTAATGATATAGGGTCATATCAAAAAGTGGGAGTTTTGCTCCCTTTATCATTTGCACCAATAAGATAGGAATATTGTTTCACACATTATATGCAAACTGCATTCGCCACATATTCATACATGTTAAAAAATTCACATAAATCACTAAGAAAAAAAATGACACATTTTACCCTTTTTTTCATATATTGTCTTGTCTTCCTTGTGGAGATTCTTCAACCCTACAAAATCAAGAGATAGTATTTGGTACCCATATCTTCTTGGCTCCTAGATTGTTAGTAATATCTTTCTCTACCCACAGTGGCTTTCATGCCTAGTTTTATATTTTTCTTAAGATAACATTTATTTTGCATATGGCAACGTTGACAACAAAAATAATAAATAGTATTTGGATCTCTAATAAATGTAGATTTTATAAAGCAAATGTCATTTTTATAGAAAGTAGTGCGATGTTTGCTCAAAACAATTTTTCCAACCCTTTTCTTTGGAAAATCCTTTTGTTTTTCTTTTTGAAGAACATTTGTAAGATCATCCATTTTCTTTCTCAATATATGTTGTTCTTCTTTGAACTTTGCAAAAAATTTGGATTTCTCATCCATATTTAAATCAACTTTATTTTTCAAATCACCATTCTCTTTCCTCAAACCTTTGTTATCTTGGAAGAGTTTGGAATTTTCTTTTTGTAAAGCAATAATTTTGTTTCTCAAATCCTTATTTTTAGCATAAGACATTTTTAAACTATAATGAAATTTAGAAACAATTGCTTCTAGATCATCATCATCATAATCATCATTAGAAGAACGACTAGAATACACCTCTTCATCTCCAATAGCCATAATGGCCACATGGGATGTTTCATTTTTTTCTTCAAATTCTCCATCAGAATTGCAATTATCCCACGAAATTTGAAAATTATTGAAATGCTTTCTCCTTCTTCCTCTTTCTTGAGAAGCTTTAAGTGCAATGCTGCCTCTTGATCCTTGCCTTCTCATCATCTTGGATTTTAGATTTAAGCTTCAATTCATGAGAGGTTAGTGAACTTATAAGAGAATCAATGGGCATGGAATTTAAATTCTTAGCTTCTTCAATGGCGATAACTTTAGATTCCCATTCTATAGGCAAGCCATTCAAAATTTTTCTATTTTTCTCACTCAAAGAATATTCCTTTGCCAAGTGCTTCTAGATCTTTGATAATACCATTGAACCTACAATACATATTATCAATATTCTCATGAGGTTCCATTCTAAAAGATTCATATTTGGCTACAAATAGAGATTTCCTATGTTCTTTCATATCATCACTTCCTTCATGAAATATCTCTCAACTTGTCCCAAATTTCTTTTGCCTATTTACAACCTTTTATCCTACAAGATTCATTGGCATCTAAGGCATTGTATAAAACATTCATGGCCTTGGCATTCAAAGTGAGATTTATTCTATCTTGAGCACTCAACTCATTTCTAGTTTTTGGTCTAAGTTTTCCTAATTCCTTATCAAGTATGGTGACCTCCTAAGGTCCTTCATTAACTATATCCCATAATTCTATATCTAAGGATTGCAAAAAAATCTCCATTCTATCCCTCCAAAAATTAAAATTCATACCATTAAACATAGGAGGTCTAACAATGGATTGCCCTTCTAAAAATAGTACTTTATTGGTTGCCATAATCTACTCCTAGCTTGTTAAGCTACTAAAAATGGAGTCCAGGCTCTGATACCAATTGTTGGCCCTTGGTGTAACCTCAGAGGGGGTGAATTAGGTTGTTCAAAAACTAGTGTAATTATGCTAAAATAATAACCCAATTCAATTAGACAATTTTTGCCTAAGTGACTTCACACTTAGCAATAATGATAAAACAAATAATATGACAAGTAATCAATATAAAGAACAATAAAGTAAAAGAGAGAAAGAGACAAAACCGATTTATAGTGGTTCGGTGTGAAGCTCAACACCTACGTCCACTCCCAAGTTGTTCAACTTGGAGTTTGAATCTACTAATGCTTCTTCACAAGTTGGTGAAGCAAACCAACATGTGCAATGTAGGGATCATTCTTTGCCCACCCTAGCACTCTCTAGTTGAGCCAAAGAGTTTTACAATTCACTCAATCAACCTTCACAAAGCTACACTTGAATGCTACCACTCACACTTTGATAAACACACAATAACCCAACCAACTACCTCACAAACTAGTCACAAGTACACTAAAAGGAGAGAGTATTTTACACTAAAATCACTCTTGAAAGCTTGTAATAAATGTAGGTAAAGGTTCCTCATCAATTCTGTCGCGCCCCATTTTTCGAAAGAAAAAATAAAATGATAAATAATGTTGATAGATGTGTCGGAAAAAGGAAAAGGGAGAATTAAATGTGATTTTATGGTTATTTAAAAAAAGAGGTTGTGTTTATTTTGGAAAAAAGAAAAGCGTGTAAATTTTTGTAAAAAATGATTTTTTAGAAAATGCTTTGTAAATGATGATTTGATAAAAACGCGACAAATAAACGCTTTATTTTTTTAAAATAAAAGAAAAAGGGCCTAAAATGGGACTTTTGGAAATGCGACGGTTTTTGGGCCCGAAAATAGAGTCTAAAAAGGGTTTTTTAGTAAAGAAGGAGTCGCCACTTGGTATTGAGTTTTGGTGTACCAAGTCACCCGAAAATATTTTATAAAAGGTAAGAAAATCAAAATGCTTTATTTAAAGAAATGGTTTTTGGAAAAAATAAGGAAAAACAAGAAAACCCTTTTAGACGACTCCAGGTCTTTGAAAAAACAAGAGAAAAAGGTTCGGGAGTCACAGTTGAAGAAAGGGAAGGCAAAGGCTCGCGCCTAAGGCACCCTTTCAACCTAGCCGAAACTAGTTGCGAGGTTTAGTCTAAATTTTCCTAATATAACCCTAAGATTTTATCGCATTTGGATGCAACTATATGAATGCAAATCTAATCCTAAAAATGAATATCGTTAAGGGACAAAATATTCCATTGAGGTTTAGTCGGAATTATCGCATTAATTGCGAAACCCGAATGTAGACCTCGACGGAGTCACGAGTATAGGTGCAAAAATGGAATGCAAAAGAAAAGGAAAATAGTAGTATAGATAGTAAGTGAACAAAGAAAGTAGGGATGCAACATAACGGGTATGGGGGACGAATGGACTCGTGACTAACTGTTCCTACTCACGGAGGGGGGAACGACATGTACGCCATCGCTTCCCACGTGAGTAGATGACTATTTCTTAGTCAAAATCACGCAAATGACCTAAGATTCTATGTGTGGTGGAATCTAAATGTTATGTACTAAACATTTGTTAAAAAAATAGATAGTAAGTGATAACATATATATAAAAATTATACAAAAATGAAAAAGGCCTAAAAAAGAGAAAAAAAAAGCGTGTGTAATGGTCATGAGATGCACACAAAAAATGATCCTAATGCTAAAATGACCTAAAGGCTTAGCATTGGACTAGCCTACTTTCTAAAAATTCTCCGCTAGCGTTGGACTAGCGAAGAAAGTCGAAATTAACCACAACTAGCGTTGGACTAGTGTGGCGACGATACACATATATAATTAAAGCAAGTAAATAAATAAAGCATGTATTAAAGCAATAATCACATAAAAGCAAATAATAGCACATAGGAGCACATAACACATAAACATGATATTCTAGATGCAAAATCCTAAAGAAAGCGGATAAAACACATAAGCACATAGCACACATAGCACGCAAAGCCCTAACTATTACACCGGAGAAGCCTAATTATAATCTAAAAATAAAAAGGGTAACCTATCTAGCCTATCTATTACATTTTCTATCTAAAATACATAAGATTTTTATTAAATAGATAACATATGAACTATCTATTACATTAACTATCTAAATACACAATTTTGCTAAATAGAATATTACCTATCTATTACATTTCTTTGAATAATCAAAATTAATTTCTAATAAATAACATGGCATAAATAAATAAACACTCTCACATGGATAAAAAGTATAAACACAAAAAACACGTAGAAAAACACATAGGAGCACGTAGGAGCACATAAAAGAAATATTGGAAGGGTAATCGAGGTACCTCTCATTCGCAAACCCGGTATAAATTGCTACTAAAATGAACAAACACGTCAAAATTACCACTATTTAATAAGTCAATCACTAATTTGAATAATTTTCTACCTATCACTATGAACTCACTACGATAGTTCAAACAATCATAGCAATAATGAACAAAATAAGAGGAAGAAAATACTGATAATAATAATTAATTATTTAGGAAGAAAAATGAAAATTGTTTAAGTCAAAAAATAAATAAGCAAATAGATAAATAAAGCAAAACAACAAAAATAAAATAAAAATAAAGTAAATAATAATAATAATAATAATAGAAGATAAAACATAATAATACATACATTGAAATTTTAACACCTCAAATAAGAATTATTAAAATAACTAAAAGGAAAACAGAGAAACTAATTTGAACATTAATTAGACTAACAAGACCCAATCTTAGAACATTAATTATAAGTTTGATAAAAATAAATAAAGAAAATGTAAAAAGAAATAATTTAAAGCTTTGAGGACTTAACTAATTTTAATTAACACTTTTTTAGCAAAAAATAAAATATTATAAGATTTGGATTAAAGTGGAAATTTAAGCAATATTCTAAAGTAAAAATGTAATTTGCAACAAGTAAAAAGGTAAAATTATAATTTTTAAACCTTACTTACGGTAATGACATAGTTTACAACGAATTTAAAGGCCAAAATATAATTTTCAGCAAGTATAATGCCCAAAAATAAAAATTCCAGCAATACTTAAGTCCAAGAATATAATTTCAGCAAAGTCATTAAACAATACCTAATTTACAGCAATGTCTAGGGTCAAATTATAATTTTCAGCTATATAAAAGGGCCAAAATAAAAATTCCAGCAACTACAAGTATAAAAATACAAATTCCAGCAACAAATAAAGGCTAAAATATAATTCTAACAATTAATGGAGATCTTAAAACAAATTCCAGCAACATAAAGGACCAAAATGTAAATTCCAGCAACAATAAAGGGCCAAAAATAAAATTCCAGCAAGTTTGGGGACAAAAATGCAAAAATTCCAGCAATGTGAGGGACCAAATTGCAAATTCCAGCCACATTCAAGGACTAAAACAGAATTCCAGTGACATTTAAAGCCTAAAACACAATAACAGCAAGCTTGGGAGGTAAAAATTGCAATTTCCATAAATATCAGGGGTAAAAATGCAATTTTAGAAAAATAGAGGGGTCAAAATGTAATTACCGAAAAATGTAGGGGTCGAAAATAGAAAATTGAAAAATATAGGGGCAAAATTACAATTATCTACAAGTTGAGGGACCTAAATGCAATTAATTAGGACCTAATTGCAAAGAAAATAAAATTATGGGGGTCAATCTATAAAAAACAGAAACTTAAATGCACAAATCGAAAAATCTCGGGGCCACAGTAGCATTAATGAAAGCATAAGGACTATAAAATAAATACCTATTATTAATTAAAAATAAATTAAAAAAACTAACTAATCAAAACGACGTAGTTTTGAGTGAAACTACGTCAAAACGACGTAGTTTCACTAAAACTTTTTTTTTTCTTTTTTTTTCCAGACGTTTTCCCCCCCCCCCCCCAAGATTTCCTTTTTCTTTTTTACTTTTCTTTTCTTTCTTCTTTTTCTTCCTTCCTTTCTTTCTTTCTTTCTTCTTCTTTCTTTTCTTCTCTTCCTCGCCTGGTCCGCCTCCTCCCCGATCTGCTCCCTTCCCCTTTTTTTTTTTTTTTTTTTCGGTTTCTCTCTCTCGCAGGTATCTCCTTCTCTCTCTCTCTCTCTCTCTCTCTCTCTCTCTCTCTCTCTCGGTCGGATTCCTCTCGGCTTCTTTTTTTTTTTTATAGATGATTTTATCTAACAATTTCTATTTCAGGGATTAATGACAATTAAAAAAAAATTGAAAGCAAGAAGAAGGAAGTTTACCTGGAATAGGGAGGTGGTGGTGCGGCGGCGTCACGGGTGGTGCTCCGGTTGGCCTTTGTTTGCTGGTTTTTTTTTTTTTTTTAAGTTTTATGCAGGTGTGTGGTGTGCTGGTGCGTGTGTGTTGGACTTGGGTGTATGATTTGCAAGTGTGTGTGTGCTGGTGTGTGTCCGGTTGTGAATTTGCAGCTTGTGTGTTGGTGTGCGTGATTTGCAGGTGTTGTGTGTTGATGTGTGCGTGCCTGTGTGTGTATTTGCTTGTGGTTTCTCTGTTGCTATGCGTGTGTTTGTGAGATTGTGCAGGTGTTGTGTGTTGTGTGTTGCTGGTGTTCTGTGTGTTTGCTTGCAGGGGAGGGGAAAGAAAATGCAGGTGTGTGTGATGTGTGTGTTCTGCAGGTTTGTTTGAATGTGTGTGCAGGTGTGTGCCGTGTGTGTGAGTGTTGTTGCTGCTAGAGTGAAGGTGTGTGAATTAGTGAGTGTTTGTCTGTGTATGTTTGGCCGAGGGAGAAGAATGGGAAGAAGAGAGAGTGAAGTCTGTGTGTGATTTTGCCGAGAGAGTGGAAGGAAGTGTGATGTCTGTGAATGTGTGTTTTGTGTGTTTTGCAGGGGATGGTGTGCAGGGGAGGGATTCAGGCTTTGTTGTGTTTTTTGTGTTGCAGGGGAGGAGGATGCAGAGAGAAGAGAGTGAAATGCAGTGAGAATTGTGTTGTGCGTGAGTGATATCTGTGAGTTGAGGATTGAGTGAGTGAGGGAGTGCAGGTGAGTGTGTCTGTGTAGGCAGAGGGAGTGAGGGAGTGCAGGTGTGAAACGTGAGAATTGAGAGAGAAGATGAGAGTGCAGGTGAGAAAAAAAATGAAGGGGGAGGTGTTTGTGTCTGTGTAGGCAGAGGGAGTGAGGGAGTGCAGGTGTGAAACGTGAGAATTGAGAGAGAAGATGAGAGTGCAGGTGCGAAAAAAAATGAAGGGGGAGGTGTTTGTGTCTGTGTAGGCAGAGGGAGTGAGGGAGTGCAGGTGTGAAACGTGAGAATTGAGAGAGAAGATGAGAGTGCAGGTGAGAAAAAAAATGAAGGGGGAGGTGTTTGTGTCTGTGTGAGTGATGTGAAGAGAGAAAAAAAAATCAGTGTGATGATGGTGGAGTGGGTAGGGAAGAAAGAAAATCCACCCAAAATCCCTGTAAGTCTGCTGAAATTTGGCTATGAGGTTGTTCTGATGGCTACAGTAGCAGCAGGCTGCAAACGCAGCCTGCTCTTTTTTCTTTTTTTTTTAAATTGTAATGGAAATAAAGGAGAAAAGAAAAGAATAAACATGAAATAAAAAAATAAAAGATATTTGTATTTCTTAAAATCAATAAGAAAAAATACTAAAATTTTAGAGTTATGAAAATGAGTAAATAAAAATTTACTGCAAAAATTTAAAAATTAACATAACATTAAAAATATGTGATTAATAAAAAATATAATAATAATAACAACTAATAATAATAATAATAATAATAATGAAAAAATTCTCATAAGAAGAATGCATTGGGAAACGTTGCCATTAATAAACAAAAGATAAAAATTAAATAAATACTAAACGACCTCTAAAAATTATGAGATTTTTTACAGAAAATTATGAGTATTCAAAATGCATATATAAAATTTTTCACTTGGAGATTCTCATAAAAATAGCGCATTGGAAAACGTGCCTCGTGAATTAAAAATACTAAAATTTTAAATTAAATGATGAATGACTCCTAAAAATCATTAAGATCATAAATAATGATAAAAATAGTAAAATCAATGTATTTAGGGAATAAAATAAAATAAACTAATATTTACATGGTGAAATTACCATTTTTGCCCCCTTGATGTGACGAATTAGACATAATATGCGAAAATTGTACTCAACCCCCGAAAAATAAAAAATGTCCCCTAAAATAAAGTAATACACATATTTTAAAAGGTGTGTCAAAATTTGGTTGTCTACAGCTTGCCCTCTTTGTCGGGAATCTCGTAGAGATTAGACAAAGACGTAGACCACACCGAATTTGACTCACCTAAACACAAAAGCAAAAATAAATATCTAAACATACAAGATGTAAGAATGTAAACAAATAAAAGAGTGAGAATGTGACCGAACTCTCTAAGAGTTGCCTACGTATCCCACACAAGGGAATCAGGTCAAAACGTAGTTCGAATGCAGGTAAACTATTCACACAAATGATAACATAATTGCAATTGTTAACCAAACATTCAAACTCTTCTTTTTTTTTTTTTTTAAATGGAGAAGAAAACGTAACATTCGAACTGCTGAACAAAACTAACATAAAGCGACAAAACTGCAAGACCTAATAAAGTGCTTAAACTAATAGACAAGAAATGAGTCCTAGGCTACTGGACAAACAAATATTGACAAGTTAAATGCAATGCTTGGACTACTCGACTTGAAAATGTAAATAGACAGATGCCGACCAGGCTGCTGGACGGATGCATGACCTTGGGCTGCCAAGGTTGATGAATGCAAAGTTTGGGCTGCCAAACTTGAAACGGTAAATAAATGATCCTGGGCTGCCAGGAGTCATAAATGCAATGTCTGGGCTGCCAGACTTGGAAACATAAATAAAAGATGCCGACCAGGCTGCTGGACGGATGCATGACCTTGGGCTGCCAAGGTTGATGAATGCAAAGTTGGGCTGCCAACTTGAGAAAGGAAATAAATGATCCTGGGCTGCCAGGAGTCATAAATGCAATGTCTGGGCTGCCAGACTTGGAAACATAAATAAAAGATGCCGACCAGGCTGCTGGACGGATGCATGACCTTGGGCTGCCAAGGTTGATGAATGCAAAGTTGGGCTGCCAACTTGAGAAAGTAAATAAATGATCCTGGGCTGCCAGGAGTCATAAATGCAAGGTCTGGGCTGCCAGACTTGGAAACATAAATAAAAGATGCCGACCAGGCTGCTGGACGGATGCATGACCTTGGGCTGCCAAGGTTGATGAATGCAAAGTTGGGCTGCCAACTTGAGAAAGTAAATAAATGATCCTGGGCTGCCAGGAGTCATAAATGCAATGTCTGGGCTGCCAGACTTGGAAACATAAATAAAAGATGCCGACCAGGCTGCTGGACGGATGCATGACCTTGGGCTGCCAAGGTTGATGAATGCAAAGTTTGGGCTGCCAAACTTGAGAAAGTAAATAAATGATCCTGGGCTGCCAGGAAGTCATAAATGCAATGTCTGGGCTGCCAGACTTGAAACATAAATAAAAGATGCCGACCAGGCTGCTGGACGGATGCATGACCTTGGGCTGCCAAGGTTGATGAATGCAAAGTTGGGCTGCCAACTTGAGAAAGTAAATAAATGATCCTGGGCTGCCAGGAGTCATAAATGCAAGGTCTGGGCTGCCAGACTTGGAAACATAAATAAAAGATGCCGACCAGGCTGCTGGACGGATGCATGACCTTGGGCTGCCAAGGTTGATGAATGCAAAGTTGGGCTGCCAACTTGAGAAAGTAAATAAATGATCCTGGGCTGCCAGGAGTCATAAATGCAATGTCTGGGCTGCCAGACTTGAAACATAAATAAAAGATGCCGACCAGGCTGCTGGACGGATGCATGACCTTGGGCTGCCAAGGTTGATAATGCAAAGTTGGGCTGCCAACTTGAGAAAGTAAATAAATGATCCTGGGCTGCCAGGAGTCATAAATGCAAGGTCTGGGCTGCCAGACTTGGAAACATAAATAAAAGATGCCGACCAGGCTGCTGGACGGATGCATGACCTTGGGCTGCCAAGGGTGATGAATGCAATAATAAACTTAATATAACGTCCAAATCAATAAAATTGTCAAAAATTTTTCTTAAAAAAAAAATTTTTTGCCCCAGTGTATGGAATCAAATGAATTCAAGATCATGTTTTCAAATTTGAGACTTGTGTGACACGAAAATTCACTTGCAATCAATCTTTTTCTCTTTTTTTTTTTTTTTAGAGAAATTTGTCTCAATATAAATCAAATGAAATCAATTCATTGTCTTCTTTTGAACTTGTCCCAATGTAAATTAATTTTGTCTTAAGCTCAAACATCATAATCAACTTCGAAAATCAAATTTTTTCTCAAAAAATTTGCCCCAGTTTGTATTTTAGATAAAGACCTTCGATGAAGGTGATGTAACTCCATCTGCAAAACAGAGAAAGCAGATATAATTGTCAGACATGATGCCACCACCTGACGATCCCTTCACTCAACTCGTGCATATAAACATGAGTATTGCCCTTTTGAATATTTGATACGACTTCTTGCTTTCATGTCCTGCAAGTTCTCCGCATTCAATGAAGTCTGATTCACGGCTTAGCTCCAGTATCCTCGAATAATTGCTCAAGTCGGTGTATACTTCTGATTTTCGGATAACTTTGAGATTGTCCTTGTCTTTTATTCAATAAAGCATATGTCAAAATTTCAAAATATGAATTTATTAAAATATTTCAAAATGCAGTAATAGTACGAACTTTTTTTTTTTTTTTAAATAAAGTACATGCGATTTTTTTTAACTACAGAAAATAAATAAATAGATACTAAATAGAAACCGTTACTGCTTGGTTGGAGAAATGAATTTTCAGGGAACAGCCCTGAAACAACTGCCATTATGATCCTTTAGATGTCATCTTGTTCGAATTCTGAAAGTCACCAGACGGTCAATGCTGAAGAAAAATCTCAAGTAACTATAGTCACCAGCTTTCAACGAATTCAAATCCAATGCCTGTATCCTGACTTCTTCACCTGCGAGCCTTTAACTACAATTTCCCAACCGCAGCGCCCTTTCGGGTTTTCACTGTGGTGTCCCCACCCCTTTCTTTTTTCTTTTGTTTTTCTTCTTCTTCTCTTTTCTTCTTCTTTTTTTTTTTTTTTTGAGGCGCCCTTTCGGGTTTTCGCCTTTAGTGGAGTAGGATAAAAGCGAACAACATTCAAGTTCTGGGCAATCCTTCCTCTTTCATTAAAACAGACCAGTATTCAAAAAAATTTGGCATCAGTAAGACAATCTTCCCTTTGATGATTCAGGATAGATATATTAACATCATATGCCATTTTGATTTGCAAATTTTCCATTCTAAAAATTATTGCAAGATAAAGATGGAGGATCGGTAACATTCTCGGCTTTTATAATGAGGTCAGGTGAGGTGTCAGAAATGTTAAGGTTGGAAAACAGACTTTATGAGGGAGCTGATTTGTCTTGAGGTCGTACTTGCAAAAGTTTTATCCCAGTATTGACCAATCGTTTTTCCTTAAGAAAATCTATTCTAACATTGTCACTCGCTTTTGGGGCTCTCCTTCCATTTCCAAACAAGATTTGCCCCAGTTTTTTTTTTTTTTTACCCCAGTATGGGATAAAAATCAAGACAAAGAATTTGCTTCAAATGTGGGATAAATTTAGTGCAAAAAGTTATTCGGGTGTGGGATACGACCTTCAAAGGGGGTTGCCAAACGAAATTATAAATTCTGAAAACTCAAAGGGGAGAACGAGGGGAAAGAACGTTTTATGGAAAAGAAAGAAGGCCCGCCTTTAGCCCATCTTCTTGCAATAAGAATTATTAGAAAGAAATTTCACAGAATCAAATATAAAACTTTTTTACCATGTCTGAATTAATGATTTGGGGAAAAACCTGACCATCCATTTCGGCCAGGACAAGGCCCCCTCCTGATAACACTTTCTTGACAATGAATGGACCTTGCCAATTTGGAGCGAATTTTCCCTTTGCCTCCTCCTGGATTGGAAGGATTCGTTTCAGAACTTTGTCTCCTATTTCAAATTGACGGGGTTTAACCTTCTTCTGATAGGCACGAGCCATTCGCCTTTGGTAACACTGCCCATGGCAAATAGCATTCAATCGCTTTTCATCAATCAATGCCAACTGCTCATGACGTTCCTTGACCCATTCAGCTTCCTCTAATTGAGCTTCCATCAATATACGCAGAGAAGGAATCTCAACTTCCGCTGGCAATACTGCTTCCATCCCATACATAAGAGAATATGGGGTCGCCCCAGTAGAAGTTCTTATAGCAGTTCTGTATGCCAACAATGCATAAGGCAACTTCTCATGCCAATCTCGATGCGTGTCAGTCATCTTCCGGATGATCTTCTTCAAATTCTTATTGGCAGCCTCTACAGCTCCATTCATCTGAGGTCTATAAATGGCAGAGTTTCGATGCTTGATCTTGAACTGCTCACACAACCCATCTACCATGTCATTGTTGAGATTCTTCGCGTTATCCGTAATCAACGTCTCTGGTATCCCAAAACGACAGATAATGTGATTTCTCAGAAAATCAGCTACCACTTTCTTAGTCACGTGCCTGTAAGACTCGGCTTCGACCCATTTAGTGAAGTACTCTATTGCCACCAGGATAAATCGATGACCATTTGAAGCAGGAGGATCAATAGTTCCAATCACATCCATTCCCCACATTGAACATGGCCAAGGAGCAGTCATACTGTGGAGCTCCGAAGGAGGTGCGTGTATCACATCACCATGTAATTGACATTTAACGCATTTTCTGACGAACTCAACACAGTCATGCTCCATGGTAAGCCAGAAATATCCCGTCCTCATGATTTTCTTTGCCAATAAGTGCCCGTTCATATGCGGCCCACATACGCCACTGTGGATCTCCTTCATCAAATATTCAGCTTCCTTCTCGTCAACGCATCTCAACAAACCCAAATCACTTGACCTTTTGTACAGGACTTCTCCGTTCAGAAAAAATCTCATAGACATCCTTCGAAGAAAATTCTTAGCCGCAGTATTAGCACCCGAAGGATATAATCCAGCTTTCAGATATTCCCTCAGATCATGAAACCAGGGAAGGCCATCAGCCTCTTGATCAATGCGCAGGCAGTGCGCTGGTTCCTCTTGAATCTTAACGAAAATGGGTTCAATTACAGTACCATCAGGATGAGAGATCATGGAAGACAAAGTTGCCAAGGCATCTGCAAAGACATTTCGGGTACGCGCGATATGCATGAATTCCAAAGTTCTGAACTGTCGAGCCAAAGTGAGCAAACAACAATGATATGGAATTATTTTAGGAATCCCGAGTCATCCATTTTCCCAATGTTTGGATGGACTAGTAAATCAGAATCACTGAATGCTGTCAAATCCTTGATATCCATATCCAACGCCATCTTCAAACCAAGAATGCAAGCTTCGTACTCTGCCATGTTATTAGTGCAGGCAAATTTCAGTTTGGCAGTAGCAGGGTAATGTTTTCCTTCAGGTGACACTAAGGACTGCCCCAATTCCAGCTCCAAAAGAGTTTGAAGCACCATCAAAGAACAATCTCCATCCTGAAGATTCCTCATTAATGTCTTCAGCTGTCCCCACAAACAAAATTTCTTCATCAGGAAAATAGGTATTCAATGGCTCATAATCATCTTGCAAAGGGTTCTCTGCCAAGTGATCGGCAATTACTTGGCCCTTGACTGCCTTTTGAGTTGTGAACACAATATCAAATTCACTGAGAATCATTTGCCACTTAGCCATGCGTCCAGTGGGCATTGGTTTCTCAAGCAAATACCTCAACGGGTCAGATCGAGATATGAGATAGGTGGTATGGTCAAGGAGATAATGTCTCAATTTTTGAGCAGTCCAAGCCAATGCACAACACAATCTTTCCAAAAATGAATAATTCGCCTCATAGACCGTAAATTTCTTGCTCAGATAATAGATTGCCTGCTCCTTTTTGCCTGAATCATCATGCTGACCGAGAACACAACCCATGGCTCCATCCAATACTGAGAGATACATGATAAGTGGTCGACCTGACTTTGGCGGTACTAAGACAGGAGGATTCAACAAATAATCTTTGATTTTATCAAAAGCCCGCTGACAATCTCCATTCCACTTCATTGGGGTATTTTTTCTTAGCAACTTGAACAAGGGCTCACAAGTGAGAGTCAACTGAGCAATAAATCTGCCAATGAAATTAAGCTTCCCCAAGAAACTCTTCACATCTTTCTGCGTCTTTGGTACTGGCATTTCTCGTATGGCCTTTATCTTGGCAGGATCTATCTCAATACCCTTCTTACTAACAATGAAACCCTAGTAACTTGCCAGCAGGAGACCCGAAAGCACATTTTGCAGGATTCAGCTTCAGATTATACCTTCTTAATCTTTCAAACAGCTTTCTCAAATCTCCCAAATGATCCTCTGCTCTTTTGGACTTGACTATAATGTCATCCACGTAAACTTCTATCTCCTTGTGTATCATGTCATGAAACAGTGTAGTCATAGTCCTTTGATAGGTGGCCCCAGCATTTTTCAATCCAAAGGGCATAACTCTGTAACAGAATATTCCCCACGGAGTCATGAATGCCGTCTTTTCCTCGATCTTCCTCTGCGACCAAAAGTTGATGATATCCAGCGAAACAATCAATAAATGAATCCATTTCATGCCCAGCAGTATTGTCCAACAGGATGTGAATGTTAGGCAAAGGAAAATCATCTTTTGGACTGGCTTTGTTTAAATCTCGGTAATCTACACATACTCGCACTTCTCCTGACTTTTTAGGAACCGGAACCATGTTTGATAGCCAAATGGGATAGTGAGACACAATGATGATTTGGGCATTGAATTGCTTGACTATCTGCTCTTTAATTTTGAGGCTCATTTCTGGTTTGAATTTACGAGGTTTCTGCTTTACTGGAGGAAAGTTTGGATCTGTGGGCAATCTATGAACTACTATGTCTGTGGAGACCCCAGGCATATCATCATAGGACCATGCGAACACATCCTGGAACAGTGTCAAAAATTCAATCATCTCTTTTCTTTGCCTCTTGTTCAAATGAACACTGATTTTAACTTCTTTAACTTCTGTCTCAGTGCCAATATTGATAGTTTCTGTTTCTTCCAAGTTAGGCTTGGGTTTTTCTTCATATTGTTCAAGATTCTTAAGCACAGAGTCATAATCTTCTTCAATATCGCTCTCACTCTCATTAATGGTTTGCATTATTTCAGAATTTAGAGAGATATCGAAGTTGAACTTGTCAGTTTCAAACAAAGTGACATCCAAAGGATCATAGGCGGTTATTTTCGGCCATCTGAAAATGAAGCAAAATATGCAATCATAAATAAATGAAACATAAATAAACAACTTCTCAATTTATTGAATGAGAGTTTGCATTTTCAAAAGAAGATGTTTACAATCACAAGTTAGCATTAGCTTTTGAGAAAAGATAAATAGCATTTCAATATTTAGACAAAAAAAACTTTCTCGATATAACAAAAGAAATTGAGAATAGTTTCTTTCAAAAGCTAATGCAATAAATCAGAGCCTAACACTAAAACAAACTTTGAGAAAGTAATTCATTTCAGGGCTCCATCTAGAAATGAATTTTGAACAAAAGACAATCCCAAATTTACCGAAACTCCCTCCGAATAGGGAGATAATCAGATGTCCAATTGTTCAATGATTCTTTCTCGATTTTCTCAAAGTCAGTAGCATCAGACGATTCTTCTGTACCAGTCATTCCAATGAAAAGACGGCTCATCCCTTCTTCAACATCATAAGTCCTCATTGCATATTTCAGAAATAATAACCTTGGATGCCCTTGAGAAACTGTGATACAGTGGAGGAATATAGAGTGAGACCTGTCTTCCTTCCTTTTCAGCTCTCTTCTTCTCCTTCATCTCCTTCAAATCTTTACCTGTTGGGTGAAAACCAAGCCCAAAGGTATTTTTCTGTTCTATCAACTGAATAGGTTTTGTAATTCCTTGCAACATCTTTCCAATGCCCTTCCCTGGCTGATAGTCTGCCCTAATAAGTTCCTTAGCTACCATGATACTCGCATTAGGCAATAAGGGCTCCACAGGTGGCTTTCCTTCCGGAATCCAGTTGACAGATACAATATCTGAAGCACGAAATCCCCGATCAAGTGATGGCTCGTCCTTTGCCTTTTCAGCATGCCCCCGATTCACCACCATAGTGCAATCATCCTCAGCAAAAATAGTAATCAGTCTATCGTCCATAATGAATTTTACCATTTGATGCAGAGATGACGGTACTGATCCAGAAGAATGAATCCACGGCCGTCCTAACAAAACATTGTATATTCCGAAAAAATCCATGACCTGGCAGGTAACCTGATATTGAGCTGGACCCATTTCGAGCACCAAATCAATCTCTCCTATAGTCTCCTTCCTCGAGCCATCGAACCCTCTAACAACGGTCAGTGATTGGCGAACTTGTGACCGTGAATATCCTAGCTTTTGTAGAGTGTTCCATGGGCAGATGTTCAGTGCAGATCCGTTGTCAATCAAAACTCTAGGCAAGTATCTTCCATTGCACCTCACAGAAATGTATAAAGCCTTGTTATGCCCCTTCCCTTCAGGAGTCAATTCATCTTCAGAAAAGGCGATCTGATTAGATGCCAAAACATTCCCTACTATCCCGGCTAGCTTCTCAGTGGGAATGTCCTGTGGGAACATGAGACTCATTCAAAACTTTTAAAAGAGCCTCTCGATGCAGCTCAGATGTCAACAAAAGATTTAGAATTGAAATTTGTGCTGGCATGCGGCTCAACTGTTCCACCACCTTGTACTCACTCTTTTTCAAAATCTTCAAGAATTCTTCCGCTTCCTTCTCATCAACTGGCTGTTTAGGGGGTAGTGTGCTCTCTTTTCCTTTTGCTGGTACAACAATCTCTGGTTCTACCATCACTCTCCCTGATCTCAGAATTGCGGAGACATCATTATTCAATTCAGAATCTTCGTAATTCCATGGAACCCTCTGCAAGATCCTCAACGAGCATTTGTTCAGGCACATCAACGATTTCTGGTTCTGGAATCTCTAACTCAAACGGCACAACATCTAGGACAAATGGCTGGGCTGATGAGTTGGCGGCAGACAAGGACTTCTTTTAACATAACCGGCTCTTTTGGTTGGATTACAGGTGATGCCAACTTTCCAGTGACAAATGTCATCCATATGCTGACTCATGAATTCCTTTCTCGACATCATCATTCTAGCTCGCCTGTCATCTCTATCAGTAACACCCACTGTCTCTTCAATCGCAACTATCATTTCAGAAGGGTCACCAAGTATTTCATCTGAAGTAATCATTCCAACAGTAGACCCGTGCTGAGGCAAAGGATTGTTATCCACATTTGGGGCCTGCCCTCTCCCTCTTCTCAATACTATCTCTCCATCGTCAATCATATCCTGAATTTTGTGCTTCAAAGCCCAACAGTTAGCTGTGGGGTGCCCACGACCTCCCGAATGGTAAGCACAGACTGGCTTGATGATCATAGTCATGGGGTAACCCGTTAGGAAAAGTTTTCTGAGGTATGGTGCCAATTTTGCCCGCTGCTCTCAGTTGGTCATATATCTGGTCTAAAGGACGACCAAGGGGAGTGAAAGCCCTAGGCCGTCTTTGTGGAGGATTGGCTGGACCGGTTGTATTTGGAGGCTGATTGGGTGGGGTATAGTTGTTAGGGTAAATAGGTCTCGGGCGGTTTTGCATGGGTGGGCGAAAGTTATTTTGTGTGGGTCGAGGGTTTTGAAACATGGGTTGAGTGTTTGGATAAAATGGTTGGGCATTTACTGGTTGGGCTTGGGTATTGAAAACAGGTTGAGGGTACTGGGGATAAGCGGGTGAGGGATGTGCCAACTGAGGGAATCGTGGGTATTGAGAATGGTAATTTGGCTTGTTTTGGAACCTGGGGTTGAAATTTGGGCCTTGATTTATCACAAAAGATATTTCTTCTTCTCTTTTTTCAGGCTTTTTCCCAACTGCTTTCTTCAGATTATTGCCATTTTGCAACGATTCAACTTGCAACTTCACAGCAGCCATGTCTACTACCTTTCCCTTCTTCACCCCTCTCTCAATAGCTTCTGCTTGCTCAATAACCTGGGCGAAAGTCTTTCCAATTGAGCCTACGATGGCCTGAGTAGTAAGGCGGGTCTTGGGCATCGATAAATAATTTTACCATTTCGTTCTCATCAATTGGCGGATTTACTTTAGCTGCCACACTCCGCCAACGCTGCCCATAAGCTACATAACTTTCTGAGGGCTTTTTCTTCAATTCTACCAGTGAGAATCTATCCGGCACCAAATCACAGTTAAACTCATACTGTTTGATAAATGCTCGGGAGAGGTCAGGTCCAGTTTCGGATCTTTGAAAAATCCAACTTCAAATACCATTCTAATGCATCCTTTCTCCAAACTCTCTCCAAATAGCCTCATCGGCAATTTCTCATCCCCGGTCGGCTTGCCCAACTTGTTGCAGAACATCTTAAGGTGCACTACGGGGTCGCCAGCACCGTTGTATTTAGAAAATTCTGGCACCTTGAACTTTGGAGGCAGTTGAGTATCAGGGAACATACAGAAATCATCGTAATTCAAACCGCCGTATCGATCCAATCCTTGGCTCTCTTTGATGAAATCATCGAACCTCTCCAATCTTCGCAACAAGGCTTTTTCTGTCATGCCTGGATTTTCATCCCTATTATACGGCTCCACATCCACTCCTACTTGATACCCCGGGTCTAGCACAAACTGATGTGTGTTGAGGTTCGGTGGTGGTTGAGTGTTCAGAGTGAAATGGTTGGCTTGTTGTGGGTATTGGGGTTGGTTCAGAGTATTTTGGGTATGTCTAGGACTGGGTGGGATTGGAATGGTCATTTGAGGGTTTTGAGTGTTTGGGGGTGGAGGAGGCATTTGTGTATTTTGGGTATTAAGGAGTGGGGTTTGTACTGGAACAGCTGAGGTATTGTTATTTGCATCTTGAGCATTTCCGCTCACATCAGATTGGGATTGCAGAAGTTCTCGAGTGACAGGCGCAGCAGAAGTAGAGCCGTTGTTGTTCATGTTACTGATGAAGTGGGCAATAATTTGGCTATGAGAAGATACTTCATGAGTCATATTATTCATCTTGGCCAAGCATTTCGTCCATCTGAGCCCTCAACGCTGTTAACTCTGAAGACTGATTCCCGGCAGGTCCCTCGAATGATTCAGTGGGAGCACTCATGTTTATATGTAGCTGTCTGGTACGGGACCGTGTACGAATGGGGCTTCGGTGAAAAGAAGCTATGTTTTACAAATACCTGAAATGTACACCAGAAAGAAGAAAGGTTTAGTCACCCCATTGTCATTGTCACTGTCAATTTTATCATCGCAAAGAAAAAGAAAAAGACTAAAATTAGTAAGTATATAAATGATTCAGATGCATGTCTTAGGGGAGTGCCCTTATTATGCCAAGGGTAGGCCTAACATGATGCAACACTCTCGAAGTAGGGCCTATTTACCAAACCTGTACTTTTGAATCAGAAAAGAAGACTCATTTTCATTGATAGATCTAAAATTTAAAATGCATTGTTTACATCATCTCTCGAAGGCGACTGTGTACAAGATCATTAAACCTCTTTAGCCTATCTATCATAGCATTTTTTGACTCTCTAAAATAGGGATTTTTCATGCGTTCTGCTTCATCATACAATTCACTGCATTTCCTTTTCAACTCTTGATGCTTCTCTCTTGACTGCTCGTACAACTCTTTATTTCGTTCTGCCATTTGCTTGTTCAGCTCCATAGATTGTTTTAGTTGCAGGTTTTCTTTATCTTTTGCCTCGATGATGGCCATCAATCTTCTTACTTCCTCGGACGGTGCAACTTGCAATCTGTTCCCTTCGAGATTCTGAAACCAATCTTTGTACTGAGGGGTGACCAAACCCATTTGCTTAGATTGCGGATCATAGACAATGTTGTCATCATTGGATAATGTGCCCCAAGCAGAAGTGATTTGGGTCTTCATTGGAACAGGGTTCGGACAAATTCCTTTATCAAAACTGATGGTGAAATTGGCTAGTTCGGGCATGGGTGGCAGGCTCTGAACACGTCCAAGCTGTCTGAGGAACCTCTTCGGTGTGTAAGCAGCAACGCCCTGAGTCCCCAACAACGGTATAAAGTCCGATGACTTTGTACGTAAAGCTGGCTTGAGGCAATCGGTCCAATCTAATACCCATCTGACTCTTTGATCTGGCAATGTCTTCAAGAAATCCAAGTACTCTGATGAATTCATCGGTCTGTCGTTCTTATCAACCCTCTTATGGTGAGTGACAATCCAGTTATATCCGACCAATGGCAAACTATCACGGACAGGTGAGCGCCTCTTGAAATGTTCCATGGCCCATATATGCAGAATCCGGTTTGACCCGTGAAAGAAATTTTCCCCTCTTTGACAATTCGTGCATGAAATGAATATGTCTGCCAATACCGTTGGTACTATAGAAACTCTTTGGCCTCCAATACCAAAGAATAGATCGGTCATGAACTTGGTGGTCTTGAAGCCTATCCTCTTGTCTCTCCTGGGGAAAAGGTAGATGCCGGCCATTACGAACCCGTACACCATTGGTCTCTTATGCTCCCATATCGTCTTGGATGCGAATGTGAAGTCCTCCATGTGTCGGTCGAACCCATCTCTTGCTGCGAACCGATCGAACAAAAATTTTACATCCACACTCTGATCCGACCCTTGCATTACAAATTCTTTTAAACCAATAAAATGACAAAATTCGGCTTTTCCTGAAGCAGTTGGAAACACTATTGATGTATGTTTCGTTGTCAAATTTAGCAAACCAGACACCTCTTCAATAGTGACAGTCATCTCTCGATTCCCAATCCTGAATGCTGAGCAACTGGGATCCCATAGGTGAACCAGAGCTTCCACCAAACGTCCATCTGCCTCTATATCTTTAAAATCGCCAATTGGTCCTAAGAACGCTGCTACTTGATTGATTTCACTAGAGGACATGAGGGTTGGCCATTTCTGAACTTCGGGTGGGACTGCCAACATCTGGTAAATACGCCGCGGACTTTCCATCTGAAGCATGTCACTCATATCAGATACCTTACCTACAGGCCCTACTTCTCGAGTTTTACAGAAAATTTAAACGTGAAATTCCCATAAAAGGGTTATATACCCGCGGGAAACAAGGTTGGCTTACTTCTAAAAATGGGGTTCCCTAGGCGGCATCCCCTTCTAGGGTTAATGCATGATGCCAGTTTATTAAAGCAGAACAAAAATAGACGAAACTCTCGAAACGATATTATTAAAGAATCCTATCTACAATTATGCATGATGATTTTTTTTTTAATGGGTCACAAACTGTACAAAAGATTACTGATTTCAAATTTATGCATTTGCTACAAAATAGGTATGTATAGAAAAATAATATCTTTAAAAAGAAGTTCGGGTTTGCAAACTCAAACATGGTGTATACAAGTCAAAAAAGTCAGATTCTTATTTTTGAAAGTTAAAAATTATCATTATTGAATTATTGGGTATTTTGGGTTTACAAAAATAAACTTTTGTGAGAAGCTAGGAGATACTATACATTTATTTTCGAAAGAAACGAACTTGTAAGATAAGAAATATGAACATGCCAGAAACGGGTTAATTTCTTATAAGAGCACCATGCCAGGGCTCTTTATTCTACGGTTTATAAATGCAATTAAAACGAGAGAGAATGCGTTAGTTTTCAGCAATATCACATAACACATTGATAAAGCAAATAGCAATAAACAGTATAACAGAAAAAGATAAATAAAGAGGGGTGGATTCCCTCCTCTCGTGCCTTAGTGTACCTGATAGGGTAAGGTTGACTCTATTCTAGGTTATTCTACATGGATGCATGAGGTTGGGCTCGCTAATGAATCTAGACTCAATTAAGCTGTCGGTTCCCAAGCCTTCAGACTTAAGGACAAAGGTCATCAATTCCAAATCCTTTTGTCGGTGGCTCGAGTGATCCCCCAGACACTGCTACGTGCACATCGTGCCCCGGCCACGTGTCCGAGTGGATCTATTTTAAAGCCCAAATCTCTAGACTTGTGGACTCAAGCCGAGAGTTCGGGTGATCTCCCAAACATGATTACGTGCACATCGTGCCCCGCGCACATGCCTAAGTAGATCAATCCTATTCCTAACTGGGATGGGTGGGTGACAACCACCAAAAGATAAAAAGGGTAAAAATATCGAATGCACGTATGAAGTGCTCCTTATGAGAGGAAGGAATGTAATATAACACGCGTGGGCTCTAAGGGTGATTGACCCCTTCCCAAATGCAAGCGCGGTCGAATAAAGCAATAACTAAGTAAATAAATCATACATACATCACATAAGTAGCCGAGAGACGGGAAGCGTGTGAGATGCAAAAGAAAAACCTAAAACCTAAAAGAAAAATGCAATCCTGAACATCCGAATGTGATAAAAATGAAAGGGTTAGAAAAGGAATAAAATGACTAAACCTAGTGCTCGGACTCACTAGTGATCCCCAGTGGAGTCGCCAGCTGTCGCGCCCCATTTTTCGAAAGAAAAAATAAAATGATAAATAATGTTGATAGATGTGTCGGAAAAAGGAAAAGGGAGAATTAAATGTGATTTTATGGTTATTGAAAAAAAGAGGTTGTGTTTATTTTGGAAAAAAGAAAAGCGTGTAAATTTTTGTAAAAATAATTTTTAGAAAAATGCTTTGTAAAGATAATTCGATAAAAATGTGACAAACAAATAGCTTTATTTTTTGAAAATAAAAGAAAAAGGGCCTAAAATGGGACTTTGAAATGCGACGGTTTTTTGGGCCCGAAAATAGAAGTCTAAAAAGGGTTTTTTAGTGAAAGAAAGGAGTCGCCACTTGGTATTGAGTTTTGGTGTACCAAGTCACCCGAAAATATTTTATAAAAGGTAAGAAAATTAAAATGATTTATTTAAAGAAATGATTTTTGGAAAAAATATAGGAAAAACAAGAAAAACCCTTTTAGACGACTCCAGGTCTTTGAAAAACAAGAGAAAAAGGTTCGGGAGTCACAGTTGAAGAAAGGGAAGGCAAAGGCTCGCGCCTAAGGCACCCTTTCAACCTAGCCGAAACTAGTTGCGAGGTTTAGTCTAAATTTTCCTAATATAACCCTAAGATTTTATCAGCATTTGGATGCAACTATATGAATGCAAATCTAATCCTAAAAATGAATATCGTTAAGGGACAAAATATTCCATTGAGGTTTAGTCGGAATTATCGCATTAATTGCGAAACCCGAATGTAGACCTCGACGGAGTCACGAGTATAGGTGCAAAATGGAATGCAAAAGAAAAGGAAAATAGTAGTATAGATAGTAAGTGAACAAAGAAAGTAGGGATGCAACATAACGGGTACGGGGGACTAATGGACTCGTGACTAACTGTTTCTACTCACGGAGGGGGGAACGACATGTACGCCATCGCTTCCCACGTGAGTAGATGACTATTTCTTAGTCGAAATCACGCAAATGACCTAAAATTCTATGTGTAGTGGAATCTAAATGTTATGTACTAAATAGATGTTAAAATAAGTAATAAGTTATAAAGTATATATAAAAATTCATAGAAAATGGGAAAAAGGCCTAAAAAGATAAAAATGTGTGTGAATGTCATGAAATGCACACGAAAAATGATCCTAATGCTAAAATGACCTAAAGGCTTAGCATTGGACTAGCCTATTTTCTATAAGTTCTCCGCTAGCGTTGGACTAGCGAAGAAACCGGAAATTAACCACAACTAGCGTTGGACTAGTGTGGACGACGATACACATATATAATTAAAGCAAGTAAATAAATAAAGCATGTATTAAAGCAATAATCACATAAAAGCAAATAATAGCACATAGGAGCACATAACACATAGGCATAATATTCTAGATGCAAAGTCCTAAAGAAAGCAATAAAACACATAAGCACATAGCACACAAAGCCCTAACTATTACACCGGAGAATAACCTAATTACAATCTAAAAATAGAAAAAGAATAAAAGATATCCTATCTAACCTATCTATTACACTTTCTATCTAAAATACAAAATTTAATTTTTGTTAACTAGATATACACTATCTACTACATTAACTATCTAAATACAGAATTTTGCTCAATAGAATATTACCTATCTATTACATTTCTTTGAATAATAAAAATTAATTTCTAATAAATAACATGGCATAACTAAATAAACACTCACACATGTATAAAAATTATAAGCACAAAGAGATACATAAAAAACATATAGAAAAACACATAGGAGCACGTAGGAGCACATAAAGAGAAATAAAAGGGTAATCGAGGTACCTCCCGATTCGTAAACTCCGGTACAAATTGCTACTAAAATGAACAAACATGTCAAAATTACCACTATTTAATAAGTCAATCACTAATTTGAATAATTTTCTACCTATCACTATGAACTCACTACGATAGTTCAAACAATCATAGCAATAATGAACAAAATAAGAGGAAGAAAATACTGATAATAATAATTAATTATTTAGGAAGAAAAATGAAAATTGTTTAAGTCAAAAAATAAATAAGCAAATAGATAAATAAAGCAAAACAACAAAAATAAAATAAAAATAAAGTAAATAATAATAATAATAATAATAGAAGATAAAACATAATAATACATACATTGAAATTTTAACACCTCAAATAAGAATTATTAAAATAACTAAAAGGAAAACAGAGAAACTAATTTGAACATTAATCAGACTAACAAGACCCAATCTTAGAACATTAATTATAAGTTTGATAAAAATAAATAAAGAAAATGTAAAAAGAAATAATTTAAAGCTTTGAGGACTTAACTAATTTTAATTAACACTTTTTTAGCAAAAAATAAAATATTATAAGATTTGGATTAAAGTGGAAATTTAAGCAATATTCTAAAGTAAAAATGTAATTTGCAACAAGTAAAAAGGTAAAATTATAATTTTTAAACCTTACTTACGGTAATGACATAGTTTACAACGAATTTAAAGGCCAAAATATAATTTTCAGCAAGTATAATGCCCAAAAATAAAAATTCCAGCAATACTTAAGTCCAAGAATATAATTTCAGCAAAGTCATTAAACAATACCTAATTTACAGCAATGTCTAGGGTCAAATTATAATTTTCAGCTATATAAAAGGGCCAAAATAAAAATTCCAGCAACTACAAGTATAAAAATACAAATTCCAGCAACAAATAAAGGCTAAAATATAATTCTAACAATTAATGGAGGTCTTAAAACAAATTCCAGCAACATAAAGGACCAAAATATAAATTCCAGCAACAATAAAGGGGCCAAAAATAAAATTCCAGCAAGTTTGGGGACAAAAATGCAAAAATTCCAGCAATGTGAGGGACCAAATTGCAAATTCCAGCCACATTCAAGGACTAAAACAGAATTCCAGTGACATTTAAAGCCTAAAACACAATAACAGCAAGCTTGGGAGGTAAAAATTGCAATTTCCATAATATCAGGGGTAAAAATGTAATTTTAGAAAAATAGAGGGGTCAAAATGTAATTACCAAAAATGTGGGGGTCGAAAATAGAAAATTGAAAAATATAGGGGCAAAATTACAATTATCTACAAGTTGAGGGACCTAAATGCAATTAATTAGGACCTAATTGCAAAGAAAATAAAATTATGGGGGTCAATCTATAAAAAATAGAAACTTAAATGCACAAATCGAAAAATCTCGGGGCCACAGTAGCATTAATGAAAGCATAAGGACTATAAAATAAATACCTATTATTAATTAAAAATAAATTAAAAAAACTAACTAATCAAAACGACGTAGTTTTGAGTGAAACTACGTCAAAACGACGTAGTTTCACTAAAACTTTTTTTTTTCTTTTTTTTTTTTCCAGACGTTTCCCCCCCCCCCCCCAGATTTCCTTTTTCTTTTTTACTTTTCTTTTCTTTCTTCTTTTTCTTCCTTCCTTTCTTTCTTTCTTTCTTCTTCTTTCTTTTCTCTCTTCCTCGCCTGGTCCGCCTCCTCCCTGATTTGCTCCCTTCCCCTTTTTTTTTTTTTTCTCGGTTTCTCTCTCTCGCAGGTATCTCCTTCTCTCTCTCTCTCTCTCTCTCTCTCTCTCTCTCTCTCTCTCTCTCGGCCGGATTCCTCTCGGCTTCTTTTTTTTTTTTATAGATGATTTTATCTAACAATTTCTATTTCAGGGATTAATGACAATTAAAAAAAATTGAAAGCAAGAAGAAGGAAGTTTACCTGGAATAGGGAGGTGGTGGTGCGGCGGCGTCACGGGTGGTGCTCCGGTTGGCCTTTGTTTGCTGGTTTTTTTTTTTTTTTTAAGTTTTATGCAGGTGTGTGGTGTGCTGGTGCGTGTGTGTTGGACTTGGGTGTATGATTTGCAAGTGTGTGTGTGCTGGTGTGTGTCCGGTTGTGAATTTGCAGCTTGTGTGTTGGTGTGCGTGATTTGCAGGTGTTGTGTGTTGATGTGTGCGTGCCTGTGTGTGTATTTGCTTGTGGTTCTCTGTTGCTATGCGTGTGTTTGTGAGATTGTGCAGGTGTTGTGTGTTGTGTGTTGCTGGTGTTCTGTGTGTTTGCTTGCAGGGGAGGGGGAAAGAAAATGCAGGTGTGTGTGATGTGTGTGTTCTGTAGGTTTGTTTGAATGTGTGTGCAGGTGTGTGCCGTGTGTGTGAGTGTTGTTGCTGCTAGAGTGAAGGTGTGTGAATTAGTGAGTGTTTGTCTGTGTATGTTTGGCCGAGGGAGAAGAATGGGAAGAAGAGAGAGTGAAGTCTGTGTGTGATTTTGCCGAGAGAGAGGAAGGAAGTGTGATGTCTGTGAATGTGTGTTTTGTGTGTTTTGCAGGGGATGGTGTGCAGGGGAGGGATGCAGGCTTGGTTGTGTTTTTTGTGTTGCAGGGGAGGAGGATGCAGAGTAGTGCAATGTTGGTGGATGGTGGGTGCAGGAGAGTGTGGGGTGGAAAGTAGTAGGAAAGCAGAGGGGATTGAGAATGGTGAGTGTGTGTGGTGCGTGTATGATGTCTGTGTTTTGCAGAGAGGGAGGGGAAAGAAAATGCAGGTGTGAAACGTGAGAATTGAGAGGAGAAGATGAGAGTGCAGGTGAGAAAGAAAATGAAGGGGGAGGTGTTTGTGTCTGTGTGAGTGATGTGAAGAGAGAAAAGAAAAGAAAAAAAAATCAGTGTGATGATGGTGGAGTGGGTAGGGAAGAAAGAAAATCCACCCAAAATCCCTGTAAATCTGCTGAAATTTGGTCATGAGGTTGTTCTGATGGCTACAGTAGCAGGCTGCAAACGCAGCCTGCTCTCTCTTTTTTTTTTTTTAATTGTAATGGAAATAAAGGAGAAAAGAAAAGAATAAACATGAAATAAAAAAATAAAAGATATTTGTATTTCTTAAAATCAATAAGAAAAAATACTAAAATTTTAGAGTTATGAAAATGAGTAAATAAAAATTTACTGCAAAAAATTTAAAAATTAACATAACATTAAAAATATGTGATTAATAAAAAATATAATAATAATAACAACTAATAATAATAATAATAATAATAATAATAATAATAATAAAATATTAAAATAAATACTAAACAATTTCTAAAAATCATGAAATTTATACAAGAAATTCATGAACATATGAAACATGCATAACAAAAAATTTTTTTTTTACTTGAAAAATTCTCATAAAAATGCATTGGGAAACGTGCCCTTGAATTAAAAAATACTAAAATTTTAAATAAATAATGAATGACTCCCAAAAATCATTGAAATCATAAATAATGATGAAAATAGTAAAATTATGTATTTAGGAAATAAAAATAAAATAAATTAATATTTAGATGGTGAAATTACCATTTTGCCCCTGATGTGACGAATTAGATATAATACGCGAAAATTATATTCGACCCCCGAAAAATGAAAAAAATACCCTCTAAAATAAAGTAACACACATATTTTTACCAAAGGTGTGTCAAAATTTGGTGTCTACAAATTCTATACAAATTGGTATAATGACTATCTTTTATAATGAGAATGATTTGTCAAAATCAGCGAAAGGCGAATTGAGAGTTGATAGACTAGGTTTCCCATCCATTCAGAAATGTAAAAAGAAAATATAGCTTATTAGTTTTTCATTTTTGTAAGGGAGCAGTACTCCTTATTTCTTGGCTTTATTTAATAACTGTAGTTTTGGTAAAGGTAAGGTTTATGTCCCCCTTTACTTACATTTTAATAAACTAAGGAGTGGCGCCCTTCCCCGTGTACGGGGTTAGCCAAAAAAAAAAAAAAAAAGGGTTGAAACAAGCTCCAACGGTCACAAATGGTCAAATTGAAGTTTGCTGGAAAACTAGCTGTTATGTGCGATAGGATGTCCAAACGAGCGTCCGAAAGGGTGTCCGAACCCGTTAGGACGGCTGATCGGGTGACCGAAAGGGTATCTGAACCTTTTCTATCAAGTGCTTTAGAACGGCCGAAAGGCATCCGAAAGGGCGTTAGGATGTTCGACCCCACCTTTCGGACGGCCGAAAGAGTGTCTGATTCTCACTTCAATTGTGCAATTTTTCAACATTGATTTGCTCATCTTTTGTGTTTCATTTGATGCATTTGAGTCTTATTTAATGCTACAAAAACATTGCTACACACACTAGAAAACTAGTTAATAATATATTGATTTGTTATCATCAAAACTAGGATTACATAGATAACTAAGATACTAAAACTAGATGGTCAACATAATACGATTTTAGAAGTTTAATAGATAAACATGAAAATTAGTTAGGTAAACAAAAAATAAAATAAAATAAAATAAAAAGTTTGGTGCACACTAGTACAACTTGGCCAAAATTATTGGGCCCTAGTCTTACTTGTGGTACTCCATCATTTTTCACTTTTTTCCTAATCTTCACTTTACAATTTAAAAGCTATTTTAAAAACCTTGCACCTGAAAGGTACCAACTAATTGTGCTGCTTTGAGTATTGTGCGTCCTATTTTTATCAACTTGTTCAAAATTAGTCTAATTTCTTACACTGTTTAAAAAACACAGATGAAAGATACATGAGACGATACTTTTCCCTTTTAAGAAAAGTGGCATTTTCGCTTTTGATATTTAAATAAAATGCGTGCATTTGTTAAATCATATGAGCAATATTCATTGTAACTTGGGATATATCTGTCTATTTGGTTGTATTTTTTTAGAAACATGCTTTTTAAGACTTCAAACACATTTTTCAACTAAGTTTTTATCTCAAAAATGCATATATTGGGAAGAATTTTTAAAACTATTACAGTAATGTTTCTTAAAAACAAACATTCAAATGAAAACATCATGGTGCAATTCTCTCAAAATAGGAGTTGTGATTACAAAGTGAAGTTGGTAAATAGGAAACAAATTAAGAATGCAAAGGGTGACATAAATTCATTTTGAAGTCTCAAACAATGTTTTTAAAATTGGACCGAATCGGTTGATTTGACTGGTTAAACCGTGAACCAGCCATGCCTCCAGTCCAATTCTATATAAAAGTTGGATGAGCTCAAAAAATTGTCAAAAATTGGTCCAACCGTGCGAACAAGAAAAGACTGTGCGAATCGTGAACTGACGGTTTTTTAATTTGTGATTTTCAAATTAATCTTTAAGTTTTGTATTAATCATATTTAATTTATTCTCTCTCTTCTTTTTCCTTTATTTACTTTATATCAATCACGTTTAATAACATTAATTAATTCTTGGATTTTGAGTTTCTTTATTTCCTTTATAAATCATGTTTAATGAAATTAATTGACTTTTACTTTTTTAGTTTCTTTATTTCCTTCAATTTCATTCAATCATGTTTACTAAAATTAATTGATTCTTACCTTTTAAGTTTCTTTATTTCATGTATCAATCATGTTTAATAGAATTAATTGATTTTTGCCTTTTTTGTTTGGCATCCAAATTCATTTCATTAAAGAAATCTCTTATTTATCTTTTCTCAAATCTCTCCTACTATGATTAGTCCTTTTATCTAAATTGTTTAATCATTCATATTTATGGCTAAAATGCTCCCCTATTGAAAAGTTTCAATTGATATTTTATGTAAGTCATCTGTTTAGATTTTTGAATTATAATTAAGTGTATGAATTAAAAAATAAAGTGAATAAATCATTATTCAATAATAGGCATATATGGCATCTTGAAAGTAAGTGGATGAAAAATTATTTACTTTATTAAAAAATCAAAGACCAATTCAAATTATTAAAATCATATTTTTCCATGCAATATATTGATTCCAATTAATATAGCATCACATATCCTCCTTTTTTGATAGAGTTATGATATACTAAAGAAAATATCCTAAATTGAACATAATGGATTAAATTAAGAACCAATTAGCAAATAGATTCACTTGTTTGTTTTATTTATTAGCAAATAATTAACATATGAAGTCTAGATTGACTTACTTAATGGTTCCATACGTCAAAATTTTTTTTTGGAGGGGCCTAAATCAAACTCAAGCTCTTTTAAGAAATTCTAAATCAAATTCTTCATTGATGCAAAATTACTAGAAGTTACCTCTCATTAGGTTGTACAAAAAAAAGTAAAAAATTAAAAAATAAAAAACTAACTAGATTTTAAGAAGTAGAAAATGTGGAAACAAATAACGAATATGATTTAGCAATTTAGAATGTTCAAGGCTGTAATTTAAATATCTAGAAATATAATAATGTACTTTAGTGATGAACATTAAAGTATTTGTTTTATCCGTTTTATTTTTTCAAAACAATTACTTTTTTATAGATATTATACGTTTTATATTCGTAATGTCATTTTCTTTGTTAATTTAATTTTTAGAGACATAGCATCTTTCATAAAAATTTTAACAAATATAATAGATTTGTTAACTTGCATATCTGAATATTAAAGACTTTTATTGCTATCATGATAAAAATTTAAAACCAAAATGCATAAGTGGAATTTTGTAAAGCAATAACTTCTGAAAAGTAATTTTTATTAATGCCATAAGCACAACAAAATTTTACACTTTAAAACATATTTAATTTTTTTGGTCTTAAAACTATTGATTGCAGTCAAAGAAAACTTTTTTAAACACAAATAAGCCGCTATCGACCGAATGCATAATTATGTTTACATCTTGGTCATCAGCTAGACACGCATGCTGAACATTGGAGGTTTCTAAATTTGTAAGAAAGTCAACTAAATGTACAATGGGAAAACTATTTCTTATTTATAAGAAAGTCAACTAAAGGTACAATGGGAAAAATATTTTTATTCACCTTGTTTTCTTGCTTGTAAAAGATTCTCAGAATTGATGGATCATATAAAGTTTTTTATTTCTTTGTAAGTGTTTTAGCTGTTTCTTCCACCTGTTTCCATCCCTGAGGTGATTTTTTTTTTTTAATGTGGAATCACCCCAAATAAGCTCTCATTCATCTTATTTTCTTCATTGATAGATTTCATTGATTAAATTTTATTTGATATTGGATTAATTTTTTTACACAAAAGTATTATTTTTACCTAGATAACAAAATTTAGTTTAATGTGTATAATTCCTATAAACCCTATTTGGAAATCTTTAATGCATAGTTATTAAACCGACCAATTCGGTGGTTTAACCATCAACCTAGTTAACTAGACCCTTAATTGGGTTGGCTCACTAATCTGATCAGACACGAAAGCAATGATCGGATTTTTGAAACCCAAAAGTTCAACTAGCAAACTCAGAAACTGAGTTGGTTTTCTAGAGATCCAGTAAGTCAAGGAACCATACAAGAAAGTGATGGTGAGTGAATCATGTGAACTGAATGTGTGCTTGTGTTGGTGATGGTGAGTGAATCTGTGAGAGTGCAAATTTTGCTAATGGTATGAACTTGAGGTATGACACCCTACAAATTCATATGAAACTATTTTATTCATATATGTTTATATGTAGCTCAAGATAATAATGGTAATGGTAGAAAAAAAAAACCCTAAAACGTACTTAAAAGAAAAATTCTTTCATTTGAAGTCTAGCATTAACTCTTGATTTATTATTTGGAGGACTTCTTAAGTTAATTAGGTTAATTAACTAAGTTTCTTTCCTCATGGAGTAGAAAACCTAAGAATTAAATTTGGATTAAATTCATTTGATCATTAGGTTTTCATAGTGTTTCATTTTAACTAGTTTATATTACTATTTCTAGTTTTTCTACTTAAACTTTAGCTCATTTTTCTCAAAAAATTTCACTTCTTCACTTGTTTTATTTTCTCTTCTTGGCAGAATTTTTATTTCTCTCTTTTCTTCTTCCTTGGCCGAAAATTCTTCTTTCTTTTCTTTTTTTTTCCTTTGGCCGAATTTTTCTCTCCTTTCTTTCCCTCATGGCCGGATGTTCCTCTCTTATTTCCTCTCTTTTGCTTTAATATTTAGGTCATAATATTATTCATTACTAGGTGGAAGAGATCTTTCTTGTGTCACCAATTAAATTAAAACAAGTTTACCACTAATGCCTACAAAGCCTAAAGCCTAACTTGCTTCTTGTAATATTTCTATTGGGCAATCTTTCTCCCAACTTTTCCATTATTTCTTCTCTATTTTCCTAGACTATTTCCTTCTCTTTTCATTCTATTTGGCCGGCCTTGCTCTCTCTCCTTTTCTCTCATATTTCTCTCAACTTCTTGGAGCATTTCCTTCAAACTTTGGGCAAATTTTACCATAGGAAGTGGGTTTCCCTACCTTCTAAGCAAAGTTTTAGGCTTGTTTAAGGTATGTACTACAAGCTTTAACCATTAATTTCAAGTTTAATTAGTATTTTGCACTAGTTTAATCTTGAGTTCTTATGACTTTTAACTTGAAGATTCATGCCTAAAGTGAAGTATGACTTGTTAGAAATAATGTTTCTTGGGTAGATTGGGTAGTAGATAGCATATAAACCTTGAAATTTCATGAGCTACATGTTTAATGGTTAAAGGTTCTTGAAGCTAAATCCTTGAATTTTGGTGGAAATTTGATTGAATTTGAGCTTGGATTGAACTTGGAAATTGTAGAACTTATTGAATTGTGGATTTGATGATTGAAATCTTGGTGAAAAACCAAGTTGGAAGGGCCGAATTTAAGGGGAAATAATGCCAAAATTTTGTTAGAAAACCCTAAAATAAATAAAAACCCTAAAATAAAAACCCTAGAATGTAAACCCTAAACCCTAAACCCTAAACCCTAAACCCTAAACCCTAAAACAAAAAACCTTAGAAAAAAAAAGGGGAAATATTTCTTGATTTTTCTTACTAAGCTAATTAAAGTTTAAATCTAGTTTTCATTAGATTATTTTTTTATTTCAGGACCTGAAAGTGAGACCCGACCTTTTTACGAAATATTTTCGTAGACATTTCAGGTGAGTGTCTTTATGTGTGCATGATGCATGTAACGTGATATTTCATTTGTAAATATTATGCTTTGATTGCAAATATTATGAGATAAAAATGTGCTATTTGAGGAAAGATGTGTACTTTATCGCATCTATTCCACAACGTGCTACTTGCTTTCATGATTAAAGGTGTTACTTGTGTTTGAGACTTCCGTGACTAATTTCACCGTTAGTTCACGGATAGTCAACTTGAACGGGCGTGGGAGGATATAAGGTGCTGGGTGTTTTAGGGCGTGATGTTCATTCCCTCATGAGTTGTTAATCCTCTAAGAGGCCAACTCCGGGTTGAACTTTCTTGTGTGTTGGCCCTCCAAGGTCGAGGTTACTCCCTGGATGTGGTAGCATGTTAGGAGGTTATAAGGTGTGGTGGTTAGGGTCTTGCTTGATAATACCGGTATGACTTTGGCACGGACCTGAGCTATTATCTCGGTCCCAATGCCTTGTTTATATATTCGGTACTTGTTTCTCCTGCGGTCGAGCTTGCTCCCGGGGTGGAACCCTGTATCCGCCATTGACTAATTGTTTAATTATTTGTTCATGTGCTGATTAAATATCTTGTTAGATTATTTTATTTTCTAAAATAGTAATTTTTTCTGACTGCCTGCATGATTTGAACACTCACTGGGCTATTATAGCTCATTCCTTCAATTGTTTTCTTTACTCAGGTATTTCTCACTCTTAAAGCTGGGAATGGTGAATTTAGTTATAGTAGACTTTTGTTTTGTATTTTGGTCAACCTAGTTGATTGGTTACCATTGTAAATAATATGTATATTTTGGACATGGAAACTTGTAGTACATGGTCTGTACCTTTTAGTGACTTTTGTATCTTAAGTTGAACTAAAGTGAATGTAATCTATTTTGGGTTAACTATACGTGTATGTGCTGAGTGCGTGTTTGAGTGAGTCCTGGCGAGAGCTAGGCAGGCAGTCCGCTAAGTCCTTTGGTGCGCCTCTGGGTAAGGTGGGGCTGTCACATGAGGTGTGTGCATGGTTCAAAGACTCGGCCGAGTCGGAGATGACTTGGCCGAGTAGTCACCGAAACGGAGGCTTCCGTTCCGAGACCGCTCCGATACTACTCGGAGACGGAGAACTCGTCGAAACTCGTCGGAACTCGGTTAACTCGGACCGAATTGTTCCCGAGTCGAAAAAAATCGGCCTGAGTTCATACCGATGTTGTCCGAGTCAACCTGCTTCAAACCAAAAAAATCCACCGATCCACAGCCATTAACCACCACTATACCATCACCAAATCACAGATCTAGACAAATCATCACAAAAAACAGCCACATAACAGCCAAAATCACTACCAAAACAAAACCAAAATCACTACCAAAATAAAATCACCAAGACAAATCACAGAAATGGTCGGGGGTCAGAGAGGAGGTGGTAGAGAGACGGTGGTTGGTGGCGGGGAGAGACAGAGAAAGAGAGGAAGAGAGGGAGGGGAGATTGTGTTGGGGGCGGAGGAATGGAGAGACAGAGAGAAGAGGGAGGCAATGGGTGATGGGTGGTGGGACAGAGACAGATGGGCGGTGGATGGTGGTTGGCAGTTGGGCGGTGGATGGTGGGTGGTGGGTGGAAAGGAGAGGGAGAGACAGAGAGGAGGGAGAGGAGGGAGGGGGTCGGCGTGAGAGAAAGAGCAAGGGGCTGGGGGAACTAGAGAAAAAAGAAGAAAAAAGCAAAAATTGAGGGATTTAATTAAGAAAATAAATAAGAAATTAGTTTAGATTAGAACATAAAAATTAAAAAATTAATATCTTTTTTAACAACCAAATTTCAAAAGATTTTTAAAAACAGTATAAACTCCTGATATTTTTATTTTTAATTTCTCTAAGAAACAATTATAAAGCATGGGCATGCACTAAAAAAATTAAGTCTTTTAATTACTCTTCTATTTACTTTTACAATTGTTATTTTTGAAATTATGTTATGCACTATTTTGATTTTATTTGTGATAGCATTGCGTTAAATACTTAAAGAAATATATTATTATTTATATCGGTAAAAATGATACAATTTAAAAATTTTTCTTTACTAATTTTTTTGATTATTTTTGTTTAGCATATTTTATATTTTGAATGATTATTTATAATTTTTAAAATAAAATTATTTTAAAAATTGCGTCTCGCCGAGACCTGCAACCGATATGCCGAGTCCGATGTGGAACGGTATACGCCACGACCGTGACCGCAACCGCGACTTTAAACCATGGGTGTGTGCTGTCTGTTTTTGTGAGGGATGGCAGAGGGAGTTGAGGGGTAAGTGAGTTGTGTGAATTTGATGGATGGTGAACTGAATGTGTGTTGTGTGTTTGTGTTGCTGGTAGAGTGAAGTGTGCAAGTGTGTTTGTGAGTGCAGAAGTTGAGAGGGAGAGCCTAGGGGAGAGGGAGGGAGAGGGAGAGGGAGAGGCATGTGAGTGAGTTTTTTTGTTTTTTGTTTTGTCTGATGAAGGAAGAAACCAAGAGGGAGTGAATAGAAGAGTGAAGTGCACAATTGTGATGGTGATGAAGTGAAGGAAATTCAAAAACAAACCCCTCAAAGTCTGGTGAAGTGATTGCTTTAGGTGAAATGGAGTGATGGTGTTTGAAGGTTGGATTAGATGGTGCTAGGTTGGCTGAAAGATCCTGCTTGTTTCTTTCTTTCTTTTTTTTTTATATTACCTTTCCAAGAAAAATAAATAAGACAAAAATAATTAAAACAAAGTCCATTAGGACTCTTTAAAAAGTATAAAAATTCAACATTACAGGAAGAATTAAAATTCAACGTAAAATTCCAGACTAAGGTAATATTGAAAAACGTGCCAATAATATATAAAAAGACAAAAACTTGAAATAAATACCAAATGATCTCTAAAAAAATCATGAATTTTTTTACATAAAATCTATAAATACATAAAACGCACACATAAAATTTTCACAACAAAATTCTTAAATAAAAGGTGCATTGAAAAACGTGCGATATATAGACAAAAATTATAAAAATTACGAAAATTATTAAACGACATTTAAAAATCACAAAAATTTTACAGCAAAACCTATTATCACATAGAACACATATACTAAAATTTTCACTCAAAAATTTTAATATTACACATTCTCGAAAAATGTGCCTTTAATAAACAATAGTACAAAAATTAAATAAATACCAAACGATCTCTAAAAATCATGAAAGTTTTACAAAAAATTTATAAGTATAGAAAATGGACATATAAAAATTTTCACACAAAAATGTAATAAAAAGGATGCATTGGAAAATGCGCTAACTTAAAAATATCAAAATTCTAAATAATTACTAAATGGCTCCAAAAATTCATAAAAATTAGAAAAATCATAAAAAACATAAAAAATATGAATTTAGAAATTAAAATAGAATAAACAGCTATCTTCATGCTAAAATTATTATTTTGTCCTTACACGACTAATTAGTCATAATTTACATAAAAATTGAAATTGATCCTGAAAAGTTAAACAAAAACCTGAATGAAGTAAATATAAAATGTGCATCAAAATTTGGTGTCCACATTTGGTACTAAAATTACAATTTTCTCTAGAAAACTCTCTAACGTTCAGCATACTTGTCTAGATGATATGCGGGATGTAAATGTGATTATCTAGTTGATTGGTATTTTTTTTATTTACAAGAGGTTTATTTATTTTTAAAAAGTTTTCTTTATGACTGTAATCAATAGTTTTTAAGACTAAAAAATGAAATATGTCAATGAAGTGTAAAATTTTTTTGTACTCATGGAAGTAATAAAAATGATTATAAGAAGTTATTGATTTACAAAAATAGCACATAAGCATTTTAGTTTTAATCTTTTATCATGATAGAAATAAGTCTCTTTAATTATCAATTTGAGACTCTAAAATGAACTTATGTCACTTTGCCTTATTAATTTGTTTCTTATTTGCCAATTTCACTTTGTAATCACAACTCCTATTTTGAGAAAAGTGCACCATAATATTATTAAAATGTCCCAAGTTACAACGAATATTGCTCACATGATTTAACAAATGCACGCATTTTATTTAAATATCTAAAGCGATAATGCAACTTTTGTTAAAACGAAGAGTAGTGTCATATGTATCTTTTATCTGTGTTTTTTAAACAACGTAAGAAATTAGAGTAATTTTGAACTGGTTTATAAAAGTAGGACGTATGATACTCAAGATAGCATAATTAGTTGGTACCTTTCAGGTGCAAAGTTTTTAAAATGACTTTCAAACTGTGAAGTGAAGATTAGTAAAAGGTGAAAAATGGAGTACTACAAGTAGGACAAGGAGCGACAGGGCCGAGACCCTTAAGGTCTCTACCATGTTGCATCTCCTGAGATTAAATCTTACCTGCGACAGTTAGGGATTTACAGGGAAATTTAGGTAGGTTTCGGGGAGCCGTACTTTCAAATTGTGTATGGCAAAAAGCCTAGAGCTTCACTTAGCACAACATTGGAAGCCTCACCTCACTTGTGTGAGATAACAAACATTGTAATACAACATTGATTGATAAAAAAAAAAAAAAGTAGGACTAGGGGCCCAGTAATTTTGGCTAAATTGCACTGGTGGTCACTAAACTTTCTGAAAATTTTTGTGTCTACAAACTAATTTTCGCATCAATTTATCTATTAAATTTCTAAAATTTTATTGTTTTGACCATTTGGTTTTGTTATCTTAGTTATCTACATGTTTATTTTTGACATTTTTTCTTAGTTTTTCCCTTAAATAATTTTTTAGAAGCCATAAACTTAAAAAACAAAAGGGAAAGATAGGTTCTTGTTTTCTAAAAACCAAGGTTGAAACTTTACTTCTTTTCTTTTTTTTTTATTTATAAGTTTACAGAATTTTTTTGAAAAATATTGGAAGATGGAATTAGGCTAAAATGACAAAAATGCCACTGCAAAAATCTAAAATAACATTATTACTAATAAACAGAATAATCAAAGCAATAGGCTTTTAAAAGTTTGATTAGTAATGACACAAAAAGTTGGGAAAGTGTTTGAGTTTTGAAAATTTTTTGAAAAAATTGTTTAGATAATGAATAATTATTTTGAAAAAGTGTTTGGATTGTTAAAAACTTCCTAACAATGTGTTTCATTTTTTTACAAAATTATTTACAAAACATAGCATTTTTTGCTTCAAACTCTACTTAGAAAAATGAAAAAAATCGCGACGAACATCTTCCTTTCCATATGCAGTAGTAATGAAGTAAGGAGATGTGACACTAGATGCCGTCGATGTCCGGTTGAGTGACAATTTTAAAAGTGTAAACCGGAGAAGTGAAATATTAAATGCTCGTTACAACGTAAGCGTTTGATAATAGTTAAAAAGTAGAAAATGTTTGGATTTTGAAAAACATTTTAAATTTAAAATGAAAACACATTGTGGAAAAATTTAAATAAAAAATTTGGCCAATAGAAAGGTGAAAACTTTTTTGACGTTAGGCCAAAAAATTTTCCATCAATCCAAGTACAATGTCAAAAAATTTTCCCATAAAAATTTAACAAATACTATCCAAATAGGACCATTATTACTCATAAACAGAGTAATGACACGAAAAATAGTTTTTGGGGCAATCTAAAAACCAATTGAATATTCAATTCCACTACATTCTTCTCATTAGTCCACCTCATCCTTCCCCCTCCTTATAGGTGCTAGTGGTGGTAGAGGAGAGGGACGCGCAACCGCATGCAGGAAACATAATAAAAGACGAAATAAATTTTCATTGGGTGACCGCAATAATGGTTGTTTTGGCTTGTTTGGGTAAACTGATTTAAGAATAAAAAAACGAATAACTTTTTTATTGGTTGATGGCAATAATATTGGTTTTAGCTTGTTTGGGTAAATTGATTTATGCCAAATACCCATCAATCTAGAAACCAACAGATGGATTTAATTAGTTTTCATGTTGTAAAATTTAAGTTGTTGGGTAGATATTAGCATGAAAATTGAGTAACAAGGCTATATATATATAACCAATTGTGAAAAATGAAGGTGGATTTGATAGTGAAGGATTAAAAAGCAGTAGAGCAGAAAAGTTTCTGTGATTAGATGGGTGACGTAGAGCAAGCGGCGGCAGTGAAAGTTAAAGCGGCAGTCAGGATGAGGCAAGAAGCAGACGAGGAAAAGGAGCGGTGAGACCCACAAAAAATAGGAAGAAAGATTTTCAGAGCAAAGGATATTAGTGTCATTTAAACAAAATTACTCTCGATGAAAATTTTGACTTTGACAATAATACCAGCCTCAAAAATTCTTTTTTTTTTTTTTTAAATATGCACATGGTGTTAGGAATTTACACCATGTGCGATTGCTTATACCATCTTTGACAATGATGTCATTTTTACAAATTTACAGTTCAGAGTTAATGTCTCAAAATTAACAGATGACATTCAACCAGCAAGATAAAAAATGAGTTTCTGAAAAATAATTACAGCATTATTTTATAAAATTATATTATAATACTAGATAATTATATTGTATTTAACTTAGTAAAACGAGAAGGGGAGCAAATTAGGAGAGATTTTGATACTCAGTCTGGTTAATTAAATCTCAGACTCTATGCATGTGACCTGATTAAAAGTTTATCATCAGCCATAGTAAATAAAAGTAATTTTGATACACGCGACCGGGCCAATGGGGTTGAGGATCAAAACCAAATTATGAGCTACAACCTTTATGTTGTTTTTAAAATTTATTCATTGTACCGAGCAACTTTTATGGTAAATTGTTTGTCCTTCCCACACCAAGGATATTTAAGTTGGGAGCATAGCAGCCAAGAAATTTTCGTTGACTGCGCATCACTCTAAAGCTTATAATTGCTAAGTCGTACTCCTTTTTCATCTTCTCGACCAAGTCTTCCACCAATTTCTTCGCCTGTGTGTTTGCTTAGGTTCAAGAGGAAGCAAAATGGCTGAGATAGCTGTGCTTAGTGCATCAGTGAAGGCCATTGTACAGAGTCCACTAGACAAGGTGGTTTCTCTAGTTACCAAAGAAACTAGCCTGATTCATAGATTCAAGAAAGATCTTGAAAAGCTGAGAGGATCACTAGCCATGATTCAGGCCTTCTTGCGTGATTCTGAGAGACGACCAGTTGGAGAAGAAGCCGTGAAACTTTGGCTGGAGAAGCTTGAAGGCGTGGCTTATGATGCTGATGATGTTTTGGATGAATTGAACTACGAAGTTCTCCAACACAAGGTGAAGCAGCAAAAGAAAAAGAAAGAGAAGGTACAAAGTGTTAGGAAATCAACATGCCAATAAACAATTGACGCAGCGGAATATAAAATTGATTTCCAACCAAGATCATTGATTATCTATACAAAAACGAGAACGTACCTTTTGATGATGTAATTAAACGAATTAACCTGATCAAAGATATGCGATATCAACCACAGCCGCACACGTGTCTGGCCTCTAAGGTATCCACACGAACACCTTCTTGGGATCCTTGTCAGGATTGATCAACACCAAGTGAATATGCTAGATCCACTTGACACGTCTCTAACGTGAAGAAAATTGTATAAAGAAAAACTATTTTTCTCTCTCTAATTTTCTAACGTTTTTTCATTTGTTATCGTCGTGTCAAATCTTGGTGTTTAAGACTTATTTATAGAGTAATAATTAAGACTATCTTGTCCAACAAGAATTCGGTAATAGGTAACCCTTACCTATTAGGATATCTTACCAAATAAGATATTTAGTAGGTTTTAATTTCCTTCAAAAGGAAATTATTCCACTACTATAATTCCTCTATTTATTAATAAGTCCTTAGGATTAATTATCTCACAAATTAATCCCATAATTATCACATAATTATTTAAATCAATTTAACCCAAGAATTAGTTCTATTGTGTGTGACCCTTTAGGTTCCTAATCACTTGGCAATAAATATAAATTATAATCTTAGAATTAATTGGCTTTAGTACAAAACCAACAAACTCCCACTTGGACTAAAGTCAATTTAGTCACAAGGATTCTAAGATTGGATAAATTAAACAACTTTAATTTATCATTAATCAAAATTAATTAATTTATATTTATAGATCAAGATTGGCCTCTAGCCAGGCATCATGACCACCCAAGTGTTAGGAAAGTCAAGTGATTGACTTCACCTATCCATGAACCAGATTCTGTGTAATTATCATCCTTTCACCATACTATATCCCAAATTAGTACAAGAGTAAGGTATAGGTGCCAACTCTTAATGTACTAATTATTATTCTTTCTTGTTCCCGAAATTCAACTCCATTTTTCAATAAATTTAGAACTTTTCTAAATTATTGACTAGTTTGCAAACATTCTTGAGTTGATATTTCAACAAGTGTGGCCACAATAGGGATATGCTCTCCCACTATTAGGAGTGGTGAATCCTATATTGATCATAAACTATCAATTCGTGTTTCTTATTATACCCAACTTCTATTCGTACACATAACCAATTACGGATTATGGACTAATAGAGTTAAAGTACAACAATCCACACTAAAGATACTCTTATGATCTCAAGTCAAAGGATCATTTACACTACTGTCATGTAGAGATTATACCATTGGCACTCAAGTAGTTAACCTTATGGAAATCTCTAAGCGGATCAATCCAGTGAATATGTTCTCTAACAATCCACCCATATATCATCATATATGCTAATCTATCCGCATTAACAATGTCCTTTATATTGTTAATACTATGATTAGGGATACTTTAAGAATAATAATAAATATTATTCTAAGGACTTTATCATTCAAAAATACATAAATACATATTTTAAAATGATAAAATGTCATATCATTATTATTGCATAAACAACAATCAAACATAACAATTTATGAAATTATAAGTCATCTCCCACTTTGACTAAAACCAATCATTCATATACTCTAATATGAATGAATATACATGACTATCATGTTTCTTTTGGATAATGCTTTAGTCAATGGATTAATCACATTATCCTCAATGGGAATCTCATCTATCTTTACATTGTTTTTACCAATTATTTTCTTAAATAAATGGTATAGCCAAAATACTTGTTTGAATCATAGATGAGACCGTAAGTTCAATAATGAACTTCTAGATCCAACTTAGCTTCTAAAGCTACAAAGCACTTGGCCTTTGTTGTAGAATCTGTTGCAGTGTCTAGCTTAGAACTCTTCTAACTAGCAACACCGCTATTCAACGTGAACACAAGTATAGATTATAATCTATTATCATTCTTAAATAATTAAATGTTTACATCTATAAACCCATACACTTCTAAAGTGTGAACTCCATAAATCAAGAATAATCCATTAGTTTCTCTTAAGTACTTTAGAATATTCTTGACAAATATCTAGTGACATTCACCAGAATTAGGTTAATATTTGCTCATAACACTTTGAGCATAGGAGACATCGATCTCGTACATAGCATAGCTCAAATCGGTAATACCGTGTTTCACAGAAACCCTTCCTTTGATTGTTTCATGCTAAACTTCTTTAGCATCTAGTCTATATACATTAATTGAGAGACCAAATAACCTCTTAGATCTATCTCTATAGATCTAAATTTCAAAAATAGGTTGTTCATCTCCTAATATTTTCATGCAGAAATTCTTGGACAGTCACTCCTTTTACCGTTTTAAAGCATATATATATGATTTCTCAATACCAATATGTCATGCACATAAAGTATTAAGAAAAATCAGTGCTCCCACTCACTTTCTTGTATACACAAGGCTCGTCTTCGTTTTTTAGAAAAATCAAACTTTTTGACCATCCCACCAAAACGAACGTTCTAACTCCTTGATTTGTAAGTAATCATATTACTATCCATGTCAATCTTTCTTTTAAAGATCCTATTACACCGTATGAGTTTTACCCCTTTAGGGTGGTTCGACTAAGGTCCATACCTTGTTGTCGGACATGAAATCCATTTTGGATTTTATGGCTTTATGCCACTTCAAAGAGTTTACACATAACATAGCCTCTTCATAGCAAGTAAAACCATCATCAATTATGACTAGCACATCATTACTTCTCATTTATGAGAAATCTATATTTCTAAAGAGAATGATGTACTTTACTAAAATTATGAAGATTTTGTGTAATTCGAGCTTCCGTTTGCGCCTCATCAATATATGGCTTAAGCTCAGGTTCCAACTGTTATTTTTGTTAATTTGTGGTTCTTAAATTTCTTTAAATTTTACTTTACTCCCACTGTCTCTTTCAAGAATAAACACTTTTCTAGAAAGATAGCATGTCTTGAGACAAACAATTTTGCTCAAGGCAATTGTAGAAGTAGCATTCTAAACTTTCTTTAGAATACACCACAAATAAACATTTATAAAACTCAGTCTCAAACTTGTCTGATGTGATGCTTCACATAAGCAAAACATCTCCAAATTCTCATGTGACTAAGAATTAATTTCCTACAATACCATATCTTATATGAGGTGGTATCAATCAATTTTAGTTGGAACTCAATTGAGTGTATGGGAAACGATTTTAAGGTAAATTTCTAAAACTAGATTGGAAGTGTAACATGGACTCATCACGAAATGTACCATATCCAATAGAGTACAATTCTCCTCTTTTAGATATTTTGAAACTCGTGACTCAAGTATTCTCTACCTCGATCAAATCTCAGTGTTTTAATACTCTTGTCAACTTATTTCTCTACTTCAACTCTGAAGGTCTTGAACTTTTCAAAGATCTCAAATTTGTATCTCGTAAGATACACATAACCATATCTAAAATGGTTATTCGAGAAAGTGATGAAGTATAAGAAACTACCTTTAGCATGGATCGATATTGGGTTCCAAACATCAGTATGTATAAACCCAAAAAGATTACTAGCACATTCACCTTTTCAATAAAAGATGTCTTGGTCATTTAAATAAGTAAATAAGATTCACATATATCATAAAATTCATAATTGAATGAGTCCAAATATACATCTTTATGTAATTTGGATATACGCTTCTTATTTATATGACCAAATTTAAAATGTCAAAGATAAAATTGCTTCAAAATATCAAGTTTTGTCTCTTGATGTCTATATTGAGAATGGACTTATCAAAATCTACGAATATTTAAGCCATTGTTTAATAAACTAGTGCTACTTAGAACGCCACCACGCAAAAAGAACAACATTTATTCTTTTGAGTAATGATAAATCTATCCACATCTAATGCAAATATACATATTATGTTCTTTGTAAGCACTAGAATATATTAGCAATCCTTTATATCTAGAATAAGTTCAGTTGGCAAAGAGAGTGTATTAGTTCTTACGGTTAATGTAACAACTTTTGCTGCATTCTCCACATGTAGTTTAACTCTTTCCTTTGCCAAAAATCTACTTTTCTCAAGATCTTGCATATTCGTGTAACTATGAGATCCAAATCTAGTATTTAATACCCAAGAATCTTGATTAGTAAATTACTTTATCTCAATCATAAACATGTTAAAAGTCAAAGTTTTACCAAACCTTATTGACTTTTAAGTCTTGAGATAAGAGCCATACAATTTCCTTTTAATACTAGTTGTTTCTTTATGGGAAACACATGCCTATAAACTTGTTTATTTGATCACACATTTATACTTTGTCAAGGCTATTAGGCCTTCTTAAGACTAGCTTGGGTTTCCCCTTGACAAGTAATAAAGTGCCCCTTGATTCTTATACAAATAGAATCAGGGTATCAAGGACAATCTAATATTTGTATACTTAAGAACTTTTCTCAAGCTTTATCCTAGTCCAAGAATTTCAATTAAAATGGAGTCCTAAAAGGTGGGTTATGTGTTCACGTGATTATACATTCTATAACTAGAAAATAAAGATAGAATATGACTTTATATTTATGCAATAAACAAAACCAAATAAAATATATATGGACATAAAAAATTTTTGGTTTTGCTCCCACTATTTCATTCAAATTAATATCCCTCAAAATTGATTCGAGAATTTTCATAAAATTCTTAGTGGGCTAGGATCCCATTTCAATTATTTTTAATCTTGAGTTAGCTCAACAAATCAAAAATAATTTCAATAGGTAGGTAACAATTACCAATTATAACTTTTGTAACTCCTAGATAGTTAGGTATCAACTTTTGATACACATATCACATATGTCTCCTAACTAATTGCCTCAAAGACACATGACCTTGAGTTAGCTCAACAAGCCATGAACCTTTGTTAAATTAGACCCATTATTCAGAGATCATATCTCATAGTATAAACATATTCTAGGTAGAACAACCTTGAGTTAGCTCAACAAGTTATTCGAACAAGAATTGTTTAAACTATAACAATGGAAGGCAACTATTCATGATTTAATATTAAATCTAAACTATTATTTAGAGATCATATCTCATCATAAACATATTCTAGGTAGAATAACCTTGAGTTAGCTCAACAAGTTATTCTAACAAGAATTGTTTAAATTATAATAATAGTTATGATATATAATTTTTATTTAAATCAAAACCATTATTCAGAGATCATATCTCATAGTAAAAAATATTCTAGTAGAATAACCTTGAGTTAACTCAACAAGTTATCCTAACAAGAATTAATTATACTATAATAATGGAAGTGATTTAAATTATTATTTTTTTATTGAGGGATAAATTATGGTCTCATCGTGCACATATATCATATATGAAAATAAATATTTGATCAAATAGAGCATACAATATGCAATAAATAAAATCACATTATTTTATCAAATAAAAAATCACATATGATATATCATGCATATAAAATAAATCTTATTATTTTATAAAATATAAATCACATATAATAAAACATTCAAATAATCACATTAAAAGAATATTTATAAATCCAGTCATGAATCTATATGCATATTAATTCTAATCACATTAGAATTGATTTAATTGAATAATTTGAGAAGTTTTTGGGTAAAAATAATCAAACAAAAATTATTGGGCAGGGAAACAAAGAAAGGAAGAAAATCAGGGGCCCATAGTGCAAAAACGGAAACTATGTCCTTTTCTGGGCTATCAAAATGCGCTTTCACCAGAGTTTTTTTTTTTTTGTTTTTTAAATTAGGGCGTCGTCAAACGACGCCGTTTAGCAGTGGAGTTTCCAGCCATGGTCAGCGCTGTTCACTCGCGTTGACCCCCTTTTTTTCTTTTTTTTCTTTTTTTTTTTTTAGTGACGTCGTCAAAACGATGTCGTTATGCCTTAGGGTTTGCAGCCCAAAATAGCGCCGCCACTATCTTCTTCCTCTGGTCTTTCTCCGGCGCCGATACTAAGGTCCGGTCGAACTTTTCTTGGGCTTCAGCCGAGCCAGATCTAGCCGGTTAGCCTAGCTCTTCCGGCGACCAAAACAACCAATCTGGCGCAAAGGACTTCGCCGGAAAAGAGAGCACGCAGCGATCTTCGCGCGGCTCGTTTCTATTTTCCGGCGGCGAGGCACGGCCAAGATTCCATCGGGCCATGTCCTTTGGCCCTAGTCCGGCCAGATCTAGGTCGGTTTTCCTTTTCACGTGCGACGGGCTTCGGATCCGGCCAACGTTTGACCAGGTCCTACCCTCGACTGCTGCCAAGGTTTTGCCCAGAAGGTTCAGTCGGAATCGAAGGCGATTGGCCAGAGGACCAGCCGCGGCCAGACCGTTTCCGGCACACGCGGCCGGTTGGGATCAGGCCAATCGCCGCCGGCATCTTGTTCGCCATGCCGGAACCTTCCCGGCAGATAGAACTTTGCCCAACGTTCGGTTGTTCCGCCGGAACTTTTTCCGGCGACTACCCAACCCTCCTTTTTTTTTTTTTAATTTGTTTGATGAACAGTAACAAATTCAAGAAAATTAATTTTCCAGATTTTCTTAAATTAAATAGGAATAAAAAATAAAATTCCAGAAAACTATTTTCAAGAATTTAAATTTATTGTGAACAGTAACTCCGAAAATTTTAAGAAAACAGAATTTTCATTAAAATTTTTCTGTTCAATAAAATCAAACGAAATTTCAGGAAAATTTCGTTTAAATATTTTGAAACTAATTTTCAAACTAAAACTTCTCAAATTTATCAAATAAATCATATACACATGTAAATAATTCATGACAATATATTTTGTATAGATAATCAAACACAATGCTCTGATACCACTGTTAGGAAATCAACATGCCAATAAACAATTGACGCAGCGGAATATAAAATTGATTTCCAACCAAGATCATTGATTATCTATACAAAAACGGAAACGTACCTTTTGATGACGTAATTAAACGAATTAACCTGGTCAAAGATATGCGATATCAACCACAGCCGCACACGTGTCTGGCCTCTAAGGTATCCACACGAACACCTTCTTGGGATCCTTGTCAGGATTGATCAACACCAAGTGAATATGCTAGATCCACTTGACACGTCTCTAACGTGAAGAAAATTGTATAAAGAAAAACTATTTTTCTCTCTCTAATTTTCTAACGTTTTTTCATTTGTTATCGTCGTGTCAAATCTTGGTGTTTAAGACTTATTTATAGAGTAATAATTAAGTTATCTTGTCCAACAAGAATTCGGTAATAGGTAACCTTACCTATTAGGATATCTTACCAAATAAGATATTTAGTAGGTTTTAATTTCCTTCAAAAGGAAATTATTCCACTACTATAATTCCTCTATTTATTAATAAGTCCTTAGGATTAATTATCTCACAAATTAATCCCATAATTATCACATAATTATTTAAATCAATTTAACCCAAGAATTAGTTCTATTGTGTGTGACCCTTTAGGTTCCTAATCACTTGGCAATAAATATAAATTATAATCTTAGAATTAATTGGCTTTAGTACAAAACCAACACAAAGCTTTACCTTGATCTCAAATCCCTTTCTTTTCACTGGAAATTGGCTCGTAAGCTCAAAGACGTAAACGCAAACTTGAGAAGGATTAATCAAGAAGCAAATGAGTTTGGCCTTCAGTTCCATACCAGAGATGTAAAAATGCAGATGCTGCTGCTGCTATTCCTTCTGATTCCTTAACAAGAAGCCGAGAGACTGACTCGGTAAGTGTTGATCCTACTGTTTTGGGAAGAGATAACGATAAATCCAAAATTGTCCAAACATTGATGGGAGCAAGGGACGAAGTTGTTTCCGTTATTCCCATTGTCGGCATGGGTGGATTGGGAAAAACAACTTTAGCCCGAGTAATCTTCAATGATTATCAGATTAAGAACTATTTTGAAGCAAGAATTTGGGTCTGTGTATCTGAAAACTTCGAAGTAACTAAGCTTTTCGCTATGATCCTTGAATCTTTGACACAAGGATGTGTTCAAGTACAGGGTCGGGAAGCCATAGTGAAAAACCTCCAAGAAGAAATTGGGATCAAAAGATACCTTCTCGTACTTGATGATGTTTGGAACGATAAAGCTGATAGATGGGATGATTTTAAGAGATCAATGGAAGGGATCAACACAACCAAGGGAAATAGCATTGTTGTGACTACTCGTAGTCAACTGGTGGCTTCAATAGTTGCAACACTACCTCAACATTCCTTGGAAAGGTTATCTGAAGATAATTGTTTGTCCATATTGAAAGCAAGAGCATTCCCAAAAGGAGCAGCACCAATTGAATTGGATGCCACAGGGAAGAAAATTGTAGCCAAGTGTCGAGGTCTACCATTAGCTGCAAACCTCGTAGGAGGAATTTTGCGCAACAAAGGAAAAGATGAGTGGATGTCAATTCTGAATGATGGCCTTTCTCGCGTAAATGGGGACGAAAATAGTAGTATTTTGCAAATACTGAAGTTGAGCTTTGATCATCTTCCAAGTCCTGCTGCTAAAAAATGCTTTGCGTATTGCTCTATCTTTGACAAGGATTTCAACATAAAGAAGGAACAAGTAGTCCAACTTTGGATGGCTGAAGGATTTCTATATCCAAATCGAGGAAATGATAGGATGGAAAACACAGGAAATAAGATTTTCAGCATTTTATTGCATAATTGCTTACTTCAAGATGTGCAAAAAGATAAATATGGCAATGTCGTTAGTTGTAAAATGCATGATCTTGTGCATGATCTTGCATGTTCTGTTATGAGTGCTGAAAGTAGATGCCTTGCGTTGAGTTCATCTGGGGAAGAAACAAACCAGCTGTTGGAAGAAAAAGCAAGAAATTTGCGCACATTATTCTTGAAAACTGATGTTTCTCACAAGGTGTTGTTAGAATTTGGATTCTTGCGTGTACTAAATCTGGAAGGCACACGTATTGAAGAACTGCCCTCTACAATCAGCAAGCTAATACATTTAAGATATCTTGATGTGTCAGGGACTTGCATTAGTATGCTGCCAGAATCCATCTGCAAGCTGTTTAATTTGCAAACATTAAGGATCCTCAATTTGCGTAGTTTCAAAAAGTTTCCACGTAAGTTTCAGAATTTGATCAGTTTGAGACACCTTTACTTTGATTTTCCTGAAAGATTTCAAATGCCTGTTGGGATAGGACGGTTGACTGATCTTCAGACATTGACATGCTTCAATATAGGTCAACACAAGCGTTGCGGAATTAGCGAGCTAGGGTGCTTGACTTACCTCGGGGGTGTGTTGAAGATACGCAATCTAGAACTAGTGAAAACTACAGAAGAAGCTAAAGGTGCAAATTTATCTGAAAAGCCAAATGTGTACAAGCTGGAATTTTACTGGGGAAGAGATAGACAAGGTGAAAACCAGGATGAAAATATATTGGAAGGCCTCCAACCTCATCCAAATTTGAAAAGCTTAGAAGTAAACAATTTCATGGGTAATGAGTTTCCTTCATGGGCTATGAGAATGGCTGCAAACACCGATGAAGGGTGGTTAGCATTTGAAAATTTGGTGGAGGTACAACTAATCGATCGTGAAAGATGTAAAGAAATTCCAATGCTCGGGCAACTACCATTTCTCCAGCATCTCAAACTGCGAGGACTTGTTAATGTAACAACTATAGGTCCGTCAACTTATGGAATTGGATGCTATAACGGATCAAGATGCAGTAGTACAAGCATTGCTCAAGGCATGGCAATCTGTTTTCCAGCACTTGAAAATCTCATTCTTGGGGAAATGCCCAACTTAGTAGAATGGATGGACGTCTCAATGATTCCATCTTCAAGTACAGCAGAAGCAAGTAGAGTGAGTTTGTTTCCTCGTCTTCAAGAATTGAGTATCACAAATTGCCCCCATTTGAGGACGATACCGAGTAATTTTCCATGTCTTACAGGTTTGAGGGTATTCGGCGATAATAGCATCTTGCCGTTATTAAGCATATGCAGCAATGTTTACTGAAATACCCATGCCTAATTATGGGTTTAATAGCAAATTATGGAAATATTATTTTGGGGTATTGTAGAGTTTTTGAGAACTGGAAGGGCTCTACCAATAATTATAGTAATAATAGTTGTAACCGTAATAATAATAATACTTATGATATCAATAATAAATAAATAAAAAAAAGGTATATTTTTACTCATCAGAAGATAACGACGCTTGTCTATTCCTTTTCCTCAACTGACACTTTACAGTTCTTCAAGGTCAAGATCAAGAGGGGACCCAAAATTTGGAAGATTCAGAAATCGAAAATTATTCTCATGACCCCCACAACAGTCAAGGTGAGTCTAATTATTGTTCTTAGGTTTTAACAATGGTTTTAGTTAGAATTGGTTGTAAATTATTTGGGAATTTAGGATTTTATTTACAATTTAGGGCTAATTGATCTTTACATCCTGTTGTAAAATTTTGATTGGGAATTTCTAAATATTGACAAGGCTGTGAAATTGGGTTTCATGTGTGCTGGTAAGAAAAAGGAGAAAATTTTTGGTCTTCCGTTGCTTTGTTCGATGAATGAGTTAACTGGAAAAAAAAAAAAAAAAAAAAGAAAGAAAGAATGAAACTCAAGGCCACGGCTTGAGTCATTGAAAGTCAAAAGATTTTCACATGGCTTAGGTAGTCGTCTGGTGCGTTTTTGCAATTGGAAAGTTGAGTTTTGTTGGTCTGCTTTATGGCTGGAATTACGACTCCATGGCAACCGAGTTGTAGAGTTCCTGTGGTCCCAAATTGTGGGTCCACAGGGAGAAAAAAAAAAAAAAAAGAGAAAGACATATAGTGCAGGCTTGAGCAATCAGTAGCGCCTAATACAAAATACAAATGTGCTATTGGATGATGTCTTCTACGTGGGTCCCTCTGGTTTGCAAACTTATAAGGCCTGCAGTTAGTGTTTTGGTTATTTAGGAGATTGCAGCTTATTGTTTTAGTTGTTTACGAATATGCTATTGATTATTTGGGTATTATAAAATTAGCCATTTTGGGTCACATTAGGTTCTTATATTAATTTGGAAGTTATGGAATTATTTCTTTAATATTTTTAAGACTTTCTTAGTATTTTAGATATTAAGTAAATTTTATTTTTTTTGGTCAATAGATGGTGAATATCTTTGGGATCAAGATTATTTAAGCTAGTGCGTTTAGTGTTCGACTTTTCGGTAAGTGGTTCCTAACCTTTCTTATTGTTTTAAAAGGAATTATTTGTATATATTTATTTCTTCTTTGATGAATATTTTTATAATATGAAATTCAGAATGGACAGGTGATATGTGTGTAAATTCTTTGTATATTGTGGCAACTTGATTACTTATATGTATATGCATGTATGTGTGCAATGCGTGAATGTTTGATATGGGCTCTGATTATTCTTTGTATACCAGAGAGAACTAGTTCTCGATATACCCCCTGACGGTGAGTAGTCAGGATATATGTACGTCTTCTGGACCTCCTAACTGGGAAAAAGTTAGGCTAGATATCTAGTACTACTGGTTCTTACTTTGAACTATCTGAGCCTACTTATGTATGATCATGTATGTTTGATTATATTTCTTTGATATGCCACAATATTGTTATGTAATTATATATTATTACGATGTATGAATATGGATAATATGTGGTTGAATGAACGCATGTACTATATGTATATATATATGTAACTGTCCAAACTGGTAAGAAAGGGACGGAACTATTTACTGAGCAAATTGGTTGCTCACCCCATTATACTATCTATTTTTGCAGGTGTCTATAATTCAGGGATAGACAAGTGGGACAGTTGACTTATCAATAGAGGATTTTATTTTATTTTATTGGAGATTATTTAGTTGGTAGGTCAAGAATATTAATTTTAGTTTATGTTTTATGTTTTTATTCTACCTAAGAGAAATTGACGATCTCAGTAGATGTTAAATATTATTACTTTGAGGATTTGTTTGAAGTAATTTGAAGTCTTTTGAAATTTATATTAATTATGCTTTAGATTCGCTTTGAGTATTTGATAGCCTTGCGTATTGAGTAAACTTAATACGCGGCGTGTTACACCTGATCTCGGGGTGTGACATTTACACTCTTGTCAACCTTGTCATAATTGGTTTTTCAGATCTCATTTGTCTTCCGGATAGTATGTTTCAAAACAACCCAAAGCTTACATCTATTATTTTGGGTTATTGTTCAAACCTGACAAAAATTGTTTCAAACTTGGCCGGTTGGGCCAAATCTGTTAGGATATTAGAGATTGAGCACTGCGGGAGCCTGATTGAGTTGCCAGAAGATCTACACAGCCTCCAGTCACTTGAGAAATTAACAATAAACGGCTGCTATAGTCTCAAGTCCATACCAGCACCAGAAGGCCAAGGCCTTTTTTCTCTTCGTCATTGTGACTTTGCTGGTTGTACTGGCTTGACCAGCATCCCAGGAGACGCATTTCAGTTTTGCACGTCTCTTGAGTCTCTGTCGGTGCGCTACTGCAATGAGCTTATAGCTTTTCCATTGGATTTGCAAAAGTTGCCTTCTCTCAGGAGTCTTAGGATACACAGCTGTCCTAAACTAAGTACAGTACCTAAAGGTTTGGGTGGTTTGAGCGGGCTAAGGCAGTTGCATGTAGGTGGCTTCTCAGAGTTTGACTCATTTCAGATCATTTTCAATGGCATTGAGCAGTACTATTCATCCATTCATGAACTAGAATTATTCGGGTGGCTTCACTGGGATTCTCTGCCTGATCAAATTCAGTATCTCTCCTCCTTGACAAAATTATATATTCATGATTTTGGAATAGAAACTTTGCCAAATTGGTTTGGGAACCTTTTGTCTCTTGAAACTCTAACGCTGTTCAATTGTGAAAGGCTATATCAGCTGCCTTCCATGGAGGCCATGAGACAGATGATCAAATTGAAAAAACTTGAGCTTTCAAATTGTCCTCTGTTACAAGATAGTTGCACGCAGAGGAGCAACTCCAACTGTCAGTGGTCCAGGATTTCTCATATACCCAGAATAATAATTGACGGAGCCCGTATTCAGTCAGCATCATAAGCAGGTGAGTTTTCAAGATTCTAAAATTCACCTTATATTTCTTTTCGCTTTCTCTTCTGATCTTTTCAGTGTTTAAATTATTACTGCAATATTTGACCCCGTTGTCCGTTGCATTTTTGGTTTTTTGAAGATCAGGAACTCGGAATTTATGTGAAGAAAAGTGATGTTTTTCTAGTGATTCCTAGATTGCAAGCAGCAACCCTGCAAATTTGGTTGGAGGACAAATGGAACCACCAATTTATCAATCTTACTTCTCTCATGGTTTCGTTTTAACCATCCATATCATTTCCTATCTACCAAGGCAATTCATGATCATGTTTTGTTGGATAAACTGTAGTTTCTTCCAATATAATTTCCAATGAAAATGTAAATACTCCGTCATGAACAGCCCACCATGACGAAGGGATTACGACCTGCAGTCCCCTCGAGTTCCAAAAAAGACTGATCTCTTTCCGAACCTAGAAAGAATGCTAATCTAATTTTAATGGTTACGCGTGATGTGGCTGGTTAGCTTCAACTGAATTCTTTCGTTTCCCCATAAGATTATTATCTCTGGCAATTGTTTGCTTGATAAATTATGTGCTGCTGCTTTCATACTTCAGATCAATTATCATCCTTCAGACATTGAGTGGAATTTGCTAAAATTGATCTTATACCAAATTTTCTATTTTACAATTTTCCTCAGAGAGAGTTGACCTCATATTCCTCAACTTACCATTATATGACACTCAGGCAGAATGAACCACTGAATTTTAATTTCGTTGTGAAAAAGTAAGACTAGTTTATTATGTACAGTAAAGTGCTACTACTATTTATTTGACCATTTGGTGTGGATGGTTCGAATGTCCTTTCCCCATTACAGCTTGAACTTATATTGCTTATTTGTATTAGGATTCTCAAACGACTAACTTCGTGTCTTCAAATTGATTCTTCTCGTTCTAGAACTAACAGATGTATGGCATTTTCCCTTCTGCTGCTTCATATACAAATTTTAAAGTTATGCGAAAGCATATTATTATTCTTTACTTCATTTACTTGCTGTAGTGGAATTATAAACCTCTCCTTCCGGGCACTATTTATCATGCTATTAACACACAGGTTATTATGGCACGCTGGCTAGTTTTGCTGGAATCTCCTGCGTCATCAAAATATTGTGCCCTTATCATGAGACCTTCATCATTCTCTGATTGTCAGTTAATTTGTCAATAATTGTTCTGAAGTTCAATGCTTCTCTGACGTATCTATTGCTACATAAGTCCGCTGCACAATATATGTTAGTATACATTATTAGCATATTGTTTTGCCTGTTGAGGAAACAGAAAAATAATAACAGACTTCGAGGCCTCAATACACTTTCCTTAAGGTGTTATTTACTAAGCAAATTACCTTTAGGATACAATGAAGTCTAAAAACCATCAAAATGAAAAGGAATCTAATTCTGTCAAAGTTCGGCTATTTAAAGAAATGAGAGACCTATTCATGGCTTCTTAAAGGATACAAATTCTAATTGAAGAGGTGCTTAGATAGTTAAACATTTAATAGACACGTCTGTTAAAATTTAACTACCCAATGACCGTTATTAATTAATTATGAAATTAAAAAAATACAGAAACAAATAATTAATTACTAACTGTAGATACTAAATTTTGACACACCATTTATTTTCAAACATTGGAGGGCATGTTTGCATTTTTTGGGACAAATTTTAATTTTTCAATAATCTGGGGGGCAAAATAGTAATTTTATCTGTAAATATTTTCTATCAGCTTTTGGAGGCTTTAAATTCATATTTTTACTGTTATGTAAATTTGTTAATTTTTTATAATTTTTCTGAACTTAATTAGTATTCTTTATATTTTTACCATCACGAGGGAAAAATGGTAATTTCGCCCCACAAATACCATTTTAGCTCATTCCAAATTCATTTTTCTAATTCTTTAAGCATTTTTTTTAATTTTCTTGATTTTTCAAAGATGATTACTATTTTTTCTGTGAATTTTCATTGCCCAAGGGCAAAACAGTCATTTTACAAATTAAATTCATTTTTCACAAACTTCGAGTCAAAAATGCATTTTCTAGTGTTTTAAGCTTATTTGTAATTTTTATAATTTTTTGAGGACAATAACTATTTTTCTGTGAATTTTCATTGCCCAAGGGCAAAATCGTCATTTTACAAATTAAATTCATTTTTCACAAATTTCGAGTCAAAAATGCATTTTCTAGTGTTTTAAGATTATTTGTAATTTTTGATAATTTTTTTGAGGACAATAACTATTTTTCTGTGAATTTTCATTGCTCAAGGGCAAAATCGTCATTTTACAGCTTAAAATTCATTTTGTCAAATTTTGAGTCGAAAAGGCATATTCTAATGTTTCAAGCTTATTTTTAATTTTTTTGATAATTTCTTAGGCTAATATCTATTTTTTGTGTATTTTCATTGTCCAGGGGCAAAATCGTCATTTTACACCCCAAACACGTTTTTATCAGTTATGAGCTCTAGTTTTTTTTATTATTTTGAAATCTACTGTGAATTTTTTTAAAAAAAAATTTAGAGATTGTTGTCAGATTTTTTGTATTAAATTTTAAATTTTGGGGTTAAAAAATATTTTTTAATAAAATTAGCATTTTAATACCGGCGGCGTTTTCATCATTTTATAGCATTCTTGACCAACAAGACAAATGGCCTATAAATACCCTTTCTTAATCAGTAGAAAAAAAAGAGAAAAAAAATAGAAAACCCGACAAACACTTTAGTTTTTGTGCTTTAAGAATCAAACACACACAAAAAAAAAAACACCAAAAAAAACACACACACACACATTCTATTTTTCCATTTTGAAGTACTGTTCATCATCGTCTGCTTCAGGGTCTTTATTGTTCACATCAGATTACTGCCAAAAAAAAGGGTAAGTTCTTGCTTTTCTATTTTTGTTCTGATCCATCATTTTTTTCTTTCATTTTCCTTTGTTTATCTGATTGCTTATGTTCATTTATTTGAGATTTTACTTGAATTTGTTTTGTTCTTGGATTTCTTATTTCTGGGTTTATGTTTCTGGGTTTCTTTCATTTCTTCTCTTTTGGGTTTTTTCTTCCTTCTGCTCAAATCCACCGGAGCTCCACCCATCAAAAGTTCACCACCGTCTCCCCTACAACCAGAAAGCCAAACCCCTTCTCTCCACCACCATTGTCAACCTCCAAAGCCATCTTCAATTTCACATGTGATTGTAATACCCAATATAAGTGAGGATATTTTGGGGATCAAATTTCATAAGTGAGGGGTAAAAAGGTCATTTGGCCATAACTTAAAAAAAAAAACAAAAACAATTGGAGAAAAGGAAGCTGCAGTCGTGCAGCAACACAAAGAAAGAAACAAGCAGAAAGTTTGCAAAATAGAAGAGAAACAGCAAGAAGAAAAAAAGAGAGAAGAAAGAAAGAAAAAAGAGAAGAAGAAGAAGAAAGGAGAGGAAGAAGAGGGAAGTCCGGCCACCCACCAAGTTCCGATCGGTCATCGGACGCCGGCAACGAGTCCGGCCAACGAGAGAGAGAGAGAGAGAGAAGAGAAATAGGGGAGAAAAGAAAAGGGAAAAAGGGAGAAAAATTGTATAGAGATTAAATAAGGTAATTTTATGCTTGAATTTTGTTTATTAAATAAGTTATGATGAAGTATATGATATTTTTGATGGAAATGATAGCATGCATGGAATAGAAATTGAGTAGATGAATTTTAGGGTTTATGAAATTTTAGGAAATTTGGGAAAAAATGATTTCCTTGTATTATTTAGAGTTAATAATTCTTGTTATGGTGTTAATTACCAATTAGAAGAGGAAAGAAGTTGATTTGGGAAATTAAAGTTGAGATTTGATTATAGTTTAAGCCATGCAAGATGGGTAAGTGATTGAGTTAAGCCTTGGGGTTTAGGTTAAAAGTTAGATTATTATTTTCTAATGTATTTTTTTAGTTGTTAATTTTTGATCGTAATGTTATATAATAGATTCAAGAGAGCATTTGGCGGAGGAAGCCGCCTAAGGGGGTGATCAAGTCGAGATTTTTGGTACATAGCCTATTTGAAGTAAGTGTAATACATATTATGAATCACTAGTACTATATATTGCTTGCAAAGCATTTGGTGAATATTTTAAAGTATGCTATATGTATAAATTGAGATTGACATACATATATGTTGATAAATAGATGTACGTTGAGAAAATGCATACAAAGTGGTTTATTTTGTACATGAAAGTTTAAATGAGTTTGCAAAGCATTTAAAGGTGAATGATTTACGTTGAGTGTATAAGATAATACATTCGACGTTTTTTTTCAAAGTATATTTTTATATATTGTTAAAGTTTTAACATTAAAGAATGAGAAAGTGAATGATTGTTTGTGACAATGATTTTTGTCAAGTAAGATTGAAAGAATTTAGTTGTGAAAATGATTTGAAAGTAACTCTATGCAGAACTAACTAAAACTAACAAGGTTATTGTTAGTCTGGGTGCACCTAGTATATGCCGGTTAGGGAATGTCCGCAGTGATTCCCTCCCTTCGTGGTATAGTATACCCTTTCGGGGGATAACCCTTTCGGGACAGATTACCCTTTGGGGAACAGAGATAGATACTCTTCGGGGGATAGCCCTTCGGGGACAGAGTACCCTTCGCGGGATAGTTACCCTTCGGGGGATAGTAGGTTCTGCATAGTTGTGATTTCGAGAAATAATCAAAGTTATTTATGAAACTAAGAATGTGGCTTTATTGATTAGTTTATGTCATATGTGATGACTATACGGATTTTATACCAAAAGTGGTGATTTGAGTAAATTGTTTAAAAATGGTAAAAAAAATGATATTAGTTGTATCAGTTATAATTGTTCATGATGATTGTTTATTACTTGTATGACTGCATGTATTACGGTTTATAATATGTATTATGCTTATTGAGTGTGAAAAACTTCACCCCTCAATATTTTTCAGTATTTTGTAGAAAGTGCTGGAGCTAAAATCAAGAGGAGAATTGCATAGTCACTTAGATTCAGAGGATACTACCCGGTTATTTTTGTTTTCTCGAGTATAAGATAGTATAAGTATTATTCTACATTTGTGATCATGTTATATAGTACTTAGTATTGTAAATATTATTTTTGGAATAGCTGCTCCGTTGGTTGTAAGTTGTGAATCTTGGAATATTTATATATAAATAGATAAAATTCTTATGAGCATTTTTTTTATGGTTGAAATGGGTGATTAATGCTGGATTATTTAGATAATTGATTACTTGTTTTAGTAAGTTTTAAACCTATGAAAAATATAGTGTAAATTTGTGAATGAAATGATATAGTGTATTGTGAATGTATTGGAAATGCTTGAGTTAGCTGAAATTTTATGCAGGTATTTTTTTTAAATTTTTAAAAAAGGTCCAAATATAGATGAGATGATGTTGAAATTTCAATATTTTTTAGAGAAAAGTTAAGACTTACGTGGCTTGAGACTATTTATTCTCTTCCGAGTTACGTGCCAGTCATGACCTTTAGATTCAAGTAATGACAGTGACCTTCATCAATCACCAGCCCCAAAAGCCTAATTGCTATCAGATCATCTCCAAGCCAACAAACCAGCTCCGTCTTCTCCATTTCTCAAATCACCATTTTGTCAAGCCAAGGCCACTACCGAAATTACCTGCAGGATCAAGCCCAGCCACAAAAGTCTCAATTCATCCACAAATTTCATCATTCAAGCCACAGTCAGTCCATTTCAATCCCGAAATCAATTTCAAATTGCAAAATGTCACTGCAAAAACTTACACAGACAACACACACACACAAAATTCTGCAAAACAAGCACAAATCCCCACCCATAAAAAATTACCCAGAATTACACATACATCCTTCGGCAACCACCAAACTCTACCCAGCTCCAATTCACCACAGACCCAAAATTCAGATGGCCAACAACCTCCCCTGTCCCCTTCCACCGTCTCTCTCCCTCCTCCATTAGACCACTCACAGCAACTTTTCCCACCTGCAGAAGCAGCACAAAACAACTGCAAACAACCAAATAGACCCAAAGCTAGTCACAAAACACAACGAACAATCAACCAAAACTTCCCCTGTCTCCTACCTTAGTCACCCACACCACCAAGCCACAGCCAAAAAACCCATCACCGCCCCATCTGTCTCCCCTCAATTCCTCCAAACTCAATTTCACCGCTGCCAGACAATCATTGAGCCACCAAATTTGCAGCTGTTAGTCTCCACCACCTGCAAACTACCAAAATAAATTGGGAGGTGAAGAATTGCTGCACGTCGTTGGATTTAGGAGGTTTAAGCAGTGATTTTTGGATTTTTTTTATTCATAGGAGTTTAGGGATTTAGTGATTACGGGATTTGAAGAAACTGATTTTACTAAGGCCTAAGAATTTGATTGACTGAAAATTTTGATTGAAAAGGTTTGGAGAGTTTCGGATAAAGAAGAAGGACGGGTCTTGGATTCCGTTTCACAGCTTTTAGTGTAGAAATGGTTGGTGGGTTTGTTTATTTGTTGTTTAGCTTTTAGTATGGCTGCTTGGTTTTATATCTTTCACACGTCCATTTATCTATTCATCTGATTGATGAGTTCTTTTAATATTTTAATGGATCTTTATGCTTTGTTTTTAGTTGGTTTCATCTTCTACGATTGTTGTATGTCTTTACGTACAAAAAATGGACTAGCTTTAGTCCTTGTGTCTTGGGTTAATGATAGTATGTCACTGAATCAATCTTTTATTTATTTTATTTTTATTTATTTTATTTTCTTATTTTCTTATATTTAAGCTTTTGATTTTATGGATTAACTTCCGTAGGTTATTGTCTTTCAATTTGGCCCCATTACATTGCTGGATTTTTGTTTTCACTTCCTATTGTTGCTGGAATTTACATTTGACCCCTTAATATTGTTGGAATTTGCATTATTGAGGCCCATACTTGCTGAAAATTTTATTTTTTGCCCCCTTCCACTTAGTGTTAATTTACAATTGTGCCCCATGCTTACTTGAATTTATTATTTGGCCCTTAGATTTGTGTGAATTTGTTTTTTTAAAACTTTAGTGTCATAGAATCTACTTCTTTAGCCTAATCTTGTTAGTATTTTATATTTTTAGCCTTTATTTCTTTAATATCGAGGTACCTTGACTTGTTTGTTCATTTTGATTAGTATTTGTACCGGGTCTTCGGGAGGTATCCCTATTTCTTATTAATTTCTTTTTTATGTGCTCCAATGTGCCTTACGTGATTTTTATGCATTTTATTCACATATTTCCTATTTGGTATGCTCTTTGTGTATTTATTTCTTTCATGCAATTTCATTTTAAATCTTATTATTTCTTTATTAATATTTTTGATAAAAATGTAATATTTTTGTATTTAGCTAGTCAATGTAATAGTTAGATTATTTTTCTCATGTTTTAGCAAAAATTGTGTAATTAGATAGAAAGTGTAATAGATAGGGTATTTTAATTTCCCCCCTTAAATTGTAAATCAGGCCCCCCCAGTGTAATAGTTAGGATTTATTTGCTTTTGCGTGCTTATGTGTTTATTTCTTTTACCGCTTTCATTAGGATTTTGCATCTAGATATTATGCCTATGTGTTATGTGCTCCTACTTGACTTTATGTGTCTTTATATGTTTAATTTGCTTTTAATTTATGCTTTAATATTTAATTCGTGATTTATGGTATTCCGTCACCACACTAGTCCAACGCTAATTGTGGCTTCTTTTTTTTTTTCTCGCTAGTCCAATGCTAATGGGATTTTTTAGAAAGGGCTAGTCCAACGCTAGACCCTTAGGACATTTTAGTGTTAAGAGCATTCGTGTGCATTTCTCATCTCATTTCACACACTTTTAGTTTTTCTTTTCATCTGGCGTGATTTTATTATTACTATTATTATTATTATTTATTATTATTATTATTATTATTTTTACACATTTTTAAAAATGCATGACATATAGGTTGCATTTCACTTAGACTTTAGGACATTTGTGTGATTCGACTAGAAATAGTCGCCTACTCACGTGGGAAGCGGTGGCGTATAGGCCGTTCCCCCCCTCCGTGAGTAGAAATATTCAGTCACGAGATACTAGTCCCCCGTACCCGTTATGTTGCATTCCCACTTTCTTCGATCACTTACTATATATTATTATTATTTTCTTTTTCTTTTTGCATTTCATTTTGCATTCACGCTCGTGACTCCCTCGAGGTCTCGACTCGGGTTTCGCAATTAATGCGATAATTCCGACCAAGCCTTAACAGGACATTCCGACCCTCCCGATACCCATATATAGACTTGAGATTTGCATTCATTTAGATACATCCGAACGCAATAGAATCTAGGGTTAATTTAGGAAAATTTGATTAAATCTCGCAACTAGCCTCGGCTATGTAGGAAGGGTGCCTTAGGTGCAAGCCTTTGCCTTCCCTTTCTTCAAATGTGACTCCTAGACCTTTTTCTCTTGTTTTTCGTAGACCGGAGTCGAAAAAGGGTTTTAAAATATTTTTCTAAAATTTTTATTTTTGTTTTGTTAAACAATTTTTCAGGTGACTTGGTACACCCTAACTTAGTACCAAGTGGCGACTCCGTTTTTTTTAAATAAAACCCTTTTTCAAAAATTATTTGGCCAAATCTGTAGCACTTTTAGTCCCGGCCTTTTTTTAAAAAAAATACCATTTTTCTTAAAATATACTTTTTTTACTAAAATTTGACTTTTCTCACACACGCACGGTTTTTTCCAAAAACCTTTATTTTCAAAAGGGTCACCGAGACCGGACTGTCCATTTCAGGACGCGACAGTCAACGACCCCACTCGCACCCCTTTTACCCACGGTTTTTTAGGATGCGACAGTAATCAAAAAGCCCAAGATGTCCTAGGTTCCCAAGTGCTCTTGTCAAAATATTTATATATTTATATTCAAGTGAACTAAATATAAATTGGAATAGTCTTCCCATCAAAATTTTCCTCCAAATCAATTTTTTAACTAAATTTATTAAGGGAAGAAGGCAAAGACATATAAGAAGTTTGAACACTTTATTCTTTTCAATGTAGGACAATAAACTTCAACAGTTCATTACAAACTATTACTAACATTCTGTGATCTCCCCGTTTGATACTTCGTCTGGAGTGTCAATTTCCTGTAGAAAAATAATTCCATAATCTTTGAATCGCCAACATCTTAGATGCTTCTTGTGGGCTTGACTAGAGCAATATGTGTTTATAAAAAAAAATGTTACCTGAATTCAATCAGTCCGTGGTACAAATAAAGCTGATTTCACATTAAATTGGAGGCAGTATTACCGATATCTGTTTCTTAAGATTAATCTATTTTGTTTCCAGTATAATATGAAGAATTGGAATTCTTTGCTGCATAAAATCTTCCAATCCTACATTGCAAGTCTGACTTAATGGAGGATAACCAAGAGATATGCAGGGGCTTGTAAATGGAGTGTTTTGGTGCTTTGGAAATATTATTCAAATGGAATACAAAATTGGAATGGAACTTGAATAAAACAGTTGGTGTGGCAGTGAGATGGCTCAAGTGGTAAAATAAGTAATATTTTGTGTGCTTTAAAATCAGATGGCCTAGCATTGAGTTTTAGAAAATGAATCCATTCGTTTTAGGATATGACCATTAGGATACAAGTTTTAATTTTTATGTCATACACTATGTTTGAAAATTATACAGAAACGTTAAAAATCTACGTCAAGAATTTCTTACTCTGGCTCAAAAAAGATTATTCAGATGGCTCCCCCTGAATGAGCTTTCCTTTCTCTATTAACTTGGCCATTTCTTCTTTCATGGCTTCCTTTCTCTTCTTACTTGCTAGAACTTTTGCCATTAGACCACTTACATTGGGATCCTTTTTCTCCTCTGGCGGAGATGGTGGTGGCCTTCTAGCAGCACGTGTACTTTTTTCACCAACATTCAGACCCAGCACTAAACCAGGCGGAGCCAAGACCCCAATGTAAGTGGGGTCAAAATTTAATACTTCTTCCGTCCTATAAGTATAAGCTCACTTTCTTTTAGTGTCTGTCCCAAATTTTAGGCCAATTTTCTCTTTTAACGATAATTTTACTAATATGCTCATATTTAATGCACATTGAAAAACTAAAATACTTAAAGTTCCAAAAATAATATAGTAATATGTGTATTTTATTTTAAATGAATGGTCTAATATTAATAAGAGATATTTGAGGAAAGTATGAATAAAAAATAATTATTGTAACTACATTAACTATAGTTCTTAATTTGTATGAAAAAAAAAACAGGCCTATATTTATGGACGGAGGGAGTGTAATAAAATTTTTACAAAATAAAAAATATAAGATAAAATGATAAGAAAATACAAAACCATACTATCACATACATGTTATAATACTAGTCGAAAATTCCAAATCTATAATTCAAAAAGATCTTCAATATACTATTCCACTTGAGGAAAATATGAAGTATAATAAGGACAACAAAATTACTTTTTAATTATTTTGTGCCTAATCATATTCAAATTAATCAATCACCAATTCGTATTCAATTCAGGTATATTCAATGATCCTTAATTAGTATTCAACTTAGCTATCCTTAAAATTGAGAAATAAATTCATAAATAATCATATAATTTCATGATATCTAATTGACAAAGTAAATAGAAAAAATGATTTACATAAAAAGGTTTAAAAAATAGCACAATCAAATAGAAGAAAGTAAACAAGAGATAAATTAAATAAAAAATAAAAAATAAAAAGAAGAAAAGGAAAAGAATAAGAACTATTATTAAGATTACTACAATACTAACTTGTTAAGCGATGCTTGACTTCAATAGAAAGAATGAAGAATGTTGCACAATTTCTGCAAGTATACAGAATCGTAACAAGTAATACAATGATGAATAGAGATCGTTCCCATAGGATTAGTTACATATCCACCTATCAATTCACTTTTATTTGTCTAAGACTTTTGATTGAATTTAAGAAGTTTAATAGTATTTCTCGACTAAGATTACTTTGAAACTAAATTAATACTAATTTAACTAAACTAGAATCACACAAACAATTAACCTTGAAGAAGAATCAACAACCCATGAATATTAGAATTAACACTCACCCACAATCAGTTCAATTAATTAATCTATGAATTACCCATATTTTATTATGACCCGAGTTTTTTCAAAAGGCATCAATTAAACTCTTTCGATGTTTAATGACTAAGCTCTAGTTCAATTAATTGAAAAACACATTAACCCACTCTCATGGTGCTAACCCATTAAACAATTAATCTAATAAGGCTAATATGAGCAACTTCTATGGGTATCTAATTACTTATCACAATCTTTTGCCAATAAGTGACTAGATTGATGATTGTAGATCTACTATGCTACCATCTCTTAATGCATAGCACAACATAAATCATAACCACGGTGGCCAAGAATGATTAAGCATTAAGTATAACAATCATCACATAATAAAAGCATGATTCATAAATAGATTAATCAAAAGAACATCATGTTTAGAGAATTAATCTCTAATAACAAATTTAGCCACTCATGGTCTTACAATACAAAACAATAACATCCATACAAACTGAAGAATTCATAAAGAAAAAAGACAAAGAAGAATAAAAATCTGGAATCTTGAGTTCTTGATCTTCTCTTTGATCTCGTTGTTGATAGTTCTTGTGTTGTAGGGTGTTTTTCTAGGGTTGCCGTCGCTTCCTTTTGATATTTTCGTGTTTCCCCATATTTATCAGTGTTTAGGCTTCCAGAAAATCAAGTTTTTGAGTTGGAAAGGGAAAGAATTTGCTAAAATCACGATTCTGTAGCTGATACCTTCTATTTCGATCGAATCAATTGGTTTGCCCAAAACAGAATGCTGGAACTTTGACTGTCTTTGTTCTTTCTTGGAACTTTCAATTCCATCCACTTTCCTTCACTTCTTCCTGCCAAAAAACATTACAAATAAGTTTCATTCTCCTAAAATAACTTTCTTCAAATAAAATTACTCCAAAATGACCAAATTTTTCTAATTAAAACCACACAATTTACTCTCTAAACACCTATAAATTAGGCACACATCAAAAACCCCTACACTTAGACTTTTTCTTGTCCTCAAGCAAACTAGCATGATCATTCAAATTTCAAAAATCCAACCAAATTCCATCAGTTAAGCCAAAGCATCTATCACTTATCATTTTTTCAAAAATCAATGTTAAGTAGCTTAAGAACTAAGAATGGTCATCAACAAGGATAATCACATAAAAATTGACACAAAAAAAAACTAAAATAATAATAAGTACTACTTCAAACATCCTTAGTCCAATAGTTACCAAGTATTGTTAAAACAATTTAGTTTATAAAAGAAACATTAAAGTCCTACAAGTAAGGATTCACACATGAAGCTCTAGGGTGTTAATTTTTAGTTTATGGGTGCGTTTTATGCTCCATCCCACTCTCTGCACAATTAACATTACTTAAGATATCATTTAACCTTTTTACACAAATCACTGACATGGGACTCATGAAAGGACCCGGTTACTCAGTCAAATCATACTCTTAAGTGGCTACTAGCACTATTCATAATTTCAACCCATATTTTTAAAGGTCAAAATCAGCAGAATAATTTAACTTTTAAGATCTTTGGCATTCACACTTTTTTTTCTTTTTTTTTTTTTGAATATATATTTTTCTTTTCGAATTTTTTTTCATTTTTTTTTTTCATTGCATACCCTAATTCTTATAACTCAAATACATCCTCACAAGCAAGACTTTGACATGTTTTTCCACAACCAATTCTTTCACAATACAAGATAGCCAGAAAACCAAGAAAGCAATGAAGATTTAAACATTAAAGAACAATTATGCCAATTATGTGTGATCATCATGTTACTAACTACTCATAGTTCTCAAAGGCAATAAAAAAAAAACTTCATCCACGAAACATGCTAGTGATAGATACTTCAACCTAATGACGAAATTCAATCTTCATGTTTCCATCCAAATAATTTTGTTCATCTACTCAATAACAAATCAAATAGACACATTCACACCACCCCACTTCAAAGCCATAAACTAACACAAAAATATAAAAACAATAACACTAACACATTAATGGCACCAAAAACATGACACAAAACTAAATACTTTAACAATTCATTCCACAAGTTCCTCCCCCACACTTAAATTCTCACATTGTCCACAATGGGAGGAACCAAGACACAAGGAACACAACTAGAAATAAGTAACACACAGTGGCTAAACACAACTATAAAAGAAAACATGAAAAGTGAAAGTTGGAAAACAATACTCCCCTAACTCATGGAGATGGAGGTGGTGGAGACGGCACACGGAGACCTGAAAATTCAATATACTTCAACAATTTGAAGTTGTGGTATTTTTTATCGCGTTCTACATCTGACAAACAACCATCAATAGAAGCAAGTTGGGTTACCATCCTTGAGTTAACATCCACCATGGACGTCAATTGATCATTCATAGCCTGATTGATGGCTTCCATATCATCAAGGCAGTGTAGAACTTGCCTCTACCTGGTCTCCTCCTCGTCGTTTGATTGATTCATCTTCTCTTTCCCTTTTCTAGCTTGAGCACTATCTCCTTGTTGAGATTCGATAATCATTATCTTTAGTGTTTCCACCACCTCAACCTCTTCGTCATCCTCCTCTTCATTCGAAACAACATTATACCTTAGAGTTCCACTAGCCTTGGCAGCCAATCGTGTCTTGTAACATTGTCGATACGGAGCAGGTTTGAGCTGTATTTCAGGCCAAATAAATTCTGCCCAAGTCAAAGCTTCAACATCCAAATACGAGCTCTCATAGCCCTTCAAAGTCGAGTCCTCAATATCCAAGATTCCCAAATGAATTGCAAGTCCAGTCATAATGTGCCCCAACGCAATGGTGCATTTGTGATGTCGACGCACGTAGACAAAATTTTGGAAGATAATTGGCGTGAGTGAGACTCGTTGCTTTGGACCCTGCAAACAATTCAACAAAAACAAATCCTGGGCAGCAACTTTGTTGCCCTCTTGCTTCCCAAGTATTGAATGACAAAGGAATTTGTGAAAAATAAGAGTTGCATGATCGTGAATAATGCCATTTGGGGAATTATGGGGGTCAAAAATCAATTCACCAGTCAAGTTCTTCCAACATAAAGCATAAGAAAAATCATCACTTGGCTTAAATATACCACTCTCAGGAAACTCAAAAACTTGAAATATCAAATCATAATCAATGATAACATTTTGACCAAGCATTCTAGATTCTAGCACTTTGGTATTACTTTGGTCAAATTTAAGAGTAGTATAAAATTCAAGAATTAAGTCCTTACAAGTGTGGTGAGGATTTTTCACAAATTTCTTTAGTCCCAATCTAGCACAAAACTCCTATATTGTCTCTTTAAGTTCAAGATTTTCCAAAATATCAAAATCAAAATATCTAGGAAGAGCAAAATATCTTTTTGTCAAAGAAAGATACCTTTCACCCTCCTCTTAGGTGGCGTGCAAGACTTGAGAATTATTGGGCTTTTGCCATGACACAGTACTTGACTAGTTCTTAAATAATGCTCAAAATGCTCTCGAGCAATTCTTTACTTGATTCATATGTATTCTCCATTGTTTACTTGTGGAATTTGTTTTTATCGATCTTGACGAATTAGATGCTACCCTTGCATGTTACTTTATTTTGAAAGGAATGTTTTGACAATATATGTAAAATGGTTTTATAAATGGGCCTCACTAGGCTTCTAGCTCCACCCTGCCATATTGTTTTCCTTACAAGCAGTTAAGCATGGGATAGAGTAGCGATATTGGGTACTTGTAACAGTATAGACTCACTATGGCGGGGTTAATTTGAGGCCTGGATGGCTCACACTCTTGTAGTTATTATTGGGTTTTGCAATTATATGTTAAATTTATCTATTTCAAAGTTGTGACTAGTGAGTCCTGGCGAGAGTTAGGCAGGCGCTCAATCAGAAAATGGTGAGTGTCCTGGTTGGGTTATCATACTATATACCATGTGTTTGTGCACATAATCTACAACAAAGCACTCTCTCTGGTTGATAGTTTGGTAGTTGGTGTTCAAAAGCATGTCACTTAGTTAATATCGAAATTGTAATGTTGAATCAGTAAAAATGGTTAAAATAGTGTGCTGAGTGATTTTGACTTCTAGATCGACTGCTATTTATCTCACGTTGGACAACTTCAAGGACTTAAAAATTCAAGTCTCAAACGATCGACTATGATTAAGATTGAAGTTGGAAATTAATGTCAATCAGCTAAGCAATGTTTGAATTTGAAAAAGAGAGAAAGAAAGCTGTGGAATGTTGAAATTGCATTAAAACTGAACATATTTACATTGAATGAAAGTTGAAAGTATATCGACTAAAGACTGGAAATACATCGACTGGAAACTAAAATGCATACTGAAAGTTAAACAACTGGAAATCTAAAGTTCTAAACTAATGGAAATTGCTGGTAAATTAAAGAAGATTGTTGGAGAGAGAGAGAGAGAGAGAGAGAGAGAGAGAGAGAGAGAGAGAGAGAGAGAGGTTTTTTCTTTCCTAACCTTAAAAGGAATTCTAGAAATTTGGATGATTTTAATGTCCTAGAGCATTTCTTCTTGTGTTGGTATCTTGGCCTATTTATAAGCTATATTTCCTCCAAAAATGGTAGTTAAGTTGGAGCCTCGAAACTATAATCAATCATTTCCCTCTTTTTATTACCAAAAAATGGGAGAGTCATTTACCATCCCAATTGTGATATCATCCTTCTTTATAGGCAAAATCTTCACTCTTTTTATTTTTTCCAAATGAATCTTTATTTGTTCTTTCATCTAGGAATATATGTAAAAGAAATGTTGATGCTAAGAAAAGTGTCATTTTGGCTTTTAGCTAGGTGTGAAAATTTGAGAAGATTAAAACAAAAATTTAGGCTTTTTGATAAAGAAAAATGAAACCCACTAAAAAGAGAAAAGAAAATAAAAAAGCATATATATATATGTGAGAAAATTATTACTCGGTGAATAAATAAATGCTAAATCTTAAAAAAAATCTCTTTTTCTTTAAAATAAAAGAAATACAAACATGGATTCGATATGGGGTGAACGAAATATTAAATGATTATACCAAATTGTACATTTTAGGGCAGTTCTATATTTAATTTGCAGAGCTATTATTTTCTCAATTGCATTGAAAAAAAAAATAAAAGAGATAATTTCACATACATGAGGTTTGTTATTATTGCACTTGCTTCCACTTAGGTTTTGAAAATTACACCTACAGTTCTTGTGTTTATATTTTTTATAATAAGAAAAATCATTTTAATAATGTAACATACAAACACCAACCAAACGCTCTAACATATCCTTAATTACTTTTAAAAAAGAAATCAATCTAAAAAAAATTAATTAGTTAATCATAAAAATATCAAAAGGACCCATACTCTTATGCCAAATTTTTGATTTTCACCGTATGCTATTCTCTCAATTATCTAACTAATCTAAATAAACCTACTTTGTCTATCAAAATCTTACAAAAAAATATATTAATAAGGAAGAGATGACCAATTTAATTAAAAAATTATGCATAAATAACTTGGGAGGCCCAATTAAAGGAGTATAAAACTTTGATTTTTGAATTTTTTTTTACTTTTTTATTCATTGTTTATTTTCAAAAGTAATTAAGGATATTTTAGGATATTTTCTCGTTATTTTGAGGTTAAATTATGAAAATGAGTTTGTTTTGCTATAAAGTGTGTAAATATAGTTTTCAAAACCTGAAAGGGGTTAATTTTGACAAACCTTAGGGGAAATGTGTGAAATTATACCAAATCAAAATCTGAAAAGAGAGACAAATGCCAAAGCAAATGAAAATGAAATTACATGTCCCCCTCCCCTCTGCTCTATTTCTTCTCTCCCTTCGTTTTCCTTGACAGATTTATGTGATGTGCCCATGTGTGTAGACTATTAATTAAACTAGCTTTTGGCCAATAAAAAAAGTAGCTGGGTCCTAAAAAAGCAAAGCCGGCGGCTGGGGCCGGGAGACCTTTACAAGATGCATCATCGTACGGTCGAAATAAGAATGTACGTTAACACGTTCAACACTGACCGCACGATTCGTTCCTAGACGCTCTCAGCAAACTGTTTGACATTTAGCAAAGACTACTTTTCTCAGTCAGTGAACAACAACAAACAACAGAATAAGCTTGATACTCCATCTCTGATCGTCCGAGTAGTGGAAGAAGACGATTAGATGAGCTAGCAAAAGCTTCAAAAGAGGTAACAATTCGTTCTTTTCTTTTTGTTTCTTGAATCTTGATTAATACTACTGTTTCTTCTGATGCTGTTAGCATTCTTTTATTTTTTGATTCTTGATTACTGGTTTTTATTCAGATATAAATAAAAATTCATGCAATTACTTGCTTAAATTCTTATCGTATTATATCTTCCAACATAGTCAGTCATGACTCGTGAGCCCATACATTTAAGCTCTCATGGAATAGAAGAACTGAAGAAGAAGGAAATTGCAACTTACAAACAGTGATATTTTCTTTAAAAAGTTTTGTAATTGAAAACTCTTTGAATTTCCCAGAACTGTAATTATAATACATATCTACTTATAATGTAACTTAATTTTGTTTTTGGGTTGGGGATTAGAACGGAATGGAGTTGTAGTTCTCCAAAACTGTTTATCCCCTCTACTTATCTTGTTGTTTCTGGGGATCCAATGTGGGATAAGCAGCAATACATGGCAAACAACTGGTTTTTCCTCAGCAAATTGGGAGTTCTAGTTGAAAGCATGATTCGAAGTTGCGTTTATCAGTTAGGTGGTCACCATTGTATATTGTTCTTATTATATGGAATCGATATTGCATAAACAAAATTGGCAAAAATTATAAAAATCAAGATGGAGATGAAAAATTCTTGCATGTAGATTAGTTTTAGTTGAAAATGTCAAGATGAAGATCAAGAATTCTTTCATACAGATTATCATTAATGAAACAGTAGTTGAAAATTACGGCTTGTGGTTAAGTTGTCAGGAACCCTCAGATGCCGGAACAGCTTGAGTGAAAGATGTATTTCTGTTATATGTAATTTTATTATACTATACAGTGGAAAACCTATATATTCTATACTATGTGAGGTGTATAAAACATGACAAGGTACGATTTATGCATCTGACTTTGTTTTTTAGGATGTAAAAATTTAATTGAAGGCGCAAAGAAGTGCAACTTGAAACACGTGTGCAACATCTATGTGTTCAACTTACACATGGAGTCCTAACTACGCAACTCCTTCAAAATGTACATTGAACTCGGAGTGAGCTTCACATCAGCTTCTTCAACAATTGGAAGTTACACAATTGGAGAGATGACATAAAGTTTTCCTATAAAGTCATTAGATTTTGTAGGACACAAAATTTCAAATATTTCCCCCAGAAAACTTCACATCCTCACCCCATTTTTTTTTCCCTCAAGCACAAAGTTAGGAAGAGATGTGTTAACTTGTCACATTGCATCTACTCAACTACCTCCCATCCTGGCTATTAAATGCAAGAGCATGTTTCAAGGCCTTCTGCTCTAACCTCTGTGGTTGGTATCCCAGAGAGTATTTTGATGATAATGTTTTTTGTGCTGTTTTTTTAATGGTTCCTTGGTCGTGACATTGCTTGACCTAAACATTTTGGATCTTCATCTCATATTACAAATTGATTATTAGCTTGATACCGTGATAGCTATGCATTGAGATTTGTCCAGTGATGTTAACCGGTTTTACTGCTACTATGTTTTACCAAGACAGCTAGATGATTTAACTAAAATTTTTGCCCTGGTTGTACTGAGTTTATTTTATTTCTAGTTCATATAATGCCTTGGCATTGACATGAGAAAATATAGTTGTAAATGGACGCCCAAGTGCTTAATATGTGATGGTTGTGATTTTTGTGTAATAAGATATATATTGTGCACAAACATGCAAGTCACCGTGTGTCTTTTAGTAGAGCCATTGTGATTTTAGACTTGCTCAAGGATCAGTTTCAAGTCCTCGACCTTTTTCCTTTACTAGAGATCTTGAAATTCATATGTTCCAAGAATTTTGGGTGGTAAAAAGTCTGTTGTAAATGATGAACGTTTTTTCTTTTTTTGGGTGCTTGCAAAAACCAGTAATAGAAATCTTAATCTGTTCTTTTTTTTTTTGCCAATTGTCAATAGCTACTCCTAACCTACTCTATAGGGAGAGGCCCAACTAGACTCGGGGGGAACCGATGGAGATTGAACCACCATCGGACCAAACGGGTGCGTTATGCACCCATTTGGATTTTTGATGGGAGACAAGATTCGAACCCCTGACCTCCTACTATCTCTTCATTTGTATTTGCAGAAGTTCTTGTTTGTTGTGTGATAAGATCTGTTGGACAACATTTATAACGTGTTCCTAGAGCTCCATTTGATACCCTCAATTTAAAGAAATGAATGCATTTATTTTAATTAGAAATTTCACATTGGGCTCTTACAAATTGCAGATTTTTACCATTTTTCAGACAAGGGATTATGCACATATAGGGTTTCCTGTTATTTGTGGATCCTGTGTAAGAAGCTGCAATTGCTTTAATCTGCTTCTTCTTGAAAAATTGCTATATGACATAGGCTAATCAATCTTTTGTATAAGTTTCATTCTGGAATTGGTCCTGACTATCTCTCCAGTTTCTTTAGGATACGTGATTGCTGTTGCGATAAAAGAAAGAAAGGGAAAGTAGCAAAAATTTTACATGGCCTTCCCCATTCCAGAAAGGGTAAAGAGGCTATGGAATGAGTGGAATCTTCGTGCTGCTGTTCTGATCAGTCTTTTCTTCCAAGTGGTGTTAATATGCTGTGCAACATCACGAAAACGTACAGGAAACAGGATAGTGACTGCCATAATTTGGTCAGTTTATCTGCTTGCTGATTGGTTTGCTGCTTTTGCCGTTGGACTCATCTCCAATGGTCAAAGTAATGATTGTCCCGATAAATTTAGAGTAAATGAAGCTCTTGCTGCGTTTTGGGCTCCATTTCTGTTGTTACATCTTGGTGGCCCTGATAACATCACTGCTTTCTCACTTGAAGATAATGAGTTGTGGATTCGGCATCTGCTTGGGCTTGTCATTCAGCTTCTTGCTGTTGCTTACGTTTTTTCACAATCTTTTTCCAATATGTTCTCAATCCCCACAATACTCATGTATTTTGCTGGAACTATTAAATATGCTGAGCGAACACGTGCTCTATATTTAGCATGCTTGGGTAATTTTAAGGCTTCTATGCTTCCAAAGCCTGATGCTGGACCAAATTATGCTCAGCTTATGGAGGAATACTCATCAAAGGTAGCTGCTGAAGTTCCAGTTGAGATTGAAATTGTGAAGGAACATGATAGAGGCTCTCAGACTTCTACTGTTCCAGATGAAGAGAATTTGACTATGGAAGAAATCAAGGACCTAGATATTGTGCAGAATGGGTATGAACTATTTACAACTTTCAGGGGGCTCATTGTTGACCATATGTTTAGCTTTCATGAGCGCAATAAGAGCAGGAAATTCTTCTTTCAAAGGTCTCCCCGTGATGCTTTCAGAGTAATGGAAGTGGAGCTCAATTTTATGTATGATACCCTCTACACTAAGATGGGTGTCATACACTGTAATGTAGGTTATCTTTTCCGCTTGATTTGCTCTTCACTTATAGTGATTTCCTTTGAGCGCTTCGCATCACATCATAAACTTAAGATCCACCATTTTGATGTTGCGGTTACTTACATTTTGCTTTCGGGTGCAGTTGTCTTGGATTTTGTGTCTTTCATTAAGGTGATTTTCTCTGACTGGACTATAGTTATGGTCAAGAATCTCACAGCTAAATCAATTGTATCTGCAGTCCGTGCAAAACTGTCATTTGACAAAAGGTGGTCTAATACCATCTCACAACATAACTTGATAAATTTTTGCCTGAATCCGCATTGGCAATGGTTAGATATTGCAGCTGAAACCTTTGGACTCAAGGATGTTCTTGATGAAATGCAATACAAAAAGGAAATTGTCATTGAGGAGGATTTGAAGAATTTTATCTTTAATGAGCTCAAGGACAAAGCTGGCAAAGCAAAAACCACAAAAGTTGCTAAAGAGATATACTCAGCAAAAGGTGGTTGGGCTCTGTTAGATTACACCAGTCACTACCCTTATCCAAGCATTTCGGCAAGTGTAAGTGAGGAAGTTGATTATGATGAAAGCCTATTGCTGTGGCATATTGCCACTGAGCTGTGCTATTGCTCAATCCCTGATGATAACAGTCTCAATCGCAAATTTTGTAAGCTTATATCTGATTATATGTTGTATCTTTTGGTTATGCGGCCAACAATGATGTCTGCAGTTGCTGGCATAGGACAGATTCGGTTTCAGGACACATGTAAAGAAGCTAAGAATTTCTTCAGGAGGTGGAAATCAGAATTGAGACCCCCAGTCTTATCAGCCAATGATATATGCTCTAAGTTGATTATCTGCTCCAAATCCAAGACTTCATTTCATGGAGAAGAATCAAGTTTGCTAAAACGGCAAAAAGGTGCCTGTGAAAAGCTACTTAATGTAAATACAGTTGTAAAACCCATTGAGGTTAAGGGGGATAGAAGCAAATCAGTATTGTTTGATGCCTGTAGGCTTTCAAAGGATCTAAGAAATTTGAAAAATGATAGGAGGTGGGAGATAATGAGCAAAGTGTGGGTTGAACTATTGTCCTATGCTGCCAGTCACTGCCGACCAAATGCTCATGCTCAGCAACTAAGCAAAGGTGGTGAGCTAATTACTTTTGTGTGGCTGCTGATGTCTCATTTTGGCTTAGGAGAACAATTCCGAATTGAGGCTGGGCATGCCAGAGCAAAGCTGATTGTGGGAAAGTAGTGAATATGACCCAGGAAAAGCCTAGTGACTGTACATGTAGACAGTGGAAGGAAACAGAGTTCTTCAATATATGTAGACCGTGGAAGGAAACAGAGTTCTTCTACCTCGACAATTCCTTGACTGGGTGAGTGGTTGTGCCTCTGGAACAGATTTTCCTTGTTAATCTGTTTATCATAGTCACTTAATCATGGTGATTTGTTTTCTAAATTCTTCTTGTTTGTTATATAAATTTAGTGAAACTCAGCTATGTGAGCATTATTGAAGCATGTACGTAGGGTTTATTATTTGTGTTTCATTGCTTGCTACAGATACACACAAACTAAACATGGATTAGGAACTGATCTATAGCTATCATCTTCCCACCCTAGTACCTTGTGCAAGGAATCGCAAGTGTAATTTGTATAACATCCTTCTCATGAAACAGTCACCTCAGTTTATTTTAGCTCATTTGACAGCTGATAACTTCTTTTATAGAAATTAAAACTTAAAACTTCTCTCTTGCAGTTTCTAGTATAAATACGGTCTTTTTGTTTGCTTTCTCACTTTTTTGGTTTTCATCTTTTCTTTAGTTAGTGCAAATTGACGTATACCAGAAGGTAGATGTAATCCTAGCGGAAAACCTGGATTTTTGTATCATTGCATGCCTATTATGATTAAATTGGCGACTTTTTACCAGGAACATTGCACTGCGCGTCTGGATGGGTGTTTTTTGTGGTGCTTTTTAAAAAAAATTACTGTAGTTGTTTTAAAGAATCTTCTTGGTAAATGTGTATGTGAGATAAAAAGGTTATTGAAAAACATGTATGAAGTTTCTAACAGGCTCACATGAAAAAGTGTGAAAATCATACAGATTAGTATTAAAATCTTGAGTAGAGATTACCCATTACTAGAATACAAGCAGTTACAATGTTGTTTTTGAAGAAAAAAGGAGTTACAGTGAGGGCATTGCACCTGTCTAAATGTCGTTTCTTTTGTGCTGAAGAAACAGATGATCAATATTATTCAGAATATTTAAGATTGCTTTTCTCATCACTTAAAAAGTGCAAACAGCCAATATACAGTCCATTCATTTTGTTCATGGTGCTGTTGTCTGATGGATTTACAGCAGAGGGACGTGTGTATAATCCCTTCCCCTCCCTAATTTGCTGGGAAGTTTGGAAATCAAGGTATAAGGCCAATTCAGTGGTTTACTTCCCAATGCTGATCAGCAAATTTGTATTGTTTTCAATTTGATAAGTTAGAATGCCGTTGCCAATCACTTTTCATGGTTGAATGTGGAGGTTCAGCGATACCAATGGTGTGGCAACAAGAGAGGGGTGGCCAGATACTCCGCTTGTAATGTATTTTCATTGTCGAATGATTATGACATTTGCATTGTTCGGGAATAAAGCATAATTCCAAACTTAGCTAGCACTAAAGCATGTATACATTTGAACCTTGATGCTTTCTGAGTTGAAATGCATTCATGAGTTTTATACGAAGTGCTTGTTAAAAAGATAGCATTCGCATGCATATGACATTTGCAGAAAGAATTAGCTGCAAGGAAAAAAAATCCACTTTTGTCACGTGTACCTGGAAGCCAATTTGTCTTGCTCATGCAGGCGAAGTCGGGCATTTGTGGTTCTGTTTCAAGCCATGTTCATGCAGAATTATGTCGTTCCTAGTCAGAGTTTTGTCCTCCCCTCTCCAGTAATATTATACTTCAATAAAGAGATAGAGAAGGCCTTTGCCAACTCCGTGCAAACATTTTTCTTTTAAATAAAGGGGACTGATCATTGCGGCCATAATTGAATTTACATCATAATTAATGTTTAGGGAAAGAAAGAAAGAAAGTGAGATTGAACATTTATTTATAGAACAAACAAATAAGACATTAATTATTGTACATGTAATTTTCAATGGTCTGAATGAGAAAGTATGTATGTTGTCACATGTCTGGAGTAGTCCCATACACCAAAAATGATTTTTTTTTTAAGAAAAAAAACGCCATCGGACAATTATTCCTGATTTCTTACCCAAGATAAGGAAAACTTTTGCATAAATCTGATCTATGGACTATTTATGAAGTTTGTAGTCCAAACAAGATTTACATGAATTAAATAATAGGCGTAAAAAAGTGATATTGTGAATTTTGTTTGTACTACAAGATTCATGGACCAAATTCATAGATGAATTTTTTAAAACATTTAATCAAATGTGTGTGTGTCTTTCATCTTTTGCATTTACTGAGTATATCATCTTCTTCAGAAGAAGCTTCTTGTGCCAAATTTCATCCAAAAAGTATAGCCTACCTTTTTGGAAAATATAATCCTATACGCTGTAACGTGCAATACATAGAGTTAGGGGTGAGCAAATTTGGTAAATACTAATTTACTGGCTGAATTGGATTCTAATAGGTACATCGAATTCAACAATTCAGTTGGTAGTTCGGAAAATCATAAAAAAAATGAAATCAAATTCGGTCAGTATTTGAAAAGGTCATTTTCAAAATTGGTAATGCCGATTTCGACTTTAATTGATAATTCAAACTTAAATTCGAAATCGGTATTCGAATATTAATTTTGAATTACCGAATTCATAACTCAATTAGTTGTATTATAGAGTTATGCCTAACATGATAGAAGCCCAAAATAATAAACTCCAAATTTGATAGAAGCCCAGAACAAAAAGCTATTTTGTTGGGTTGGCAAATTTGGGCCAATTAGTCCAAATTACCACTCTAAAGTCAAACGTCCAATCTCCATTTCAGTCTTCTCGGCTCTGCTCAATTGCTCGAGCTATTCGCCATCTCCTGCCCAAACACATAGCCAAATTTTGTTTTTTATTAGAGTAACATGTTTGTTCTCGGCGGGAACACGAGTAATCACCGACCAAGTTTAGCTTTTTTATTATCATATGAAGATTTAGGCATATTATTGCTGTCCGAGTTGTCATCTCCGGTGGAGTCCAGAGGATGAGGAGAAGCGATCAGTAGCCAAAGAGAATTTTTTTTTTTTTTAAGGCAAGGGAATATTGGAAGTAGCAATAAATAAGACAGCCAAAACAGAGAAACTGGCTGATGGAGACCCTGCCGCCCTTTTTCCAATTAACCATGGATTCTGTTTGAGCTTCTGTTTATTTGTTTATTTTTAATTGGTTGATAATGGGTATTGTAACCGTTTGGGTTAACTTGCTTCCCTATTACAATTGTAATTTGATTTTTCTTGAAATTGTAACTTAATTTGATGTAAGCTGTAATTTTAATTTCGCCAAAATTCAAGTTTTAACAGGGAACCAAACACACCATTAGCCTATATGCTTTGCAATTTTTTTGGGAAACTGAATTGGAATACCGATTTAAATTCGAAATCGAATTTGGATCAGTATTGGTTGAAATCGAAACCGAATTGGGTCAAAAATTTTGAAAAAAAAAATGATATTGATTAATTTTAAATGACCAAATTACCGATCAATTCTCACCCTCACATATAACATATCAATCAATCTACTCAAAAGCTAAAGACCCATACTTTAGTGTGGATAGGGAATCGAGTTGTTACGAACACTGTTCGATTCGATTCATTAAAGTTCGAGTTCAGTTCATTCGTATAGTTATACGAACCGAGCTCGAATAAGAAATTAAACTCGTTTATTAAACGAATTAGCACGAGTATTGTTCATGAACACTCGTTTGCGTTTGCGTTTGCGAATATGAGTAGTAATATCTTTTCACAGTTATGTTATTTCTTCAATACTCTAATTCCTACCTCATTCCCAAAATAAAATATTTGATCTCAATGGAACTCGGTTTAATTGTGTAAAGAATCAAATTGAGCTCGGTTTATTTGTGTTAAATGAGTCGAAATCGAATTTGATCTCGAGTTTATTGTTTTATTTATTTAGTCAAATTCAAACACAAATATTAATTTGTTTAATAATTAAATCGAGTCAAATTTACTTGATTATTAAATAAACTGAGAGTATTCAGTTTAATTTAACTCGTTGAAAGCTATATGCAAGGTACTGGGCCTGAATAGGACCCCGCACTTGTGCATTATGCAAGGTAATAATTTCCAACTCTTTTAACCTTCAAGCCTTGTTTGGTTGACGGGAAAGTAAAATTAATTAGTATTTTGATTCTTAAGAATTTAATTCCTGAGAATATGAATATAGAAAAGATTCCTTTATTTTGTTTGGATGGTTTAGGATTATTTCTAGGAAAATGGTATTGAGTAGTAAATTGTCAACATGATTTTGATCAAAAACCCTAATATTTTATTCTTTGCATATAGAGTAATCCAAGAATAATACATCAATACTAGTTCTCATGTTCCAAAAAAAAAAAGAAAAAAAAATGCATTCCTTCATCTTCAGTTTCAGTACATAAATATCAAAATTATAATTTTTAAGTAGAATCATTGTAAAGAAGATATGGAGAAGATAAAAAACAAAAAGATGTCAAATTCTTTATTTTATTTATGTAATCGTCATAATTGCAAACTTAAAAGAATAATTGTTACATTGAAAAGATGAAAGAGTGATGGAAGAGAAGCTTAATTGGGATAGTGTTCGAAGAATAGTAATTGTTGGCGAGAGGGGATGGAGAAAAAAGTGATTGAGGGAAGGGTCATTGCAAAGGGGAGAGAAGAATGTGATGGATGGGAGATATAATTGGGATAGTGTTAGAGGTAGAGTGGGTTTAGATGAGATATTAAGATGAAGTGTTAGAGTTAGAGTCTAGATAGACTTAGTTATTTTAGCGTATTTTTTGGTTAAAATCCTAGGTCAATGAATCCGAATACCAACAAAAGTTCAAGATTCATAATCCCACCATTTTACCACTACTTTTCTTGTTTTGAGGAATCATTTTACTTTCCAAAATACTAAAAGGGATAATTTCACCTTCCCCTGAGGTTTATCATAATTGCACTTGCCTCTCCTAAGGTTTTGAAAATTACACATACACCCCCCGTGTTTATATTTTTTATAACAAACAAGTCCATTTTGATAATATAATCTAAAAACACCAACAAAACACCTTAAAATATTCTTAATTTAAAAAAAAAAGATAAATAAATCTTTAAAAAATTAATTAATTCGTTATAAAAATTTCAAAATGACTTAAATTCTTACATCAAATTTTCAATCTTCTCCAAATATTATTTCGCCAAAACTCAATTATCTGACTAATCTAAATAAATTTACTTTATCTAACAAAATTTTGCAAACAAATATATTAACAAGAAACAGATAGCCAATTTAAAAGCAATTAAGGATATTTAAGGTGTTTGGTTAGTGTTTTTGGGTTACTTTATCAAAATAGACTTGTTTTATTATAAAAAATATAAATACAGTAGGTGTATGTGTAATTTTCAAAACCTTATGGGAGGTAAGTGCAATTATGACAAACCTCAAGGGAGCTATGTGAGCAAGTACAATTATGACAAACCTCAAGGGAGGTATGTGAAATTATCCCATACTAAAAATCTAACCAAACAATAGAATTTAAAATTTTAGAAAAAGATTACTTTCCCCCATCTATAATTCTTGTCAACCAAACGAGGCCTTATCTTCTTGTAACGTGGAGAGTTTTCATTGGAAACACCCGCAAGTCAACTATGGCTTAGTGGACTTGTGTCACTAACAAGCGAAGAAGAGGTAGAGACAAGTAGGGGAAACGGACTGAACTTTAAAGCTATCGGGCTCGATTCGAAAATTCGATCTCGAATTCAGATTCGAGTTCAAGTTCAATATAAGCTTAAAATTTAGGCTCGAGTTCGATTCGATTTCGCACTTAATAGGCTCAAGTTTGATTCAAAAGCTCGAGTTTTTTTATTTTTTAATATATTTCTATTAATTTATTAATGAAATATATGTTTTATACAAAATATATATTATTTTATATAAAATAATTATTATATATTAAATAAAAATTTATTAAAAAATTTTCAAGCCTTATCGAGCCGAATATATATGAGCTCAAATTCGATTCGATAATACAATCGAATCTCATTTTTTGTTTGAGCTCATAAAAACTCGAATCCAAATCGACCCCAAAGTATTCGTTAAGGGCTCGATTTGTTTACAATCTTAAGGACAAATATTAATTATTCGGTTCAATTATTTCTATTGATGTTCATACAAAGGTGCATGGTATGTTCTAAATTTATTATTTTGAATACTTGTGTATAAATATTAAATATCATAAATATCAAAATTCATTGTTTCGTGGATCCCACATGCTGGTTTTAAAACAATGCACATTCTGTGATTGTCATTGTACATTTTTAAGATTTTAAATGTTTTAATTGATCCTGACTCTTGGTCGCCTACGATGGTTGCACCTGAATCCATTTAATTTAGATGCAAACCTTAGGGTTAAGGATGAGCATTATTTCGTATATATCATATTTTTAAGTTATTTAAATTGAATTTTATTATTTTTTTTCCTTTTTGGTACATATTACATACCATAAAAGGCAATTAATACGAAATTGTTCTTGTAGTTTTGTAGTTTCCAATATGGTGATTAGTAAATATCAAACTTAATTCAGAAATTGGTAGTCGATTTTGATACCAAATTACTGTATATGTTTTGCAAAATATATACATACAGTACATGCTAGTTTTCTTCCCCTCTCGCATAATGCACGAGGATTCCTAGGCTAATTGATTAGAATATGAGCCAAAGAAAAAGTGTCAAAATTGTAGCTGGCAAAAGGGTTTTGTACGCATATATACCTAACTAGCTTCCCAAGCACGTTGGGGTCCTTTTTTTAATTTAAAGCTCGACTTGTTTGGCACACACGTCAAACACGTCGACGCTGACTTGGCAGTTGATCACTAACAAGATTCCTGCTGGTTAGCTGGTCAGGCTGACCAACTAACAAGATTCTTGGCTCGACGTGTTTCTGAAACACGTCGTCGAGCTAGATTTTTTTGTACCTGGGAATCACTTCCTTATATTGCACCACCCTCCCTCCCTCTCAAATTCTCTCACTCTCTCACTCTCGATTTTCTCTCTTTCTTACTCAAATTCTCTCTCTCTGTCTCTCTCTCTCTCACACACACACACACTCTCTCTCTCTCTCTCTCTCTCTCTCTCTCTCTCTCTCGGCAGCTTGGGGTTTCAAGCAGAAGGAAAGAAATCTTTCTTTCTCAAATTCTTTCTGTATGTCTCGGCAGTTTGGTTTCAAGCAAAAGGAAAAAGAAAAATCCTTCCAACAAGCAGAAGGAAAGGAACATAGTCCAGCAAGCAAAAGAAAAGAGCTAATTGACGAAAATTGGTTTTGGACTTTCAGATTTGTGCTACATTTTGTAATTTCATCATCGATATTGTTCATTGAAATAATAAGTATCTGTGAAGTAAAATTTTTTGTAATATTGTTATGATTTTAATGTAGTATGTATGAATTAAATTAGATATAATGTAATGTAAATGTTGTATGATAATAATTATAATTTGTCAAATAAATGTTGCAAGTGAAGTGAAATTGTTGATGGAATAGTTATAATTTTGGCCTTAGAAATGTTATGTAATTGCATTTTGGTAATGAGATATTGAATAATTACATTTGTGACCCTAAACTGTTGAATGTTCACATGTTGGCCCCTCAAATATTGTATAGTTATATTTACACTCAAAACTTTTGTATAATTACAATTTAGACCATGAATTATAAAAAATTACAGTTTGGTCCATTAACTTTAGAAATTGGCCCCAAAACTATTAACAATTGCAATTTGGCCCTTGAAGTTTTAAGAAATTACAAATTGGCCCCGTTAGTTTTAAAATTTATATTTAGCCCCTAAACTTTTTGTATGATAACCATTTGGCCCCTAAACTTTTGTGTAATTATAATTTGGTCCCTAAACATTTGCAAATTTACATTGTGACCCCTAAATTTTTGTTTATGATTTGGCCCCTAAAATTTTGTGCAATTACATTGTGGCTTCTAACTTTTGTGTAATTACGATTTGAACCCTAAACTTTTGTATAATTACATTGTGACCCCTAAACTTTTGTAAAATTACATGATGGCCCTTAAGATTTTGCAAAATTATGTTTTGGCACTTAAAATTTTGTATAATTACATTTTGTCCATCTCAATTTACTTTGTAATTATCACTGATACCTTATTGTATTCTTTACACATGCAGTCACGGACTTATATGGATCACGTGCACATGAGTATCGTAGCGCTGGTTTAGGGTCCTATAGATCTTTCTATGTTACGCCTCTAGCCTGTTCACATATCTGTAGCAATCTTTCACAATGAAGGTGTTGATCTTGACGTTAGGAGGTGTGATAAACATGTTTGGCAGTTCCTAAATACCACAAATCCCCGTGTGAGATACTATATTGACGTTGTTGGATTTGGAGGGGTATGTCGAGTCGATTCTTTCAATTTGGACCACAAACTTATTATTGCATTTGTCGAGCACTGGAAGTAGAAGACGCATACATTTTATCTTCTTATTAGTGGTGAGGCCACGATCAATTTGTAGGATATTGGGGTGTTGTGGGGCTTGCGATTGGACACTTTACCCGTTACGTTTGCCCACAAGTTTACTTCCTTTGCTGATCTGCAGCAGTTGGTTTATGAGTGGTTGGGTTTTTTCCGAAACAGCATCATTTCAAGGAAGCGCGGATCAAGATTGAGGCTTTGTACCGGTATTTGAAAGACCATCCATTACCACCGGATGCCCTTGATGAGATGGTCCACTAGTATGCTCGTATGCTACTTTTGATGCTATTCGGTGGTCATATGTATGCAGATGGTGCAGGTAATGTTGTACATATTAGCTGACTAGATTATTTGAGAGATTTAAAGGAAATGGGCCAATACAATTGAGGGAGTACTGTGCTAACATGCTTGTACAGGCACATGTGCCAAGCATGCCAGGCTAGCACTTAGATCACAATAGAGCCCTATATGTTACTTTAGGTAAAAAAAAATTACATATTAACCCTACAGTATTAAGTATTTTCAACTAGTTATGTAACTTAACACCTAACATTTTAATTATCCAATCTTAACAGCTGTGAGCATGGGAGTGATTTTCGACCATCCGTCTGGTTATAGCCGATCAGCGACTAGCAGATGATTATTCACGGAGAGGTAGATGGGTAACCAGGCGTACTGCTTGAAATGCTCCCCAACATGTAGCCAGCCATTACTGAGATCAGCTATCGATCTTGCAGCCAGATCAGGTATTCTTACATTTTCACATATTTGAAAATTTTCTCTACATTACATAGATTTTTTCTATATATCGATGATTATTGGGCGATTGTTGCAATTCATATGGATGCCCTACACCAACGATGTGTTGTTGTCTCTACCCGTATATTGTACAGCAAGAGCTCATATTTGAAAAGCTAGAGTCCCTTTGATATTTTGGCATATCGTTGAGATTCATTTGCCTAATCATGTCATGCGACAATTTGAAATGTGCTTGTAGACACCAAATTTTGACACACCATTTTTTTTCTAACACTAGGGGGATATTTTTTTTCTATTTTTGGGGTCAAATTCTGATTTTTTTTAGCAAAATAGGCAAATCAACAATCTAGGGGGCAAAATAGTAATTCTTAGCTGTAAATATTTTTCAATTAACTTTGGGGGTTTTAAATTCATATTTTGTACTTTCATAAGTATTTTTTAATATTTTCAATTTTTTCGAGTTTAGTTGGTATTTTTCCTATATTTTGCTAACATAGGGGCAAAATGATAATTTCACCTCACGAACACCATTTTCGCTTATTTCGGATCCCAAATTTATTTTTCTAACTCTTTAAGTATGTTTTTAAATTTTTTTGATTTTTTCAGGGTCAATTGCTATTTTTCCTGTAAATAATACGTTTAGGGGCAAAATAGTCATTTCACATCCAAAACACATGTTTGTCAAGTTTTTGGGGTTTCTAAAATCATTTTAGGTTTTTGAGCCTAATTATAATTTTTGGTAATTTTTTGGGATCATTTTTCATTTTTTTTGTAAATACTGAATTTAGGGGGTAAGACGGTAATTTTGCATAGGAATTTATTTTTGGCCCGAATTTGTTAATAAATTTATTATTGGCACTTTTTTTGCTTTTTTCTATTTTTTGGATGTTTTCAAAAAAAAAGGGCGTGACATTTTTTAATTTTATTTATTTTTTAGTCTTGAGTTTTAATTTCAAATTTAATTTTTGTGGGTCAAAAGTCATTTTTAGGGACAAAAAGGTAATTTTCATTTTTAGGGACGTTTTGATCTTTTACTCATTTCTTGAAAGATAAGTCTTTTGTGCACTATAAATAGCCCATTTTTTGGATAAAAAAGAGAGGGGAAAAAAAACTTAGAGAGAGTTTTTAATTTTTAGTTTTTAGTTATACTAAGAACACAAAAAACACACACTTTTTCCTACACTTATCTTCAAGCCTACACCAAGAACACCTACTAAGTTTTAGTACACCTTCAAGCCTACACGTAGAACACTTAGAACACACACTAGTGTATCTTCAATTCTACATCTAGAACACCTAAAACACACACTATATTCTTTAGTACATCTTCAAATCTTCACCTAAAACACCTAGAACACATACTAGTACATCTTCATGCCCTTCACATAGTACCCAAGAACACACACTAGTTAATTTCACACACTTATTCACTTTCTCTCTCATGCACTACACACACTATTCCATACACTTCTTACACATCTTCTCCCACACACTACACATTATTTTCACTACTTCACACATACACTTAAACACTCACTACTCACACACTAAACATACACAACTAGACACATTCACAAAACACACACAACACACATTCACACACAGATTCGAATACACACACTCACACAGCCACAAACACACACTTACACATCCACAAACATATACTCTTACATGTTCACAAAATACACACAACACACATCCACACACACATTTACACATGTTAGAAACATAGTCTCACACACACACAATAACACAAAATTCACACAACCACCCACACAATCATACTTCACATACAATTTACACACAATTTCACACACTTTGCTCACATACAATTCACACACTTTGCTCGCACACACTTCATACATTCATACACACAGATTCATACACAAACCTCACATTCACACAGTCAGCAGAATTTCACATTTAGAGCTCTAATTCACATATTCACACACACTAATACACCTCCACAATAAGACACACACATACATACACACACAGCCTTCAATCTGGTCACTACAAACTACCCTCAAGCCACTTCCAAGACCATACGGCCTCCACCAACCATCACTCACATACATCATTAGCAGCCCCATCAAATGTAATCACCCACCAATACACCAGCAAATCCCCCCATATTCACCTTCACGAACTGTGACAGCCCCACCTTACTCAGAGGCGCACCAAAGGGCTTAGCGAACTGCCTGCCTAGCTCTCGCCAGATCTCGATTCACGTACTCACGCAAACGTTTGAGCGTACTTAACTTAAAATAAAATAAACTAAAAGAAAATGGAATAAATAAAATACACTCATATTATTTTTCATAAGGTACAATTCACATCAAAAGTTTACATGTCATAATTTACATGAATTTCACAAAGATAGCCTAACACAGTTTGGCTATTACAATAACTAAATATTTATAATAATCAAAACTAGTCAGTCCGACTTTAATTTTTTGAGTGACCTGAGTAAAGGAAAACAAATAAAATGGAATGAGCTATAATAGCCCAGTGAATGTCCAAGTCATGCAATCATATCAAGAACTCATTATTTTAGTAATTGAAATAATCGAGCAATTAATTAATAAAACAAGATATGAACAATTTAATTTAACATGTAGTCAAAGGAGGATACAAGGCTCAACTACGGGAGCAAGCTCAACCGCAGAAAAGCAAGTACTGATCATGTAGCCACGATATTTGGACCGAGATAATAACTCAGGTCTTTATCAAAGAACATATCAGTTTTATCAAGCACAAACCCTAACCGCCAATCACCTTATAACCTCCGTACAAGCTACCACATCCAGGGGAGAAAATCTCAACCCTGGAGGGCCAACAAGCAATCAAGAAAGTTCAATCCGGAGTTGGCCTCTTTGAGGATTCACAACTCAAAAGGAAAAGAACATCACACCCTAAAACACCCAGCACCTTATATCCTCCCACGTGCAGCCGGGTTGACTAACCGTGAAATAACGATGAAGTTAGTCACGGTAGTCTCACACACAATTAACACATTGGTCAATGAAAGCAAGTAACACATTGCGGAATAGATGTGATAAAGTACACATCTTTCCTCAAGTAGCACATGTACTCACATAGTGATTTCAATCTTAGCATAATATTTATCAAATAAAATATCACATTTCATGCATCACGCACACATAATGACACTCACCTTGAAAGCCTAAGAAAATATCTCGTGAAATGGTCGTGATGTGTTTTCGGACCCTGCAATTTAAAAGAAATAATAACATAAAAAATCAATTAAAATCCTAGTAAATTTAGTAAGAAAAGTCAAGAAAATACCCCACTTATTTCTAGGGTTTTGGTTTTAGGGTTTCTAGGGTTTAGAGTTTACTTATTCTAAGAAAGTCTAATCTATCACTAGATCATTTCTAAAAATTCCTGCACTTAAATTTCCCTCAATTGAACACATTCTAAGCTTAAAATTTCACTTATCCATTTTTCTTCTTTTAATTCTATCGAAATTTCGGCAGCATTTTCCCTTAAAATCGGACTAACCAAAATTTTGCCTGCATGAAAAATCAACCACCCAATCCATTTCAACATGTTCTACAACTTCTATGTTCAATTTAAACTCAAATTCAATCAAGATTCTACTCAAATTAAAAATTCCTTACTCCAAGAATAATCATCCCAAATCTGCACATGGTTGATTTTCAGTCAACTTTCGTGCCATTGTTGGGGTCACTCCACCAAGAACCAGGGAATTGTGATTACATGGTTTGAAAGTACGTTTATAGGGCTACAACTTTCGTGAAGATCATCACTTAAAATTCCAACTAGAACAGGTTCAAAATCAGCCCTCAATTTGACTCATCATCAAAACTGTTTTACGCAGAATCAAATTTCCAGCCAACTTTGCAAACTTTCTGCGATTAATACACAATGAACCACAGTGCAAGCTTTACACTGTTGGAAAGACCTATCAATCTAGTTTCTAAAACAACAAGAATCACTCGAATCCAAGTTATCTACATCAAGTTATGAAAGTTTTACTAAAGCTGGTCCAGCATGACTGTTTTAAGTGTTCTTGAGTTCTAACTTAAATCTTCAAGTACTACTAACAATTACTTAGCATAAAACTTGAACAAAAACTAAATAAAACTTAAAATTAATAGCAAAAATTCATAGTACATACCTTAGATATGCTTAGAGCTTTGCTTAGAAAGGAAAGAAACTCACTTCCTATGGTGGATTTAACCAAACTTAAGAGAGAAAAGTCCAAGAAGTTGAGAGCAAAAATGAGAGAAGAAGAAGAAGATGATGGCCGGCCAAGAGAGAAAGAAAGGAGAAAGAAATAGTCTAGGAAAATTGGAAAAGAAATGAAGAAAAGGTGGGAAAAATGGTTGGCCAATTAAAATCTCACAAAAGTAAAGTAGAAGAGGTAATCTTTAATGCAAGAGAGCTAACTTGGGTTAATTTGATTGGTGGAGCTCATTAACCTCTTATCACTTAACACTACCAATATTAAGACACAAAATTTTAAAACAAAAAGAGAGTGAAATAGAGGGAGAGACAACCGGCCATAAGGGAAAGAAAAGAAAAGAGAATTTCGGCCTAAAGAAAAAAAAAGAAAGAGAAAAATTTCAGCCAAGGGAAAAGAAAATAAAGCAAGAAAATAAGTGAAATTTTTTTGAGTAAAAATTGAGCAAAAATTCAAGTAGTCAAAAGACTAGAAAATAGTAAAATGAACTAATCAAAATTTAAACACTAATATAAATTAAATGGTCAAGTAAAATTATTCTAACTTTAGTACTTAAGTGTTCTTGCTTAAAATGAAAATCTTAACTAATTAATCTAATTAACTCAAGAAATCTTCCAACTAATAAATCTTGATTAACACTTAACCCTAAATAAGAAAAAAAATGTCTCTTATATGTGCATTTTCTAGGGTGTTACACGAACTACCAAAGCCAATTCACACCCTCAATCATTGTCAAACACCCTAGTTAAACACCAAGCGTCAGTCGCGCATCCACCAGTGAGGAATCATCAGTGCTGCCGCAAACCATCAGACGTCGAATCGCTGCTATCTCTCTCCCAAGTAGGTAAGCTGTGGTTTACTCCTTCAATTTTTGTTTGAATTGGTTGATTTGTGTTTCCATGGAGCAAAGAGGAGTAAAAATTTAAAGTCTTATCTATTTGATTAGAGCAATTTGAGGGAGTAAATAGAAAGAGAGAAAAGGGGTAGCTAGGTGATTGAGGAAAAGAGATAACAGAGAGTGAGAGAAACAAAGATGAAAGACTGACTGGAGAAGAAGAAAAGAAAACAGAAATCTGGAGGAGGAGAGAACGAGAGATATAAGGGAAAGGATCGAGAGAGAGGGAAGAAAAATAGAAGAAGAGAGAAAGAACCAGAGCAACAAAAGGAGAAACCAAATGGAGGGAAGAGAGAAAAAAGAGGAGAGACCAGAAGAGAATGAAAATAGAGGGAAACTGGATGAGAGAGAGAAGAGACGGGAGTTAATCAGAGAAGATAGAAAGATAGATGAGAGAAGTGAGATGCGAACGGAGAGATAGAGAGGACAGAGATGGGGAAGTAGAGAAAATAAAAAGAACAGAGGCAAGGCATGAGCTGGAAAAAGAGCCTGCGAAAGAGGAGATGAAAGAGAGGAGAAAAAAAAATAGAGAGAGAAAGCTAGAGTAAGAGGAATCGGCAGAGAGAAGAGAAAGCCGGGGAGGAGAAGAAAATCAATGAGCTAGAGAGAAGAGAAATCTGCTTTGATGGGGAAGACGATGGAAAAAGGGGGGCTACTTATTTCTTTGGTTTTTTTTAGTTTTAGGTTCTCTATTCCTTTTCTTTCTTTTTGTTAATTTCGTTTAGTTTAATTGGTGGTTTATTCTTGTTTTATCTTGATTTAATTTAGTTTTTAGTTTAATTAGTCGATTTAGTCATTCAGATTAATCTAAATCTCATTTAATTAGGCATTTTCTTTTCCTGATTTTTAACATAAATATAGTAATTGTATTTGAGTCCTTATTTTTTTATTAATGTTATTATACCCCCTGAATGCTTTTGTTCTATGTAATTTAGTCCTTGCTATCTACAAATTGATTCCTCCAGGTTTCAGTTTCTTGCAATTAGGTCCTACAATTTATGTTTTTGCCCCACTTTTGTTGAAACTTATCATTTTGACCTCCCAAGTTACTTTAATTTTGCAATTGCACCCCCTAGACTTACATGAATTTCCAATTTCACCCCTTAAGCTTTATAGAAATTTATTTTAGTCCTCTTATTTGCTAGACTTTACATTTTACCCCCAATTTTAAGTATTTCGTATTTTATATTTTAAATAGTGATACCCTAACACATTGGTTCATTTTGTAAGCATTAAGTACCGGGTCTTCAATAGGGTATCCCCATGACTTGTTAATTTCTCTTGGTGTACTCCAATGTGATTTTTCATGTGTTCTCTTCATATGTTTCTTATTTTTACATACTTTTTGTGTATTTATTTACTTTATGCCGTTTAATTTTGAATTTAATATTTTGGCAAAAAATGTAATATTTTGTATTTAGCTAGTCAATGTAATAGTTAGATTATTTTTTTATATTTTTAGTGAATTTTTTGTATTTAGATAGTAAGTGTAATAGATAAGTCATTTTTAGTTTTTCCCTTAAAATTATAGCTAACCCCCCCAGTGTAATAGTTAGGACTTACAAACTTTCGTGTGCTTATATGTTTTATCTCTTTTTTTTTTAAGATTTTGCATTTAGATATTATGCCTACGTGTTACATGCTCCTCCATGCTTTCATGTGTTTTATATGTTTATTTGTTTTCGATATTATGTTTATTATTTTGATTCATGCTTAATTATTCCGTCACCATACTAGTCCAATGCTAATTGTGGTTTTTCTTGTTTTCTCGTTGGTCCAACGCTAGTGGGGATTTCTCGGAAGGGCTAGTCCGATGCTAGACCCTTAAGGCATCCTAGTGTTAGGTGCATTCGTGTGCATTTTACATCATTTCACACACTATTTCCTTTTTAGTTTTTCATCATTTTGCATGATTTTTATATATGCAAATAATCATCATTATTATCTATTACAGTGCATGACATTCAGGTTGCATTTTTACTTAGAAGTTAGGTCATTTGTGTGCTCCGACTAGAAATAGTCATCTACTTACGTGGGAAGCAGTGGCTTGACAGGCCGTTCCCCCCTCCGTGAGTAAAAAAATGTCAGTTAGAGTTATTATTCCCACGTACCCGTTATGTTGCATATTCACTTTCTTTGATAACTTACTACCAACATTACTATTTTTCTTTTCTTTTGCATTTCATTTTGCATTCACACTTGTGAATCCTTCGAGGCCTCATTTTGAGTTTCACAATTAATGCGATAATTCCGATTAAGTTTGGATGGAACATTTCAACCCTCTCAACACTACACTATATTTAAGATTTGTATTCATTTAGACACATCTAAATGAGATAGAATCGAGGCTTAATTCAGAAAATTTTGATTAAACCTCACAACTAGTTTTGGTTAGGTAGAAAGGGTGCCTTAAGCGCGAGCCTTTGCCTTCCCTTTCTTCAAATGTGACTCCCGAATCTTCTTCGCTCGTTTTTTCGTAGACCGGAATCAAAAAAGAGTTTTTAAATATATTTTTTAAAAATTTTTATTTTTTTTTGTTAAATGATTTTTTGGGTGACTTCGTGCACCCTAATTCAAAATTAGTTGGCCAAAACTGTCGCATTTTTTAATCTCGGCTTTCTTTTATTTTTCGAAATACCATTTTTTCTAAATAACACTTTTTCACCAAAACTCAATTTTTTCTCACACATGCGCACAGTTTTTTTTCGAAAACCTATCTTTTCAAAAAAGGTCACCAATTAGACCATTTTTTAGAACGCGATAGTCAATGAACCCACCCGTGTCGTCAATTTTGGAACGCAATAGTGCCAACAAATTCCAGAGGATGTCGACACTGATTGAGGCATATTACATGAGCTAAAACTAACGGGATTCTCAGGGCGGATTGGAGTGACTACCACAGTGCTTGTATCGATTACTAACATGGATGTGCAGCTTCGGTCGTTCAAGGAGAGCCTACGAATACTTTCCAGCCATCAACCAATTACCTGCAGTGGTACCATCGTCACACGATCCTATATATTACACTTCCCGTCCATCAGATTCAGCGTGATGGGCTACAAGGTATTTCTAGCCAGTTTGAGTACATGGTGATTGTTATTAAGAGCTATAGCATTCAATTCTATAAATTGTACTTCATATAAGTGCATTACAGATAATTTGTATTTATTTGTCCTAATAGATGAGCAGCATGTATAAAATAAGACAAGAGTCAATGTTCGGATTTCATTAAAATGACCCCACACAGACTTTTCATCCTAGTCTGACGATGATTCGAGACGAGGCGTATGGGTCCATACTGTATTTACAATGCTCCGATCGCATGGGTCTTGGCCCAGATCCGCAATAGGACATTGGCACTTCTATATTACGCAACACCCATTATCAGAGGCCAATTAGACATGTCTCTAGCTAGACAGGCGCTTCGTTTCAAGGAGATAGACGTCGTCATCAATATGGTCTTCATGATGAAAACAGATAGGATGAGCATGTTACATTGACCGATTACTATGCACATACCGTCATGAATGCACAGATCTCGCTTTCAACTAGTACAACCACGGTATACGATGCACAAGTCTCCTTTGCTATGCACGCTATTACTATGAGGTTGGACACCAGTTCCATACAGCTGCACTTTTTGATGGATTTCACCTGCACCCCATATTTTAGTTCTTACATGGATCGGTCGATAGATTTCATGATTCGTATGCCTACACATTTTTTACTCCGGGTCCTGTTCCACAGATGCCTATTTCGGGCCCATCCACCTCTACTATGGTCCATCCTCATTATTGAGATCCATTCAGTGCAAAAACATCATCTGATCCTACAAACTCACAGTATGGATTTGATGATAATCAAAATGCTAATGAGACTGACGAAGCTGAGCTGTCATCTCATCAAGTAGTTCGTGGACAACGTGAGATTAGAAAGCTTAGGAGATTTTGCTGCACGTTGACTGCTCGAGACCCATATTGGGATCAACATCGGCGACGTTGATTTCAGTCATGAATTGTATACTTGAACATTTTTTTAACACAACTTGATGAACATTTGTAAATTTGATAAATTGTATACTTGTATATTCAATTATATATTGTGCAACTTATCATTCAGTAGACTGTTTGATTAATAATTTTGTTAAACTTCCCAAGTCTTGTCATATAAGAACAAACAAAATGACTAAATAACTTATATAAGTAATAGATTTTTATAAGCTTATGTGCATATAATCGTAAACACTAACCACCCAAAACACAAAATTGAGAATATACTTAAAAGTATCAAATAATAATTTAGAATCCAAAAATCACCTAAAAAGCCGTTCACAAGGTGAAATGACTATTATGCCCTTCAATTATCGTGATATAAAAAAAATTAACAATTGACCCATGAAGTGTTATAAATTTTAAAATTATGCATAAGGGGATAAAACATGCATTTAAATCTCTAATTTGAGAAAAAAGGAATTTACATGCTTAATTTATCATTTTTTCTCCTAAAATTACTAACTTTGTCATCTTTACCTATAAACTAGAATCTGACATTGAAAAAGCCCCACAAGAAACTAAAGAATTAAGTGGTGTGTCTGTAGACATCAAATTTTGACACACCTTTTGTAAAAATATGTGTGTTACTTTATATAGGGGGTATTTTCATTTTTCGGGGGTCGAGTACAATTTCGTGTATATTATTCGTCACATCAGGGGCAAAATGGTAAGTTCACCATGTAAATATTATTCTATTTTGTTTTATTTCCTAAATACATAATTTTACTATTTTTATCGTTATTTATGATTTTAATAATTTTTGGGAGTCATTTATTATTTATTTAAAATTTTAGTATTTTAAACTTAATGGCACGTTTTCCAATGCACTCTTTTTACGATAATTTTCAAGTGAAAAATTTTATATGTGAATTTTGTATATTCATAAATTTTCTGTCAAAATTACATAATTTTTTGAGGTTATTTAAGTATTTATTTAATTTTCGTCTTTTTTTCATTTGTTAAGGGCACGTTATCCAAGAATGCATATATGTTAAATTTTCTGAGTGAAAATTTTAGTACACATATTTTTGTTTGATAATATATTTTGTGTAAAAATTTTGTGTTTTTAAATGGTCATTTAGTATTTTTATCTTTCTTTTCATAATTTTGTCACATATGACACATATTCAAATATGTTCTTATTGTTAGAATTTTCGTATCAAAAATTTTATACTGGCATTTTATGAATTTATAGATTTTTCATAAAATTTTCATAATTTTTCAACACAATTTACTATTTTTTTTTGGATTTTTCATTAAAAAAAAAAGCTACTACAACAGCAGAGAGAAGAAAAATCAATCCCCCTGCAAAAACCAAATTTGAGGGGATTTTGGGTAGATTCATTTCCTTCTTCACCCACTTTCATCATCATCACACTAAAACTCACATTCATCAGTTCACAACACACACACCAGATTTCAGACAACATATTTTCACACACTTTTGCTCTTTCTGCCTTCCCTCACAACTCGTCTGCACAACATCACCAAGACTTCACTCAACATACACACACACACTTTCATCTTCTTCTCCTCTTGGCTCTCACAACACACACAATTCACTCACACAAAAACAGATACTAATCATCCACCACACCACTTGACCCACAATCAGTACCACCACGTAAAACCACAGCTCAAACGCACACTCACCATTGGTTCGATTCTCTCTCAAAACACTCTCAACTCACTTCCTCCTTCTCGGCTCTCTCACAGAACACACACACCTGCACAAAACACTCTCAACTCACTTCTTCCTTCTCGGCTCTCACAGCACACACATCGCACAACACTCCTAGCTCACTCATTCAAACACAATACACCTGCACACACTCCATACACCAGGCCCCATAGTCATAACAACCTCCATAGCAGCAACAACAACTTCACTACAAATCGCGGTGTACCACCACCCATGCACGGACCACCAGCAGCAGCAACAACTTCACTACGCCGCCACCACATACCACCCACTGTCAAGACAAGCGTCACCACTTCTATAGAAGTCCACCATTACCGAATCTTCTTGCATCCAGGTACAACTTTTCTCTCTCAATTTTGTCTAATCAATATCTAGTATATGAGATTTTGTGTGGAACCTTGCTTGATTTGCGATTGATTGCATATGGGTTCAAGAGATTAGGTAGTGTGATTAGGGAATTCGGTTAGAAATAGAGAGAGTGAGTGAGAGAGAGCAAGCCGAGGAAAGAAAAACTGAAGAGAGGAGAGGCTGAGGAGAGAAAGAAAAACTGAAGAGAGAAAACTAGAGAGACCGAAGAGAAAAAAAAAAAGGCTGAAGAGAGTGAGTGAGAGAGAGCAAGCTGAGGAGAACAAAACGAAGAGAGGATAGGCTGAAGAGAAAGAAAAACTGAAGAGAGGATAGGCCGAGGAGAAAGAAAAACTGAAGAGAGAAAACTAGAGAGACCGAAGGAAAAAAAAAGGCCAAAGAGAGTGAGTGAGAGAGAGCAAGCCGAGGAGAACAAAACGAAGAGAGGATAGGCCGAAGAGAAAGAAAAACTGAAGAGAGGATAGGCCGAGGAGAAAGAAAAACTGAAGAGAGGAGACTAGAGAGACCGAAGAAAAAAAAAAGGCCGAAGAGAGTGAGTGAGAGAGAGCAAGCCGGGGAGAACAAAACTAAGAGGGAGACCGAGGAGAAAAACAAAATCGAAGAGAGGACAAGCCGAGGAAAGAAAAAACCGAAGAGAGAGGCTGAAGAGAGAGAGGCCGAAGAGTAAAAAACTGAAGAGAGGAGAGGCCGAGGAGAGAAAGAAAAACCAAAGAGAGGAGAGGCCGAGGAGAGAAAGAAAGGCCGAAGAAAGAAAAACCGAAGAGAAGAGAGGCCGAGGAGAGAAAGAAAAACCGAAGAGAGGAGAGGCCGAAGAGAGAATAAAGCCGAGTGAACAAGTCGAAGAGAGAATAAAGTTAAGGAGAGAAAGAAAAACCGAAGAGAGGAGAGGCCGAAGAGAGAATAAAGCCGAGGAGTGAACAAGCCGAAGAGAGAATAAAACCAAAGAGAGAACTAGAGACTGAATTTGTGAAATTGTGAATTTGTCTTTTAAATCTTGCTGAAATTACATTTTTACTCCCCATGCATTGCTGGAATTGTATTTTAACCCTTGAAAGTTGCTGAAAATTTGTAATTTGGTCCTTAGTGTTGCTGAAAATTGCATTCTTGTTCCCCAAACCTTGCTGAAATTTTATTTTTGTCATTATGCTTTGCTGAAATTACATTATTGCCCTTCAATATTGCTGGAATTTATATTTTGCCCCCCAAGTAGCTAGAACTTGCATTTTTACTCTTGAATATTGCTGGAAATTGCAATTTAGTTCTGAAGTTTTGCTGGAATTTCATTTTTGATCCTTAAATGTTGCTGAAAATTTGATTTTGACCCTCCCCAGTTGCTGGAATTTTTACTTACTCCCTTTAAGCTTGCTGGAAATTATGATTTTGTCATTGTGTTTGTTGAAAATTATGTTTTGGCCCTAAAATATTGCTGAAAATTGCATTTTTTACCCCCATACTTAACTGGAATTTTTTAATTTAGCCCAAATACTTGCTGTATTTTTTTTAAGCCCTTAAACCTTGCTGGAATTTGTGTTCTTGCCCTCTAGTTTATTATAAATTGAAAATTTTCTCTTTTAAGTATTGCTAGAAAATATCTTTGCTCCCATACTTGTGAAAATTTGCATTTTTACTCCCTAGGCTTTTTGAAATTTTTGTTTTGTCCCTTAGTTTGCTGGAATTTACATTTTCTCTGTAGGATATTGCCTTATTTAGATCTTTACCTCACAAATTATTGGGATTTACTTTTATTGCCTCATTTATTTAATAGTGATATTTTTGACATGTGTATTCATTTTATTAGCAATTGATTCCAAGTCTTTGGATGGGAGGTACCTTTGTTATCCTTCTAATTTCTCTTTATGTGCTCCCATGCGCTCCTATGCTTTTTTATGTGTTTTTCTTTATGTATTTTTTAAGTGTTTATTATTTTATTTATATGTGAGCATTTATTTATGTTATGTTATTTATTTGAGCTTAATTTTAATTATTCAAAGAAATGTAATAGATAGATAATGTAGACACCAAATTTTGACACACCATTTATTTTCAAACACTGGGGGGGGCATGATTGCACTTTTAGGACAAATTTTAATTTTTTAATAATTTGGGGGGTAAAACTGTCATTTTGTCTGTAAATATTTTTTCTATAAGCTTTTGGAGGTTTTAAATTCATATTTTTACTTTTATGTGAATTTTTTAATTTTTTATGATTTGTCTGAATTTAATTGGTATTTTTTGTATTTTTACAAACACAAGGGCAAAATGGTAATTTCGCCTCGCGAATACCATTTTAGTTCATTTTTAGTTTCAAACTCATTTTTGTAATTCTTTAGGCATGTTTCTTAATTTTCTTGATTTTTTTTCAAAGACGATTTCTATTTTTTCTGAAAATTTTTATTGCCCAAGGGCAAAATCGTCATTTTACAAATTAAATTCATTTTTGTCAAATTTTGAGTCAAAAAGGCATTTTCCAGTGTTTTAAGCTTACTTGTAATTTTTGATAATTTTCTGAGAACAGTAATCATTTTTCTGTGAATTTTCATTGTCTGAGGGCAAAATCGTCATTTTACAAATTAAATTCATTTTTCATCAATTTTGAGTCAAAAATGTATTTTCTAGTGTTTTAAGCTTATTTGTAATTTTTGATAATTTTCTGAGGACAATAATTTTTTTTCTGTGAATTTTCATTGCCCAAGGGCAAAAGCGCCATTTTACAAATTAAATTCATTTTTCATCAAATTTTGAGTCAAAAATGTATTTCCTAGTGTTTTAACCTTATTTGTAATTTTTGATAATTTTCTAAAGACAATAACTATTTTTCTGTGAATTTTTGTCATCCAAGGGCAAAATTGTCATTTCACATCCCAAACTCATTTTTCACCAATTTTTGGTCCCAAAATTCGTTTTTAGATTTTAAGCATGTTTCTAAGTTTCTAAATTTTTTTTGGAGTGAATTAACGTTAATGAATTTATTATTTACATTTTTCTTAATTTTTTATTATTGTGAAAGAATAGATTTTTAAAGGATAAAGTTGTAATTTGTAGTCAAGGGTATTTTGGTCTTTTAACCATTTCTTGGAGGTTAAGACTTGTGCAGTATAAATACCTCACTTAAGGATTAAAAAAAAAAAGGGAGAAAAAATAAAAAACCCTAAAACACTACTTCTTTTGTGATCTTTAGATTAAAAACACACACCATACACTACAAAACACACACTAGCCGTCACCTCTTTTCCTCAGTTACTGTTCATCAAAACAGTATCAGACTATCTTCAAGCTTAAACAAATCCTACTGTTCATCATTTTCCTTCATCATCGATCGTTGTGTTTAACAGGTAACATCTCGATTAAATCTATATTTATTTAGGTCCATCTTTCTTTCACTTTTCATGTGAATTTTTTGTGTAAATTTGATTAATAAGTTGAGATATTAGTGAAGTTATGATGTTTTCTTGCTTTTCTATTTTGTTTCTGTATTTTATCTTTCAATGTTTGCTGTTCTTGTTTTTTTTTATTCTGGATTTTGTTGTTGAACTTTCCTTCTGTTTGCTCTTGTTCCTGGGATTATAATTTTCGGGGTTTAGTCTCCCATTTTTTTTGGTTTCTTCTGTCCTTCTTCAATTCTTCCTCCACCGCCACCTTCAAATCTGCAGAAAACCCAACTCCAGTCAGATGCCCCATGGTTTACTACCACAGTCACTGACCCAATTCCTCCCAGCGATACCAATTCACCCCATTTCCACCGTCTCTTGCCAATTTCAATCATCAACCACTCAATTGCCATTAGAACCACCAGCAGTCCAGAAAAATAAAACCATAACCTTACAATTTAGCCTGAATCAGAGCCCAAAAAACAATCAACTCTTCACCTCCTCCCTTCTCCTGCCACCCAAGCAACAAAGCTCCACCACCACGCCCATAACCACACCAATATCAGCCCCCCTACAACCAGAAAATCAATGCCCAATTTCCATTCAATACAAATTCCCAAGTTCCATTCAATACAAATTCCCAAGTTCCATTCAAACCAGCAAAATACAGTATACAAAACATAATCACACATATAGACATAACCAAATCACTACCTGCAAGACAACCAGAAAACATGAAAAATTCAACTCAACCAAGCCACAACAATCAAACCAAAAACAATCGAGATGCCCTAATCATCAGCTATCAAATCCCAACCTGCCAAACCAAAACACGCAGAATACACAAACAGACAATCACAGTTGTATACACACACACACACAGAGATTCCAGCACACACAAACACGGGCTCATTTACACACACATACACATTCTTCCACCAATCTATCCCCTGTCTCAGCAAACAAAACCTGCAGAAAACCAATCCAATTGCCACTGTCAACGCCCCCATTTTCATATTTTGAGAGAAGAAATCAATTTTGGGGGAGGCTAATTGGTTTCTGCGAGAGTGAATCCGAGAAAACATAGAGAAGGATAGACAAGAGAAACCGAGAAAGTGAATCAGAAAAAAAAGAAAAAAGGGGATTTCGGGTGAGGGAAAAAGAAAGAGAACGAGGGGGGGTGGAGAGATAAATCAGAATCAGAGAGAGTCCAAAAACCAGTGAGCATAAAAGAAATCGGAAGCAGAGGAAGAAATTGGAGAAAAGAAGAGGGGCTGGAATAGTAAGCAAGAGAAAAAGAAAGAGCAAGAGGCGAGAGGGAGAAATTGAGATGGAGAACACAGTGAGAAAGAAAGAGTGACGGAGAGAGGGCTGGAGGAGAGAGTCGAAGAAGATGAGGGGGAGAAGCTGTAAAAGAGAAGCAGAGGATGTAAAAAGAAGAAGAAAAACAAAAAAAAAAAACAAAAAGAAAAGAAGAGAGAACAGTGAGGGAGAAGAGAAGAATAGTTGGAGAAATAGAGAGAACGAAATAGAAAGGGGAAGGAGAAGAGAACGGAGAGCTATGGAGAGATTAAAGAAAGAGGGAGACAGTCGGAGAGAGAGACAACAAAACAGAAAGGAAGAAGTCAGGGAAAGAGAAAGAAGCGGAAGAAGAACAAGAAAGAAAAGGGAGAAAGAGAAGAAAAATAAAAATGCCAGAAAATGTGAAAAATTGGGGTTTGGGGTTTTTAATGTTCTGTGAGGTTGTCTTATTTAGTTATTTAGTTTTTTAGGTCTCTGATTGTGATTTATTATGCTTAATTCAATAATTAATTTTGAGTGACTGCATTAATTCAGCTAATCAGTATAATTTTAATTTAGTGTTACATTTTTTAATCTTGCTGATTATTTCATCATAGAAACAAACATTTACATTTTACCCCTTAACGTTTTGAGTATTGTCAATATGTCCCCCTTTAGTTCTTTGGTGTTGTGCAATTAAGTCCTTAATTCCATATATTGACCCCCTAGATTTTGCATGTTTTTCAATTAGGTCATATAAATTACAATCATGCCTTTTGCTGAAATTTCTGGTTTTATCCACGAATTTGCTTTAATTTACATTTTTCCCCCGCTTGTTTAGCTTTAATTTACATTTTGTGCACCTTGTTAGAATTCATTATTTTGTTGCCCCAATTTGTTTAATTTGCATATTTGCTCCTAGACTTGTGTAGATCTTTTAATTTTTGTCCCAATTAGTTTAAATTTATTATTTGGCCCCAATTTACTCTACTTCTTTATTTTTTCCTCTAATTTGCTATAATTTACGTTCTTCTAATGTGTTAGTATTTCGTATGTTAGTCTTTATTTTATTAAATAGTTGTCATTTTAACTTGTGTATTCGTTTTTAAGCTTCGGTACCGAGTCTTCAAAGAGGTATCCCGATCTCTCGTTATTTTTCCTTTATGTGCTCCAACGTGCTCTAAATGTGATATTTTTATGCATTTTTTATGCGTTTCTTATTTTATGCACTTTTTGCGTATTTATTTATTTTGTGTTTATTTAATTTTAATATTATTATTATTTTTGACGAAAAATGTAATATTTTTGTATTTAGCTTAGTCAATGTAATAGTTAGATTATTTTTCTCATATTTTAGCAAATATTGTGTAATTAGATAGAAAATGTAATAGATAGGGCATTTTTAATTTCTACCCCTAAATTGTAAATCAAGCCCCCCGGTGTAATAGTTAGGATTTATTTGCTTTTGCGTGCTTATGTGTTTATTTCTTTTACCGCTTTCCTTAGGATTTTGCATCTAGAATATTATGCTTATGTGTTATGTGCTCCTACTGTGATCTTATATGTTTTATATGTTTAATTTGCTTTTAATTCATGCTTTAATATTTTAATTCATGATTTATGTTATTCCGTCACCACACTAGTCCAACGCTAGTTGTGGCTTCATTCTTTCCCGCTAGTCCAACGCTAGTGGGATTTCTTAGAACGGGCTAGCCCAACGCTAGACCCTTAGGACATTTAGGAATTAGGTGCATTCGTGTGCATTTTCATCTCATTTCACACACTTTTAGTTTTCTTTCATTTGGCATGATTTTATTATTATTATTATTATTATTATTATTATTATTATTATTAGTTTGACACATTTTAAAATGCATGACATATAGGTTGCATCTCACTTAGAAATTAGGACACTTGCTGTGATTCGACTAGAAATAGTCGCCTACTCACGTGGGAAGCAGGTGGCGTACATGCCGTTCCCCCCTCCGTGAGTAGAAACATTCAGTCGCGAGTTATTAGTTCCCCGTACCTGTCATGTTGCATACCCACCTTCTTTCTTCACTTACTATATATTATTATTATTTTCTTTTCTTTTTGCATTTCATTTTGCATAAAAACTCGTGACTCCCTCGAGGTCTCAGCTCGGTTTTTCGCAATTAATGCGATGATTCCGACCAAGCCTCGACGGAACATGCCGACCCTTTCGACCCTCGCATTTAGACTTAGGATTTGCATTCATTTAGACACATCCGAACGCGATAGAATTTAGGGTTAATTTAAGAAATTTTGATTAAGCCTCGCAACTAGCTTCGATTAGGTTGAAAGGGTACCTTAGGTGCGAGCCTTTGCCTTCCCTTTCTTCAAATGTGACTCCCGGACCTTTTTCTCTCATTTTTCGTAGACCGGAGTCGAAAAAGGGTTTTAAATTATTTTTTTAAAAAAATTTTACTTTTTGTTTTGTTTAAACAATTTTTTCGGGTGACTTGGTACACCCTAACTCAGTATCAAGTGGCGACTCCATTTTTTTATAAAACCCTTTTTCAAAAATTATTCGACCGAACCTGTCGCTTTTTTTAGTCCCGGCCTTGTTTTCTTTTAAAATACCATTTTCTTAAAATACACTTTTCTACTAAAATTTGATTTTTCTCACACACGCACGGTTTTCCAAAAACCTTTATTTTCGAAAGGGTCATCAGACCGGATCGTCCTTTCCGAGACGCGACAGTCACGACTCCACAAGCACCCCTTTACCCACGATTTTTTTTGGGACGCGACAGGTAATATTCTATTTAGCAAAATTTTTGTATTTAGATAGAAAGTGTAATAGATAGTTTATATTTTCATCTAGTTAACAAGAGCTTTTTGTATTTTAGATAGAAAATGTAATAGATAGGTTAGATAGGTTAGCTTTTACTCTTTTCCATTTTTAGATTGTAATTAGGTTTTTTTCCAGTGTAATAGTTAGGGTTTTTTGTGTGCTATGTGTGCAATGTGCTTATGTGTTTTATTCGCTTTCTCTAGAACTTTGCATCTAGAATATTATGCTTGTGTGCTATGTACTCCTATGTGTTATTATTTGCTTTTATATGATTATTGCTTTAATCTATGCCTTATTTATTTATTTACTTGTTATAATACATGTGTATCGTCGCTACACTAGTCCAACACTAGTTGTAGTTAATTTCGATTTCTTTACTAGTCCAACACTAGCGGAGAATTTCTAGAAAATAGGCTAGTTCAATGCTAGGCCTTTAGGTCATTTTAGTATTAAAATCATTTCTCATGTGCATTTCATGCCATTTCACACACATTTTCTCTTTTTTAGGCCTTTTCCATTATTGTATGATTTTTGTATATACTTTATCACTTATTATGTATCTTAAACAAATGCATAACATTTAGACTCCACTACATATAGACTCTTAGGTCATTTGTGTGATTCAACTAGATATAGTCATCTACCCACGTGGGATGCGGTGGCGTACACGAGTCTATTAGTCTCCCGTACCCGTTATGTTGCATCCCCACTTTCTTTGTTCACTTACTATCTATATAACTATTTTCCTTTGCATTCCATTTTGCATCTATACTCGTGACTCCATTGAGGTCTAGACTCGGGTTTCGCAATTAATACGATAATCCCGACCGAACCTTAATGGAATATTTTGTCCCTTAACGATATTTATTTTTTAGGTCTAGATTTGTATTCATATAGTTTGTAACATCTTGCGTTTGGGTTGGCCCAATAACTTTTGAGTTTTTAAACTACGAGCTCAAAATGCTTAAGCCAAGTTATTTAGTAGCCCAAACGTAAGATGTTATATATCATTTCTTTTCTTTTGTTCCTACCGATGTGGGATATCACATTCACCCCTCCTTAAGGCCTTTGCATCCTCGCAAAGCCCAATTTATATCCGGACTGTCTACTCGGTTGTGTCGGATTCCAGAGGTGGCTCGTACGGGCTCTAGAGGTGGCTCCCACCCTTAAGTCGACGTAGCACTTACCCCGCACAGCACTTAGTTCCTTCACTTCCTTGCGTAGTCCGGCCCAAATATCATAGGCCTAGTCTCATCCCGTGCAGAGACCACACGAGGTTCGCTCTGATACCATTTGTAACATCCCGCGTCTGGGCTGGCCCAATAACTTTTGAGTTTTTAAACCACGAGTTCAAAATGCTTAAGCCAAGTTATTTAGTAGCCCAAATGTAGGATGTTATATATCATTTCTTTTCTTTTGTTCCCACCGATGTGGGATATCACATAGTTACATCCAAATGTGATAAAATCTTAGGGTTATATTAGGAAAATTTAGACTAAACCTCGCAACTAGTTTCGGCTAGGTTGAAAGGGTGCCTTAGGTGTAAACCTTTGCCTTCCCTTTCTTCAACTGTGACTCCCGAACTTTTTTCTCTTGTTTTCAAAGACCTGGAGTTGTCTAAAAGGGTTTTTTCTTATTTTTCTTACATTTTTCTCAAAAACGTTTTCCAAAGAAATCATTCTCGGTTTTCTTACCTTTTGTAATAAAACATTTTCTGGTGACTTGGTACACTAAAACTCAATACCAAGTGGTGACTCCCTTTTCACTAAAAACCCTTTTTAGACTCTATTTTCAAGCCAAAAAACCGTCGCATTTTCAAAGTCCCATTTTAGGCCCTTTGCCTTTTGTTTTCAAATAAAAGCATTTTTTTCCAAATAAAAGCATTTTTTTCTAAAAATTCATTTTACAAAAACCTATACTCTTTTTCCAATAAACAACACCACAAACATAATTTTCCTTTTTTCTGTCATTTCAAAAAATGGGGCGCGACAGTGTCAAAATTTGATTTCTACATTCCACTTATAAAGTGTGAAAAATTAGTCATCTTAATTCGTCGTTTAAAATGCCGATAAACCCTAATCGAACATATAAACCCTAATCACTAACTTTAAACCCTAAAAACTAAAATTCTTACCCCTAAAACCTTAAAAAAAAAGCCCTGTCGACATGTTTGGGACATGTGTTGATCAATGTGTTCTTTAAAAAAAAAAAGAAAAAATTTCTCACCGTGTTTGGGAAATATGTCAGGCTCGACGAGTTCCTCAAGCACGTCAAGTTTTATTAATTTTTTTTATTAAGATTTTATTAAAAAAAATAAAATACCTCCCAACATGTTTGCCAAATACGTCCAACTTTAAATTTAAAAAAAAAAAGAACCAAGCACATCGGATATATATATATATGTGTGTGTGTGTGTGTGCAAAACTATTATGCCAACTACAATTTTGGCACTTTTTTTTTTGGCCTAAATTCTAATCAATTAGCCGAATTCCTAATCTTTAGCCATCATTTGAAAGTTTTGTACTATTTTATTTGATTAGTTTTTCGATGAAATTTTTGTACTATTTTTTCTTGTATTTTTTGGCCTTTTTTTTTGTTTCTTTCCATTTGTTTTCTATACTTTTTGTGTTAAATAATGCGTACAAGTTCGGATAATTTGAGAGCTACGTAAACCGCCAGTGAAATAATGTAAATCACCAATGAAATAATGTAAATTGTCAGTGAAAAAATATAATGGATTTTCATACTAAAACGACATCGTTTTAGCATAAAAAATTTAACCAACATGGTCCAATTTTAATTATTTATTGTTGACCCATTTAATTTGGACCATTAATTTGTTCTAAATAGGACTTGTGTGTGGCCCTTCTCCTATACAGCAACCACTAAACCCCAAAATCTCACTTACAGCCCCCTCTCAGGTTTTTTTTTTTTTTTTTTTTTTTTGAGATAACCCCCTCTCAGTTTTTTAGTCCTAAATTTAGTTAACATGATCAAATTTCAACTATCTATCTATTGTTGACCCGTTTATTGTTGACTCATTTAATTTGAACTATCTATTGTTAACCCATTTAATATGGACTGTTAACTTGTTCCAAATATAACTTGTGCGTGGCCTTCTTCTTCTTCTTCTATTTTTTTTGTTTTTTTGTTTTTTTTTGTCGTAAGCGTGTGGCCTTCTCCCATGCTCAGAATCTCACTTACATACAGCCCCCTCTCGCCTTCTCAGGTATTACCTCTCAGAACACCCCCGAAAAAAAAAAAAAAAAAAAGGTGGTGGTGGTTGGTATTAGATTTCCCTTCTCTTGGTCGTCTGCAGGGGAAGAAATGGCTGAGATTTTGACTGCTGCATCCATGGAAATTGTGATAGGTAGGGTAGACTCTCTCTTTTCAGCAGGTATCAGCTCTACGTTGGGCTCGTCCGAAGAACTGCACAGACTAGACAGATCAATTGTCAGGATTTTTAGGTTTCTGCACGATAGGGCTTATAATGGGTTTTGCCTTGATGAGAAATGGCTGAAGATGATTCAGGATCTGGCTTATGACGCTGACGAAGTATTGGATGAGTTGGAGTATGAGATTCTCCGACGTAAGCTGGAGACAAGGAAGGAGAGGAAGAATAATGCCCTACCCAACTTCTTGTTGTTAGCTTCAGACGATTTCCGTGCTCAAATGGTTCACAAGCTCAGGGCCATTAACCACAAGTTGGAAGACTTGGAAACAGACATAATTAGCGGATCTGTTATAATCAGAGGGGAAAGGAGACACTGCATAAATGATGATACACAAGAAATTGACAACGTTCCGGAAGATCAAAATATCGATTCAGATTGTCCTGTGCCACGCTTTGTGGGAAGAGATTTTGAAGTGGAACATGTAGTAAAGATCCTGACAAAGCAGATAAAAGAAGTTGGACCTATCCTTCCCATCGTGGGAACGGGTGGAATAGGCAAGACAACTCTGGCTCGAGTGATATACGAGCATAGGGAAATCAAGAGACATTTTGACAAGAGAATTTGGGTATCTGCTTCTGGTGATTTTGAAGCAACAAGACTCTTTAAACTGATATTAGAAGCACTGGTACAAGAACCGGTTGCTGCTAATTATGACATATTCTCGAAACTTAGGAAGGAATTGCAGGGGAAAAGATGTTTGCTAGTCCTGGATAATGTGATTGAGGGGTCGGTGTATGAAGAGTGGGAAGACTTTCTAGACAGCTTCTTTATGAGAATCAACCCTGAGTTGGACAGTTGGCTGCTTGTCACTACGCGTACCTTGAACACGGAAAGTTTTGAGAGACATGGTCTTTTTCCCAAGTCTTTGGAACTGCAACCCTTGTCTGGTGATGATTGTTGCTCCATTTTCAAGGAATATGCGTTTGGAAGCGGAGCTAATAATGCAGAATCAAGCATTAGTGAACCTGTTCTTATCCGGCATATCATCCGTATTTGTGGAGGTGTACCATTGGCAGCAAAACTTCTAGGAAGCATGTTGCGGAATAAGGCAGAACAAGAGTGGCGTTCAGTTTTGTTATGGTTTAAAGGATCAGGAGGAGACATGAACCAGGTAACCAAGTTGGTCTTTGATCGGTTGCCATCCTCGTCTCTTAAAAGATGCTTTGCATATTGTTCAATTTTTCCCAAAGACTTTTACATAGAAAAGCATCAAGTTGTCGAGTTTTGGATTGCTGAAGGTTGTATTGCGCCAGATATGGAAAGAACATCGGAGTTGGAGGATAAAGGCTATAAAATTTTCAACATTTTAGTAAAATATTCTCTATTTCAAGACATTAACAAGGATGAATATGGCAATATAACGCACATTAAGCTGCACGATCTTGTGCATGATCTTGCACTGTCACTCTCAAGTTATGCTAAATTTAATTTGGAGAATTATGCTCAATGTGAGATTCCTCCAGTTCGGTATCTGGCACTAGACTCATTGGGGGGAAGAACACGCACGATCAGGATATCTGAAGCTAGAATTGTGAGGACATTATTTTTAAAGAGCAATGAACCGGATAGACAATTATCAGACTTCAGGTTCTTGCATACTCTAAATCTATCTTCCACCAATGTTGAGAATTTGCCCTCTTCAATTGGTAAATTGACACATTTAAGGTATCTTGGAATAACTGGGACTAGCATCAAATGTTTGCCAGACTCCATTTGCAAGCTTTACTGCTTGCAGACATTAAGGCTCAACAACTGTCAATCTCTTAAGGTGCTTCCAAGGGAAATTGGAAATCTGATTAAGTTGAGACATCTCCACTTTCTTGGTGATGAAAATTTCCGCATGCCACCAAGGATGGGACAGTTGACTTCTCTTCAGACATTGTTGTTTTTTAATTTGGACCTGGAGAAAGGTCATCGAATTGATGAATTAGGCAGTTTGAAGAATCTCAGAGGCAAAATAGTGATCCGCAACCTTGAATTGGTAAGGAGTGATGAAGAGGCTGGGCTTGCAGATTTATTTGGAAAGACAAAAGTATACAAGTTGGAATATCAATGGAATGCTAATGGAAAAAGCAATGACAACCATGAAAAAGTGCTGGAAGGCCTCCAACCTCACACTGAAATAAAAAGCTTAACAGTAAGAAACTACGACGGTGATAGGCTTCCATCCTGGGTTTTACAAATGGCTGTGAGTGTCAACAATATGGGAGGGTCACTGACCAAGTTGATGGAGGTCAGATTAATCAACTGCAAAAGCTGTAAATTGATTCCAATGCTTTGGCATCTCCCACTTCTTCAATATCTTGAGCTGAAGGGACTGACGAATGTAACATCCATATGCTCATCTTTCTTCTTTAGTTCAAATATAAGTCTCCAACACATCAGCAGAAATGGTCAGCCAACATTGTTTACAGCACTTAAAATTCTTAAATTGGACAGCATGCCAAGCTTGGAAAGGTGGACAGACATAGATGTGATCCCAAGGGCTGAAATGTTGTTCCCTTGCCTTGAGAATTTGAGCATTAAACACTGCCCCAAGTTGACAACTATCCACCATCATTTGCCATCTCTCAAGGAATTAAATATCAAGATTCCATTCATTGTCTACAATAACATTCAACTGGCAAACATATGCGATGATGTGACCACTTTGATGGAACTTCATATTCACGGTTTGTCAGAGCTCACTTGCTTACCAGATGGCTTATTGCGTTGCAATCTGAATCTTGAAATCCTGAGGATATCAAGCTGCCCCAACTTGACACATATTGTGCCTACAGTTTGTGATTCCAGTACTTCTCTTAGAGAGTTATCAATCCATGGCTGTGAACGGTTAAGTGAATTGCCTGAAGGGATAAATAACCTGTGTTGTCTTGAGATGCTATGTATTGAAGAATGCCCCAATCTCAAATGTTTTCCAGACCTGATTGGAGATGGACAACTTGCACTCCTTAGACATTTGAAAATTGCTTATTGTGATGGCTTGACCCATTTGCCACATGGAATGATAGCGATATGTCCTAATCTGAGATCCTTACGAGTTTCTCGCTGTTCTAATTTGATCTCCTTTACATTTGAATCAGATCATATAAGTACTCTCTCAAACCTATGGATATCTAACTGTCCCCAGTGGATGAGTGCTCCAGAATGGCTTGGGAATCTTCACTGTCTTTCAGAACTGCGGATTGGGCAGTTCTCAGATTCATTACAGTTTGGTTCATTTAGGGCATGTCTTGATGTCCTCCAATACCTGCCAGCCCTTCATTCATTAGGATTATATGGTTGGCCCCAATGGACATATTTGCCGGATGAGCTTCAGCAACTGTCAGGTTTAAGAATGCTACATATAACAGATTTTGGAATAGAAGCTCTACCTGATTGGCTTGAGGGACTCCCATATCTCGAGGAACTAGGCCTCTATAATTGCAAGAAACTCAAGTGCATGCCTTCTCCTTTAACTATGAAGCAGTTCACAGAACTGTTGCGAGTGTCAATTTTTGGCTGCCCTTTGGTTAAGAAAAGCTGCATGCAATCTGGATGGTTTTCATCTATGTTTGAACTTAGCACAGACTGGGGGGAAATCAATTTTGAAGAGAATGTAGGTTTCTCACTTTCTAATTAACCGTATTTCCTTTTCTCTCGTCTACGCTTTTGTTTTATGCCCTCTTTTTTCAATCCGTCTTTGTTGACCTTGCTCCTATTTATTACAATACATCTTAATATTTTTCAAGGTGGCTATTTTATTCAAGTTTTCGATATCTTCTATTGAATAATGTATTGGGGTTGTATGGATACTTTGATTTTTTTTTTTGTTTTTCCCCTCAAATGTTGTCAAAATAGAATAGTATCTGTTACTAACTTCATTACTGGTCCTGCTGCATATGTGTGAGAAAGAATATCACCTTGGAGTTTCAGCATTTGGTGTTATCTTCTGACCTGTTGCTTAAACACATTCCATTGTTCCAATTTTAATTGACATATAATGTTTGCTGGTCATTTTCTGTAATGGCTGGATTTGTTATGATACTGAAACCACCACACCAAACACAAATGTACTGTACATCCGAATTGTGGCATTTTCCACATTCTCTCATTAAAATTTCTACCTAGTTTTTTTTTTTTTTTCCCTCATATTTACTTTTCATCTTCACCCAATTGTAATGCGTAGCTTTTGCATTGGCAAGAAATTCAATCAATATATTTGATATTTAATGAACAAAAGACTTTGAAATTTTAGTTTATTTGGAAATAATTACTGAATGTCTATGTGAACTACTTCTGGATGACACATAGCCATACTAATTAGATAAGGATAGTGTGAAGTTGAGATGAATTGTGCTATATGAAGAAAATGTAGGAACTTGTTATTCAGGATCATTTTAAGTTGAGATAGATTGAGATATATGAAAAAAAATATATGAACTTTTTATTCTATATATATTTGGCAAGGTGCCCTCTGAGGTCCCTCTTGAAATCTTACTAGCTCATGAATATCGTTGATTAGGTGCAGCTGTTGACTACATTTGAAATAAGTACATTAAAATTTTTTCCCCCAAGCATTACTTTGAGGATAAGATTAACATTTGATCAAACATGCTGACATTGCAGGTTGGTGACTCATTTTAACTGAAAACAGATTCATGAAAGATTCAATGCTGTCTCAAAGGTAGGATAGGTATGCAATCCTAATGCTATTTACTGCTATTAAGAGGAAGCAAAGATGGCTATCTGCTTCATCGCAATAGTGAAAATAAATATTGAACTTGAATTTGAAGTATTGTTTTGAGTTTGGTATAGGATATCCATCTTATTCTATCATCTTTTTCTGTTACTAGATACTTCTATGTTTTCCTTGAGGGAACTTTTATGTGAAACTTATTCCCAAGAAAATGTCCAATTGCCTTTGATTCCCCCCTCTCATTTCATGTACAAGCTGTTTTAAATGGAGCAATGAGTATAGTTTTTCATTTCCTTTCCATTTTCAGTAAGCAACACTTTGTACAGTTCTTTGTTTGATCTTCTCATCTTTTACACTAGAAAGGTGATTATCTCAGCTCACCGTTGTATTGTATCTGTTAAGTCTTCAGAAATTAAGAAGAAAATAGTTCAGTTCTGCTGTGCATTTTTTTAGTGCATCTCTCTACCAAAAAAAAGGAAGTCAATATATTTAATAGAAATCAACTGGTGTTTCCCATTGCTGTAGCATGTTGCTGAACACAGGTTGAAATTAATATTATATTGCTTCACTTGGATATTTCTGTTTGTTTTCTGCCAATAAGTAAAAAGACAGAAGTAGCAACACGCAGGGCTGACCCCCTCTGGACAATGTCTATAAGAATTCTCGCATGCTGTAGAATATTCTGTTTGTGCCATGACTACCTGACCTAGCAAGAGTAAGTTCGTCATCATAGTTACACTAAATTACGGGTGAAATAAAACTCTCCTCCAAAAGTATTTATATCATGCAACTATTACTTCAAGTTGGTTTGAGCATAAAATTTCAAGGATGAAGAACTTTAGGCATGAGCAGTAGGCAACTGACCTGACTGTTTCATTTTCTCTGCCTTGGTAAGCCAGTATGTGCAATCAGGAATAGGCCTGTAGGCCAAAAGCAAGATACTCAATTTGAAAGCAAACAGCTAGGGCCAGCGCTTATGCTTTCAAGAAATTTAGCAGAATTAAGTAAGATGAATGGATGCTTGCTTCCAGTTTCCGAGGTGGCAGTGGTTTACTTTCTTGTGCTTTTATACTGATGCTTGTATGTTTGTGTATATTTTTTGTATTTTTCCAAGGATTAAAGAAATGCAAATGTTTCTTTTCGAATCCAATAAATAAATCTAAAATTTTTAGATTTAACCAAGTCAAATTTTTATTCCCACATCTTGAAATCTCTATAATTTGAAAATATAGTTGTATTAGTACTGCTCCTGCCATAGGTGAAACATACACTTTAATGGCTTCAAAACCTGCCAACCCTCCTTTTATTAGGATTATATATGGCTGGCACTTGCCTGCATTGGAAACTCTGCCAGATGAAATTCACCATGTCTCTGGTATAAAGGGTAAGAATGCAGGAATAATTTAGGCATAGGAGCTTTACCTGACCAGCTTCGGGAACTTTCATATCCTGAAGAACTAGGCTGATACTGTTGCAAGAAACTCAAAATACTATCTCCTGCTGTAGATGTGAAGCAGTTCACACTCCACAGCATTGAGATGTATATCAATTTTCGGCTGTCCTTTGGCTTAAAAAACCTGCGCGGAATCTGGATGGTTAACCTGATAGTTGAACTTGAGATAGATTTATGCGCACAGGAAATCAATTTTCTGGAGTCTTTTGGTTTCTCTATTTTACACTAACCACAATTCCTTCTTGTGTTGCCACTATTTTTCTTTTGTGTCTTCTCTTTATATATATGTCTGTATTTATTTTCTAATAAAATCTGGGATGTTCTTGTGTGGTGACAGTTTTATGCAAATTTTTTAAATTAGATATTGAATGAAGTATTCTAGACATTTGGATTTCCACTTTGAATGATTTATGATATTTTGTTGCTGAACAGTAACAACAATTACTGGAGTTATTATAAAATTGATACCAACATTGGAAGTTCAATTGTATCACGTAGCTATATTGAGTCATTTGACCATAACCTTGGGTTGACTTATAATTCTGGCTAGTTTTTCTGTTTGTTTTCCTTTTTATGTTTTTGTCTCCTTCCTCATTGTAAGGTATTGTATGTACTTTTTCCTTTGGCCAATATCCAACTACTATATTTAATATGTAGGCAATATTAAGATTTTTTTCTTTTAATGATGGAAGAGTTTCATGCCCTTCCTGGTAGAAAGGAGCAAGGGGATTTAACCTGAGTCAAAAGCTTCAAAAAATCAGTTGTCTATATGCTTCCAAAAAGGTGTTGAGTGCCTTTGTAGGAAGGTGAAAAGGAGGATAAGGTTCAACTTCACATATGTTGGTAGATCAGATTCCCTCTCTGCCAATGAATGTCCAAGATCCTTGGATGAAGTCTTCTGTTGGCTAAGAAAGTGAAATGCATTTGATTTGGTCACAGCACCTTGGAGTGATTTTGAGGTGGTATATAATCATGTTGGGTGCTTTTAAATGAGATGAGGAATTCCACTTGACCTATGTCGTACAACAGTATTTGAGTTGGTTGCATGGATGCCAAGGGTTCTATAAATAGAAGTAACTATTTCTTTGCACGTAGCAAGCATAATAGCACAAGGATTTTGTAAAGTTGAGTTGGATTAAGCTATATTGGCAGTTTGATGTATGCCTATAAACGTGATATCTTATTCATAATTGAACGTAGGTAGATTGGTGCAATCTTTCCTTCTCCTTTTTTTAATTTTTGCCCCTTCTTTTGGGGACTGGAGAAATTTAACTGGAAAATGAGGAAATTCACATTTGGCGTCTCTCCTGTCAAGGTCAATGTCGCTGCCAATTCAATTGATATAACATGCAGAGTTACTTCATAGTTGATCCTTCCTTTCCTTTCTAGTGCTAGCAACAAGGGGATGCACAAAGTATCTAACTGCTCTACCAGGCTAATCCGAGTTTTGGGTTTGTTTTGTGAAAAGCTAGATTCAAGAAAAAACTTGAGATCACCTAGCTTTTTTTTTTCATCGGAGGAAGAAAGTAGAAAGAGAAGTGATAGTAATCTATCAGTGAATTTTGTACTCATGTCAATACTGCTTGTGCTTGTGGGCGGCAAACTAGCAATTTCGCTCACCGCTGCTTGAGGCATCGCTTTTGCTTTCTTTTCCTCTGGCTACCAAGATGTCTCGGTTCGCCAGGTTCTCTCTTGCTTGCCCATGGATTCAGTAGTAGTTCAAAGGGTTGTCCAATTCAGAAATCTTCAGATTTACGCTTAAAACATGTTTTCTCACCCTTCCTCGTCTTTGGGCGTCTGGCTATACATCATAAGCCTTTTCTCGTTTGAATTTCACTCGCTTTTATTTTAAGGCTATGCCATCCTAAAATGATGTTAAATGGACAGGGCATGTTAAGAAGCATTCAACAGATTAGGATAGAAAAAAATGCTGCTCAACAATAGTAGTTTTAGCGACATCGATTAAATGAGCAAAATTATAACTGTCACTGTTGGTCTGACTATCATAGTTGTTATTTACATCACATATTCTCCTCAAAATTACACGAAAAGACACACTAAATTCCTATTACTTAAAAAATAAAACACATTGCCAGCGCGCAATTGAAAATTTTTGGGGTGAAAAAAAATGATGGAAAATTGAAAAAATACGCAATCAATTTTTTCTTTCAAATGTAAAAACACGGTTAAATATGTTGCATGTTGTGGGATTCATCTTGATTGTGGTAGATCATTAATTAACTACTTTAGTCATTTACAAGTTTAAATTCGGCACACCTTCAGCTAGCTTTGTTCATCCAAATAGGGGTGTCAATCGGGCCCTATGAGCCGGCTTGAATAACCTCAAGCTCAGCTCATATATTTAATTGGGTTATGAGTTTCGCGCTATGAGTTTCAGGTTTATAAATGTGAAACTCATACTCAGCTCACAAAATATTCGAGTTGTGAGTCTAAGATCATGAGCTTATGACCCTAAACTATTGAAATATTTTTAAAATTCAATAATCTCACAAAAATGATGAATGGAGACAAACTAATTAGCAAATTAATATTACTGTGTATAAGCACAATCCTTTAGTGTATTTTTTGAAAAGTAGAGCAAAATTTTTTGAAGTGATTAAGTGAAAAATGACTGTCTCAAAATGTGTACTAATAGGTATTCAAGTAAAAAATTCACAAAATACATTTACAAGATATTACTACTAAGTATAAATAGCTCATTTACACATTGATATAGGTATTTAACTGAAAAGCAAACAAAAATTTTATGGCACAAAAAAGTATTATTTTCTACATTACTTCATCAAATAGGTTAAGTGCATTACATCTATGGCACAAAAGCTTCATTCACACTTATTCATTAGGCTTATAAACACCAAAAGAATACTATGATATATAATATCTATAATATAATATAATATATAATATTGTGTGTGTGCATATATATAATATTATATGTGCACATATACATATGTACACACACACACATATATATATACATATATATATGCGTGTATATATAGTGTGTGTGTGTATGCATAGACATATGTACACGTTTGTGTGTGTACATATATGTGTATATATGTATACATGTATATGCGTGTATGAATATATGTATATATATATGTGTGTGCGTGTTTATATATATATTATGAGTTGGGTTTATAATGGGCCTGAGTCTTGTGAGGCCCAAACTCGGTTCAAAAATATTTCGGACATAATATTTCGCTCCAAACTCGACTCGGCTCAATATAAAGTTAAATTCATGAGCTTTTTTTAGGGCCAAACGGGTCGAGCTCGGGCCGGCTCGGCCCTATTGACAGTCCTACATCCAAAAAAATTTCTTGTACATTCGATGAAACCAATTATACATTGCCCAAAATTTTGCTGAAGCAGATCTGATGGCCTTTGATGGCACGATGTTCTCCTTTTTCTATTCTTCTTCAAATCCCAAATACCACCAAAAGGGCAGTTACCCCACCAAAAAAAAAAAAAAGCTTTTCTTCCATCATTTGTCTTCTCCAATAAGCTTCCACACTGTTTGGAATTGCAACAGTCTATTAGAAAGTCCTATTTTATTTTTTTGTCAAAAGTCATTTTCTTTTGTATAATTCCAGATACATATCAGTCCAAAGCACAATAAGTTAGCCGGCAATTGCCAGTAAATCATCGTGTGAGGTTCTTAGAACCCACAATGGGAAGTTAGACTCCCACCTTACCATGTTAATTAGATTAATAGCAAAAGTAGCCACGATGACTACATTTATTTCCTTCTCTCTTCAAATGGAGAAGGAACAAAGCTAAAAAGATCTACTTAACCATCTAATATCATTTACAATCAATCCTAAATCTGAAAGTTCATCACAGTCAAAATTAATTTTTTATACTAAAACTTTACAATCAGGCACAAACAAAATGAATGTCCAATTTTCCTTTAAGGCCTTTAGCATAGCCTCTCACAGCTGGATTACCATCCACCATGGCAAGAATAGCCCACGTCATGTCGTAAAATTAAATGATATTTCAAAAACATTTGTCCCATATTGGAAAAACAAAAGGTTTTTATCACTTTATATTATTTTGTTCATTAATGAGCTGTGATGAGCTAAGATATAATGTGAGCTCGCGCGCATAAGGTGAAGTTGAATTGGGCTGATTTAGTTAAAACTGACGAATTTGCCCCCCTGCACGTGGGTTAAAGGCGGCCCAGTCCATTTTTTTTTTGAATGAAAAATAAAAAAATTCTCCTTACCCAAATTGTTATATTTTTTTAAAATTCCAACATATATTTTTATTTAGTGTCAAAACAGGCTAATTTTTTTTAATACTCAACATATCTATTTTATTGAATGACCCTGCGGATTTATTTTATTAAATGGTCCAACGGAATAATTTTAATAAATGGCCCAACAGATCTTTTTCCAACAAATCTTTTTTGTGGCCTATAAATAGTGGGCTTCTTTTCATTCCAATAGACAACAATTCACATAAACTCTTCTTCCTTCCCTTTTCCTCTGCTCTGTTGCTATATTCACAATTTTGCTGCTCTTGATCCCTCTAGTATAGAGGAAGGCTTGTGCAATCCTGGGGAAACATTTCATTGCCCTGAAATAGTTTCTTAGATTATAGGAATAATTTGTAGATTGATAATGTAATTTTGCTTGAGTCATGCGTAATGAATTATGCAAGGCCTGTTATAGCATATGTATGTTGTGTGTAGACTGAGTAGATCTACTTAAAATCCCAATCATGAGCATTGGTCTGCATTAGTGAGACTAATGAAATATCTTAGAGGAGGAACTATGAACTATGGTATCCTGTATAGTGGATTTTCCACTGTATTAGAAGGTTACTATTATGTTAATTGGATCTCTAATTCAAGTGAGACAAAATCCACTAATGGTTATGTGTTCACCTTGGGTAGTGGTGCAATAGCATGGAAATCAACTAGGTAGACAATAATTGCTAGATCAACTATGGAGTCAGAGTTTGTAGCTTTAGAATTGGCTGGAATTGAGACAGACTAACTAAAAAATTTCTTAGCCAGTATTCCTCCAATTAAAGATCTATTGCCTCTTGTGTCCATACATTGTGATTGTCAAGCAGTAATTTCTATTACTAAAAACAAATCCTATAATTGTAAAAGTCAACACATGAAATTCAGCAATGATATCGTAAAGTAATGGATCTTTTTCCAATAGCTCTTTTGTGTGGCCTATAAATAGTGGACTTCTTTTCATTTCAATACACAACAATTCATAGAAACTCTTCTTTCTTCCCTTCTCCTCTCTTTGTTGCTATATTCACAATTTTGCTATTCCTGATCTTTCTAGTATAGAGGAAGACTTGTTTAATATGGGAAAAACATTTCACTGCCTTGAAATAATTTTTTAGGACAATGCTACGCACGACTTAAGCAAAATTACATTGTCAATCTACAAATTATTCCTACACGTCACTTTCAAATCACCACTGTAAGCCTTTGCCATTATACCAAACCATTTTTCTTCTTTCTAGAATCAACAGCAGCATTAGTATATATTATTACTAAATGTTGCTGCTTCAAGTCTGTCATTTTGCACCCTCTGTTTTGGCCCAAAAGATCATTTGCTTGACTATCCCTTGACTGATGTTTATGGACTTCCTTATACTCCAGCCACTTTTGCATTGTCTGATTAGTCACCCTTTGTCCCCTCTTTCTGCACATTATTAAAGTTGGAATTGTTTCTAGCTTTCCATATGTGCCAAAGAAGTTCACTGTTGCTGTAATATGTTCTTCCCCATTTTCTCTCTCTCTTGCTTGAAGTAATCTCTCCCACCATTCCCAAAATTTCCCCATTTTCTGAGTCAATCCATCCTACCTCACTGGAAATGCTTTCCAAATCATTTCATTTGTTTTACCAAAAAAAAAAAAAAAAGGTGTTCTACAATTTCTACACCTTCTCCACATCGCTTGCACTAGGGGTCACCTTTTCCTGTTCTTTGAAATATATTTTCCTAAGTTGGCAATATGTTATGAAGACATTTCCATACAAAATGTTTGATCTTATGTTTTTTGTTTAGTCTCCATAACTGTTGCTATGTTGCAGCATTATATCTATTCAAACTCGTACTTGCCTCCTCCTTTCTATTTAGACTTCTTTCTTCCTCTATTTCCTTTGCCTTCACATAACCTGATTTAATTGTGTATTTTCCATGAGAAGTGCCACTTCAGATAAATTAAATTTATCTTGCTTTCTAAACCAACTCAGGGAAGTTTTCAATATTAATTTAGCATCCTTCTCTGTGAACATAGAAGCAATAGGACTATCATTCCATTTGCCATCTTGTATCAATTTAGCCACATACTCTATGTTACATGTTTGAGGTTTGGATGATGTGACTTTTCCAGATTCTCAACCATTCAACCACCTGTCACTCCATATTCTTATTTTCATTTCATCTCCAACATGCTTCTTGACACCTTTTTCCACCAACTCCAATGCACTGTATAAGCTCTACCATATCCAAGAAGAACCATGTTTCTTTTTTGCCTCAAGTATTGATGTCTGGGGAAAGTATTTTCTTTCTACCACTTTACTTACCAACAAATTTGGATTTGTTAAAATCTTCCAGGCTTGTTTAGCAAGTAAAGCGGTGTTGAAATTTTGTATATCTCTAAACCCCAATCCACCCTTCCCTTTCACTTGTGACATCTTCTTCTAGTATTTTCAATGAATTTTCCTTTCCTTTCCTTTTTGTCACTTCTCCCCAGAAATTAGCCATCAACTTACTTACCTCCTTACAAAGCTTCATAGGCATTTTAAAAACAAACATAGCATACGCACGGAGGGCTGTGGCAACAGACTTTAATAGTAATTCTTTACCTGCTGTACTGAGTAACTTTCCTTTCCAAGATTTCAATAGACTTTAATAGTACTTCTTTACCTGTTGTACTGAGTAACTTTTCCTACCAAGATTTCAGTCTCTTTGTCAATCTTTCCTTGATGAATCTGAGTGTTGTGCACCTGGACCTTCCCACCACCAATGGCAATCCCAAATATTTGTAAGGTAATAAGGGGAGTAACGCAGCGGAAAATTTAAAAATTTATTACCTTAGCCATGGATCTCTTTGATGTAATCTATACGATTAAAGGGTGTTTAGCACAAATACCTCAAGCATAGAAGGTTTCTATGCTTCAAAGGGCAAGATCCTATTCGATGAAGGTGTTGATCTACCATGAAAAGCCCTCCAAGTGTAGAGCCTCCAACGGTATCCACACGAACATGATCTTTAGGAACCTTTGGGCTTGCTTGCCTTGCCTTTTGAGTGCTAGCTCCCTTGAATATCATGAAGAACACAAGAACAAGAAGAGGAGGAAGACAAAACCCTAACCCTTAGGGAGAAGAGGGTGTGGCGTTTTTCTTGGGAGAAAACACGCCTCTCTCAATTTTTCTCTCTCTAAATTTTATCTTGTGTTTCATCAATCTTCCAAGAGTCAAGGCATGGACTTATTTATAGATGTAGTATCCTAGTCTTTAAGGAAACAAGAGCAATTGGAAACCAAGAAGGTTTAGGAAGCTTACCTTAAGCTAATCCTATTCCTTTAGGAAACCAATTCCAAAAGGAAACCAAATAGCTTCTTAATTCCTTTTAGGAAACTAATTTCCATCAAGACTTAGAATATTTATAATTAAGTCCTTTAAGTTAATTTATCACATAAATTAACCCCATAAGTATCATATACTTATCTTAATAACAATTTAACCCAAAGACCATGTTCTTATTGTGTGTGACCCATTAGGTTCCATTCACGTTGGCAATAAGTACAAATTATAACTCATTAATTAATTAATTAAGAGCCAGATAAATTAACACTTTAATTTATCATTAATTCACTAATTAATTAATTTGCACTTATAGATCATGAGTGGCGTCTAGCAATGCATCATGACCACCCAAGTGAATAGGAAAGTCATGGTAGACTACACCTATCAATGACAATGTTACCGTGTAATTAATATCCTTTCACCACACTATATCCCAATTAGTCTAAGAGTGTAGTGCGCAATCTTTAAATGACTAATTAATGATTTCTTGTTCCCGAAATATAACTTTCCATAAAAGTATAACCTTGAAACTCTTTCAAGTCATACTTTCACTTTTGCGCAAAAGATTCTTTAAGTCATATTTCAACAAGTGGCCAATCCGGGATATACTCTCCTATAATAAGGAGTGGTGAATCCTATATCGATTACTCACTATCCTTCCATGCTTCATACTATACCCAATCTCTACCGTATGGGCTACTCTTTTACGAGCACCGAGCAATAGAGTCAAAGCATAGCAATCCACACTCAGGATGCCATGGTAATCTCAAGTCTAAGGATCACTTACACCATTGCCATTAAGAGTATAATTCATTAGCACTATGAATAGTAACTCTTGGCGGATCAATCCAATGAACTTGTTCTCTAACAAGCATCCACATACCAGCTTAGGTGTCACACGCCATAGTTGACGAGATCAACTACTACTTACCATAAGTAGAGGCAAAGTATGTGCTAGTCTTCCCATATTAATGATGTCCAATCTCATTAATACTACGACTAGGGATATTTAAGAATATAACTTAATGTGTAATAAGAGTCTCATCATTGTAACTCTTACAATCTCTTATACACAGTTAATATTCTATGGACTTTATCAAATAAACAAGTAATAACAAGTATTAAATGACAAAGAAAATGCCACATATATAAGTATAACACGAAATAAGCGTAATAAAAATCCCAAAAACCAACTTGGCTTTAGGGTATACACTAACAATATTTGCTCTGTTGCACCACCTAAATATTACCCAATGGTCTAAAAACTACTTCACTATCCCGCTGCTCCATGTTCTTGCTTGCAAACAGTGATGACTTTCCAATGTTCACCTCCTGTCTAGTTGCTTTGCCATAACATTCAAGAATTCGCATGATCTCTTTAGTTTCACCTGGTGTGGCTTTACAAAACATAAGTGAATCATCAGCCAAAAAATAGGATATTGTTAGACTATGTCTAGCTATTTTAATGCCTGAAATTCTCTTCTAGTTGACAGCCTATTTTAATAAGCTAGACAGCCCCTCTGCACAAAAAAGAAATAGATAAGCAGAAAGGGAATCTCCTTGTGTAATTCCTCTAGAGAGGCACACATATCCTTGTTTGTTCCCATTTACATTAAAAAAAAAGGAAATTAAAACTAAACAACCATGGATCCATTTTATCCATAACAGACAAAAACCATTTTATTCATACTGCATACAAAAAGCTCCACTCGACCCTATTATAGGCTTTTGACATTTCTATTTTTAAGGCTATGTAAGCATCCTTTCTGTTTCTCCTATGATTAAGCCAATGAATATTGACAAGAGATAATTTTACTTATTTTAGTGTATGTATTATTATGTATTTTTAATATGTTTTTAGTATTTTTAGCCAAAATTTGGCTCAAATTGATTAATTTTCTTCCATTTGAAGAATTTCTCAAAAATTAGGGTTTTACCCGATTTTTATAATTTTGAAACAAAATTTATATTTTGAGCAAATTAGTGCACAATCTTTGTACAATCTTTCAAGTTTTATACATTTAATCATAATTTGGATCAATTGAAGTAAAGGTCATCACATTCATAATAGATTCAAGGATGATTGGATTGAGAATCTCAATAGAACAACTTTTATATTCAAATTTGGATGATTGTTTTGCTCAACTGTTGAGAAATTCTCATTAACAAATTTGCCATGGAATTAAAGGATCAACATCACAAAAAGATCTCAAGGGCATAAGAGACATAACAAGCAAAAGAGAAATGCAAAGAAGCAATGGAAGTGAAGAATTGGAAAAAAACTAAGCATCGGTAACAACGATACATTTTTGTATTTTGGCAATAACTTGAGCTACAAATGTTGGATTGAGATGATTCTTATGGAATTTTAAAGCTAAGAGGATAGTCTACAATTTTTATGAAGACATTAAAATCCAGTTCTCAAATCTTCATGACCAAAAATCCAAATTACTAAAGAACAAAGCTCTCCCAACCACATATCAGTATTTTGGCCATATCTTTGCATCCAGAACTCCAAATGACCTGATTCTTACGGATTTGGAAAGATATTTCAAAGAGCTACAACTTTTGTGTTTTGAGGAAAAGCTTATTTTGAATTCTTTTGGGAGCAATACGTGGTTGAAGATACACGGCTAACCAGACGCGTATCGCTAGGCGCGTATCATGCATGTCAGTCAGAAAATGACACTTTTAACTTGCAGCTTATCTTCCAGCCTCTTTTGATGACTTTTTGAAGATTCTTTGTACCTGCACCACCCAAGGAAACATTGCAAAATTCAAGAGAAATCTTTTTGTGATTTAAAGACAACTTGTCATGCAATTTGCCATGCAAAGTTGGTGAGATGATTAAGGTGAATTTGTCTATAAATAGGGAGCTCTTGCAAGACATTTAGAAGAGGTCATTGGAGGGAAGGAGCACTCCCAAAGTAGTTAGTTTACTAGTTTTTCTTTGTAGTTTTATAGAAAATTTCAATACTTGTAAGAAAACTCTTGGAGAATTCACTTGTACTACATCATATTCAAGGAAGAAATGAAGGATTGGAGCCATTGAAATGAGAATTTCTATCTCTTTCTCTTTATTTCCTTACTTGTTATGAATTACTTCTTTGAATTCTTCTACTTTTAAGTTATGAATTTCATGCTTAGCTAAATACTTGTCTTAGGGTAAGATGAAAGCTAATTATATGATTTGAATGTTATTATACTTGCTATAACTTGTATTTGTTTGTTCATCTATCAAGGTTTAATATTTGTAGTAGCTTGATCAACTATTGCAAATCATTTAGATGTTATTTGACATTAAGAAATGCTTATAACATTGGAAAATGGTAGATGAAACTTATGTTGTAGACATGCAAATAGTTGTACAAGTAGGTGGATTGAGGTTGTTTAATACCACAATTCATGCATTTCATTAGAGTTCATCATGAACATAGTTGAACTCTAGTCAATTTATTGTGAAAACAAGTCTTGATTTCATATGGAGTTGCAATCCTAAACAAGACAAGATTAATATAGCAAGGTGTTAATTCATTCAATCGTATTAATGAAAATTAGTGGATTCTAAACCCTCTTGCTTGTTTTTGTGAATTTCTTCCATTTATTTTACTTCAAGTATATGAATTTTCTTAGCCTTGCACACTACATGTTTGATAATTTGTCTAGATAATAGAGCAAGTTAAGTAGCTTTGGTACTTGCTAAGTCTTGTTTCCTCGTGGGATCGACCATAATAGTTCCCTACTACATTTGACCCGTGCACTTGCGGAAAGGGGTACTAGGTTATAAATTTTATTACTTGTTTGTGTGAATTTTGGTTAATTTTGATAGTATCTAAACTTCGCAATCAGATATATTCATGAGCCACAATCAAATTTTCACAATTTGATGCCTCAGAATAAAGGCAGATTGAGACTTACTAATGCACACATCAAGGAAGGGTTTGACTCTGTTAACAAACACTTAAGAAATAACTTTGTATAGTATGTTATAGAAACTAATAGGCCTAAAATAAGTCAAATTTATATAAGTGTCAATTTTGGGAATTAAAGTTACCAAAGTCTCATTAAAAGATTATGGCATATATCCCGTGTTAAAAATTTTTTTAACAGCATTAACAATATCATCACAAATAATATGCCAAAATCTTTGATACAAAAGGTGGGACATACCATCCAGACCAGGTGCCTTATTAGGATGCATGGAGAAAAGAGCTTCTTTGATCTCTTTTTGTTTTTAGGTCTTGTGAGTTGCAAGTTTATTTGTGTAGTGATTGTTTTGGGAATGCCTTGCAAAATCTCCTCAAAATCATGTGGCTTAGAACTAATGAATAACTGGCTATAGTATTCTGCTATCTCCTTACCTATTTCCTCGTCAGATTCACACCATCCTCCTCCCATTTTTTGAATTTTTGATATTTTGTTCTTCCTCCTCTACCAGCTACACAAGCATGGAAAAAACTAGTATTTTAATCTCCCTCTTTCAGCCATTAAATGCGAGCTTTTTGTGACCAGTATAACTTTTCATCTCTGTATGCCTTTGCCAAGTCACATTTCAATTGAGAATTCTTTGTTGCTTATCCTATCTACAATCTTTTTTCTCTCCTTCTATCTCCTCTTTTAACATCGCGATCTCTTTCTTGCTGTTTTTGAATACACCTCTACTCTACCCAGATAAAACTGTTCTGCATTCCTTGACCTTTTTTGATACCTTATATCCCTTGGACCCCCTAACTGGTTTACTCTGTGCTTTTTTTTATCTGGCCCTCTATCTCTGGATGTTAAACCCATCTCACATCAAAGTAAAATCTCTTTTTTTTCTTTTTTTCCTCTTAGGTATAATATCCAGCAATAACATTGAATGATCCGAATTGTTAGTTTTCACATATTTCACGGTAGCATTCTCAAGTTCAAACACCCATTCTATATTTGCCAAAGCTCTGTCAAGTCTCACATTTATAGCTTCCCTTTTCCCCATGTACTAATCAAGTCCACTGCAATCCTTCATATCCTAGGTCAATTAGTTCATTGTTGTTTATGAAGCCTTTGAAATTTCTAAAAGACCATTTTCCCCTAATATTCCCTCCCCACTTTTATTCATTTGAGACAATGTCATTAAAATCCCCAATAAACACCACTTTGTCCTCTCATAATTGTTTCCTTTGTCGTAATATTTTCTATTGACTAACTCTTTCTTATTGATTAACACTTGCATAAATGCACACATACCACCATGTTTTTTTACCACATTCTTCACTCAATTTAACTTCGATTGTAAACTGAGTATATAGAATCTTTTCCACCTTTACATGATTAGCCAAAAGACTATTAGCCCTCCACTCAGTCTTATGGGCTTCACAGAATACATATTCTCTGCTTCTATCTTTTTTTTTTTTAATTTTTTCCATAACATGTCTTTTCTTTTTAGTTTCACATAAGTAAATTAAATCAGAGGAGAGGAGATTTCTTACCTCCTTCAGACAGGGAACTACCAAGGGGCACCCAACACCTTGGTAGTTCCAAGTCAATATCTTCATGTTAACCGTGGAGATCAAATGAGGGTGGTCTCTTCCCCCTTTGCACCTGAGTTGGTTCTAATCTCTGACTCTGTTTTGTTCCTTTTTAAGCTCAATTCGCCCTCCTGCGAGCCCTCATCTTCATCCCTTAGAGCAAATTTCTTCTTCATTGATTTCCTATCTTGTAATAAATTCATCTCGATTGGAGCTAAGGGTTCTCTGATTTTGCTAATTGTTCCCTTACTATTTAGTTCTTTCTTTTCCTTTTTTGCTTTGAAGCATCTGAACATTTTTGCTTGAGAGCTTTGTGTGGGCCAATTCCTCTTTCTAGATCACAACCCTCGTTGAACTGGTTTCCTTGTGATGGGCATTGACTTACATCTCTACACATTTCCATCTCAACAGTGTCATATGGCCCATTACTTGTTTAGCCCATTATGTTCATTTGAATTGCTTTTTGGGTTCTCTCTTTTGATCTACTTCTTAATACATTTTCCCCTGCACCTGTTACCATTTGCTCTGTCACCTTGCCCATTTTTTGGAACATGTTTATCAGTTAAAATTTGAATCCCATTATAATTTTCCCTCTCAAACCCACTTGGTTCTCCTGTCCCATCAATCATATGACTCCTTTCAATCATAGCCAACGTGCTTGGCACTCTGTCTCCAGTAATTGAGACCACCTTAATGTTCTATTCTTTTTGGGTTACGCCTCCTAATTCTTCATCCCTTTGCACAAATTTTGTTTTTGGATGGATACTGCTTCCTGGTTGTCATTTTTGCGAGGAGACTTACTTCCCACTGCCTTTAACCATGCACCAAATTGAGGCTTGCTATTAGAATTGGGTAGAAAATCCTTGTTTCTGCTTGCTCTGTCATTGTGCCCTGTTGCACCCAATTTTCTTCCTACTTCTGCCGTCGGCCAATAGACTGGTGGATTCCAAAGTTGCACCCACATTGGCGATATTATGATGACTTTTGGATTCTGATCAATGTTCTCCTCGCATGCTCTGATGGGGAGCAATTGGTTGTCAATTAAATAAGGTCTTCTCCTGAGAATTCTCTTGATATCTTGCTCTTTGGTGAAAAAAAAAAATGGTACAAGTTGACTCCTAACTCTATCACAGTCATATTTCTTAGAAATTCCCACATATGATTTGCATACTTCTTGATTCTAGTAGCATTTACCACCTTCTCCCCAATCACCTTCCCAAATAAACTTTTCCTACATTCTTCCCTTCCATCCCCTACATCCCCAATGTTTAATTCGACTCCCACTTTTTCCCTGTTAAACAATTTGAACTTTTCTAGTACATCTGCTAGTTCATCAACCATGATTTCAGGTTGATTTTGGGTTTCGCCATATCAACCCCTTTAATGACTTGCTATTACTTCCTTGCAAAGAAAATATCAAGCCAAAGAAAAACCAGAACCAAAAAATCTATTACTCTATAAATCTATTTTTCTTTTTTTTTCTATTACAAACAAAAAGGAAGAAAACAGAAGACACTAAAAGAAATAACTAAAAAGACAAACACAAGGCACCCAAGGGATATTTAAAGTTTTGCAATAAACAGAGAAAGGAAACTAAGAGAGTGTTTGGTTTAGAGAAATCAAGGAGGGAATATGTATCATAAGTAATGACACTCATTATTGATATTTGTTAAACAACTATCACTATTATTCAATGGGAATGATAGTGATTAATTGGGGTGTTAATAATTCCCCCCAAAATATTATTATATCAAACCCATTAACCCTTATGATTAAAGGCAGAACACACCCACTAAAAAATCACATATCTTTTGAATTACCCACTCCCAATATACTTCTCTCTCTTTCTCTCTCTCTTTCAATCTCTCCTCTCTCTCTCTCGTCTTTTGATTTTGAATATATTTTTTTAGTACTTTATAAATTTTTTTATAAAAGTTCTTTTTAATAATTTTTTTGCATTCAATTTTGTTTATAAATATTTGAACTAAAAATCAAAGATATATAGTATTATTAGAAAGCCCTTCACATACTAGAGTTTTTAAAGAAAATGCTTAATAAGTAGTTAATACTTTTTTTTTCTTTTTTGGGTCTGGGAGCATATTTGCATTACCTTTTTGTTTGATATTATGTATGAATTTGAATTTTTAAACTGCTTTTTTAATCTTTATTCACTTTTAAATTTATGCTAAAATGATCAAAGCTCATTTCTAATTATAAAAACTATTCCAAAAGCACCATTTTTGGGCTCGTGCCAAAGGTAGTTTTGAAAATAAAATTTTACTCCTAAATTTATAAATTGATACTTACCAAACAGCCAACGAGACATTGGTTGAATTGGGATTATGGGCTAATCCATAGATATTATAAATACTCAAATTGTATTTGAATACTTGAGTGACCACAAATTATAGGTAAATACAATTGTACTTTCCTTTATAACAAAGTAATACAATTCCAAACCTAGTTTATACTTTTCTCGATCGATACTGCATTGTAACAAAATCAATCAACTCTAAATCTGGTTTATACTTTTCTCTCAAAAAAAATCTGGTTCATACTTTTCTTTTTTCCATCAATGCTATAATGCACATTAGGCAAAGGTACACATAACAATAAATCTACAATCTAAATATGTTATAGTACAGGCAGAAAAGTTTTAGTTAAGTGATAAAAAAAAAAGAAAAATGATATATGCGCTCCCAAAAAACCTTAAGGGGCTTCTTCTAGCTTTTTTTTCATGTAAAAAGACAATATTGTCCTCTATTGGATTTCTTGATTTTCTTACTTTCGAAATTGCCCTTTTATCTACAACCAAAGCTATCCCAACGAAACGGATGTTCATTCCTTCATCTGCTTTCTTTTGAGGTCGTCCGCATGGCTAAAATTACTCAACATACACAATGAGCGCTCTCAACTTAAAGTAGTTACATTTTTATTCTACAAAGTTACATTATGATGCTGATAAATTACAAATTCTAGAAAGTCACATTTATTCACTGTAAATTTACATTTTTTTACTAGAATATTACATACGCTTGATTGGACGCAACGGCTGTCTATTCCTTCATCCACCTCCTTTTGAGAGGCGTTTGAATGGCTAAAATCACGCAATATGCACAATAAACACTTTGAACGCAAAGTGGTTACATTTTGTGTTCTGCAAAGTTACATTTTGATGCTAATAAATTACAAAATTTGGAAAGTTATATTTGTTCACTGCAAGTTTATATTTTTTAACTGGAAAGTTACACTTGCTTTCAACTTGTCCCAGTCAAATGCCTGCTATCTATAATTACCATCATCATCCGTTTGCATCTAGAGAGGATTCGGATGCTGGACTAGACATCCGCTTCGTTCAGACGAGGGTCCTCTTCATTGCGCTTCAATTTGATGTTGGTTTTTTGGGTTTTTAATTTGGGTTATTTAATTTTGTATTTAGGCAGCTTGTTGATGATTTCCTAACGCCGTTTTCCTTTTTTGGTCCATTTTTCATTTTCTTTTTCTCTGTCATGAAATGACATCGTCTTTCTCAGTGTCCTTGCTGGCTTGATCTGAGCCATCCATATACCAAGTTTCAATTTTGGCCATTAACTTATGGCAACTAAAAGTATCCGAAAATTGCGATGCCTCGTGTCCTGTCCAATTCTATTTGTAAGTGTTTGTTTCCAACAATGGCAGAAGATCAAAGTGATGAATTTACTTTTAAACCTATAATTTAAAACCTAAAAATTATTTGCATTTACCTCCTAAAAACCACACAACAGCATCAGCGAAAAACAAACAGACAAGTAAGTCTCAAAATCATATTGGCATTCAAGTGAAGTCTCAAAGTCATATTTATAACCAAACAGATCAAGTGGAAACTCAAATCATTAACTTCCATCAACAAGTATCTTTATCATATTTCCAGCAATATAAAGCCAAATTCTCCAATAATAACAAAGGCTTCCTAAGTAATATTAGAACAAAAAATCTGAATTATTAGCATTTGAGCTTCTGTGACATTCTAGTGTCTAGCTTCTTGATGTTGAAAAATCTTGCAAATAGGTCAGGCTGGCTTTTGAGGTAGTTTCATAGCCTGAGAAAAGTAAAGTAAAAAAATTAATGCAAAAAATGGAGTCTAATTTTTTTAGATGTTCAAAGACAAATTCACCCAGTAAAAATAATAAACAATACAACCAATACAATACCCGAATAACAGAAACTAAATATACCAATAAATCTGAAGAGAATTCGTCCAAAAAATTCTTCAATATTCCCACATAATATAAGCATCATTCTGTTCATATTATAATAACTCTAAAATGTACAATAGATACAAGTAACAATTTTTGTTTTTACAAGACAAAAAAAAAAACTTACTAATCCACAAGGAAGAATCGACAACAAAATTTGGGGAAGAACCTACGTTCTATCTCCATTTTGACAAGTACGGCTATTATGCCCGATGCCATCACATTTACAACATTTTCTCACCTTTTCTACCCGCTTGAATGTTGAAGGATCACGTCTTGTTGAGTTATCATTTTTTCTCTTTTTTGACCCCGCAGGACACCCTTTATGAGATGACAATTTAGGTTCTTGAACCAAAGGGCAGGAAGCATCCATCATTTGATAAATCTACTTTTGTAAATCTTTTTGTTGGCTGAGAGACATTAGCTGATATTTTTTAGAGAATTCTTGAAGAAGAAATTTGATTTGATCATCTTCGTTTCCTATGTTTTTGTCAACACCATGAAAAGATCTAATATCTATCCTCTATTGTAAATCTATTTCAGCAAGATCCAATACTCTATTTGCCTTTTCTCTCATCATATGTGCACAAGGTAAACCTATGAAATTTTGAAATGACATTTACACTCAAAAAGTGGTCCTTCAATTGTCGCAACCTTGTATTCTTTAAAAAGTTCTCCTAAAGCATACATGGAATCATGACCCAAAAGCTTTTGAAACATAGGAACACGAAATTTATGTTTTATATGAAGCTTTTCACTTTCAAGTTTTGCTTTGATCTTTTGATATTGATGTTCTATAGCAAGTTCAATTTTTGGTTTTACCTCTTGGAAGTCACCAGTTGAAACCTGAATAAACTTTTTCAACACTGCCTTTGAGGTTACATGATTTCCATAGTGCAAATGCTTGTTGGTCCATGCATGTACAAATTTCTCCTTCAACAGGAGCCATGTTTTCTTGAGATAAGTAAGAACTAATGGCAGTTGTTAACATTCAACTTCAAGAAATTTCCAAGCATCTCCATATGAGACCTCATCTGGTGACTTTATCAAAGTTGTCCAACATAATAAGAATGTTTCCCAAGCTTCCTTTTTCTCAAAATATTTCTTGCACTTGGACAAAATATTCTTTTTAATGTGCCACACACATAGAAGATGCATTGTACTTGGGAAAACAACTTCAACGACATTCATTAGTGCTAAATCTTTGTCAGTAATAATTGCAGTAGGATAATTTCCAGCACCCAACAATTTACTAAATCTTTCCAAAGCCCATATAAAGTTAGCTTCTTTTTCATTTTGCGTAGATGTAAAGCAAGAGTAGAATTGAAACTTGATATACCAATTATATCCAACAAGGAAAACTTGTATCTGTTTGTCTTGTACGTACAATCCATTACAAAACATTTGGATAGTTCTTTGTCAACATAATAGAGTAAGGATGTGCAAAAAACAAATGAGGCAAACAACTAGTAGTGTCATGCTGAATATCATAAAGAAAGCCTCTTTTACCAAAGTCATCAAATAATGCTTCAATAATTGTCCAGCCTTTCAAGCTATCCCTTCTTAGTTTTGCCTTTGCATTGTACATGGTTCTTGAAATCGCTTGAAGATTGGGATTGCTTTGTCAAAGAGATGTCAAAATTTGTCGTGGAGGAATACCAGCATTTGACATTTTCCTAATCTTGTTTATCTCCTCCTCACTAAAGCATCGACAAGAAGGATGGCTAAACATATCTGAAGAAGGCTCATGATTATGCTCTAAGTTTTTAAGCTCAACTTTCCAAGATCCATCTAGTTTCCTCTTACCCTATAGTTGAAATGGACAATTGATCAAGCAAGTGGAGGTGGCTCTTTTCATTTGGTTCGTGGAACTCTTGCAACCTCTATACTTTCCTCCTCTATCACAACCAATAATAACATAACAGTTTGTCTTCGATTTTCTGATAGTTGTAGCATATCCCTGTTTTAAAGTGATTTTCTGAACACTTTTTAGGAGCTCTTCACGAGTTGAAAAAAATCTCATCAAGCAATGTAATCAGCTTGTTAATTTCAAGTTCATTTATTTGCTTTCCTTCATCTTTCATCATTTTTTCTTGTGAAATTGATCCAATATTTCCTCCATTGTTTGCCTTGTCTACAATTATGTCAATATCTTATATAAATAAAAAAAATCAATAAATTATATTCAACCAATAAAGTAAAACTTGACTAATTTCAACTAATCACAAGCTATATAAGCAATACAACTTGTTTAATACTTAATTAAGTATCAAATAAAATCCAGCTTTAGCAAGAAATTAATATTATATATTCATTGTTTCTTTTTAAGAAACAGACAACTACTATTAAATTCAAAACCATGGTCTAAAGCACCATTTAGCTTTTTTCAGAAAAAGACAACAACTGACATTTCTCTAATCTTTCTCAGTTACCTATATAGCTTACTAAACTATAAAGCTCTCTACCACATCTGATAAGTAAAGATGATTGATTAGTTTCATTTAGAAACAGTGCTAACGACATCTTCACACCAAGTTATTCAACATCAAGCTTGGCCAAAAATATATATATATATACACACACACACACACACACATATGATTCGTTGACAATATAATCACACGGTTAAGAATCCTTCAACTATTAATAAGGCCAAAATATGAATGAAAGTAATCTGGGCATCAATTTCTTATTCAACTATGTAACTCAACGTGATTTACTACTATCTCAAGCTATAAAGCTCTCTGTTGTCAATTTTTTTTTATCCCAACTATGAAAATATGAAAAAAGGGTTGCTAATCACAAAAGTCTTGGTGGCATACTACAAGATATCAAATCCATATTACAATATCCTATTTTATATTTTTCTTTTTATCTTTAATCACCCAAAAAAAAAACCTAACAAATACATTCAATTACTTTGTAGAACTAGCATTTATAGATTGCCCATAACTTAATCAATAAAAAACATTATGAAAAAAACAATCTTTAAAGTATTACCTGTGGAGGATTGAACGATTTCATTATATAACCAGGAAATTCTTCCAATCTATTGGTCTTCACAATCTTAAGAATTCCCTCCAATTCCATCTCATCAAGTATACTGTCATCACCTTGATCTTCTGTCATTGTTAGAAACAGACACTTACAAATGGAATTGGACAGCTTTGGTCGTAGAGGAAAGCGAGGATGAACTTGCGCCAATTAGAGAAGTCTAATGAATCGAGTTGAGACTGAGCAATAACTTCGAAGTCTGATGAACTGAGTTGGATGGCTTTGGTTGTAGAGAAATGGGCAATTTTGAAAGTAAGAAAATTGAGGAATCAATAGAGGACAATATTATCTTTTCGAAGATAAAATTGAAAGGAGCTTCTTCAGCTTTTTTTGAAGGGAAGATATCATTTGCCAAAAAAAAAAAAAGCAAATACTTCTTTTTACTGTAATCCTTTTTTTTTTTTTTTTGTCTGTTAAGGGATGAAAGAAGGAAACTGGACAGTAACCAAGCACTGTTATCGGGTTGGTCCCAAGTGAAACTTTTAACTAGTAACGAGTGGAGTATCGTTTATGCTTTCCAGTTCTCAGCTCTCAGCCTGTTTTATGGTCGACTATAGAAAATGGGATCAACGGTTCTTGGAGAAATATCCCATTATCTCTTAACCAAGTTCTCTGCCCTCCTTGACGAAGCAGAAAAAGATTCCACCAAACTGTCCTGCATCTCCCGCTTCCGAAATGCAGAGTCCCTTATCAAATCCAACTATCTCAACACTAAGAGCAATACTAGTAGCAACATAACCCCTGCTAATTCTAATTCTTCTGCGGATTTTGAAATCCGGAACTTGCTTTACGACCTCATTTCTGTACTCTCAGAATGCCGCGTTTTCGCTCAACAGCATCGTGGGACGGTCACGCCAAAGAATGGTTTCTTGCAATTTAAGCATTTCTGGTTCGTTAGGCAAACCAACCGACGGCTGGATGAATTGGATAAGAAACTCAAAGAAGTTCTCAGTCGACGAGAGTTTCTAATCGTTGCCGGCCTGGCACCGGCCTCGAATGTTGTTGATGACGATCAGAATGATGTGGATGGTCTCGAGAGTTTTTCAGGTAATTTCATAGGATTAGATTCAGCTGTGGAAAAAGTCATGGAATTTATAGTTGGTGGAAGTGTAAATGATACTAGTAATATTTTGAAGGGGATTGGAATCGTGGGGTTTGGGGGATCAGGGAAAACGACACTTGCCCGGAAGGTGTTTGATAGTTTGCCTGTGAGAAATATGTTCGCCCCGAGGATCTGGGTTTATTTATCGGGGACACTTTATGATAAACCGGTAAGCACGGACTTGAGGGTGAAGATATTGAGGAAAATGTTGGAGCAGGCTGGATGTGATGTCTCAGAATTGGTGACAACTTATGTTGACATTCCTCGGCTTACCGAGAAGCTTTACCATCGGTTAATGGGCAGAAGGTATCACATTGTCTTGTATAAGATGTGCTGTTCCATTTACTCCCTTTAGCCTACAGCACCCAGGAAAGACATCAGAATTCAACTAAGGATTTTCTAGGCGTTCACATTGGGGAAAAAAGAAAAGAGAAAAAAAAATATCATGAAATGAGTAGACTTTCATTTAGGAAATTACTATTGTGAAAACTATTTTTTTTTTTTTCAAAATAATTTCAAAATACTTGAACCATTTAAATTAATTCTTCTTGCGAAGTGTTCTAATGCTAAAAACCTTAGGGTGTTTCATATTTTAAGTTATTAGTTGATAGTGCACAATAGTTAAAAGAATAAGTGATATATGCAGGTATTTGATTGTTTTGGATGAGGTATGGCATGTCAACGATTGGTATGTGGATTTAGGTTCCGAGTTGCCAAAAGGTGACGAATTTGGGGACTGCATATCTCATGCATTACCAAAGGATAGTGGTGGGAGAATCATTGTCACTAGTAGGCGAGGGGGAGTTGCAAGAGAAGTGATTGGTGTGGAGAACTTGATCCTCATTGATACGCTCCTGAGCCAAGAGATCTGCTGGTCTGTGTTTTCTGATGTTGTTCATAAGGATGGAAAGGTTGAGTTAAAGGACATCACTTTGTCAAAGATGGAGGAGGAAATCAGCAAAAAATGTGTTGGCCTTCCTTTGGCTGCCAGGACTTTAGCAGAGATAATTCCAGAGCAGATCCGTCAGCAGCAGTAAAATTAATGTTAGTGGTGCAGTAGTAAGTCTACTTTGTTTAAGGTGGTTTTCATGGCAGTTACCTACTGATATATTTCTCAGTGGGAATCTCTTATGTTTTTCCTTGATATTGACATATTTAAAATTTGGAACTGGAATATATGAAAATGAGTGCTCATTTCTGGTCTATTTTGACTTGGAGCTTCTAAACTTTGTGCAACTATAAATGTAACTTACGTAAGTTTTATCTCTACCCCCTTATAAGTCGTGTCCATTCCTTTTCCTTTTAAATAGTGCTGTACATGTTAATTAGTGCTTTGTGATGTAAGAAGATAAAACCTTCTTGAATAATAGTGCTCGTAGAATCCAGAGTGGCTTTAGTTACAATTCCCGTTCCATTTTATGTGGTAACATCTAGACTTGGCATAATATCTTATGTTACAAATCAACTTTGGTGTAGATCATTTGTGAACAGATCTTTCAATCACTCAGCAAGTCTACAAATCAACTTAGTTGGAAATTTTATGCTTTTCTTTGGATTGATGTTCAGGAAACTGAGGTGCTTATTGTTTGTCATGAAACTGGTACCTTATTATTATCATTAATTCTCCTTTTTGCTCATTCAGACCCAATTTATTTACTTTGGCAGATTCTTTCAATGGCTATTTCCCTGAATTGGAGTAACCAGATCCTCCAAAGCTCAAAGATGAATGATAGTCAGGATATCCTGTACATGTTTTTATCCTCTTCTAATCTTCTCAAAATAATTGGTTATCCATGAGTTTTTCTTTATGCAGAAACCATTTTTTTTTCCAGCACGTACTCAATTTGATTAACCATTTATGTCAGTATGTTATTCAATGACAAATATCTATAGCTGGTTGTATCCTGTGTACGTCTTTCTAGAGCTTGTCCTTTATGGGCATACTTCTATGTAGATAACTATGTTGTAATATAAAATTGACATGTAACTAGCTGCAATTTTTGTTGCATGCTATATATGCCAGTTGCATACTGGAAATTAGTTTTTGAGGCAGCCCTTCCTTCTATGTTCATTAGCCTTGCTTTTAAACTAAACAGGTTAAATCCTTGGAAACTAAGAGTCTCCACTGGATCTCTTGCGGCTTGTTTTACGAAGTACATTTAGTTCAACATGTGGTAAAGCCAAAATGCTCGTTTCTTTGTATTGTGTAATCTGTGTTGTGGCATGGTGACAGCAAGATCTTATCTGTTTTCTTGAATGTGAAATTGTAAGGGATCTGTATTATGGCAGATGGCTGTCAGCAATATTTCTTTTCTACCCATATGCTTATGGGAGACTAAATTTATCCAAGGTTTTGTTGAAATTGACAAGCTGTTTTCCCCCAGTTAAAACGGGAGAGGAGTTAAAGAAGCAGCTAATATAGGAGAATGAGGATTGTGAGAATTGAATCCTTGTTATAAAACAAGAAATAAAAATTAAATAATATAACCTTTGGATTTTATCCGATCTCGTAAGTGTTACACATAATGTGATGAAGAGAATTGAGGTTCATTCTCACAAGCTTCAGAGAATCATTTTTTTTCTCTTTGGAAGCTCGGGAAAGAACTGAAGTTTCCAATGTGCTAATATGCTAGGATTCAAGTAGGTGGGATCATCGGCTTTGGAGTGGTGTCATCATATTAGATTTTCCAGTTAATGCTGATTGGCTAAGGAATTAACTGATGCAGTTGTGGTAGTCGTAACAGATTTTGTAGTTGGTTGTCTAAAGTAGTTAATCGAGGCAACTGTTAGATCAAGACAGCAGTGTCATGCTTAGAGGATTAGGAGGCAGTGTTCCTAGATCAAAACTGGACTAGCTGGCTAGAGATCAGAGAATACGGCTGGTTGCTTCAGTCAGAGATCAGAGATCAAAACGACTAAACGAATGACGAAACATAAACGAACAAGCTAACAGCAGATTAAACTAAGTGAATGGAATTATGCAGTTTCAGTCAGAACGCCAAACTGGATCATCTTTCAGATGTAAACAGCAGCAATCAAATGCAGCAAAACAATTGAATAAATTAGATAATTAAATTACCTAAAATAAATATATAGTGAGATGTGACATGCAAATGTTAAGATCATAAAGATAATTTCATGTACCGAAAGAATAATGAACAAAAAAAATATACAAGATAAAGTCAATAAATAATATTAGCACGAAGTTTAAATCCTATATTTTGCCCCTTAAACTCGAAAACCTGACATTATGGAATCCACACCGGAACAAAAGTATCAATAACGACAAATAATCACAATAATTTCTAGACACATTTATCAACAATCGATGTCGATAACTTCAAATACAATTAAAAGTGCAAAGTAATTTAAATCTCCAAATAAATGATAAATATCAATCATCAGTAGGGGTGGCCAAAAAACCCATTGACCCGAAAACCTGACTAATTCGAACCGATCTGATTCGAAAAATAGGGTACTCGAACCGTTTTTCTCTTAGTGGGACAGACTAGGGTCGGGCACAGATAAATTTAGGGTCGGATATGGATCAGAAAAATAAAAACCCACTGGTACTCGATCCGACCCGAGGTTATATTATATAAATATTAAAAAATATAGAGACTTTATCATAATTTTATTAAAAATATATGGATTGGACGTCCGTTATCTCGTCTACATATCTTCTGGAGTTAACTGGACATCCGCTACTTCGTCCGCTATCTCGTCCGCATACTTTTTAGAATTAATTGGTCGTCTGTTTCATCCTTTAGTGCGTCTACTTGGTCATCCACTTTACCTTTTACTTTCCATTTTGACTTTTTTTTATTCTTAATTAATTTTACTGCAAATACACCTTGGTAGAATATTAGTATATATTGTCAGTAGTTTGTTAATTATCAAAACTAAGATAAATTGAGACTATAGTGTCATCAATTTATCTACAAGCTTTCAATTAGTAGACATTTATGATTGTTTGGGGAATTAGATACATAAGGAGAATTTTCGGAAAACTTTGGTATATGATTTTGTGTTCTAGCCATTATAAATTTCAATCCAATAAAAAAAAAATAGGGGTGGGTCAGGTACCCTATGACCCGACCCTATTTTTTGGGTACCGAAAGACCGGGTACCTGAGAGTAGTTGGGCCAGGTTAGGGTCGAAAAATTGCTGACCCGACAGGTTAGGGTCGGGTCAACCAAATCCTTTTAGGGGCGGGTACCCAACCCATGCCCACCCCTAATCATCAGTAACGTATATAAAATAACCATTGCCAACAAATGGAAAATATTTTATTTGTTCTTGACCTAGCCAAATTGGAGCATCTCGTGCTTGTTGTCACATCCAAAGTTCAGAGACCTCTAATCACTTGAAATTGAGAATTTAAAAATTAGCAACATCTGTCTATCCCTACACGTATTGCAAAATTTGAGGTGGACCGGGTTTATGACTCCACCTATGGATCTTTTGGTTTATAAAAGCGCCCAAGTAAGCAAAGTAATGCATGTTGACGTAAGAAAATGATATAAGAATATTTATGTGGCTTTATTTTAAACTACAAGGTCCACAAGCATGGCCATAGACCAGGTCTATTTAAGAATTTTTCATACAAATATGCATTAAGCACATATACCTCCTTGCTGGATCTAGTAAGATTTTTAAAGCACATACAACTATAAAAAAAAATGTGAATTGCAATACCCGTTAACATGTTAACATGTAAAAGTTTTCACAAAAAAAAAAAAAAAAATGTAGAAGTCTAGTTGTCAATCAATAATGGTAATTCATCTTGCCTCAACGAAAAAAACGCATGAAAACCACTCGGCCAACTTAAGAGGTTAAAAAAAAACCACTAACTCCGTAGGTCTAAATCGAATAATAAGAGATTCGAAAACATGATAATTTTTTTTAAATTAAATGAAATAACCTATAAAAATATTTGTGGATGCAAGCATATAAATCTCTAAATGCTCTCTAAGTTGATATATATTTTAAATGGGAAAAGATCTCGATTTACAAAGTCATTGTCATAAAGTCATTGATTTAAATCCACACCCAAACTGAAACCATGACCATGGCTATTTCTCCCAGTTAGACGAGTCATTACCACTGTAAAAAATTAACAATCAAACTTAAGAAAATTTTCTTCTATTGAGATTTCCATAATTCTTATACAATGATTAGAAGCTGTTTATAATACGAAACTTACCTAGACTAAAGTTATGAACTAACAATATAATTCCATTTAGATACAAGATGATACTTTCCTAGACTAGAGGCTAATTTCTAGAAATATAGCCAAAAATGAAATTTATCCCCAAAATGGGTGGGGTTGGGAGTGGCTTCTAAGCTAAGGGTGGCCGCCAACGTTGTTGGCGGCGACCCAGCCATTTTTCTTTTTCTTTTAAAATTTTATAGTGTCACCGCCAACACAAAAAAATTTCATTTTATTTGCACTCTAGTCCTAGGACTGGAGTGCAATTCTTCATAAAGTTAAAAAACAGCAAAACGCAAAAAAAAAAAAAAAAAAAAAGTGAAATAGTGTTGCTGCCAAATTCTTCATAAAGTTAAAAAACAACAAAACATAAAAAAAAAAAAAGTGAAACAGTGTTGCCGCCAACATGGTTGGGGCAACACTATTCTGGTTATTTGCAGTCCAGTCCTGAGGACTGGACTGCAATTTGGCAAAAGAAAAAAAAATCTAAAAATAAAAAGAATGAATAGGACTGGACTGCAATTTGGAAAAAGAAATAAAAATTTAAAAATAAAAAGAATGAACAGTTTCGCCGCCAATCAAGTTGGCGGCAAAACATAGTTTTCAAAAGTTGCAATCCAAGTCCTTGAAAATAAAAAAAATGAATTAAAAAGAATTTAATTTTTAAAAAATAATTTTTGGTAAAATAGTGTTTAGGGTTAAAATAATTTTCAGTAAAATAGTGTTAACTCAACACGATTTTATTTTTTCGTTTTGGTCAAAATATAAAATTAAAACATAATGGACAAAATATTTCCAAACAAAATTGTTTAATTTTTTTTAATTACAATTTTAAAAACGATAGGCCAAAATTCAAAAATAATTTTTTAAATTTTGAATAGTGTCACTACCAACTAGGTTGGCATCTACAATTTTTTAAATTTAAGGTTTTAAAGGTTTTTAAGCTTTTTTAGGATAAGGTGTTTGAGATTAGGGTTTCAAATTTTAGGTGTTTTGGGGATATAAGGGTTTAGGATTTATGAAGTAAATAAATTTTTAATTCATTTGAAACAAAATTATGTAATTTAGGGTTTGGGTTACAATTTACAATTTAGGGTTTGGGGTCTATGGGTAAACTTTTGGGGTTTAGGGTTAAGGTTTTCGGATTTTAAGATTTTTTGGATTAGGTGTTTTGGAGATATAAGTTTAGGATTTCAGGTTTAATTCATTTGAAACAAAATTATGTAATTTAGGGTTTAGGATTTACTGTATAATTATAGTAATAAATTGATATGATTGAAGTTAAAGGTAAATTAAGAAATAAAAACACAATATGACGACAAAAGATGATAAAAATAAAAAAACTAGATAAGATTAATTAAAAAAATATAAATATGGCTTGTCATAATTCAATTTCAATTATCTTTTTAAGACGATTTTTGTATTGCCCCCAACATGGTTGGCGGCAATATTATTCAATTTTTTTTAATTTTTGACATAATTCTTTTTTGTATTGCCGACAATCAATTTTTTTTTATTTTTGACATAATTTTCTAAGAATTCTCTAATTGCACTCCAGTCCCTTAGAGGACTAAATTGCAAAAATGGAAGCCGCCAACATGGTTAATAGCAATACTATTCAATTTTTTTTTATTTTTGACATAATTTTTGTTGGCGGCAATACTATTCAAATTTTTTTATTTTTGAGATAATTTTTTAATAATTAGATAAATTGCACTCTAGTCCTCGACTGGAGTGCAAATAAAATGAAATTTTTTTGTGTGGCTGCCAACAGTGTTGTTGGCGACACTGTAAAATTAAAAAAAAAATTGGTTGGGGCGGCGACCCTTAACCTAGAAGCCACTTCCAACCCCACCCATTTTGGGGATAAATTTTAGTTATGGCTATATTTCTAGAAATTAGCTCAGACTAGAGCTATGAACTAATTATATAATTCCATCTAGATACAAGATATAGTTCTATAAAGAAAGAACGAAGATCTCAATCAAGCCATAATAAGATGCCATAATCAAGTCTAATCAGATTTCAATCAAGCCAAATCAATAACCCACAAATCAAGCCATAATCATGCCTAATTAGATTTCAATCAAGCCAAATCAATTAACCCACAAATCAACTCCATAATTTTTGGTAATCTTCAACAACCCCCCTCAAGTTGGATTGCATAAGGATGAAACACCCAGCTTGGATAGTAATCGTTAGAACTATTCATCACTCAATGCTTTAGTAAAACTATCAGCCGATTGAATCAATGAAGGAATATAGGTCATCTCAATTGCCTTTGACTGAATATGTTCTTGAATGAAATGACAATCAATTTCAATATGCTTTGTTCTTTCATGATAAACCGAGTTAGAAGCAATATGCAGAGCAACTTGATTATCACAGAATAACTGCACTAGTTGAGAATGAACAACTACAAAGTCACATGATAAAATACGTAACAAAACAAGCTTATTGGCAGCGGAAGCCATTGCTCGATGTTCTGCTTCGGCCGAAGATTGACTCACGGTAGGTTATTTCTTAGTTTTCCAAAAAATTGGTGCATCACCAAGAGTCATAAAATATCCGGTTGTTGACCTTTGAGTGATAGGGCTAGCTCCCCAATCTGCTTCACAACATCCATGCAATTGAAAATTATTCTCTCGAGGAAAAATTAATCATTGACCAGGGGCACTCTTAAAGTATCGTAAGATTCGAAAGGCAACTTGTTTATGCTCTGAAGTGGGTGATTGCATAAACTGACTCAAGAAATTAACTAAATAAGTAATGTCAAGTCGAGTAATTGTCAGGTAAAGCAATCGACCAATTAAACGATGGAAAGAAGTAGGATCATTGAGTGAGGGACTTGTAGATGATCCCAAGTGATACTGTTGTTGCATCGGTGTTGTGCTGGGTTTGGCATCTAATAATCTTGCATCAGCAATAATGTTTATAGCATACTTTCATTGACTAAGAAAGATGCCCTTTGGACTATGTGTCACTTCGAGACCAAGAAAGTACTTGAGACGTCCTAGATCTTTGAGATGTAATTAGGTTTCCAAAATATGTTTTAGATGGCTACACTGAGCTAGGTTATTTCCTGGAATAACCATGTCATCGACATATATTAGGACGGCAAGAAACATATTATTAGATTGCCAAGTAAATAAAGATGATTCAGCTAGAGATTTTACAAAGCCGTAGGTCTTAAGAGCTTAAGATAATTTAGAAAACCATTCTCTCGAAGGTTGTGTGAGCCTATAAAGAGATTTACTAAGGCAACAAATAGGGTTATCCCCTGGTTTAATATATTTGGGGTGATGGAGTCATATAGATCTCTTCACGGAGATCACCATGAAGAATGGCATTATGGACGTCCAGTTGATGTAGTTCCCATTGCTTAGATGCTGCAATAGCAAGTAAACATGGAACAATGGTTAGTTTTGTAACTGGAGAAAAAGTTTCTTTATAGTCTAATCCCTCAATTTGCGTATAGAGCTTGGCCACCAGTCTAACTTTGTAATGTTCTATAGATCCATCAGATTTATGCTTCATTTTATAGACCCAGCGGCATCCATCAGGTCATTTCCCAATTGGTAAAAGTTGTAGGTCCCACGTATGATTTGCCTTCGAAGCAGCCAATTCTGCCTTCATAGCAGATATCCATTTTGCTTTATTTTGAGCCTCTGAGTATGATGAAGGCTACTAATCGGCTAATATTGCTGCAAGAAAGGTTGATGTTGTGGTGAAAAAGCAAAATCAATAATGTACAAAAAGAGGGGTATGGTTTAGCCAAGGAAACAAAGTTGGAGTGAGTCAGTCTATCAGGAAGACTGTAATCATAGTGCTTCAAGTAAGTTGGTGAACGGCAATTCCGTAAAGTTCTATGAGATTGGTCATTTTTTGTACTCGGTATAGAATTAGGCAGTTCAAAAGAATTATTGGATTCACTTGGGGGAATTGAAAACCTCAACAGGTAATTTATTAAAAGGTTCATCTGACTTAGAAAATTTTGTTGTTTGGGGCAAAGTTTTCTTTTCCAAAAATTTAGATGTAGTGTTTTGGAAAGAAAAAATATTTTCATAAAAATTCACATCACAGGACACAAAACATTTTTGAGTTTTCAATCATAAAATTTATATGCTTTTTGTCCTGAAGGATACCCAACAAACACATAAGCACGAGTTTTAGATTGAAATTTATCCTTTGGAAGCATCGGATTGATAACATAACAAAGACAACCAAAAACATGCAAGTGACCATATGATGGTATTTTATTAAATAAAAGCTCATCAGGGGTCTTTCCTACTAAAGTTCGAGTGGGAAGTCAGTTAATAAAACTGAGTTGTAGTAAGAATGCATTCTCCTCAAAACTTTAAGGGTAAATGAGCCTGAAAATGTAAAGCTTGAGCAATATTTAAAATGTCTCTATGCTTTCTCTCTAGAATGCCATTCTGTCGTGGAGTTTTGGTACAGGAACTTTGATTGAAAATTCCTCTTTCAATATAAAAAGATTTTAAAGTCCCCTCAACCAATTCAAGAGCATTATCACTTTGAATACCTTTTATTTAAGTATAAAAATTCATAAAAATTTGCAAAATATTACTCTTGTGTTTCATTAAAAAAGTCCACACAGACTTAGAAAAATCATCAGCAATAGTAAGAAAATAATGTGCACCACTTGTCAATAGTGTGTGATATGGATCCCATATGTCAATATGCACTAAATCAAAGGGAAATGCAGATCTATTATTGCTAGGATTAAAGGGACATCTCAAGCCTTTCGCTCTTTGACAAATTAAACATTTATTATTTTTAAAATGCAAATGGGACAAACTAGGAATGTTGGAAAAATGATCTTGAGATGGATGACCAAGACGTTGATGCCACAACTTCATCGAACTGGCGGTTGCACAAGTCACACGTTGATGGTTTCCTTCTTGAAGGTAATACAGTCCATCTCGTTGCCTACCCACTCCAATCAATTTTTTCAAGTAGAGGTCCTGTATTAGGCAAAAATCGAGAAAAAAACAGAGTAATTATGTTCTTGGGTTAGCTTGCTAACAGAAACAAGTTTACACTAAAAATCTTGAACAAAAATCACTTTAGAAATTTTAAGTTGATCTGAAAAATTGAAGGCTCCTTCTTCATTAATATTTCTTGTGGTTCCATTTGTAAGGTAAATAGGTTTAACAGGTATTGGATAGAGATTCTGCAAGGAACATTTCTGGTTGGAAAAATGATCAATTGCACTTGAATACAATAGCCATGAAGATGTTTGAACACAATTAAGTAAGGAATGCATACTACCTCCAAAATTAGCCGAACTAGAATTCTTTTCATGAGTCAAAATATTCAAAATCTACTGATATTGCTCTGGAGTGAAAATCGGTAGCTGTGGTGGCAATTCATTGAGTCCTTGCTGTTTACAGTCAAAAGGAACTTCTTCTTAGCAAACATTGGCAATAGTAGGATTCATCTTTGGTATTTCCTTTCAATTGCCAATTGGTTGGATACCGAATCAATTCCCAACAACGATCTATTGTGTGTCCATTTTTATGACACTGATTGCAACAAAGCTTTGATTTGTTTCCTTTGTTGCGGTTGGCAAGAGCATTGGGTTGAAAACGACCAACAACAACATTAGATAGATTTTGAACAACCAAAGCACTGGCTGATTCCATCTCTTGATGTTGAGTGATACTCAACTGTTTCTTCTCTACTATAACCATCGAGTAGGTTCAATTCAAGATGGGGAGAGGCTCCATGGCTAAAATTTGAGACCGAAGTGTTGAAGTTGTCATTCAAACCCATAAGAAATTGATGAATTTTTCTTTGGCCCTCTAGACATGCCATTCCTTCATAGCATCACAAGTACACTTCGAAAATGTCATATTAGAATTCAGTTCATCCCAAGCACCCTTCAAACGAGTGTAAAAAGATGACACGTTGGATGCTCCTGGTGTCATTGTTGCAATTTCGTGACGGAGCTCATGAATGCGTGGCACATTTGAATGTTCGAACCTTTCTTCTAAATCTTTCCATAGATCAAAAGCAGTTTCATGGTAGACAATAGAATCATATAGAATAGGATTTATAGAATTAGTAAACCAAGAAATTTCCAAACCATCACATTTGCTCCAAGCAAGTGCTTTTTGAGGGTCGTTTGTTGGTTTTTGCAAGGCCCCATTTATGAATTTGGGCTTGTTTTGAGCCCGAAGCACATTCAACATTGTCCTTCTCCATCTCTAATAGTTATCTCCATCAAGTAATATCGCCACAAGGGAAGAATTTGTATAATCAGCCAATATGAGAAAATATAGTGATGTTGGATCTTGGAAGAAGTTCATCGTCAAGAAAGTTCCTTGATTGTTTGATAACTCAGTCTGTATGGAACTTACTGTTGACATGATGAGGGAAATCTTAGAAAAAATTACAGATATTAAGCTTGCTTTGATACCATGCAAAAGAAATGAACAATCAAACTTAAGAAAATTTTCTTGTATTGAGATTTCTATAATTCTTATACAATGATTAGAAGCTATTTGTAATACAAAACTTACCTAGACTAAAGCTATGAACTAACAATATAATTCCATCTAGAAACAAGATGATACTTTCCTAGGCTAGAGCTATGAACTAATTATACAATTCCATCTAGATACAAGATATAGTTCTATAAGGAAAGATTGAGGATCTCAATCAAGCCATAATAAGATGCCACAATCAAGCCTAATCAAATTCCAATCAAGCCAAATCAATAACCCACAATCGAGCCATAATCATGCCTAATCAAATTTCAATCAAGCCAAATCAATCAACTCACAAATCAACTCCATAATTTTTAGTAATCTTCAACAACCACAATCATTTTAAGACATGTTAATCAACAATGGTGTCAATAATAACAAATAAAACCCAATTCATAAAGGAATTTAGATCTCCAAAATATAGCAAATCTCCGTTATTAGTTACATGTCTAAAATGTAAACATAGATAAACATATAAAAGTAATGCAACCATAGATAGAAAACAAAAGTATGTCTTCTATTATTTCTCAAGCTAGAAAAATTGGTGCATCTTGTATGTCATCCAAAAGCTTAAAGACCATCAAATTATATGAAATAAAGAAGCTAAGAATTAGCAATCTCTGTTCCTACAAAGCAAGCACATACTCTCTTGTCTAATGTATTAGAGCTTCTTTTTTTATGTTAATCGATTTTCTCATGTGCATCTATCTCAAATAACTTCCATATTAGATCCTCTAAAACTTTAAAACTGAATAAACACAACCAAAATTTTACAAAATTTTATGTTAATTACACTATTTCTAAACATATTATTGTGTAGAATTTTAGTTATTAATCAATTAGTGATAAACTAACTTGCCTTAACAAAATAAAATACTTACTTGAACACCACTCAACCAAATAAAGAGAGACAAAAAAAAAAATCTAAACTCATAATCGCATTCAAATATATAAAATTTTTTAAAAGCATGATAATTATTCAAATTATGTGGAATAATATGCACTGGAGCACTTATCTACTGCCTAAAACAAGAGGGAAAATTTTAAACTCATAGGTCGCGCTCAAATATATAAGAAATTTGAAAAACATGATAGTTGTTCAAGTTATGTGGAATAATTTGTAAAATCAGTTTTGAAAATGTAGGCAAATAAAACTCTAGGTGCTTATGATATGGCTGCTAAAAGCATACATCACTAAGCCTATGAAAACAAAAAGAAAAACATCTAGCTGGTAGCACAAAAATAGAGTATGAAATTGGATAATGAACCTAATAATAATCAAATAGTGAAAGGATGACTATATGCTGGTCACAATTATGAATAGTAATGGAAGGAATGTGTCAGATTTTGTAAAATCTTCATCCTTCTCGAGCATCTACCATTTTAATCCTTTCAACAAAGTAGAAGGCATCCATTGAATAATCAACTTTTGGAGGCCTACAACCTACTTCAATCCATCTGGAATCATTTTCAGTAGAAAGGAGACATCAATCGTTCGGCAAGAAAAACTAAGCAATACTCCTTTATCCACTCTCCAGCAACATAAATTGGGCAGTGTGGATAGATGGAGATTTTGGAGTTGAAGAAAACCAAATTCATGACAAATCAAGTCTCTTCCCATATAAGAATTATAACCATATGACTTGAGATTTTGTAATTGAGGAAGCTTCTCAAGTGTTTCTATAGAATCTTTATCAATTTCAATATTCGACAAATTCAAGAAAACAGGGCTTTGAAGGAATTGCTCTTCATATGGTGGAAACTTGCTTATTATCACACAAGTGATCTTCATATTATTAAGGGGTGGCAATCGGGTCGGGTTTCGGGTTGGCGGGTCAGGTTTAGCCATAGGTATAACACCCCACCTGCCAACTCGAATCCAACTCGACTTGGGTTGGTGAGTTGGCGGGTCGACCTACTGACTTGAAAGAAAAAAGAAAAAGATGAAGGAGAAGAAGAAGAAAAGAGAGAAGAAGAAGAAGAAGAAGAAGAAAAAGAAAAGAGGAAAGAGAAAAAGAAGAAAAGAAACTAACACACACAAGGATCAAATACATTTTTTTCACACAGTAATATCAAAATCACACACTAATATACACTTGATTTCTTTTACAATTTACTCTTCATAAACTTAGGTAGAATTCTTAATCTCTCTTACCATTTACTTGATTAATTATCCAAAGTGAAATTTGTGTTTGAATATAGATGGATGAAACAAAGCTACAAAATATTTTTTTTTTTTTAAGTTCACAGGTTGACCTGCGGGTCAGTCGGGTCTGACCTGATTTCGACCTGACCAGCCAAGCTTAAACCCAAACTCGCTATTTTCGAGTTAAGTTCGTGTAAAAAATTTTCACCCCTAATTAAGGTTCCCACATCTTAAAGAAAATTGAGAAATTGAACGAAATAACCGATGAGTCTAAGGGGTGATTTTGCTGTCTGTTCTTAAGATATTATTTGCCCCTTATTGTTTATAGGCAAATTGCCTCTAGAATACAACAAAATCATATTAAACCACAATTGCTAAGTTATTAAAATTCTAATAAAATTGGATATTTAAAGACAAAGACAACTTTTGTCTAAAAAGTTATATATGAATGGGGGGGCGCTTGACAGTTGAAAATTAACGGACATAAATTTAAAAAATATATTAATTAATTAAACTGTAATTAACTAATTAATTTCCAAGCCCCAAGTGCCCATGTGTATTTCTTTAATCGAGAACAGCGTGCCATTTTTGATGTGGTTGACGATAAACTGTGCAATGATTTCAGAGCTCAAATGTTGGTGATCATTAGAGTTCGCCACACGAACACAACTATGTTCCTTCTGCAATCTTACTGTCGTGCCCCATTTTTCGAAGGAAAAATAAAGAATATAGTGTTGAAGTCGGAAAAAGGGAAAGGATTAAATGTGGTTGTGTTTATTGGAAAAAAAATGTGTAAATTTTTTATAAAAAATCAATTTTTAGAAAATTCTTTGTAAAAGATAATTCGATAAAAATGTGATAAACAAATGCTTTATTTTAAAAATAAAAGAAAAAGGCCTAAAATGGAACTTTCAAAATGCGACGATTTTTGGGCCCGAAAATAGAGTCTAAAAAGGGTTTTTAGTAAAAAACGGAGTCGCCACTTGGTATTGAGTTTTGGTGTACCAAGTCACCAAAAATATTTTGTAAAATATGAGAAAATCAAGAATGATTTATTTAGAAGATGATTTTTGAGAAAAAATGTAAGAAAATAAAAAACCCTTTTAGACAACTCCAGGTCTTTGAAAACAAGAGAAAAATGTTCGGGAGTCACAGTTGAAGAAAGGGAAGGCAAAGGCTCGCGCCTAAGGCACCCTTTCAACCTAGCCGAAACTAGTTGCGAGGTTTAGTCTAAATTTTCCTAATGTAACCCTAAAATTTTATCACATTTGGATGTGACTATATGAATGCAAATCTAGTCCTAAAAATGGGTATCGTTAAGGGACAAAATGTTCCATTGAGGTTTAGTCGGAATTATCGCATGAATTGCGAAACCCGAGTCTAGACCTCGATGGAGTCAAGAGTGTAGATGCAAAATGGATATGCAAAAGAAAAGAAAAATAGTAATATAGATAGTAAGTGAACAAAGAAAGTAGGGATGCAACATAACGGGTACAGGGGACGAATGGACTCGTGACTAACTGTTCCTACTCACGGAGGGGAGGAACGACATGTACGCCATCGCTTCCCACGTGAGTAGATGACTATTTCTAGTCAAATCACACAAATGACCTGAAATTCTATGTGTGGCGGAATCTAAATGTTATGCACCAAACATGTGTTTTTTAAAAATAGATAATAAATGATAGAGTATATATATAAAAATCATACAAAATGGAAAAAGACCTAAAAAAAATGTGTGTGAAATGGCATGTAATGAACACGCAAGAAATGACCCTAATACTAAAATGACCTAAAGGCCTAGCATTGGACTAGCCTATTTTCTAAAAATTCTCCGCTAGCATTGGACTAGCGAAGAAACCGAAATTAATCACAACTAGCGTTGGACTAGTGTGACGACGATACACATATATAATAATAAAGCAAGTAAATGAATAAAACATGTATTAAAGCAATAATCACATAAAAGCAGATAATAGCACGTAGGAGCACATAACACATAAGCATGATATTCTAGATGCAAAGTCCTAAAGAAAGCGAATAAAACACATAAGCACGTAGCACACATAGCACCCAAAACCCTAACTATTACACCGGAGAAGCCTAATTACAATCTAAAAAATAAAAATAAAAGATAACCTATCTAACCTATTATTACATTTTCTATCTAAAAATACATAAAATTTTTATTAAATAGATAACATATAAACTATCTATTACATTAGCTATCTAAATACACAATTTTGCTAAATAGAATGTTACCTATCTATTACATTTAATCAAAAATTAAATTTAAATAAATAATATAACATGAATAAATAAACACTCACACATGAACAAAAATTATAAACACAAAATACATGAAAATACATAGAAAAACACATAGGAGCACATAAAAAGAAATTAAAAGGGTAATCGAGGTACCTTCCACTCGTAAATTCGGTACCAATTGCTACTAAATGAACAAACATGTTAAAAATACCACTATTCAATAAATAAATACTTAATTAAATAATTTCATATCAATGGCTATGACATACTATGATAATTCAAATAATTAAATAAAAGAAAGAAAAACAATGATAATAATAATTAATTATTTAGGAAGAAAAATGAAAATTGTTTAAATAGAAATAAATAAGTAAATAAATAAAGCAAAACAACGAGAATAAAGAAATAATAATAATAGAAGATAAAATACAATAATACATACTTAAACTTTTAAAACCCCAAATAAGAATTATTAAAATAACAAAAAGGAAAATAAAGAAAATTAATTTGAACATTAATTAGACTAACAAGACCCGATTTTAGAACATTAATTGTAAATTTTATAAAATAAATAAAAAAACTGTGAAAAGAAATAATTTAAAGCTTTAAGACATAACTAATTTAATTTTTCTTTTTGGCAAAAAAAAAATTATAAGATTTGGATTAAAAATGGAAATTTAGACAACATTCTAAAGTAAAAAAATGTAATTTATAACAAACTAAAGGGTAAAATTATAATTTCAAACCATAGTTAAAATAATAATATAATTTACAACAAATTTAAAGGCCAAAATATAATTTCCAGCAAGTATAATATCAAAATAAAATTTCCAGCAATTATTAAGGCTAAAAATATAATTCCAGCAAACTTGGGGAGTAAAGAATACAATTCCAGCAAACATTCAAGGCTAAAATTCAAGTTCTAGCTACTTGAGGGGCAAAAATGCCAAATTCCAGCAATATCCTAAGGCAAAAATAGAATTTCCAGCAATGTAATAAGGGCCAAAATGCAATTTTTCAGCAACATTTATAGCCTAAAATACAATAACAGCAAGCTTGGGAGGCAAAATTGCAATTTTCATAATATCAGAAGGTAAAAATGCAATTCCAGCAAAATCTAGGGGGTCAGAATGTAATTACCGAGAAATGTAGGGGTCAAAAATAGAAATTGAAAAGTGCAGGGGCAAAAATTATAAATATCTAAAAGTTGGGGGACCTAAATGCAATTAATTAGGACCTAATTGAAAAGAAAATAAAGTTATAGGGGTCAATCTACAATAAACAGAAACTTAAACGCACAAATTATAAATTCCCAGGGCTATAGTGACATTAATAAGAGTATAAGGACTATAAAATAAATACCTATTATTAATTAAAATAAATTAAAAAAAACTAACTAACCAAAACGACGTAGTTTTGAGTGAAACTACGTCAAAACGACGTAGTTTCACTAAAACATTATTATTATTATTATTTTTAACCTGGTTTCAGTTTCAGTTTTTTTTTTTTTTTTACTTTTCCAAATTTTTCTTTTTTTCTCTCTTTTTCTCTCTTTCTCTCTTTCTCTCTTTTTTTTTTTTCTTTCTTCTTCTCTCTTTTCTTTTCTTTCTTTCTTCTTTCTTTTTCTCTCTTCCTTCTCCCCTGATTCTTTCCCCCCGATCTGTTCTCCCTTCTCTGTTCTCTCCATCCGGTCCCCTCTCTCTCACAGGTCTCTCTCTCTCTCTCTCTCTTCCCTTGCCGGAGCTCTCTTTCTCCATACCCGAACCCAACCTCCCCTCCGTAAGTTACTTTTGGTTCATCCAAAATCAATAAAAATTGACGCAAGCCCATCTATGCTCAACAAATTAAAACGAAAGCTTTGAATCTTACCTGATTTTGAGGCAGTTGGTGGCGTGGGTGAGGTGATTTCCGGTGGCGAGTGGCGGGGCTGGTGGTGAGCTTTCGGTGGTGGTGGTGGTGATGGCTGTTGATTGTTGTTGTTGTCTCTTCTTCTTCTTTTTTTTTTAATTTGGTTTCTTGCAGGTGTGTGTGTTTCAATGTGGTGTGTGCTGGTTTTGTGAAAGTAAGTAGACTGGTGTGTATTGTGTGTTGGACTGTGAATTTGCCTGTGAGTTTGCAGGGGGAGAGCAAGCCGAGAGAGTGAGAGGTGTGTGCTGTGTGTGCAATGGTGTGTTTTGCGCAGGGTGTGTGCAATCGTGTCTATGGACTGGTGTGTGTATTGTGTGTGGGTGACTGTGAGTTGTGTGCAGGTTTATGTCTGGTCTGGCAAAGGGAAGGGGAGGCAGAGGGAAGAGGAAAATGCAGGTGTGTGTTTGAATGCTTGTGCAATGTGTATGTGTTTGTATGTGAGCTTTGTGTATGTCCTGTGTGATGTGCGTCTGTGTGTGTGCAAATGCAGGGTGTGTGTGTGAGGTGTAGGTGTGTGTAGCGTGTGGTGTGTATCAGTGTGTGCAGGTGTATGTTTGTGACTGGTTTGTGAAGTGTGTTGTTTTTTGGATGTCTGGTGTTTGAATGTGTGTTTTTGTGGGAGGGGAAGCAGAGAAGTGGAGTTGTGCCTGTGTGTGCAGTGAGTGTGTGCCGTGAGTGAAGAGGAGAAAATGGTGATTGTGTGTGCAGATGGTGTCTGTGTGCTTGTGAGTGCAGGAGTGCAAGCGTGTATCTGTGTGTATGACTGTGTTGTGCAAGTGGAAGTGGGGAGTGTCTGGTGAGTTGTGATCTGTGTATGTGAGGGAGAGGCAGAGAGTGAGGATGAGTGTGCAGATGGGAAAAAAAATCAATCTCCCCAAAATCCCCTCAAATCTGCTGAATTGCAGGGGAGTTGGGGAAAGTTGTGATGATGGCATGGGGCTGCTCTGATGGTAGCAGGCTGCAAAACGCAGCCTGCTCTACTGTTTTTTTTTTTTTGGACAATAAAGGAAAACAAAAATGAAATAAAAATAAAAGATATTGGGATCTCTAAAATCACTAAGAAAAATACTAAAATTTATAGTTATAAAAATGAATAACTAAAATTTACCGCAAAAATTCAAAAATTAACATAACATTAAAATGTGCGATTAATAGAAAAATAATAATAACAAATAATAATAATAATAAAGCATTAAAATAAATATTAAAAATTTCTGAAAATCATGGAATTTATACAGAAAATTCATGAATATATGAGATATGCATAAAAAAAATTTCACTTGAAAAATTCTCATAAAAAGAATGCATTGGGAAACGTGTCATTAAGTTTAAAATACTAAAATTTTAAATAAATAATAAATGACTCCTAAAAATTATTAAAATTATAAATAATGACAAAATAATAAAATTGTATATTTAGGAAATAAACATACAAGAAAGTAATATTTACATGGTAAAATTACCATTTTGCCCCTGATGTAACAAATTAGACACAATGTACACAAAAATTATAATTGGCCCTTGAAAATCAGAATACCCCCTAAATAAAGTAACACACACATATATTTTAACAAAAGGTGTGTCAAAATTTAGTGTCTACACTTACAATCATTCACATCTTGTGTGTGCTTTGAAGTGTGGCTCTCAATTGCCAATTGCAAGGAGTGTCAGAGTTTTGCGCCTTACAAATGATATATCACGTACGTTGATTGCTTTCTCTAACTTTGTATTCCCTATTGTATTCAACGACCACAATTTCACAGATCGTTGCACATCCTTTTCTGTCTTGGATAGTTACCCGAACTTTAGCTCTTGTGTTCGATCATCCCACGTATTTAGCTTCATGTAGTTACCGCGGTCTATGGGGTCGAATGCTATCATAGCTTCCACACCTTCAATATCTGGCAATGATCTCATGTCTTTATTGTCACTAGACGAAGCACCGCTACGACCTAAACCTCGTTGATTAGTCTAGTTTGATTACTCGAATCCTTAGCACTTGAGTTCTCGCTATATGGTTCAGGTTTTGAATCTACTTCATCGTCCATGCCAAGTTCATCCCTATCATACTAGTTGTAGAATATCGATGATCATATATGAAATGACACAAAGATGCCGTCAGAGTATCATCCACCATCCGGCTACTCCTAGGTCAGTCCACAGCTCTAACCCTAGTACGTTGTCTACGAGAAGGTGGAATGTAAGACGAGAATGTTGTTTCACATTCAATAACTAGGTTGTCATAACCCATAGAAATCATAGGCAATGAGGGCACACTATGGTCGAATACAGTGCATATGCTAGTTCACTTATACACAAACTGCATAAAATGAGATTTGTTGGATGCTCCTCTACCTCGATGTAGATTTCACATGGTATATGTGGTGAATTTGCCTTCATATAATACAATGTGTCCATATCATCATCGTCCTATATCGGCACACCAGTCTAAGTATTCTCGCCAATCGAACTTCTCAACAACAAATTGATCTTAACTGCTTCTCTATCCAGTTGCATGGCCTTATATACTCTATCAAGCAAGTTGTTAAAGCCTATACGTTCTCTCACTAATATCATTTTGTTGCACCTTGAAGAATCGTACGATAACGATTCCCCAATGTCTAAAATTCTTCCTATCAGGTATAGCTGGATAACCAAACCGTTGTCCATTGACACTTGTCTATCACTCACATAATTATTATTTTAAGTCAATAATTATTTAATTCAATTTTCATTGTTCCCAAAAATATTATTGTAAAATTTTAGTCTAGTTACTAAAAGCCTAATTCTAATGGTGTATTTTCATAACTAAAATCCTAATTTGAGTCTAGTTACTTCCAAATATATATCAAAAAATTCTAATGATGCATTTTCATATACTAATTATCAAATTTTCACCATTATACAGTTAACTACACAATAACTATAGCAATTAATCAAACGATGAAAGAATTAAATGCATAATTAACATAATTAATACCAAAACAAATTAAAACGAATATTATGTCAAATAATATAAATCATATAAACGACTACATTAATTGTATTCAAGGGCAAATAATATTAACAACTAAAATGATCATTATAACTATTTATAGCTACTTATGTGCACAAATCATACACACTACATTACTATTATCCATGACGAATAATCATTTTTACATAATACAATAACATTAAATAGCATATATTTAATAATTGCAATTTATTAATATCTAACAAAATATTTTAACAATTAGTCTTACATAATTACTAAACTACTCTAACATAATTTCACAAATAAGTCAACAAAATTATTCTAACACAATTTTATTTATAAAATTCTTAAACAAGTAGTTCAATAAATATTAACTTGGAATAATGCTTCAATCCGGAAAGTCCTTTGCTAGCTGCAACCTCCACTGCCAAAAAATTTTTTCCTGCTGCCTTAGACGAGCTGCTACCACAAAGAGAGAGAGAGAGAGAGAGAGAGAGAGAGAGAGATTTGATTTTGGTGAATTGGATAGAGAGAATAGAGAGAGAAGAAAAGAGATTTTTGCATAGAGAAGAAAGAGGGAAGAGATTCGCTTGTGAGCGAAGAAGGAAGGGGACAAGGGATGCCTTTTATAGGCAAAATTATAGTAGTTGGAATCAACGGCTATAAACGGCTAGTTGAATTTAAAAATTCAACTTGCCATTGATTCCAATTGCTATATATAGGTTTTTTTTTATTATTTTGAATCATTGTGCCAGTCACTGCACCTTAAAAAAATTAATAGCAAAATTAATGTGCCAGTCACTGCACACCTCCTATGCGGTGACTAGCATAGTTGATTTAAAAAAAATTCAAAACAATTAATTTTTTTAGAGTATCACCACGCATCTCCTATGTGGTGGCACTCTTAAGAATTTAAATTTTGTAAGTTTTGATAATTGCACTTTAGTCCCTACCATCTTAAACTTAAAAAACAAACAATACCTAGTCACGGCACCCTAGCTGTGCAATGACGCTAAACCCAGAACCCCCCTCCAAAAATCACCCCAAATTGTGGACTTTTTTAAAATTTATTATTCTAAGAAACTTGCCATGGTTAATCCTCCAGAATAACACTTGAAATGCAAATATTCAAGTTTTTAGATATTTAAAATAGTTTTATATTTGCAACATTTATGCACAAATTTTATTCTATCTATACACATTTGTTAAACAGTTGGTACATATCCTCAACAATTTGTGGTATAAGGGTTAGTAACGAGTATCAAAATCAATAATAAAATCAATAATAGACATATTTATTTTTTTGTTAACCACTAACCAAATCTTTCTATGACACTAAAATTGCCCCTATCATTCCTCAATTATTACTTGGATTTCAAATTTAATTAACTTGTTAATATAATAAAACGCATTCATTTCCAAGCCAAACATAAAAAAAGAAAATGACATAGATTCATAATGACAAGAGGGTTTAAGATTCTTATCATTTCACTTCCTAAATAAAAATCAAACATTTCATTAAAAAAAAAACCCGTATCAAATCATTTCCACTTGTTAGTTAAATTCGAAATTTAATTAACTCATTGATATAATAAAACATAATTTTAATTTCAAACTAAAAAGATAGGATAATTTCAGAAACCTCCCCTAAGGTTTCTAACAATTTCACCTAACTCCCCTGAACTTTCAAATGTTACACTTATCTCCCCTATATTCACTATTTACGTAACAAAACCTTGATATCAACTTAAACTTTGAATGAAAATCCTATGCTACCCCTTTTCCTCTCATAAAAAACCATCTTATGTTTTTTTTTCTTAAACCCTTTTGCTCTCATAAAAAACTATCTTATGTTTTTTTTTTCCTCAACTGGCAAAACCATATCTTTCCCTGCACGCAAAACCATCACCACCACCTTATCACTAACACACACAGGCAACCAATCACTTTATAACAACCACCATAAGAAGCCAAGCAAATAAAGAAAAAAAAAGTAAAAATCAAACATAAATATTCCTTCACCACTATTCAATTCTTCGTTAAAAACCATCACCACCATCTCATCAACCACCACCACAAGCAACCAACAACCACCATAGGTAGCCAACCACCTTACCAACAATCACTATAAACAGCCAAGCAAATAACAAAATAAAAAACAATAATTGCACATAAGTATTCTTGCCCTAGAATTCAGACTTAATTCTTTGGTTGCCTTTCTTCCCTCTCTACCTTCGTTAACCACAATCTACCACCACTTATCTCTATTCTTCAATAAGGTAAATCCCCTATTCACTTCATCCTCTCTTTCCTATTTTGATCCCCACTTCCTATTGCTCACTCCCTTCCCCCCCTCCTTGGTTCCTTCTCTTCACCCGATGTCCCCTCCCTCTCCATTATCCCTTCCACCTTTGCCACCTCTCTCCCTTGCCTGTCCTCTCCCACTATCAAGCACTACCTTAAATTCTAAATGCAACTGAAATCTTGCCTTGCCCCTCTATCCAAAAAAAACTTGAATTCATCCTCTACTCTCAAACCTTAAATCTAATTCCCTTGTAATCTTCACTTCCTCTTATCTGAAAAATATCCAAGCCCTTTCTAGATTCCAATTGCAATCTCCAAATCCATTTTTTAAATTATTTCTGGACCTTTCTTGTTTTGTTTTGAGTTAATGGACAAGAAGGGAAATCTTCTTCGAAGGCTTTTGTGGGTGGTAGAGGTAGTGGAGGGAGGCAATTGGCAAGGAAAATTGTGGAGTTGATGTATTCAGGTGTACAAGTGTGTGAAAAATAGGAGAGAGAGAGACAGAGAGAGAGAGAGAGAGAGAGAGAGAGAGAGAGAGAGAGAAGGGAAAGAGAGTGACGGGTTTTTTGTGGGTTGGGAAAGGGGTATACTTTTTTATTTTTTATTTTTTTTGAGAAAATACTTTTTTATTTTTTGGAATTTCTTTTGCTGTACCAAGGATGCTTTGGTCATTTATCCTCTAAAGAGAGGGTGCTATGGTCTTTTCATTTGATGAAGGGAGGTAAGTGTAATATTTAAAAATTTAGGGGAGTTAGGTGGAATTATCAAAAACCTCAGGGGAGGTTTCCAAAATTATCCCAAAAAGAGAATATAAACCCACGTCGATATTGGGCTTATTATTTCTATTCCGATTCGGTTTCTGTATGTGAACCAAACACTCCAAGATGCCAAGTAAGTGAAAAGCACAAACAAAACTGCATCTTGCCAAGTATTCGGTTGAGGCCTCAGCAAGAATACCAACCAAAGCATTCTTACATGCCCAGTAGATTCTCCTTGCTCCCAGTTTTCACCAGTTGACCGTGGAGAAATTGCTCGTCTTCAGGAATCTGCTCCGACAGATATAAAAACATCCTTAATTGAAGAACAAGCCCAACAACAAAAATTTGCAGACTGCAGACTTCCTAGGTCCTTCAATCTTCTTCCCTTATTTTCAATTTTCTTCATGCATAATCAGTAGTCTGATCATGCAAATTTGCATTGTAATGATATATGCTAAGAAATGGCATATGAGAAAATGGTAAAAAGTGGACTTCTTGATTGATGGGTTTGCATCAGATGTATTAAACAAACTTGTTTCTTTTTTCATTTGTTTTAAATTTATAGATTTGATAGCAATTGTTCTTTAACCTGATTGATAAGGAAATGTTGATTCTGTAATTAAGGATGTGTGGTTGTGTTAATATGCAGTGTGATCTGTTCTTTTAACATTTCTTTTTCCCATTAATACAAAATGTAATTTAAATATGTGATTGCAATTGTTCTTTAAGCTTGTTTTTCTGATTTTCTGTAGTTAAGAATGCCTATTCAAAGAAAACCTGAAGAAATTGTCCCAATACTATTAACTCGTCTCGAAAAAGCGAAGCAATATGCTGTAGAAACAATCAGTAATAGCAATGAGAGAGATCCATTGATGTTAAAGTTTAAAGAAATTGAAGATCAACTTGTCAGCATGAAACGATTGTTCCCTAGGATCAAGCACTGGGAAGAGAAACTAATGGAAGAATTCAAAATTTTGGAGCAAGAAATTGATAATGATGATGTCTTTAAGCAGCATGGCAGTGTTAATGGGATTCTTGAAAAATTGGAGCTCATCAATGGGAGTGTTGTGTCTATAAAAGAACTTTTTTCTGAAGTGGAAAAGCAGCTGATAGATAGAATACGTTCGATGTCATTTTCTGGGCTGCATTTTCCATTTGAGGAGGGTGGTGGTAAGGATCAGACAATGTCTGAAGAGTGGTTGAAACTTGGTATGGAGGAGAAAATTTTTGCCAGCAAAGCAATGTTCAACTTTCAGAAAAGTTTTGACTGCCTCGAGAATCATCAGTTGAAAGCATGCTCCTTATGCCTTTCAGTGTTCCCAGAGAATAGTATCATAAAGAAAAGACCCCTAATTTACTGGTGGATAGGGGAAGGTATGGTCACTAAGACCTTGGGAAAGACTGCAGAGGATGTGGGAGAAGATGTCTTCAAAGAATTGATAAATGAAGGCTTCATCATTCCCCAATCCGAGAGCTCTTCTCCCAATGTAAATAGTTGTACAGTTCATCCATGGGCTCGAAGAATGTTGATCTTGGTGGCTAAAACACTTTGTTTCTTTGAGTTTAACTCCATAGGGTTGCCTATCAATTGCTACCGTCGTGCATTCTTCTTGCCTGGCAGTAGAGATTTGTATAGTACCATAACAGAGGACATTCTTACAGTTTTCAATGTGAGTGAGCAATATCTTGGATTTGAACCTGACTGGCTTTCAAAGTTGAATAAGGTTGAGGTTCTTCAATTGGGACGGTGGCAAAACTCTGTCAAGCATCATATTGAAGTGGAAAATGAAGAATTGGTAGTTGTGTCAAAGAAGAAAAAGAAAGTGAAATATGAAGTGTCTTTGAGTGGTTTGGGAACTCAAACATGCCTAAAGTATCTCAGCCTCCGAGGTGTTTCCAGAATAAACACCCTTCCTCGTTCAATTGTTAACCTGATAAGCCTCGAGATTCTTGATTTAAAAGCATGTCACAATTTGGAGACACTGCCTTCAGATATATCATCACTAAGAAACCTTACTCACTTGGATGTATCGGATTGTTACCTTCTTGAAAGCATGCCCAAGGGAATTGAAGAGCTCTCTGCTCTCCAAGTGCTCAAGGGTTTTGTGATAGGAAACGTGAGGAAAAATCCTTGCAAGTTAAGTGACCTTACACGGTTGGAAAGTTTAAGGAAATTGGGGATACGTATTGGGAATGAAGCTTTGGGAGAAGGGGAGCTTTCAAGCTTGAAAGACTTCAAAGCACTTCAAATTCTAGTAATATCATGGGGAATAGTTTCCCCAAAGTCAAGTACAGAGGCAGCTGTGAGGTCCCTCTCAGTTCCACCAAATCTCAGAAAAATTGATCTTCGTTGTGCCCCTTTAGCCACTAAACCTGATTGGCTAGGGCCTGATAGATTGACATCTTTGGAAAAACTATATATCAGGGGAGGTGAACTCAGCAGCTTAGGTGACCCTGATGAGAAAACTTGGAAAGTCAAAATTTTAATTTTGAAGTACCTGAAGAACTTGAAAGTTGATGAGCCAATTTTACATGAAATGTTTCCTGAGCTGGAATACTTGGAGAAAATCAAATGCAACAAGATTGGTCGAGACACATATGATTCAGATATTATATGGAACAAAGATTAGGATGAGAAAGCGACTGTAGCATTTACTTGAGCGATTACGGCTGTTATTGTTAATGTTTAGTATATCTATTTTACGACTGACATGTTTCCTGAAGGTTTTTTTCGCTCAAGTTGTATGAACCCCTGCATGGGAGTACTGTGTGCGGTAGGAGTAGGGCCATTTGGTCCTTTCTATGTCCAAGTTGTATTATGGTTATCTAATAAAAATGAGAAGGCTACTTTAATTAGGTTGAGACATTATTTTCATCAATTTAACCCTTTTGTGTGTTTTAGTTGTGCATTGGCTTTTAATGTTCTAGAACATGATTTTGTACCCTACTTGTAATCTGTGTTGTACATCTGATTATTAGACTCTGCCTTCAATCCTCTATTAGACAATGTTACTGGTAACTGGAATTTTCTTTTGGATGTCGAATGTATAATGACTCATTTAATAAAGGACTGGTCTTTAATTCAGTCTTCCAGTAGCAGTCACACTAGCACAAAGGAACATTATTCCTTCATCTCGTTGCTTAATCTGTAATCATCCCGCTGAAACCTTAATGCATATTTTCTATCAATGTACAAATGTAAGCTCACTTCTGATGCATTTAAGTACTGAATGGTTGTCAACACATTTAACCCTTACACGTCCTCAGTTTCTCATAACACCACAAGGGGAAATCTTAACTCCAAACATATGGTCTTTCCTTTTTTGGTATATATGGCTAAATAGAAATCATGTAATTTTTCGGCAACAAGGGATGTCAACAGAAGCTATCAGAATGAGGGCGGAGCTATATTTACATCGCAACGTTCTCCAAATTCAAAAAGGGTTCAACAATTGGAAAAAACCTATATCGAAATTGCTTAGACACCGCCTTCAGTTGGATGGATTAAGCTAACACTGATGGAGCTGATAATGGTTTTATAGGGATAGCAGGATTGTTCAAAAATCATGAGGGGCAGTTTGTGGAAAGGTTCAGTAAAAACTGTGGGAAAGGTTCGCACAATTTGGCTGAGTTATTTGCAATTCATGAAGGTTTACTTATGGGTATCAGTCATGGTTTTACACATCTCATAATAGAAACTGACTCTCTTCTCATATATCATGAGCTCTGCAGAGGATCGGAGAACATGCATCGACTAGCACTGGTACAGGAATGCCAACGCTTTTGCAACTTTTTCCAGAGTATCCGGATTCAATTCACTTATCGTGAAGGAAATCATGCAGCAGATTGCTTAGCCAAGTATGCTTGTAAATTGGATCCTTTTTACAAAATAATTTTTGTTACTCCACCTGCTTTTATGCAGGAAGTACTTAAAACTGACAACTGGGTACCCCTTACTGTAGAAAGGGGTCAAGTGTGTTAATGAATGAATCTGTAGTGCTGAAGTGGGTGCAGTGTTTGGTTTCTAAGAATGTTGTATTTATATGGTGTGTAATTTCTATTGTGAAATAGTATTATCTTCCTACTCAAAAAAAAAAAAAAAAAAAAAAAAAAGGGCAAAGCAAAACATTTGTCATCTTTGCATTATTCTTTGAGACATAATATCTAGAGTCAATCATGAGAGTTTTCTTCAGAAACCATTAATTTCCTGTACTTTTGAGTAAAAGCTTCGGGAGAAGCTACTTCTGGAACAAATTCTCGTCTAGAATGCTCTATACCAAAATCATTTCCTCTAGGTGTTACCGGGGGACTCGTACTAGTATTACAGGAAAACATCTGAAGTTATTAAATCTATGCCAACAAAATCCTACCTGCGCCTCATGATGGGAAAAGAAAAGAAGAAAACTGTCGTAAAGAATCCAAATGCTTTAAAACAACTCTTACGTACAAAATCTCACACCTAAAATACGTGGGGTGGAAGTTGGGCTTGGGAAGGGACCGGGGTGTTCGGTTTAGGAGAATCAAAGAAGGAAATGAGTATCATAATAATGTCACTTATTGTTGAACTATCGTTCAATTAGAATAAAAGTAATTAAGTGATTCTTTCAAAACACTATTCTATCAAACTCATCAACTCTTTTAGGAAAATAATATCCATTCCATTACTAGATCAAACATGTTGAGAGGAATCGTCAAAACCTATACTCATACTAGGGTTAATAACTTCAAGTGACAATGACCGAGAAATTTGAACCAAATGTCATTTTTTCTTCGATCTTCTAAAAATGGTGAAAACCTTTGCTGGCAACAGATCTTTTGGGGATGTTTTTATAGTAGGGTAGTGCATTTGTAGCTTTATAATTCGGCTTTGGTCTCCATCTCACCCAGAATAATTTTAATACAGTTGGAAAGAGATGGATTTAGAAAAGTAGAATTGTATGCAGTTCGGAAATTATATTCTAAAACAAAAATCATGCTGATAAATGTGCTATTCTTGCCAAACCATTGAACAAAGAAGGTAAAAATGGAAACTAAAACAATGAAGACATTTTTATAGGAGCAAGAACAAGATAAAATGTGCTATTTTTTGCCAAAACATTGAGCATTGCAGCGGTAGACAGTCGCAAAATGCATGAAATGTCAGTGGCAACACCACTCACTAACAGATAAAGAAAGATTTGATGCAGGATTTTGATATGATAACATGTTTCTTTACGTGTATAAAAATTTAGATTTTTTAAACTAAAATTATGAGCAATTAATTTTTATTTTTTTTAAAATAATTTTTTTAAAATAAATCAAAATCTATTGAGAGCATACTCTAAATATAAAATCATATCATTTATTATTCAACCGTTGGATAGTGTGTTTTTAACATTTGAACACCACATGAAAATTATGTATGTCTCTAAATATGACCTCTGAACTCGAATTGTGTGCCTTATTTTTTTTTATTTTTTTGGTTGGAATTAAAATTCCTTTTAACTTATGCAAACAAACTGAAGGTTTAAATTGCCTTGGCCAAAATCGATAAAAGCAGCATGCAGCATTTTAATTTGAGCAAAGCAGCAAAGACATTAGCGCAGAAAAATTAATTGAGAGACCAAACAGAGTTCTTTTGTGTTGCTGTAGAAGAAAAAAAAATAAAAAAATATATATATACCGACCCGATCTGAGTTGTCAACGGGTTAGAATGTGATCCGATCCGTTAATAAAATATTCTAATCGGATCCTGACAAACGGGTCTACTCCGAATCCATCATCTACTTGTCTCTTCCATCTTATCTCATCTATCTAAAATTGAGAATAAATTCCTCTTTCGGGTCTAGCAGCAGCAGCTGAACCCTAACCCACCCAATCCCACCCCCACCAACTCCCAAAATCCCAATTTGATCAACTCAATTCAATTCTACCCTCTCTCTCTCTCCCTCACGACAACAATCATCGACCGTCCTGCACACAATCAAATCCCCAAGGACAAAAATAAAAATAAATAAATAAATAAATCCCATCAGCTGAAAAGAAAGGAGGAAAAGCCCGGCGACGGCCAAAACTGCTCTGCTGCAACAACCAAGCCACCGACGTCTTCGACGGAGTCCCAGCCCACCATCATTCGCGGGAATCCCATAGTGAAAACGAAGTAATTTTATTTTATTTTTTTGCTTTTTCTCTTCTCTTATCCTTATTTTTCTTGCCACTGTTAGATTTCCCGCTTTAAATTTGCTGATTTTTGTAATTGGGGAATCGGAAATCATGGCTAAACGTGCTGACTTTTGTGGAATTTTTGATGCTGCATTGATTTATGTTAGGAAGTTTGCGTTTGTATTTTCCTTGACCTCCAACTGTTTGATTAAATGCCCAAATGAATCAACTTGATTTTTTTTTTAATTACAAAATAAATATTTGTGAGTTTAGCTAATCAATGTCCTAATAGAGTTGCTAAGAGGTTCTTGGTGCATAAAAAAAATTGAAATTCGAAAAGAAAAAGCTGATTTTGGTGTAAGAAATGTGGAACCACCATGTTGTGCTTCAGCTCTTCTTGAATCTTGATGTCAGGTTTCAAAATTTGTTTGACATTTTATGATTCGGCTCCAAGGACCATTTTCATGCGTTTTCAGCTCTGCCAATGAATAGGTTGATCAGCTTAAAATTTGCATTCATCATTTTTCTTCGAAACATATATCATCGGTGATATTCTGCTAATTTGAAAATGTAAAGCAATTATATGAACTGAAAGTGTGCATATTCAGTTTGTATTTTCTTATAAGCCGGGACCAGAAGGCTAGCATACAACCAAATTCACTTAAATTACTGCGGGTCGCATGCCCATTGGCTAAACTTGTATAAAGTTGAGTCAGTCTATTATCCTCAAATGCCTAATAATTTGTTGAACTGCATAATGTAACCCAAAGCTGAACTGTCACCTCTCTCTCTCTCTCTATCTCTCTCTCACACACACACCCCCTCTCAACCACCCCCTTTTCCTTTGGTTTGTGCGGTCTCTGGCAAGGGTGGATTGTCTGGAGACAACTTCATTTGTTGAGTAAATTTTCTTATTTTCACTCTTATGAATTGTTGTTTTGTCTGGTTTGTGACTTTGATGGGGTGGATTGGCCAGAGTTTTGAATTTTGAGGCTTATTGTTTTCTCTGCTATTTGGGAAAATTTTTAGCTTTTCATGATAACTCTGAAAAGGTGGCCTCCCAAATGAAAAAGGACAATTTTTGGTGTAACGGGGAGTTATATTTTCTGGAAAAAAGAGTATGGATATAATTGGATACATAGCTAATGTTAGGTATTTATTTTTGTTTCTCCTTTATTTTTTTTCCTTTGTCTTCCACTTGGATTGTGGCGACATTATTGATTTTGGGCCCATAGTTTGTTGCTTATAGTCTCTGGTGAATGAGGTAGCAGTTAGAGATAGGAAGATGTTGTTTTTGAAGTTTCTTGATTTTTGGCAAGGATTTTGGGGCCGGGAGTTAAATTATGAAAAGAGATCATATTCAATCGCAAAAGGTGGCAGATTAGCAATCCCAGTTAGAAATTTGACTACTTTTTACTCTTCATGGCTATGTAGAAGGTTCTAAAATAGGTAATGAACAGTCTACACTACAGTACTTGACATTTGTTTTCGTCTAAACGAATATAGAACATAGAGAAGCTTGGGTGTGACATTTATTTATTTTTTAAAATTTGTTTGATTAGTTTTCTGATGTAGGATGAGTTTGTAGTGATTTTACCTACAAGCACAAGCGGAAGAATGGATGGAATGAGCGGTTGTTCTAAGGCTTTGATGAGAGCCTGAAACAGTAACGTGAAAAATCAAAGAAGAAGTAGGGAATTTAGGGAGGTCTTGAGAAAGTAGAATAAACTAACTAACAAACAAATCAATTGATTTTGTTATTCGTGAATCTCTGCTCAAAATAGCCTAGAAACAAGGGCATTTATGAATTCTAACTATAAAAAATATAATCCAGGGTGGATAGGATTTCTGTTTTTGTGTTCTAAATACAAGTAGATAAAAACTGGAACTCAACTAAGACTCCAAATAAGAACCTAATAAAATAAGGAGACTACTTAAGACTTGAGAAATACAGTTTGCTGCAACTTTTCAGTACTGAATAAATGACAATAATACCCCTTGATATCTAAAATTCTAAAACACTAAACTTAGTGAAACTTAATAATGACACTTGTAATGACACTTAGTTGACATATTTTTACTCCCAATTAGGCTGTTAATCTGCAAAGAATGCCAAATTGGAGTGTGAGAAAAGTTATGAAAATCTTTATTCTTAGATTTCCTTGAACTATTCACTGACAGCATCATCTTCATATCAATCTGGTAGCCAACTAACTCTTTGCTGTGTTAGATTTGTTTCCAAAGTAGTTTAGGTGAAGAATGATAATGTATGTCTTCATTAAGTTGAGAACTAGAATCTCTTGTATTGGTAAAAATAACATTTTAGAGATTATTTTGCCTCTATGGGATAGAGTTTTACAATCTCACATTTAAAAAATGTTTCAGCAGTATTTAAATCAATATAAATTCTGCTGACTTGTTTGTGCTATACGTTACAATTCAACTTGTGCAATTTGATTGTCTACGAAGTGTGAACGGGATTATGGACCTACTCAACTTATTTTTTTAATCTACTTTTAGCTTTTAATCTGAATTTGTCTTTGGTGATGTTCTCAACTGTTTTTCCCTTGCTTTTGGCTTTTTTAATAAAAAATAAAAGTAACTTTTGAACGTGCTTTTGGATTTTTATTTTCAACGTTTATAGGAAGGAGTTGAGAACAGGCGCTATTTTGCCACTTCGTATTTGTTGTCACTGCTTAAACTGCTTTTATGTATTCATTATGTGTTTTGTCCATTGGAAATATTTTTGTAGTACCTTTATTTTTTTAAACTAGATGTCATTGAAACAAGCTTTTGTCTTCAAGTGGATTTTGAGGTTGATGTTGATGTCAATGGCGAGGTGGTTGGGAGTTCTGTTGATATTGAAGGCAGGACAGATGATGAAAACACAATTGCAGGAAGTTCTATTGATGGGGGACTTCGACATTGCCTGGCAGTAAAGGTTGATCAAGATCTTTCGAGAAGGGAAATAGTTGAACTTGAGGAACCACAAGCTCTAAATACTTCAGTTTCCGATGATGAACCCTATGTAGGCCAGGAATTTGAGTCTGAAGCAGCAGCACATGCATTTTATAATGCATATGCTACAAGAGTGGGTTTTGTTATACGTGTGAGCAAGCTTTCTCGATCAAGGCGTGATGGATCTGCCATTGGCCGGGCACTTGTCTGCAATAAGGAGGGTTTTAGAATGCCTGACAAGCGAGAAAAGATTGTAAGGCAAAGGGCAGAAACAAGGGTTGGTTGCAGAGCCATGATTTTAGTTAGAAAAGTAAGTTCTGGTAGATGGGTTGTTACAAAATTTCTTAAGGAACATACTCATCCATTAACTCCTGGAAAAGGCCGCAAGGATTTAATCTACGATCAATATCCGGTAAGTTATCTTCTAAGCTTTTTCACGTTTTCAATTTATTTTTGTTGTGCATTGTCATATTTATAATCCTTATGTTCATTTATATCCGGCACCAATTGCAATGCCCACTTGTCAATTAATAGAGCATTGTCAATTTATAACTTACTCTCTTTATTACATTTTTCAATTCTGGGAGGAATTATTCAACACTTGAATACTTCTTACAGTATGCAGTATTCTATATTTGGTGTTAGAATATGTAGACATGCATATGAAGTTGATTACAGCCACATTCATACCTATATGTGTGCATATATTAACATTATATGTCTTTAATCCTCTTCTGTAATGTTTTAGAAGATGTATTTAGATGCGTGTTATTGAATGTTGTGGCTACCTTCGTATGTGTGTGTGCATATATTAGTGTTGTTCTAACCTTAGTACTGAGAAATTGTGTTCAGCTGTCAACAGTACATTTGAGGTTGCTTGTGGTGTATAATCATAATGTTGGTACTTAAATCCTATGACAACTTGCAATATTCTAAGTGATTAATTTATGGAGATAATTTCCTAATCTGAATGCCTGTTTGAAAATTTTCATTGAATATATGTGGATAATAATTTAATGCAACAAATTAATGATTTACTTGGTAACAAAGTCAAGAGGAGATAATGTTGACTGTGTTTTCATATGTTGAACAATGGATACGTTTGAATACAACATAGTGTTTTTTGGGTTTTGGGTTATTGAGATGTCTATACAGTTAATGTTGAATTAAGCAACCAGCACAAAAGAAATTAGAAAAAGGGATGGCATTGAATAGCCAAGTTTTTGATTAGGGATTCATATTGTGTGCCAATGAAGATGTATAAGAGATGTTTCTACATTTACAAAATAAAGATCTTGAGCATTAAAGAAAAATGTGATGAGTCTCCTATGTGTTTACATTGATTACAATGCCTAGGAAGTTACAACTACCACCAATTCGTTAGAAGTGATTATTTTGTTTTTAGATTAACTCGTCTAAAAGACTAAAAGGCGTGTTAATCTATTCTGAATGCTAACTCATTGTGCTCTTTTGAGTAAATCTTGTTGTGAATTGCACTTGATGATTGACTTGAGAGGTTCATTCTGATATGTAGCTTGAGAAATGGGTATTCCTGCTCCAGCCAGAATATAGAATATGGATGCAATTATGTTTAGTGTCTTGGAATTGCTTTTTACAGTATACCTTCTGTTTTGGCCTAATTGAAATCTGTTGATGTGGGACATCCATCACTTTACTGTAATTTCATGTTACCGTAATTCTCAATGTGTCTTGCCAATCTCTAATAATTGCATAGACCTCTAATTATTGCAAAGGCCACTTTTTTGGATATCAAGTTAATCTAGCTTAGTGGTTTGTAAGTGATTTCAGACTTATTGCATTTCACCAACAGCTGCATGATATTTTGGCTAAATGATATCTTGTTCATTGTATTCCCTGTGTTTTATTTAGTGGCACTATATTGATGTCAAAAATTAGGGACAGTATGTTCCAAGTGCATCAACTAAAATTGATTGAATTATGTGAAGAACTATTAACCTCGAGCTGTAAATAAATTCTTTGTAACCCATGCAAACTAATTTCATGTTATTTTAATTCCCAATGTGTCCTGCCAATCTCTAATAATTGCAAAGACCATTTTTTTTGGGGAATTAACCTATGATAGCTTCGTAATCCCTAGGTGACTTCATACGTACTGCATCTCAAAAAAGCCCCATCTTCACCAACAGCTGCGTGAAATTTTGGCCAAATGATCTCTTGTTCAATGTATTCCCTGGGTTTTATTTAGTGGCACTATATTGATGTCAGAAATTAGGGACTGTATGTTCCAATTGCATCAACTAAAACTGATCGAATTGTGTGAAGGACTACTAACCCATTCATGACCTATGCTGCGGCCAGCTTCACTGCAAACTCTTAAATCTGGATATTTATTTTATTAGAATTTGTTTCCACCAAATCATATTCAGATTGTTTGCAATCTTGCTGGAGACACTTCCATCCTTCGGGAGGATATATTGCTTGTTGACTCAATTCAAGATAGGGTCGATTCAACTTAAGCATTACCTTTTTATAGTTTGATGCAGAAGCATCTTAAATCCTTGTTATTGGTTGATAATAAATAGCCTAGGATTTTGTTAATATCAGAAGTTCTATTTAGGGGTTAAGCTGTTAAGTGCTGTGGTAATTATGTAGGATTGTTGTTTCAGTGGGTGGGCAACTAGTTTATTAAGGGTATCTTTGCCAGTTTTTCTGTCTAGTCAACACTGGAGCTTTACAGATTTTTAAATAGTCTTTTGTTAGCTGATACAGTAGCTTCCTCTTATTATTATGACTTGGATATCAATTTCAACACTCTTGGATTTCTTCGTACTAGTAGCTCTCTTTCTTCTAGGTGATTTTATACTCTCTTCATTAATCTTTATGCTTAGTGTTCTTTTTATACACAAAATTGGTATCAGAGCAAAAAAATCTCTCTTTATTTTTCTTTGACCCTGAATCATGAATGCTTGTGGAAAAGGAGTTCATGAAGAATAGGTACAATACGTACAAGCTATAGAGTTGATGGATCCAAAATGCATGGTGGAGGAGTTATCTTGGATAGTTCAGACTCTCTAGCGTCAAAAAGCTGCAACAGTCCAAATGGAAGTTCCTATGGGTAAATGCAATTTTTGAGACATAACGGAAAGTAGTCTGAAGGGAAATCATGAATTGACGTGGTTCTATTATTTGGAGTTCTCCTCCAATCTATGATGTTTATCCTGAAGATAGTCAAGCCTTATATGTGAACATGCTTTACAATGAAGACGCAGATTTGAATATGCTGTAGCCATTATTTTGACAAAAGTCCACAAACAGGTGCAATAGATGGGGATAAGACACGAAGTGTTTGTAAAAGTCCAATGATTACTGTTACCCCATTGGATGAAGGTAATCATGTTCGCCATATATGTGATAGAAGGTCTGGTCATGGTGATTCAAAGATTAATCATCAGTTTGAAGGTTTGGCAGGGGTCAGTTTGAGGGTGTTTGGAAAATATTAGAATATTCACTGTAGTTCTTGATAAAGGTGTGTTTTAGCATGAGGCATATCTATTTAGCGAATTTCTCTCTGCTTTTAATGCTAATTGTGGCGTTGATTTTGATGATTTGCTATGGAGTTTCTTTGTAGAACATGAAACTTACAAAAGGGCTCAATCAAACTTATGAAGTATAGTTCTTTTGAAGAGCTGTATGGTGTCCTTTTTAGAAGAACTGGAACATTTTCAACAAGATTTTACTACTTAGATCATAGGATAGATATTATTCTTGGAGCAAAAGTTTGGGATGTGTTGTTGAAAGCAGTAAAATTCTGATTATTATTTTTTATGCTGATTTTGGAAAGGAAGGGAAAGATGGCATGGAAATGCTTGGTCTGGCATCCATTTGATTGAGGAGAGCATCCCTTTGATCATGGAAAACCAATAAAAGTCAATATGAGTTTTTCTTGAACCCATGGAGAATTGATGCAGGGGCATCCTGTCCTTATTATTTTTGATAATCAATTGCTTAGGATTCTATGTTAAGAAGTTTTGTTTAGGGGTTGACTGCTGCAATAGTTTTGTAATTCATTAAAGGTATTCTTGTCATTAATGCTGTACAGGGCACCATTAGAGTTTTGCAGCTATAAATCATCTTTTGTTAGCTGCATCAGCAGCTTCCTCTCGTCATGATTTAGGTATCAATTATAGCTCTCTGATTTCTTAGTCATAGAAGTTCTTCTCCAACTAGATATTGTACAATACTTTTTAAAGATAAAAACTTTGTTGCTAATCCCCCCCCCCCCCCCCCCCCCCCAAAAAAAAAAAAAAAAAAAAAAAGTGCCCTGCATGTTAGTGTGCAGTGTGGTGCAACTTTTTAACTAGTCGCTTTCAGTAACTGCTAGAATTCTATGACCTGGAAAGGAAGATATTCTAGAAGCCCTAATCTCTATGGGATATAGAAAAACTTAGAATAATTGACATTTTTAGTCAAGTTTTGATTTGTATTGCTGGTTGTTTTTAGTTGATTTTAGTGTCTGGATACAAAGATTTTGCAAGTTTGAAGCACCAGAAAATTGAGGGGATCGAGATTTTTAATTCTCTCATTAAGTTTAGATTTGTATTGCTGGTTGTTTTTAGTTGATTTTAGTGTCTGGATACAAAGATTTTGCAAGTTTGAAGCACCAGAAAATTGAGGGGATTGAGATTTTTAATTCTCTCATTAAGTTTTCAGAAACATAAGGGAAAATAAATTTGAACAATATTTGATCTATCAAGGATCCAGCCTAGATTTCCGTGGGAGTGATCTCCGGATGTAACCCTACTCCCAATTCTCCAAAAAAGCCCAACACAGCAGCTTGACCTCAACTCAACATAGATTTAATCAATCAAAACTTGACCCATATCCATTTTTTTAGTCGATCATCTTTATGAATCTATTCATGGATGTCAAGATTTCTTCCACACCAACAAAACTTGACACAGCTAAGAAAAACCTAACAATGAAGAATGTTGACAGGGGATAAGGATGATTTATCCTAGATTAAATCATAACTTTAACAGCATGATTTGAATCCACAACCACCCTAAATACAGTAATGATGCGGCCAACCTAAATAGACCTCGTGTAGCTTGTATCATTTCATTTTATTGTTATTTTGGAATTTTCTTAATTACAATGCTTGCCATTACTTTTACAAACAAAAATCCAAGAATATTAGGAAGCTACAAATTTTGACTTTTGGACATAAACTTTGACTCGTAGCAAAACCCAACAAATGATATTAAATTGGTTCCTGTTGCTGTAGACTATTTCAGCAACTGATGAATCACAATAAAAACCTGTTTAAACTAATCTTTGTGTTTACAGGATTTAGAAAAAGATAGTTTGAGAATTATTCTGAACAATCAATTCCAGATGCTTAATAGGAAGAGGCGAATAAAGAATGGAGAGGCTTGATTAGATCGCCATTTGATAGAGTAAAGAGTATATAAACTCGAAGACGAGTTTTTCTGCAGCTGAAGGAGAACTGATGTAGGAGAAGTTCTATTAAATGTGAAGGACAATGTAGACTAGGGTAAAATGGAAATTAAATTACAATTGGATTAGGACGTTAGGGATTAGGATAAGAGGACAAGGATTTAGGATTACAGAGATGAGACTTGTATATACTTAAATCTAGAGCAGAGCATTTAACCGCAGGTTGCAATTTCAAATCCTCATCCTGCTAATTAAATCTAGAGGGCTCAAAAGGTTTGACTTCCTGCAGTTCCCCTTCCCCCGAGCCCTGTAGAAGTAGGTTAGGAGTAGGACTGTTGTTGTATAAGTAGGTTAGGAGTAGGACTGTTGTTGTTGCTTTAAAAAATGATAGAGATAGGACTTGTAAGTACTTAGATTGCTGACATGAAGCATTAAGATGTCACTACATAATGTTTTGAATTACTTTTTATTTTGAGTTCTTTATTAAGAATCTATGGCTAGTTTAGACAGCTTCTGTTCAAGATTTATTCCTGGTTCTCTGGAAAAGACACAAGTTTAGTCATGAATAGAAGTTTTCTTCCTTTCTTTGGCACTTATGCCTGGGTCTTGGGTCACAAAAGAAAGGGTTTGATGGTTAGGAATATGGTTCAGAAACCATTACTAGACATTTGCTAATTAGTGTGTTTTTTGCTTAAATCTAAATATTCAGTTCTATGTATAATATGTTTACTGCACTGCTTCCATACTTTAGATTTCTTTTCCTGTTTTGGAATGAATGCCACTCTGTCTTCTTGATCATTTATCTTGTAGCATTGCATTGTCTACTTCTTGTAAAGTTGCAATGCGTCTATTAATAACAACACAATCGTTGACTAGTAATGATTCACTAATTACTCCTGTTCTTGTTTTTGTAGAATGAACATGATAAAATTCGGGAACTTTCGCAACAACTAGCTATTGAGAAAAAGCGAGCTGCGACGTATAAAAGACACTTGGAAATGATTTTTGAGTACATTGAGGAGCACAATGAATCTCTCTCCAAGAAGATCCAGGACATTGTAAATAATGTCAGGGAAATGGAGTCAAAAGATCAACAAAATCATAGATAGCTTTCGAGTATTTAGGCTATTGTGCATTGGATGCGATAAAAAATAATTAAAAATAAAAAAATGTTGTATTTAGATGTTGGTAGGTGAAGCAGACTTTGCACGACAATAGTTTTGGTGCTTCTTGATTGTTAACCTTGTAAGAAATCTCTCTTGAATTCCGCACTATTGGGTGCTCAGAATTTTGAAATGTACAAAGGGGACATTTTAGTTGCAGAGATGAGAGCTTTTCCAGTCCTTGCTTCATTTCAGCTGATAACCTTGAATTCGTGGAAATGGCCCCGCTTTTAATTGAAATGGGCTTCAATTAAAAAGTAGAGTGATCTATTTGAATAATATTGGGGAGGGTTGGGCGGGAAGCTTGATAGGGAAGACGATGGTAGGAGGTTGGGAAAGATGGAAAAGGAAAAGAAATTTAAAGAATTGATCGAACAGAGAAAGCAAATTGCACTGGTACCCATGTACATTTTAATTTGATAGAAAATGGGAGGGAATTGGGAATTGAGGTTAATTTCTAACTTAAATGTCAATTTGCGGGTTTTTTTCTTTTCATTTTTTTTTTGGGACCAAGCATCATTATGCTCACATAATCATCATTATATTACTATCTTCATAAAAAAATATCACTATCTTCATCATTTATCATTATACTTATATGACTCTCTCCAGAATTTTCACATCAATTTCTTCATCATGCATCACTATATTCGTACGACTCTCTTCTAAACCAAAATGTCCACAAGTGGGGTCATAAACCTAGTCCGTATAAGAATCTCTCACAGATGGACTCTCTTTTAAATTACGCTATCCACAAATGAGGTCATAGACATAACCAATGTAAGAATCTCATACAAATTAAGCTCCTTTAGAAATAATTAGGATGATAAAGTGATTTTTGCGTAGTATTTCAAGTTCCTAATGACATCTTAATGTATTGATGTATAAAAAAAATTAAGAAAAACATCGCGGATTTTCCAAAATACTCGCCAAATTCATATATTTTCATTTTTTTTAGTTTTTAATTTTGCCCCAATTTATCCCCCCCCCCCCCCCCAACAAGCCTTGGACCACAAAAATCACAAATTTTATGCCACGTCTTTTTAGTGAAATAGACAAATCAAATCAATAATTCCGCCATCAAATTCTTGCATTAAATGCAAAGGATTCGGAGTAAAGGTCAATAAAATTTTCTATTTATGTAGTTTCCCTCTTTGGAGATTTCAAAACCCTAAATTTTCAATTTTTTTGTTAAATTGTTAATTGATTAATGCTTGAATATTCTTTTTATTTTCCTTGAGTTTAGGGTTCATTAGATGTTTAGTTTTTTTTTTTTCCTTTTCAATTTCGTCATATTTTTTGCTAGTGTTGTTATTGATTGATTTTTTTTTTTTTTTTGCTTCGTTAGCTTAGTTTAAATGTTGATCAATCTGATTTTAATAATTCTATAATGCATTTTTTGGTGGGATTTTGATTAATTAGCTTGAAAATTGTCAAAGGACAGGTAATTTAAGCCATAGAAATTAAATGCCCCTTAATCCTATACTTTTTTGTGAAATATTTAATGTATGGGACGTTAATTTCATGGATCCATTCCCTTCCTCTCTTGGTAATGAGTATATTCTTTTAGCTGTGTATTATGTTTCAACATAGGTTGAGGCAAAAGCTACTTGTGCTGACAATGTTAAAATTGTTGTAGGTTTTGTTAATCTAATATTTTTGTCAGGTATGGGGTGCCGAGGGCAATCATTAGTGACCAAGGAAAGCATTTCTGTAATTAGGTGGTCAAAGCTTTGATGCAAAAATATGGTGTAACTCATCGTACTTCCACCACGTATCATTCACAAACAAATGGTGAGGCAGAAATATCCATTAGAGAAATCAAGTCCATACTTGAAAAGATAGTGAATCCCAGCTGAAAAGATTGAAGTTTGCGACTTGATGACGCATTTTGGGCCTACCATATAGCTTATAAGACAGCCATAGATATGTCCCCGTATCGTTTGATATATGAAAAATCTTACCACCTTCTTGTTGAATTGGAGCACGGGACATACTGGACGATTAAGTAGTGCAATATGCGGACGGCTGAAGACATACAGGGCGATTAAGGAAACGGACGAAGCGAGAGAACAAAGGAAGTTGCAATTACAAGAGTTGGAAGCAATCTAGAATGAAACTTATAAGAACTCGCACATTTACAAGGAAAAAACCAAAGTTTTTCATGATGAAATGATCTCATAGAGGAAGTTCTCAGTGGGACAAAAAGTTCTTCTTTTTCATTCTAGACTTAAGCTATTTCAAGGTAAGTTGCATTCTCGGTTGCTTGGACTATTTGTAATTACTAATAATTTTTCTCATGGTACAGTTGAAATTCAAAGTCCACAAACTAATAAGACTAAAGTGAATGGTCATCGTCTCAAACCATTTTATGAGGGATTTCAAGAGTATAATGTTGAAGAGTTAACTCTTGAACAACCGGCTTATGCTGCTAATTAAAAAGTGGCTACGTCTATCCAAAGACATTAAAGAAAGGCACTCTTGGGAGGCAACCCAATTTCTTTAATTTATTTTGTTATTTTTATTATTTTTAGTTATTTTAAGTTTAGGTGTGAGAGTTTAATTATTTTTGTTTTGCAGAAGACTTTTCCTTATAAGGTGTGCCCACATCTTATAGCTAATGCTTGAAGGGTTCAAGTATTGAAGAGGTCAGAAGACTTTATCCTGTAGACCGTGACCATGTCATACCGCCAGTGTTTGGGGAATTAAGAAAATAAAAAGTCAGAAGACTACTTCCTATAAAGTGTGCCTATGCCTTGTGGTTAAATCTCTTAAAAAGAAATTACATGAATAAGTCAGAAGACTACTTCCTATAAGGAGTGCCCCTGCCTTGTGCATGAATCTCTTAAAGAGAAATTACGTGAACAAGTTAGAAGACTTTAATTAGTAAAGTGTGGTTATGTCTTATGCACAACACATCAAGAGTTTGAACTCTTGAAGAAGTCAAAAGACTCTTTTCTCTAAGACATGCCAACGCCTTAAAATAAGACTTTAAGGATTATCAAAGCTGAGAGTCAAAAAACTCATTCTTATAAAGCGTGCCCACGTCGTGTACATAATAGTCTTCTGGTGATTCTTAAAAAAAAGGAGAACTTTTAATTAAGCAATTACTCTCTTTTTGCCCTAATTTCTTTCCTTTTCTTCCTCTTCACCAACAAAATACATCCTTATCTCTTCTTCTCTTCATCCCTTTTCTATCCCTGTCGGCAAAACCCATCGCCAATCACCACCGTTTTCTTACTTTCTTCTTCTCTCTTCACCGCCTCCCTTCGTCTGATATTGACCACCCCCACTCCTATCATAGCAGCCACAACCATCACCCTCTCCTCTCATTTCCTCATTCTCTCTTTTTGTCTACTGATAGTGACAAACACTTCCTCCTTTTTCTCAACCACAACACCACCTTTTTAGCCTACTGTTTCTCTGTCTCGAATCACTAACCCACCCCCTGGCCAAATAGCAACACCCCCAGTCTCCCACAGCAGTAGCACACAACCAATCACTCTTGGACAAATTTGATTGTTTGATAATTTTGCCTATTTCCCTTAATTCTCAGTATTTTACACTTTGATAATTATCTTGTTGCTTATTGATAATTACTGTTGAATATCTTGTTACAAAATTGATGATTGTTGGTCTAATTGTTTACAAATCTTGTGTGAATTGCTGTTTCATCAAGATTAAGAGTTTGTTGGCTTGTTGGTGTTGGTACCTAATTGCAAATGTGATGTGCTTTGTTAATATTATTACTTGTTGTTGTACTACTTGGTTCTGAACTCTGTGGATTCGAAGTACAATATTTAAATTGATTGTTGAATGAGCTAGTTGAAATTGTGGGGCAATTTGACCATTTATTGATGTTAATTCTTATTTGTGAAGTATCTTGTCGACTGGCTTACGGTGTGTGAATTGTTATTTTGCTAAGTTCTTAGCAAGTTAGTTGAAGTAGATTGCATTATTGATTAGTTTTGAGATATGGCTGGTTATTGCTCGTTGATTGCATTAGTTGAAATTGGTTTAATTATTGATTATTGATTGGTGTAATATCAATTCTTGCCTTTTGATTGCTGCTATTTTTTTCAATATTAAGCTATTAATGTTGTTGGGCAATCACTGGACCATTGATAACTGTTGCTTATTATCATATTGAATGCTTAAGCATCTCTCTGAAATGTAGTTTGTTGAGCATTTTTCGTGGGTGGTTTGATAAGTGTGGTGATAGTGGTTGTTAACTAATTGCTGAAAAAGTTCTTCCATTGCTTGTAGTTGTTTTAGAAGTTCATTAACTAATTATTATCTTTTCAAGTTTCACTTATGGTTCAAACCAATCAACACTTTAAGAAGATGTCAAAGGACCCTACAAAGCAATCCATCCCATCTATCGCGCAAGCAAAAAAGCGACAAGCCTTTTCTAGAAATAAAAAGAGGTCGAAACTTGGGATAGACAAGGTTGGTTGTGTTACCCGTTGCTTTGGAGCAGCTAGGTGGTGAACTTGATCAACTTTCTACAAATGAAAAGAGATAACTGCAAATACTCAAGACAAGGTCCTTTGCACCTTGCAAATATATCGATCCTGTGACAGTTGAACACCTCCACATTGCCAATGAGGTACATAGGTTAATTTTTGCTATAGGTTGGCAAAGATATTTGACTATCAATTATCCAACTAATATTGAGTTGTCATACGAGTTCTATACTACCTACCGGTTTGAGAGGCTTGTTGAATTTAATTTGAATACTCTGGTAGTGGTTAAGTATAAGTTGTTAGGAGTTGAATTTAATCAGTCCATCACTGAGTTTAACATGTGCTTAGGTTTTGTTGATGAAAGTTCCATTAACTCGCAAGAATAATTGGGAATTGCATGTGATTTTGTAGAGCCATTTGCTTCATATAGTGCGGGGCTTTGATAAGAAATGTCAACTGATCTCTTTATATAGGATCAGAACCAATCTAAGAGTTCCTATTTAAAAGACCCAATTTTTAGATATATCCAGAAATTTTTGGCGTATAACTTTTCTAGGAGGAAAGATTCGTCAGGAACTTTTACAAAGGCCAAGTTTTTCTTTATATGGCGCATGTTAAATAATGTTAAAGTTAATCTTGGTTGTTGGTTGGTCACCCAATTTCAGACTGTGCTTACTAAAAAAAATAAACCATTGATTCTGGGTGCCACTGTCACTCATCTTGCTATAGAGTTAGGTGTATTTGATCCTGCCACAAATGATGATTTGCACATTGCTTGCCCCTCTGAGCCTTTGAATTCGAGTAATTTAGAAAAACATGGGGCCATTGTGTAACGTGGATGGGGTTTTTTAGTTCACACCTCTAGAGAAATTTGAACATCTCATCAGGCATAGTAGTCCTTTAGAGATGTCCATCACAAAATACTGGGACTATAGAGGAGATTGGTCCCTCCTACTTCTACTATGCCATCATTTTCTTCTATGGAGATAGAGTTGCAAAGATAAATGCCAACATTCAAAGCCTAAATGAACGCCTATTCAGGATGGAGCACCATCTCTTGCAAATGTCTACAATGATGACAGTATTTTGGAGTACCTATCTAAGAGTTCTTGAGTGCTCAGCGTTAACCAGAGAAGAGCGATCGGCCACGGAAGAATAAGAATGATATTCCAAAAAAGCTACCATCACCGTAGCCATTTGCGAGAGAAGGTACTCCATCCTGGATAGGTGTTCATATAAGCTTTGAATGTTGGCATTCATCTGCTACAATTGTGTCTTCAAAGAAAAAAATGATGACATAGTAGATGTAGAAGTAGAGGGACCAGTCTCCTCTATACTCCTAGTACCCTGTGATGGACCTTTTAAAGGACTACTATGCTTGATCAGACATTCAAATTTCCTCGGAGGTGTGAACTGAAAAACCCCATCCACATTATGCACTACCCCTATATTTTTCTAATTACTCAAATTCAAAGGCTAAGAGGGGCAAGCAATGTGCAAATTATTATCTGTGGCTGGGTCACATACACCCAACGCTACAGCAAGATGAGTGATAATTGTAGACGCACTGTTTATAGTTTCTAACATTAGGGGGCATTTGTTCTCGTTCCAAGGTCAAATCTTGATTTTTTTGGAAAAGGGGTGAAATCAACAATTTCGGGAGGTAAAATAGTAATTATCAGCTATAAATATTTTTTCATTAGTTTTGGAGTTTTAAATTCATATTTTGTACTTTCATACATGTTTTTAAATGTTTGTATTTTTTGCAAGTTTAACTGTTTTTTTTTTTTTGTATTCCGCCAGTACATGGGCAAAATAGTCATTTCGTCTCGCAAACACCATTTTTTTTTTCATTTTGGGTCTCAATTTGTTTTTTAGGTTTTTAAGCATGTTTCTGAATTTTTTTTTTATTTTTCCAGGGATAATTGCTATTTCTTTTATGTAAATATCGCATTTAGGGACAAAATAGTCACTTCATGCCTCGAACCCTATTGTTCACCAATTTCTTTAATTCTAAATTCATATTCTAGGGTTTTAAATTTATTTTTAATTTTTTGATAATTTTTCGAGGCCAATAGCTATTTTTTTGTGTATCTTGTCAATACTATGGCAAATAGTCATTTCACACCCAAAACGCATTTTTATCAAGTTTTGGGGTTTCTAAACTCATTTTTAGGTTTCTTTGGGCCTATTTCTAATTTTGGTCATTTTTTGGGACCATTTTCTATTTTTCTGTAAATACTTCATTTAGGGGCAAAACGGTTAAAAATATATTTTTTCACCCAAATTTCGTTAATAAACTTATCATTTCCATTTTTTTAGCTTTTTTTTTTTTACTTTTTGGGTGTTTTATAAAAAAATCATAACATTTTAATTTTTAGTTTTGGTTTTAATTTTAATTGTAATTTTACCGAAAACTATTTTTAGGATAAAATGATAATTTTCATTATTAGGGGCATTGTTGTCTATTCCCCTTTTCTTGGAGGTTAGGACTCTCTCTCACTATAAATAGCTATTTTTGGGGAATTAGGAGGAAAAAAAATCAAAAACCCTAAACAGACTTTTATCTAAAAAAAAAATCAAAACACCTACAAAACTACCAAAAACACACACAAACAGCTATTTTCTTCATTGTTCCATTTACTGTTCACGTCATTCAAGAAGACAGTCACTGTTCATCATCAGGTTCTCTACCAACTTCAAAAGGTAAATTCTTATATAATTTTCTCTTTATTCTGATTCATTTTTCTCCCTTTTTTTTTCTTATGTGAATCTGATTAATTGTTGAAATTTATTTGAGATTTTGGTTGAATCTTGTTTATTCTATTTTGATTTCTTAATGTTGTTCTTGTTTATGGGTTCTATTCATTTTTTCTGGATTTATGTTCTTTTCTCTTGCGTCATTTCCACCATTCCCCTGCTCACCAGATAGCGTCTTCACCTCCACCTTCTTCTCCCCTCTGACAGAGCTACCTAGCAGACCGCTACTAGCATTTTCCCTTCACTAGAATCATCAAAACAGCAACCCACCATTTTCTAAACAGCCCATAGCCTCTAATTGACCAGTTGGCCATATCTCCACCAAGTAACAGCCCCAAAATCTCCACATATGCATAGATTACACACACATCATATGCACATTCAATTACACACATCACATAGGCATTTCAATCACACATATCACAAATGCACAGTTAAAGCAAAAATTCCAATTACACGACCACTGCTTGGAAAACCCAAAATTCAACCAACAAAAAGTAATACCAGTCAATTATCAAATTACTAGCCCCTTTCTTCACCAATATCACCAGAAACACAGACCATGGAAGCCCTAAAACTGCACCATAGCAGCACAAATCACAGCCTAAGCCCCAAATCACAACCACAAACACCAGTAACACGACCCCAACAATTTCAACAACCACTGCACCACCAGACAACAACACAAACCAACCACAACCACCAATTGCCCAAACCTGCAAAGAAAATAACAAAAACACTAGCAACAATTCATCTATTACCCAAATCAGCCCCTAAGACATTCAATATCTCGCCAAAACAACCCCCCAAACTTCCTAATTACACGAAATTAGTCACTATGAACCACTCTCAAGCCTCCAATTTTGCCACAGCCTGCACCGTTACCAAAACTCTATCCATCACCATCAGCCAGCACAAACGCCACCACACAACTACCCACACCAACAAGCGACCCAAACCTCCACCTGTAGTATCTATAAACCACCCATAGCAGAAACATCCTTAATTTACCACCCACCACTTCTACACGCCACTCCCCTCTAGCTCACCTCTCTTTTTTCGACATCTCCTCTTCCTCCTCCATCTCCATCGCTGTCAAAAATTCTCAATTTTTATCCATTTTCTGTGACAGCCCCACCTTACCCAGAGGCACACCAAAGGGCTTAGCGGACTACCTGCCTAACTCTCGCCAGGACTCAAATCACGCACTCACTCAAATCATCTAAACATACTTAACCCAAAATAAAAATACATTCATATAATTCAACTTAAAAGTACAAATACCACTAAGAAGTTTTACATTCCAAAATATACATAATATTTACATTAATAGCCTAAAACAAAATTTGGCTATCAAAAATATATAAACAAAAACATCTAACATATCCAAAAATCTGCTTTTTCAGCTTTAGCAGTACGGGAAACCTGGTTAAAGAAAACAAATAAAAGGGGATGAGCTATAATAACCCAGTGAGTGTTCAAGTCATGCAAACATACCAATAACCCATTATTTTATTTAATGAAAATAATTAACGAGTTAAATAAACAGTGTATAAACAAGTTAATTAACAAGTAGTCAATGGTGGATACAGGGCTCAACTACAGGAGCAAGCTCAACTGCAGAAGTAGCAAGTACTGAAACATATAACAATGACATTGGGACTGAGATAATAGCTTAGGTCCTCGCCAAGGATCATATCAGTATTAACAAGCAAGTACCCTAACCACCATTCACCTTATACCCTCCACACAGGCTACCACATCCAGAGAGTAATCTCAACCTTGGAGGGCCAACAAGTAAGAAAGTTCAATTTAGAGTTGGCCTCTTTGAGGAATTCAACTCAGATAGGAAAGAACAACACGCCCTAAAACACCTAGCACCTTATGTCCTCTCAATCACGACCGGGTTGACTAACCGTGAAGTAACGGTAAAGTTAGTCACGGAAGTCTCAAGCACAAATAACACATTGGATAATGAAAGCATGTAACACATTGTGGAATAGATACGATAAAGTACACATCTTTCCTCAAATAACACATTTCATTAAATACTATTTACAAGTATAACATAGCATTTCATGCATCATGCACACATAAAAACACTCACTTGGAGTAATTAGGAGAAAATCTCGTAATAAGGACATGAATCACTCTTGGGTCCTGGAATTCAAAAGAAATAACCTAATGAAAACCTGATTAAAACTCTAAGTAAATTAGTAAGAAAATTCAAGAAATAACCTAATTCTTTCTAGGGTTTAGGTTTTAGGGTTTAGGGTTTTGAACCTAGGGTTTAGGGTTTTAGTTTTTGTGTTTACTTGTTCCAAAAGAATTAATTCACTAATAGATCATGCTCTTGAAATTTTCTGCACATCAAATTTTCTAAATTTCTGTACATCCTAGGTTAAATTTCCCCTATCAATTTTTTCTTTAAATTCTACCGAAATTTCTGCAGCATTTCCCCTACAATCGGACTAATCCAAAATTTTTACCTGCAAGAAAATCAGCCAACCAACCCAACTTCAACTAGTTCTACAACTTCTATGTCATAATCAATCCCAATTTCACTCAAATTTTTCATCAAATCACTTGAACCATACCAAGGTTCTTCAACCAATCAATAATCAATACTTGTTATTTCAAGATTTAAACACTAACTACAAGTCATACAAGCCAATAAATATCATAACATGGAATAAAACTTCATAATCATGGCCTAATTATTCATGCTTAACAACAAGAACTTGATTTAAAACTTACACAACTACAACTTATAAACTTGAAAAAATAACAAAAGTTCATGGTAAATATCTCAAATAAGTCTAGATCTTTGCTTAGTGATAAGATAAGCTCACTTTCAATGGAAGGAGATGACCAAATTGGAGAGAAAAGCTTCAAAAAAATGAAAGCAAAAGAGAGAAGAAAGAGAGAAAGGTGGCCGGCCAACTAGAAGAAAAAAGAAAGAAATAGGCCAAGAAAAATAGAAAAGAAATAAAGAGAGAAATGGGCAAAAAAATCAACCAATTCATATCAAGACATAAGTTAACATAGGGTTTTGACTTTTTGGCACAATAGCTACCAACTTGGCTAAATATGGTTAGAGAAGATTTTGAACACTTATCTTCCTATTAATTTGCAAGAGCTCTATGGTACAACCCTTAAAGGAAAATGTACAACATGCTATAACATAAAAGAAATCATACTATTGTTTATTCTTCTAACTATTTTTGATTTTCCCTTTTTTTTTTCTAACATGTCTAACATAAATCTAAATAAATTCTATGTGCTTCTAGGGTTGTTACATTTTCGCCTCTGCTTCAAAAGAAAAAATGAGATGGAAAATAGAGAAGGCTGGAGAAGAGAGAAAAGAGGTTTCGGTCCAAGAGAAGTGAAAAGAGAGAAAGGTGAGATCGGAGAGAAGAGAGTAGAGAGAGATAGGCGAGTGAAAAGAGAGAAAACAAAGAAATAGAAACAGAGAAAAGAAAAGAACAAGGAGAGAGACTGGAGAACAAGAAAGGAAGAAAAGAACGAGAAAGAAGTAGAAACAGAGAGGAGGAGAAGAAGATGAGAGAAAATGGTAAGACAAAACAGAATGAAAAAGTAGACGGTAGAAAAGAGAGGAAGAGAAGATAGAAGGAGAGAACGGAGAGAAGAGAGATCTAGAGAGAAAAGAAGACAAGAGAGAGAGCAATAGAAAGAAATTGAGGTTAAAAAAATTTTGACGCCCAAATCCGGTTTTAATATTGTGTTTCCTCTTGATTCTTTTTTTTTAGTTTAATTTGTGGGTCTTAGTTTGATTTAGTTTAGTTAGTTAATCTAGTCAATTAGATTAATTAGTTTCCAATTTAGTTTGTGGTGTAATTTTATTTTTATTTTCTTTTGTGTTTGTTTATAAAAAAGGGATATTTACATTCAGGTCTTAAAATTTTATAGACTGCCCTGTTTAGTTTTATTTCCTTTCAATTAAATCCTCCTAGTTTATGTTGTTCCCCTTTAAGTTGTTACAGTTTATCAATTGGGTCCCTACAGTGTTGTGTTTTTACAATTTGGGCATGTATTGTTTTGTTAAAATCTACATGTATGCCCCATGCTTGCTAGATTTACGGTTTCATCCCCTAATTTTATTTTAATTTCCTAATTTTCCCCTGTGATTAGTTGGAACTTCCATTTCTTTTACCTTTCAACCATTTAGGATCTATGATTTATGTTTTGTCCCCTTGATTTGCAAGAAATATGCATCTACCCTAATTTGTTAAAATTTACTTTGGCATTTTTCATATTTTTGCACTTTATTGATTTAAATAGTGGTATATTGACTTGTTGTTCATCTTGTTAGTATTTAGTACCAGGTCTTCAAAGAGGTATCCCTATTACTTGTTAATTCCTCTTTATGTGCTTCAACGTGCTCCTATGTGATTTTTGTGCATGTTTTTTCAATATGTTTCTTATTTTATGTTTTGCATATTTATTCACATTATGTTATTCAATTTCGAATTTCATTATTTAGCAAAGATATAATAGATATCTTAATTTGGCCTATTTATCGAGAATTTGTACCTAAATAGGCAATGTAATAGATAGTGGATATTATTCTCCAAGAATTATGTATTTAGATAGCAAGTGTAAAAGATAAGTCGTTTTACTTTTTCCCCTTTAAGTTGTAAGTTAAATCCCCCCGATGTAATAGTTAAGACTTACGTGTTTTTGTGTGCTTATGTGCTTATTTGTTTTATTGCTTTCTTTAGGATTTTGTATCTAGATATTATGCCGACGTGTTATATGATCTTATGTACTCTTATGTGTCTTTATATGTTTATTTGCTTTTGATTCATACTTTATTATTTTGATTCATGTTTTATCAGTTTTACTATTCCGTCACCACACTAATTCAACGCTTGTTGTGGTTTTACCGCTTTTCCGTTAGTCCAATGCTAGTGGAATTTCTAGAAAGGGCTAATCCAATACTAGGCCCTTAGGTCATTTTAGCATTAATTTCACTCTTGGTGTGCATTTTCATATCATTTTACACACTATTTCTCTTTTTTTAAGTTTACTCCATTTTCGTGTGATTTTTCTATATATATATATATATTCTATTATATATATTATCTATTTTTTACAGATATTCAGTGCATGATATTTAGATTGCATTTTGTGTAGAATTTAGGTTATTTGTGTGGTTCGACTAGAAATAGTCACCTACTTATGTGGGAAGCGGTGGCGTAACATGCCGTTCTCCCCTCCATGAGCAAAGAACAATCAGCCATGAGTTTCTTAGTCTCCCGTACCCGTTATATTGCATACCCACTTCTTTGTTTACTTACTACCTATATTGCTATTTTCCTTTCTTTCGCACTCTGTTTTTGCATTCACACTCGTAACTCCCTCGATGCCTCATTCTGGGTTTCACAATTAATGAGATAATCCTGATCAAGCCTCGACGTGACATTTCAACCCTCTCGACACCACACTAGATTTAGGATTTGTATTCATTTAGACACATCCACATATGATAGAATTTAAGATTATTTTTTATTAAACCTCACAACGAGTTTCGGCTAGTTTGAAAGGGTGCCTTAGACGCGAGCCTTTGCCGTTCCTTTCTTCAAATGTGACTCTCGGACCTCTCTTATTTTTTTGTAGACTGGAGTCGAAAAAGGGTTTTCAAATAGTTTTTTTTGAAGTTTTTTTTTTTTGTTAAACAAATTTCTGGGTGACTTGGTACACCCCAACCCAATACCAAGTGGCAACACCATTTTTGTACAAAACCCTTTTTCAAAAATTAGTGGGTCAAAACTGTCACACTTTTAGTCCCAGCCTTATTTTATTTTTAAATATCATTTTTTCTAAAATACTCTTTTTCACTAAAAATCCAATTTTTATCACACACGCATGGTTTTTCCAAAACCTTCTTTTCAAAAAGGGTTTCCGGAATAGACTGCCTTTTTGGGACGCGACAATTACGGACTGACCCTACCTTGGTGTATCTTTCAGGGAGCAACAATAATGGCACCCAAGATCAATGTTATTTTTCTTAGTAAGCACAATCTAAAATTGGGTGGCCAACTAACAATATAGATTAATTTTAACATTATTCAACATACACCATATAAAGAGAAACTCAGCCTTTGTAAAAGTTCCTGATGAATCTTTCGTTCTAGAAAAGTTATACTCCAGAAATTTCTGGATATGTCTTAAAATTGTGTCTTTTAAATAGGAATTCCTAGATTGGCTCGAGTCATATACAAAGGAATCAGTTGACATTTCTTGCCAAAACCTTGAACTATACGAAGCAAATGGCTCTATAAAATCACATGCACTTCCCAAGTATTCTTGAGAGTTAATAGAACTCTCATCAATAAAATCCAAGCACATGTTAAATTCAGTGATGGATTGACTAAATTCAACTCCTAAAAACTTATAATTAACCACTCTGGGAGTATTCAAATTAAATTCAGCAGGCCTATCAAGACATTAGGCACTATAGAACTCATATGACAACTCAGTATAAGTTGGATAATTAATAGTCAAATATCTTTTCCAACCTATAATAGAAAATAACCTATGTACCTTATCAGTGACGTGGAGGTGGTCAAGTGTCGTAGGATAGATATATTTGTAAGGTACAAAAGACCTTGTCTTGAGTATTTGCAGTTGTCTCTTTTCGTCTGTAGAAAGTTGATCAAGTGCACCACCTAGCTGCTCCAAAGCAAGGAGTAACACACCCTTGTCTATCCCGAGTCTCAACCTCTTTTTAGTTCTAGAAGAGTCTTGTCGCTTTTTTTCTTGCAGGATAGGTGGGATGGATTGCTTTATTGGGGCCTTTGATTTCTTCTTAGATGGTTGATTGGTCCGAGCCATAAGTGAAACTTGAATACGTAATAATCAGTTAGTGAACTTCTGAAACAAATGCAAGCAATGGAAGAACTTTTTCAGGAATTAGTTAACATCCACCATCACTACACTTGACAAACCACCAATGGAAAATGCTCAACAAAGCTACATTTCAGAGAGATGCTTAAGCATTCAATATAATAATAAGCAACAATTATCAATGATCCAGTGATTACCCAACAACATTAATAGCCTATTATTGAAAAAAATAGTAGCAATCAAAAGGCAAGAATTGATATTACACTAGTCAATAATCAATAATTAAACCAATCTCAACTAATGTAATTAACAAGCAATAACCAACCATATCTCAAAGCTAATCAATAATGTAGCTCTACTTCAACTAACTTGGCTCAAAACTCAGCAAAATAACATTTCACACGCCATAAGCCAGTCGATGAGACATTTCTCAATTAAGAATTAACACCAATAAATGATCAAATTGCCCCACAATTTCAACCAACTCATTCAACAATCAATTTCAATATTGTACATCGAATCCACAAAGTTCGGAATGAACCAGTATAGCAAAAAGTAATAATATTAACAATCCAATAACTACTTAACTAAGCACAACACATTAGTTGTTACTCTGTTGGAAGCTGTGGTTCTAACGGTGATGTCTCATCTGTTGGTAGTTGTAGTGCTATTAAAGAAGGTTTTACATAGTCATTTTGCACAGGTTCCTTGTCAAATGGCAAATAGTGTTTGTAGTGATGCGGAGTCATTGTTTTGTTCAAAAGATGCTGAAGAATGTTGTTCTCTTTCTCCTCTAAAGAAAGAGGAAGTGGCAGCAAGTATTCATAACTTGGAATTGCATGCTTATCACAGTACATTAGAGGCATTGCATGCTTCTGGTCCCTTAAATTGGGAACAAGAGACATTGTTGACAAATTTTCATATTATGCTCCATATATCAAATGATGAACATTTGACAGAGGTAAAATATCTGATTTTTGAGAAAAATGGTGCTTATCATGCATAATAGTCAATCAATGGATTATTTGTTGTATAGTAGGACATTATCTCTTTCTTTCACTATATTTTTTTGGTACGACATTGTAAGCATAACACATTGTATTTTCTGTTCATGTTATTAGTCTTCAATTATCTATACAGTTGTTTATTGTAGCTACAAGATTATGTATAAAATTCTGTTAGATGGAGGACAACAAGAATTGAATCTTGCAAAGAAATCAATAGTTCTACCCTCAATTTCCTTGTAATATGCATTATTTGTTGTCATACATTGTGGAAGATGTTACAGATATTGCAAATGATGTCAGGAAAAAGAATTTGAAAAATTGGCATATATTAAAGTGATACGGAAAATGGCAAGTATTGTGGGAATTTGATATATTTCTAGCGACTTTTGAGGTTTGCTCATGTGATAGAATGTCGCACTTTTTATCAATTGGCTGTTTACACATTTCTACTATTGTGATGTCTGTGGTTGAAATTATGCAATTTGGTTTTTAAGAGTGTCTATAATCACTAGCACTACATATATTGATTGAAGTAAATTAAATTGGGAATTAACCACCAAATAAAGTTACTTTGTGCCGTTGGTTGGCAATTGGCTACTTCAATTTGTTCAGAGATAATTGGAGGTGTGGTGACTATCTCTCCTTTGTAGTCTTTTATAATCTTGGGATTTCATTGTTCAATAGCTTGAACTTAGTTATTTTGTGGCTATGGTGTGTATATTGACTTCTAATATGAGTTTCTTGGAAGATCAATTTTGGGTTTCATACCTTCCGTACTGTTTGGCAGCGTGTGAGATTCTCAATCAAGGATGTTATAAATCAGTCCCCTGCATTTTCTAGGGCCAAATTTGGGGGCATGCAATCTTTGCTTCCCAAGTTTTAAGGATGATGTTGGGGACCCTAGCCTTTGCATCCTTTTCTTTAACATACAATGGAGAGCCATATGCATCCACTTTCTTGTAAATAAGATTGTGGCCAATCCACATTAATGCTGCCTTTTTTTTTTCATAATTGATATGCTTTGTTCAAATTATTATGCCAAGAAAAATTATTGATGGCTTATTGATATTTTTTTCTCCTTCAATCTAAATGTTGTGGTAGTTCATTATATTTTGTTATTTTATTTTCTTTAACATCATCTAGTTGTTAGGAGGATCTCTTTCATTTTTTAATTCTGCAAATTACCTTTTGTCAATGGGCTATTAATTGTAATGGGTTTCTCCAATTGGATTTTACTCATGTATTGTTTATTTCCATCATTACTTATGGAAAGCAAGACTTCTTTTGTTATCATCAGTGCAATACTATTGAAAGATGGTTCACTACGGTATGACCTATTATCGCACGCCTTGAACTTTAACTCATTACCTTATCTTCCGTAACTCTCTTTAACCTCTTTCCCTCACAAGATGATCTTTGTGAGGAAAAAGGTGTGCATAGAACATGGAGGACGACCATTTACAATTTTTTTCTTTTTAAAAATATATTCTTTGGTAAAAGATTCTAAAGAATTTTTTGTTCGGTAAAAGAGCAAGATATCTTTCTGTAATTTAAATTACTAGTTTAGGATTTGTCATATACTAGCAAGTACTGAAATGAGGTAACTCAGTTGAATTGAATATACCATAGTACGGGAGGTGCAGTTTCATATATTTAGCAATGGACTTTTGAGTCTGCGTGAAGAGAGATGACCATGAATTATTATTTGAGAGTACAATTGATATTGTTGTGGATTTGCTTCTAATGGTGCAATGTCACCTGAAGATTTCTTTCTACAAGATAGAATTTGGGAAGTCTTTCCAGTGTAATGCTATTGTAGGTTGAAGTTTGCAATTTTGAATATCTTAAAATATATGATAAAATTTTTCACCTTTTAACATTTATGGATTGCAGTATTTCTTTTTAATTCATTGTGCTGCTGCATTGAAGTCATGGATGAGATCCTTAACTTCACTTTTCATATACTTGTAGATGAATGTAATTTCTATTTTTTTTATTGATTGGAAACAGGAAAGGAAAAGGAATTTTCTAGTTGTAGCTAGATAATTTAGATTTAGAAGGAATTCCAGATTAATACTTGCAAATTCATTCATCTGCAGATAATTTTAGGCAGTTATTTTCAAATTCTGGTAATCATATTTTCAAGAGGCACTCATTTGGCTTTGTTGACAAAAAGCTGCATGTTAGGAGCCTTCAATGTTTATAAAAGTTTTATTTGATTCTTATTATGCTTTTATCAGCTAGACACTAATTAGGATATATTTTGCTCCACTCATTTACTCAACAAACAAGTTCTCCTTTTACAATTTACAGAGTAGTTTACCACAAGTCCCAGGGGCAAAGTTTGTATCCCTTGATTCCATTTTGGAGACTTTATAGATGATGGCAGTAATAACAAATCTAGTGAAGCTTGCCTTGTCATAAATGATTAGGGTGACCTAACTTTCATTTTCTCACTGATCGGACAAGCAATGGCCACTTTAGCATTACTGGTACATTAACATGATTAATTCCCCTTTCGTTAGGTTTTGTTGTGTTTGTCAACATTACATGCTAATAAATTAACATTAATTTTGCTCAAGTCACATCATACTTCAGTGTTTACAATGTGAGGTTTCTATAGAAGGTTTTCTGGTTTGTATTTTCTGTATAAAGAATTGCTGCCTTAGTGTTTTTACTCCCTTGAGTCATACAAGTAATTGAAACCTAATTCTTTTTGTATTGCAAAATATTTGAAAATAATGTCCATGTCTGAAAATCACTCAAAGTGACTATGGGTTGGAACCAAAAAGAAAAGAAAGGACAGAGCAACCAAGAGATGATTGTGTTATCAAATGATGTTTGACCTGCGAAAAATTTTTCCATTTGAGAGCATTGCTGTTGAAGACATTGGAGAGGTTATTTGATAAATGATATCATATGATACAAACTGTTTATAAGTTCACATGATAGTTTTATTTGTAGGCAACTTATAAACATGGTTCGAAGACTCGACCGAGTCGAAGACAACCGAACTTGGTCGAGTTGGAGTCGGATTGGAGCTAAGTGGTCCGATACCATTCCAATTCCAATCGAAGATACTAGAATTGCCAAGAAATCTGCCAATCTTGGCTAATTCAGACTGATTTGGCTTCGCATCGATGTGAAGTGGTCAATTCGTCTGGGTTAACTCGAGCAAACAACCAAATGATGATAAAAGAAAAAAAAACAACATCATTCCAGCGGGATCGATAACAAAGGCCAAAACAAACATAAATAAAAGATCTCGGACAGGAAGGGGAAGAGAAGAGAGAAGAGAAAAGGGAGGCAGATAGGGGTAGAGGATGGTCCAAAGAAGGGGATGAAATGAGGAGATGAGAGGGGCGGAGAAGATGAAGGGAACAAAAAGAGGAAAGGGAGGGGGAAAAGGGCAACCACGGGAAGGGAGAAGAGAGGGGGAAGAGGAGGGGCTAGAGATAGAGAGCAGGAGGAGAAAGGAGGGAGAGGGGAGGAGGACAGGGCAAAAATGAGGAGGGTGAGCAGGACACAGTGTGGAGGAGAATGAGGAGAAGAGGAGAGAGGGAATGGGAGGGGAAAATTGGAAGGGTTAGAAAGAGTGACGGGATTGTTTGACCCAAAAAAAAAGTGATAGGAAGGACTTAGAAATGAGAGAGGGGGAGGTTAATTTTTAGGATATTATAAAAAAATTAAATAGTAATTTTTAAAATAAATTTTCTTTCCATCCAAACAAGTATTTCATTAATTATTTTATTTTCTCAAAAAATAGCGTCCCAACACAATTTTTTATTGTGATGCTTTTGTTTTAAAGATGTAAATTGTTTTTGTTGATTCTTGAGAATTTTGTAAGAGCTATAAAGGTATAGTATTTTAGACACTAAATACTTCTTAAAGTTAATTAGCATTTTGGTATATGTTGATGGTTTAAAAAAAGTGCTATTTTGATTCTATTTGTGATAGCATTGCGTTTAATGCTTCAAGATATATACTGTTTTTTATATTAGTAAAAATAGTACAATTTAGAAATTTTCTTTACTAATTTATTTTGGTTATTTTTGTTTAGCATATGTTTTATATTTTGAAAGATTATTCATAATTTTCATAACAAAAATTATTTTAAAATGTGCGTGTCACCAAGACTGCGACTAATATGCTGAAATCGATGTGAAACGATACACACCGCGACTATGACCGCGACTGCGACTTTGAATCTTGCTTATAATGTTTTTCTAATGCAAAATTATTGTGCATTGAGACCATTTTGGAATTTTAGTATCATTAGACAATGCAGGTGTAGTTGTTAAACCAAGCCAAGGAGATATTTCTTCTCCTTCATTGAACTCTAATGCTATGTTATGCATTAAAATTGTTTTCAGAAGTGCAGTCTGTGGGGCATGTGGGCATGCAACTGCAAGATGTTAAAGCCATTAATTTCTACTCTGTTAAATGTTTTTCATTTTTGTTTCACTATGCTAAAACCTCAGGAACAATGTTGGTTTGTTTGCATTATCAAGTCGTAGCAGGAAAGTTTTACGTGTTTTGGGTAAATGTCTAGATCTGAATTACATCAACTCGGCAATCTCCTCCACTATACTTGTGTCGATGCATCTTGTCAATGCGACAATGACACAGGTGCTGGTAGGAGATTCGTATTAGACACAACATGTTATGGATCCATTGACCTCTACCAATATATATATATATATATATATATATAGTATGGTAAAGAGAACGAGGAGAAGACGAGAGAAGATGAAGATTGAGAAGCTTTTGCGATTTTGTTGCCATAGTTGTCTATGTGTCATAGTTGGAAGGGATATGTGGTCGTCTTTATTGCCATAGTAGTTGAGAGTAACAGGACCATTGGCTCTACATCTCGGAGCTTGGGGCCTCGCAATTGCCGTTTGTGGCAATTTCCTGGACTAGATTAAAAAGAGAAATCAGACGATTCAAATTGAACCAACAAAGCAAATCTTGGGAGTGCCAATAACAACTCGTTTTCATTGCCAGAAAAAAAGAACGAAAATAATACTTTGATCACAAATGCCGTTTGTAGCCATTAGAGAGGATTTTTGTGGGTTTAGAATCAACGAAAAAGAAATTCATTTGAGTGTTGAAATGGCTTGTGAAATTTGTGGTGGTCATAGAAGCAAAAATCAACTTCAAGTCCAACCATTTATATCTCTTCTTTAGCTAGGCTTGGTTGTGGTTGTTGAGCTATGCTTTCTGTAGCCCAAAAAGAGAAAACCTAGATAAATTTTTGCTTATTTGGAATGCATTAATGGTAGATGATGTTTTTTGATGAAAAATTGAAGGAAAACTTGGACAAATTTGAAGAAAAATGAGGGTTTTAGCGGAATTCGTCCATCTGGAGAGAAAACTGTAGAGGCTCAAAATGAAGTGAAACAGGGAACGTTCCCTTCTTCAATATGCCATGATCTAGACGTCTACTTCGTGGACATTACGTCCGAATTATGCGTCCGCTACTCTACTGACTCTGAGAGGATGTCCATTCCTTCATCAGCTTCCTTTTGAAGGGCATCCGCATGGCTAAAGTCACTCAATATACATAATGAACACTTTGTACGCAAAGTAGTTACATTTTTGTTTTGTAAAATTACATTTATATGCTGATAAATTACATATCCTAAAAAGTTGCATTCGTTCACTGGAAATTTACATTTTTTCACTACAAGTTACACATGCCTCCAACTTGTATAAACCAGACAATTGCTATCTATAATATTAATTATCATCCGCTTGCATCCAAAGACAATCCAAATATTGGATTGGGCGTTTGCTTCATTGATTGCGTGAAAGTAGTAAACCCAACCCCAAAATGCAATTTCACTTTCTACACCGTCCCCGCCTCGGTGCCTAATGCTATAGTTTGGGGCTTCAAGGAATTGCTTCTCCCTCTCTAAGATTTTGCTTTAATCTTTCACGCTTTAGTTTGGTGTTGGTTTTTTGGGTTTTTGATTTTGTATTTAGGCAATCTGTTGACAATTTTCTGATGTCGTTTCCTTCTTTTGGTCCATTTTTTATTTTCTTTTTCTTTGACATGAAACGACATCATCTTTCTCGGTGTCCTTGTTGGCTTGATCTGAGCCATCCGTATGCCTAGTTTCAATTTTGGCCATTAACTTGTGTCAACCGGAGCCATCCTAAAATTGCGATGCCCTTTTCCCCTGCATCTCGTAGATAGAAGTGATATGTCCATTGGAATATTAAAGACTTGGAGATTGGATTAGCTCACCTATCGTGATATTCTGCAATATCTCCATAGTTCAAATTTACTTATTTCCCCTTGCTTTCAATAATATGCTGTTAATGATTTTATTCAATAAAAATTAATTCAACTTGGTTAATATTTTTATTTCGCTTTTCCAATATACTTATCAGATGCCAAATTGCCAATTTTTTAAAATAAAATGTTTGAAGGATTATTTCTGGAAAAAAAAAACAACTAATGGGCTTTTCGAAACTGGCGATGCATCAAAACCTCATCCTCCTATATCTGCATCTAACACTCTAATGTATCTTTCCCTTGGACACATATTTCACATAAAAAACATAGGTCCATTTTATAGCTTTTGATTTGGTAATTTGTCCATGTGCATAATGCCCTAATATTGCATTTGAGTTGGTTATTAATCCATGTGCATAATACCCTAATATTTTTTTTGAGTTGGTAATTAGTCCATGTGCAATATCCCTATTATAGCTTTTGATTTGGTAATTAGTCAATGAGCATAATACCTATACATAAATATCACTATAATGCAATTCTTGATCCTTCTGGGAAATTTGGCTTTCTAACAGTACTAATCTTTCTTGGTGCTTTGGAAGAATTGGCTTTCTAATAGCACTAATCTTTCTCGATCCTTTGCGAGGATAGCCTTTCTAACAATACCAAATCTTCCATGCATTTGGATTTTGACATATTTGACTATTTTTAGCACTTTTTAGCTGTGGAATGCATATTAGTCAATACCTCAATGTATCTCAAATCTGGTTAATTCGAATAACAACATGCTGAAGATTTTAGTCAACTATTTGATGAATCATTTTACAAGAAATTCAATCACAGCTTCAGAATTCCATATCAGACATGTTCTGGTTAAATTTTTAAGCTCAGGATGTCTACTTCTGTCTACACATAGGGTAGAAATATAAGCCTGACTTAATTAGCATAGATCTATTGTCGATCATATTGGAAGTAGATATTTATCCCCTTTTCTCCAAAAAAAGAATATTTTGCACTTTAATGCTTTTGAGATGGCTTCAATTTATCAGGTTATTTGATTAGTATTTTCTGGATATGTTTCCATATTACCAGTTATCAATTTTGCCTTGTTTTCCCCCTTTTGGGCAGTGTAAAATTCTAGCCATGTATTTATGGACTTATAGCATGCTCACGATTTCTTTTTGTTTTATTTATTTTATTGATATTCAAAAGATCAATGGCTTTGGAGATTTTTTATTTTGATTATGATGCTATGAAGGATATGGAGTCATGTAAGCAGCAGGATGTTCCTGTCACTCAATGCACCACAAACAACATCATGGTGATATAACAAATCTTCTTGAGATCTTGCTATTTGATACGTATGCTGCCTAGTGTGTCTATGAAGTTAAGGCTATATAGATTGAAACCCAATATTAGCGAGTGAGGACACGAGGCGTCGCATGTTGATTGTGTAAATTCAATGAGAAACCAAGTCATGGTAGATTTTTTAACATTTTTGTGAAGTCATACCGAGGCTGGTTGCTCTAGATTTGCATGTTTTGTTGAGGATATAGATACTTTTTCCTATTGAAAAAGAATTTGCCCAGGGACTTGCCTTGGTGTAAAAGCTATATAGAACTATTTTCCTACTGAAAAGGGATTAAACAGATAGTTTGACATGCCTTTGATGACTGGATAAAGGTGAACGCAAGATAGCTAATAGTTTTGTAATTTGTGATTTTCATTTGTGGAGTTGGTAATTGCAAAAAGATGAAGTAATCGATAATCTTTTATCTCCTGCAAACTTTAATGCAGATAAGATGTCAAATTATGTTGTGATAAGTTTACTCTTTTCCACACTGTGCTCAGGTAGCAGGAAAAAATTAGCACAAATATCTGGAAAAATTTGCCATGCATGTTTTCAAAGGCTTAAGACCTATACAAGGGGCAAAGAGGCAATTTAGCTAAGCTTGCTCCAATTCACATTTACTAATGAAGAAGGTGGAGCCAGGGGCAGGCCCCCCCCCCCTCCTACCAATTTTTTTTCTTTGTAAGTAAAAATTTTTGTATTAATATAGTTCCCTCCCTCCTGGCCCAAAAAAAAAAGTATGTCCCCCCTCCCTCTCTCTCCAAAGCCATTATCTTCCTAAGTTACTTAGATTTGGATCTATCATTTCTTAACTATTTGTTAGTTTTTAATTAGCAGAATACAAAATAATTTGGGCCCATCATTTGAAAATTGCAAGTTGTTTTTTCATTAGAAAAATACATTTCATCTATAGATTCAATCATCGACAACTTTGATACAATCAAAAGTCATCATGCCTAATTTCATGTGTCTTGTACACTCAAATAAACTTATAAATAGGATAATATTTTTGTATATGCTAATTGTACAAGTAATTTTCTTCTATTTAAAATTATCTTTGTGACATCTATGTTCACATATTTAATATATTTTACTTGACTGACCATAATTTTAAACTAGGGCTGTAACTGAACCGAGTCGCTCACAAGTTTGGGTCAACTATTTGGCTTGAACTTGTCAGGATGGTAGTTATAGAAGTTAGTTGAAGAAATTAGTTAAGCTAGCTGAAGTTAGTTTTAGTTAGTTACTGATATATAACCAAAAATGCAAAAGGAGTGATCAAACTTGTGTAATCAATCATTTTGTTTTCTCCCTCACTCCTATGAAATTCAGTTTCTCTTCTCTCTCTCCCATCTTCTTTCTATCTGACATTCTTCCTACTCCTTATACTCTTATAATTCTTTCTGCATTTTATTCGCTAGATAATTGCTCTAGCTAAATTCGAACTAGAAATATTGATCATTTCAGCCTATAGGCATGACAAATTGGTATCAGCCTGCAATCCTAGGCCAATACAAGTGTTATTATGGCGGAGGGTACCAGATTGAAAACACTAGAGGAGCAGATCAAGAAACAAAAGGTCAAAATGCAAGAAGCCATGGATTCAATTCAAATGTTTCAACAACAAATGAGAGGTGAATTGGACAGCAGTACTAAGATGGTGGAAAGTTTGATCAATAACTTGGATAAAAAATTTACTTCATTACTGAAGATAATAACTAAAGAGAAAGCCCCAGTTGAAGAAATGAATCAATCCGGGAATCCTCCTTTGTTGCCCACAGCTACGAGTTTTCCCAGAACACAGCTAGAAGAAAGCCATGGAACAGCAAAAACAAGTAAGCCTCTCATTCCCAATCTATCCAGAATAGAACTTGTTATGTTTAATGGTGAAAATCCAAGAGAATGGTTAAGGAAATGCCATAAATTTTTCTTGAATTACCAAGTGGGAGAAGAGCATAAAATCGAAATAGCAAAAATGTATCTAGAAGGAAGAGTAGATACCTGGTTTCAAGGGGTTAAAGTTGAAAAACTTAGAATTAGTTGGGAGGAATTTGGGGAACTTCTCTGTAAAAGATTTGGGGGCAAACAATTCCAAGATGTTGTAGAGGAATTCAATAAGCTTCAACAGACTAATAGTGAAGAACAGTATCAAGAAAAGTTTGGAGTGCTGAAATCTTTGATGCTGATCAAGAATCCCTTATTGAATGAAACTTATTTCATTTCAAGCTTCGTAAGTGGTCTAAGAGATGAAATCAAACCCATGGTTAAGATGTTAGAACCTACCTCCTTAACTAAAGCGTTTGAGATTGCTCAATTGCAAGAACAAGCTTGCAAAATACACTGGCAACTGTAGACACCAAATTTTGACGTACTGCTCATTTTTTTCAATATTTGGGGCACTTTTATATTTTTTGGGATCAAATTTTAATTTTTCAATAAAAGAAGAACGAAATCAGTATTTTCAAGGAGTAAAACAATATTTTTTAGCTGTAAATATTTTTTTATTAGTTTTGGGGTTTTAAATTCATATTTTTGTACTTTCGTACATATTTTTAAATTTTTTGTGATTTCATCATGTTTAATTAATATTTTTCTATACATTTTGGCAATATAGGGGCAAAATAGTAATTTCACCTCGTGAATACCATTTTCGTCCATTTTTTAGTACCAAATTTATTTTTCAAGTTTTTAAGCATGTTTCTAAATTTTTTTTATTTTTTCAGAAACGATCACTATTTTTTTAGTGAATACCACGTTAAGGAGCAAAATTGTAATTTCACATTTTAAACGCATTTTTCACTAATTTTTGAGTGTTGAATTCATTTTCTAGGATTTTAAACTCATTTTTAATTTTTGATAATTTTTTTAGGCTAACTGATATTTTTCACATATTTTGACAGTATAGGGGCAAAATTTTCATTTCTCTTCCTGAACATTTTTTGCTATTTTTGGATCCCAAATTCATTTTAGGTCTTTTAAGCATGTTTTTAAATTTTTTAACTTTTTTTGAGATAAATTGCTATTAATAAATTTATTATTTACGTTTTTCTTAATTTTTTTCATTTTTGTGTTTTTGGGAGAGAGCATAGATTTTAATTTTTTAGTAGGGGTAAAGTTGTAATTTTAGTCATTAGGGGCGTTTTGATCTTTTATTCATTTCTTGAAAGATAAATCTTTTATTGTACTATAAATACTTCCACTTGAGGGTTTAAAAAAAAAAAGGGAGAGAGAAAAATAAAAAAGGGGCATCTAGAGAGTTTTTAGTTTTTCTATTACACCAAGAACACAAGAAACACACAATTTTTTTTATATTTATCTTTAAGTTTTCACCAAGAATGCTAAGAATGCCTACTAGGTTTTAGTGTATTTTCAAACCTACACCTATAACATTTAAAACACACACTAGTACATTTTCAACTTATAACTAGAACACCAAGAACACACACTTCTTATTCACTTTCTCTCTCACGCACTACACACTCTCTTCCATACACTTATTCAATTTCTCTCTCACGCACTACACACATTATTCCATACACTTCTTACACTTTCTTTCTCACACACATACACACGGTTATTCATGCACAGTCCTCACACACACTCACACGCACAACACAACAGTTTCTAATTCCCCAAACGATCACCAGCAATTCCACTACTTCTCCTTTTGATCAACATAACCACCAGATTCTCACCAATCTTCTACATTCGACCACAAAAACCTCTAAACAGCCCCCGCAAATGCCCAAAATTCATCACCACACGGGCAATCAATTAGCCCCCACAACCATCACTGGCAAGCTAAGCTACCAGGCACACAGAAGTACCAACCAAATTCACAAATTCCAGCTTCATTGCCCAAAATCACCAAAAATAGCTCCATTTATCACAATTAATAACCTTCCCACAAAAAACGTCAGAACCAAGACCCCAAATCAGCCACTTTACCAGCAGAAACCACCACCTTCAACCCAATTCCACCATCTCTAACCACCTACGGCTGTCATTTTGCACCAAACAACCTAATTTCCACTCAAAACAATCATCCAATTGCTACACCAAGCAACACAAAATTAACCACAAGTTTCCTCTCTATCTCTATCTCATTGCCACCAAGCTTCTAATTCACCACCACCGGTCCATAATTGACTCCAAAACCACCATAATTAGCTACGGTCAGACGACACGACCTGCACCAAAACCAGCCATCCAATTGCCCCTTTAACCACAGGAGCCACCACCTAACTTACCACTTCATCAGGCCCCCTGTAATCACAAATCCACCGTCACCACAGCCAGAGCAATCTTGCACCACCACCTGTAGAGACAGAACCCAAAATCACAAACCAGTCAAATATCAACTTCCACTAAAACCACCACACAATTTAGCCACAGCCCAACAACAACCATTGACCACCATCAACTAGAACACCCAAAAATCAGCCCTACTCATCCAAGCTTCTCCTCCATCAATCATCACCCACAAACCCACCAATTTTACCACAACAACCATGCCTTCAGTCGGACATAAGATCACCACCAAGACCACTATGAGCCTCTTCAACACCATCGTATGCATACAACCACAATCAGCTTGCCTCTGTCGCGACTAGCAAATCCACCAACTGCGACTGATTCTTATCTGAAACCAGACTGCCCCTCCCTCGTGTAAGATAAACATTCTCAGCCCATCTTCAGGGCTTTAGATATATTCATTCAAATTTATGAATTTTGTGTGATGTATGTAATTTGAGATGTTTTTCCCTTAAGGATTTGAGGACTTCATGAGTGAATTAGCAATTTAGGAAAGTTTGGTTTGAGACGAATTTTAGAGATTTGGGGTTGGAAAAAAAATAGGTTCAGAAATTAGGATTTGGGGTGGGGAAATCAAGTCTTGTGTGGGAATAACAGGACAGAGGAGTGACATGGATTTGGGGAGCTCTGTATCTAGATTGAAGAGTCACAAATTGGGAAAAGAGGAGAATTTCTTTCGAGAGAGAAAAACTGATTGAGTAATTGAAAAACACAGAAAATAGAGAGCGTAATCAGTTAGAGAGTGAGCGGAAAGAGAAAGAAAAGGAATGAGTTTGGGGAAGTTTTTTGGCAAAAGAAAGAGGAAGACATGAATCTTGGGGATTTTGGAAAAAGAATTGAGTTTGAAAGAAACGATTAAAGCAGTGGGTATTGGTGTTTTGTTTTCTAAAATTGTTTTAGCTTTTTAATTAGCTTTTCAATTTGGGCCATTCTTTTATTTATCATCTTGTTCAATTTGACTTAGTTTTAATTTATTTGCCATTTTAATTAATTAGGATAATGTAATTAATTGATTTTTTTAGTTTAATCTAGCACTTCTTGTTTTCCTGTTATGTCATTTAGAGTAGTTATTTATACTTCAGCCCTCAAGGTTTTAGATTGATGTTTAATGCCTCCAAATGTGTTGTTTTATACAATTAAGTCCCTCAATAATTACATATTGACCCCTCATATTTTACTTTCATTTCGATTAAGTCCCCTAATTTACATTATTGCCCCCCCCCCATATTTGCTAAAATTTACTGTTTTTTCTTCCAATTTGTTTTGATTTCCATTATTACCCCTTAAACTTGTGTGGATTTCCAATGTCACTCTTTAAGTTTTATAGAATTGAGTTTTTTAGTTTTCTTAGTTGATCACATTCACATTTTACCCCAAGTTTGTAAATATTTACATATTTTTCGGCTTTATTTGTTTATATCGTGATACATTGACGTGTGTGTTCATTTTCTTAAGCATTGGTACTGGATCTTTAAAGAAGTACCCATATTACTTGTTAAATTTTCTTTATGTGCTCCAATATGCTCTTATGTGATTTTATGCATTTTTCTTTGTGTGTTTCTTATTTTATATACTTTTTTCATATTTATTTACTTTATGTTATTTACTTTCAAATTTTATTATTTCGGCAAAATATAATATTTTTATATTTAGCTAGTCAATGTAATAGCTAGATAATATTTTTCATATTTTTAGCAAAAAATTTTGTATTTAGATCGTAAGTGTAATAAATAGGTTATTTTTACTTTTTCCCTTTAAAATTGTAGTCAATTCCCTTGTGTAATAGTTAGAGCTTATAAGCTTTCGTGCGCTTGTGTGCTTATATGTTTTATCGCTTTTCTTAAGATTTTACGTGCTCCTCCGTGTTTTCATGTGTTTTTATATGTTTATTTGTTTTTGATATTATGTTTATTATTTTGATTCATACTTGATTATTCCATCACCATACTAGTCCAACGCAAGTTGTGATTTTTCTCGTTTCCTCACTAGTCCAACGCTAATGGGGTTTCCTAGGAAGGGCTAGCCAACGCTAGACTCTTTGGTCATTTTAGTGATAGTTTCACTCGCGTACACTTCATCTCATTTCACACACAGTTTCTTCATTTTTAGAAATTTTCATATTTGCATGATTTTGGTATATATTTTATTATTATTATTTATTTTTAGCATTTGACAGTGCACGATATCTAGGATGCATTTCACTTAGAGGTTAGGCCATTTTTTGTATGATTCGACTAGAAATAGTAGTCTACTTACCTGGGAAGCGGTGGATTGATAAGTCGTTCCCCCCTTCGTAAGTAGAAAAAAATCAATCACAAGTTATCAGTTCCCGTACCCGCTATGTTACATCCCGCTTTCTTTGGCACTTACTATCTATATTATTTTCCTTTTCTTTTTACATTCCATTTTGCATCTATACTCGTGACTCCCTCGAGGTCTCGACTCGAGTTTCGCAATTCATGTGATAATCCCGACCAAGTCTCAACGGAACAATTCGACCCTCTCGATACTCACATTTAAATTTAGAATTTACATTCATATAGACACATCTAAACACGATAGAATCTATGATTAATATAGAAAATTTTTATTAAATCTCGCAACTAGTCTCGTCTAGGTAGAAAGAGTGCCTTAGGCACGAGCCTTTGCCTTCCTTTTTTTCAAATGTGACTCCTGGACCTTTTTTTTTCTCGTTTTTTTGTAAACCGGAGTCAAAAAAGGATTTTAAATGTTTTCTCTAAATATTTTCTTTTTTTTATTTTGTTTTGTTAAAAAAATTTTTGGGTGACTTGTTTTATCCTAACTCAATACCAAGTAGTGACTCCATTTCTTTAAATAAAACCCTTTTTTAAACTTAGTTGGCTAAAACTGTTGCATTTTAAGTCCCGGCCTTATTTTCTTTTTAAAATACCATTTTTTATAAATGACACTTTTTTACCAAAAACTCAATTTTTTCTTACACAGGCACAGTTTTTTCAAAACTTTCTTTTTTGAAAAGGTTTACCAGATCAGACCGCCTTTTCGGGGGCGCAACAGTCAACGACCCCACCATGCTTATCGATTTCGAATGCGACAGCAACAATCAAGAACAGGTGGAAGACAAGTGGTAGATAGCAAATTTGGACTCACCAAACATTCTGGTCATACTAGGGGTAATCAGTACAAGATACCACTAGTACCAAATAAGAATCAAAATATGAATTAGCAAGAAATTAAGAGGCTATCCCCCCAATAAATGCAATTCAAGAGAAGCCAAGGATTGTGTTTAAATGTGGAGAGAAGTATGGGGTAGGTTATCAGTGCAAGGTGAGACAGTTAAACATGATTATGGGAGAAGATGAAGAAGATTCTTTGTTTGAAGATGCAATTGGAGAACAAGAAGAACAAATAGATACTTCATGCCAAGTGATGGAAGTTTCGCTGAATACGTTGTCTGGAGCCCTTAAAAACAACAATGATTTTACAAGGAAAAATTGGAGACCGTCCCATCAAGATTCTAATAGATACTGGAAGCTTAGACAGTTTTTTCAGCCACAAGTTAGTAAGGCAACTCAATTTACCCTTTTGTAGATCAGATGCATTCACTATGATCATGGCAGATGGCAATGGAGTCACTAGCCAAGCAATATGTTCCAAAGTTGTTTGGACTATTCAAAAATATCAATTTTCCATGACTTAAAAGTAATGGAGTTAGGAGATTGGGGAATCATATTAGGAGTGGATTGGATGTTTCAATTCAATCCTATTGTATTTCATTTTCATCAGCTAAACATCACCCTATATAATAATGGAGATTTGGGGGAGTTACAAGGATAGATAGACAGTCCAATTATGAGTCTGGTGAGAGGCAAAGACCTAAGAGAATTCATTCAAAGTAAAAGCAGATGTTTATCTACTCTTAAAGTCAGTCAAGTATCAGATAACACCACTACAGTGCCTAAGGAAGTGACTGGATTGATAGACTTGTTCCAAAGGTCTTTGAAACACCAAACAACTTGCCACTCGAAAGAAATTTGGATCACCACATACCTCTGAAACCAGGTGCTCAGCCCTTCAAGCTACGACTATATAGATACCCTTATTCTCAAAAGAATGAGATTGAACAGCAAGTTGCTGACATGCCACAAGCAGAAATAATTCAACACAATTGCAGTCCTTTTGCATCACTAGTGCTATCTGTGAAAAAGAAAGATGGGTCCTGGCGCTTTTGTGTGGATTACAGGTAGCTAAATGAGTTGACCATCAAGGATAAGTACCCCATTCCCAATGTACATGACTACTAGATGAGTTACATGGAGCAACGCTGTTTAGCAAAGTGGATCTCAGGTCGGGGTATCATCAGATTAGGGTACAACCAAAAGACATTCACAAAACAGCTTTTCAAACTCACCAGGGGTATTATGAATTCTTGGTGATGCCATTTGGGCTCACCAATCTCCTTACAATCTTCCAGAGTCTGATGAATCAGGTGTTCAAACCCTTTTTAAGGAAGTTTGTACTAGTATTTTTCGATGATATTTTAATCTATAGTGTTGATCTGAAGGACCATTGAAACACTTAGAAACAGTTTTGAAAGTGCTTCAAGAGAATCAGCTATATGCCAAGAAAACTAAATGTTCTTTTGCTCATAAAGAAATTGAATATCTGGGGCATGTCATCTTTGCAACAGGGGTAAGTATGGACCCCGAGAAAATAGCTTGCATCAAATCGTGGCCTGAACCCAAAATTGAAAAGGAGCTGAGAAGTTTTTTGGGGCTAACAGGGTATTATAGAAGATTCATCAAAGGGTATGGGATGATTTGTAGACCTTTGAATGAATTGCTGAAAAAGGACAGCTTTAAGTAGAACCTGCAAGCAAAAACAGCCTTTGATCAACTTAAAATAGTCATCATCTCGACTCCAGTCCTAAGACTACTTGACTTTTCACAATCCTTTGTGATAAAGACAGATGCTAGTAGACAAGGCATTAGGGCTGTACTTATGCAGGAAGGACATCCCATTGCATTCATTAGCAAGGCATTAACTGTCAGACATCAAGGATATTCCACGTATGAGAAGGAACTTATGGCTTTGGTTATGGCTGTGATGAAGTGGAGACATTATTTGATTGGTCATCACTTTATCATCAGGACTGATCATCAGTCTTTAAAATTCTTACTGGAACAAAGACTTACCACCAACTTACAACATAGATGGCTGACTAAACTTCTTGGACTAGATTATGAAATCCAATATAAGAAAGAGGTAGAAAATAAAGTTGCTGATGCCTTATCCAGAAGAGAAAAAGACTTAACAGAAACAAATTCGTCTGTAGGAGTCCTAATGGCTATCATTAGTGCACAACCCAAGTGGATGGAATAGCTTCAGAAAAGTTATAAAGGAGATGCCAAATGTCAAGAAGTCATAGCCCAGCTCTTATTGGAAGATCAAGCCAACAATGAGTTCAAACTGGAGAAAGGATTACTCAGATATATGAACGGGCTGTATGTAGAAGGCTGGAGGAGTTAGAAAAAAACTAGTAAAAAGCCCTGCATTCCTCAGTTGTAGGGGGACATTCAAGCCAAAAGGCAAGCTTTCACAGAGTTAACTCACTCTTTTATTGGCCAAAAATAAAACAAGATGTGATAAGGATTGTTAATGAATGTGACAATTGCCAGCGAAAGAAAGGAGAACATGTGCAATACCTTGGGGTGCTACAACCATTAACAATTCCTTCTCAAGCATGGTCCCACATTACCATGGATTTTATTAAGAAGCTACCACCATCTCATAACTTTGATACAATACTAGTAGTAATAGACAGACTTACAAAATTTGGCCACTTCATAGTACTGAAACATCCTTTTTTAGCTACAGAAGTAGCTCAAGTCTTCATAGACAATATTTACAAACTACATGGAATGCCAAACTCCATAACCACAGACAAAGATAAAGTGTTCACTAGCCTGTTTTGGACGTCACTCTTCAAGCTAGCAGGAACTCAACTTCAATACAGTTCAGCCTATCACCCTCAAACTGATGGGCAAACAGAGAGTGCGAACCAATACTTAGAGACTTTCCTTAGATGCATGACCTGTGAACATCCTAGCAAATGGAGTAAATAGATTTCATTGGCCGAATGGTGGTACAATGCCACCTACCACAGCAGCATCAATTGTACTCCTTTTGAGGCCTTGTATTGCTATAAACCAAAGCCATTACCACTCAGACCTTATTAGGATTTTGTCATTCAAGCAGCAACAGACATGCTTCAGACCAGAGTCAGAATCATGCATTCCCTGAAAGAGAACTTAACAAAAGCCCAGCAAAGAATAAAGCAGTTTGCAAACAAAAAGAGGACAGAAAGAAGTTTCAAGGTAGGAGAATGGGTACATCTGAAGCTGCAACCATACAAACAACAGAGCGTGTCCATAAGAAAGAATCTTAAGCTAACTTCCAAATTCTTTGGAACTTTTCAAGTCATCGAAAGAATTGGACAAGTAGTGTATAGGCTAGAGCTACCTAAAGAGGAATAAATACATCCTGTCTTCCATGTTTCCATGCTGAAAAGGAAGTTGGGACCTGTTGCGCAAACTACTACCAAATTACCTCAATGGAATGAAGATGATAAGTGTATCCTAGAACCTAAAGTAATCCTGAAAAGTAGAGCTATCATGAGAAATGGGGTACTAGTCATTCAACTACTCATTAAATGGAATCACTTGCATGAGGAGGAAGCATCTTGGGAAGACAAGACGTTTATTCAACATCAATTTCCTAAATTTAAGACTTGAGGACAAGTTAAAATTTAAATAGGGGAGTAATGTCAGGATGGTAGTTATAGAAGTTAGTTGAAGAACTCGGTTAAGCTAGCTGAAGTTAGTTTTAGTTAGTTACTGATATATAACCAGAAATGCAAAAGGAGTGATCAGACTTGTGTAATCAATCATTCTGTTTTCTCCCTCAATTCTATGAAATTCAGTTTCTCTTCTCTCTCCCATCTTCTCTCTATCTGACATTCTTCCTACTCCTTGTACTCTTATAATTCTTTCTACATTTTATTCACTAGATAATTGCTCTAGCTAAATTCAAACTAGAAATATTGATCATTTCAGCCTATAGGCGTGACAGAACTTGGTACTCAAGTTCGAGTAGTAACGATCGCAAGTTCGAATATGAGATTTTCAAGCTCGAAGGCTCATCGAGCCTTATCGAGCATGCTTTATTTATTTATTTATTTTGCAAGAGTTGAAAATTTTACAAGTTAACACTTGAGTATTCGAATAGGCTCACAAGTGCAAAAAAAAAAAAAAAAGAGTGCAAATGAGTTTTTTAGTCAAGTTCGGGTAGTCGAACCTTGCTTCAAGCTTGAGTTTCGCAATTTTTAGCTCAATCGAGCTCGAGTCGAGTTCGAGCAATACCAATAACAATTGAGTTCGAGCTTAAACATGGCGCTACTCAAACTCGACTCAACTCGATTGCACCCCTAATCTAGACTCGCCCCCCTCCCCAGTGACTAATTCCCAGCTCCGCCACTGGGTGGAGCTTTATTTCCATCATGGCTACATTGGTGTGACATCATGTTTTAGTGGAGAGTTTTAAAGAAAACTAGCGAAGGCTTGAAAATAGCAAAGAACATCCAAAAAGACATGTTTGTGGAGTCCGACTCTCTAGGTGCAGTGTGATGGGAGTAATTGCTTGGAAGCATTCTTACATGACTACGAGAATGTCATATAAAAGAAAGTCAATTCAGATTCGAGCATAGTTGCGGCGTTGCACTGTAATCAATGTGCTGGTCTTTCTGGCTAGTGGAGCCCAAAACATAAGGAAACAGGCTACACTGATAGGGATTCTGTTACAAGCTAATGTTTAAGGAATTTTTGTAAGAGCCATGGGACTCAATTATTTTCTTTTACCTCAAGAAAAAAGTTTTCAAGTAGCGGGCATTAGAGATGTCCAGAAAAGTAGTTCAAAAGTGTTTCGTGACACCAATTGTATGCTGGAACTTGTAACCTTCAAGAATACAAGAGTAATTGTCCCAACCTTGAGGTAATAGATTAAAGGGTGGTAATGACCCTTTGGTTTGGTAAAAATGTAATACACTATACCAACATCTTGATCGTTATATTTGTCTACCACTACAACAAAATGGTACAAAAATGTAGCTTTAATGTACTATGATTAAAGTTGCAAGTGTATGTACTTTGAGTTTGAGAGTGTGGAAAATACTTTTGAGGACTTCTCCCAGAAGTGCCGCTATAAAGCTTCAAAATGGAATGCCGTTTGATTGGATATAAAACCCAGAGGCTACGCCACTATAACAATTCGAAATAGTATGACCTTTCAGAGTCTGTTTGATTGGATATGGCACATTTCACATCGATTTTCCATCAATGGTGTTTGGTGTGTCTTGACAGGGTTACACATAATTATGTTGGTCACTTGCTATAGTCTGGTTATAACTTATTAACATGATAAAATTTCTTGTCACCTGAGGGGAAAAAAATAAAGAAAAAAGAAATGGTGTTTGGTGCTATATTAATCTTTTCCTTCGTTTTCCTTCCCAGCTTAAGTTTTTACCAGGAATTAGCCTCTCATATCAAACAATTGCAGAAGTTTTAAATATTAATAACGTGTGCAGTACTATATATACACCATCTCAGGACTTTAGGAGGGACATTTGAGTTCTAAGCTATAATCAAAACATCTGGAAGAACATGAAGCCCTCATAATACACAAGGGAGATCTTTATATTTCTACAAGAAAAGGACTGACCAAGTAGAGTACATGAAATCAACAACATGAAATTCATCTTTAAGAATTAAAAGCTTTTACCTTTGCTGCATTTGTTTCCTCAAACTTCCAAGAGGACCGTAGTGTGTACCGTCTGCATTCTGCATCTTACATTTACAGCTATTTCTATTAAGATTTGTACCACATCTGAGGCATATGCCGTTGCATTTTGGGTCACAAATTGCGTCAATGGTGATTTCCACATGCAATAGATCTCTTATATGTTTTGAAATGTCAATTTCTTTATCATCTGGAGGAAAATATAGCTGATCATCAAAATCCATCAAACTATCATCTTCTTCCTGTACATCGTCACCAAATGTTCTAGACCTTTCTTCCCCATAAATTACACCCATATTTATAGCTTCTGGTTCTTCGAAGGATTCTTCAGTTAGTAACAGTGAGAAGTTTTCAAAAATACTCTTAGCAGCTGATTCACCACACCTACAGCATTAAAATACACAACATATAACTTAGGCAAAAGACATATTACAAAACACGTAACAGTGGGTGAAAATTAACTTCAACAGCTCAAAAGGTAATTAGCTTAAGCCTAAACTAGAAAACAAAGAAGAGCATATTTCTTATTGCATGCACTTTTAGACATGAATGAGTATTTACAAAAGTGCTTAATATGCAATCCCATTTCTAAAAGTATAACAATGAAGGAAGTGTAAACTCGGTATCATAAAGAGCAACAAATGGGCATACTTGGAAGCATATTTTGGAGTATCTGACTGGTTGGACTGAACAATTGTCGAAGGAAAGGGAGAAACGCAAAATGTTCATAACAAAAAATAAAAAGAATAAAAGTTCTCCATGTTTCATGATAAACAATTAAACAGATAACCAATTTTCCTCCAATAAAACACATCTAAGCACAGTGTAGCCACTTATGTAAGCCTCAAGATTATATAACATCTTAGCTGAGGAAAATTGGAATTAAAACCTAGTCAGAGGATTTAAAATAAAGATAAATGAGTAGAGAAACATGTTAAGTCAATTCAAACATAATAGAATACAAATTGAATACCTATTACGGTCAAGAGCAAGGACAGATTTAAAAGTAAAGATAAATGAGTAAAGAAACATGTTAAGTCAATTAAAGCATCATAGAAGCCCAATTGAATACCTATTACAGTCAAGAGCAAGGACAGATTTAACGATCCCATCCAATATCAACTTCTGCTTCTTCCTTGTCACATCAATGGATATCAGGACGGGAGTTCCATCAGGAAAATCCTTCACAGATTTTGTGACCCGTAATCCCAATTCTGAAGCACGACATTTTGAAACCCCTGTCGAAAGCTTTCCTAGTCCTAGCCTCTCCAAAGTCGTGCAGTATTCCACGTGGGATATCGAAGCATTTCTCCTATAAATAACTGCCCCTTCCCATGGTAAGCCCTCGTCAACTTCCACCACTTCTCCACACTCTTGATCATCATCGTCCCAGTCAAAATTCTCCGCCGTGCTCTGGTCAGCAAGAAAATCACTACTGTTGTAGTTCCTAGCTCTCAACTTCAAGTTGGTTGGCAGCTTATTAAGTAAAACCATTCTGGCAGTTTCAGTAGCAGTAGAACCCGGATGATTTGAAGATTGACAAGGAAAAGAATTAAACGAAGGACGTAAAACAATGTTACTTTGGAGTTTCAGATTGCAAAACCGAAGTGGTATTATGTTGGAAGGCATTGCAGAGAATGAAGAATACAGCGGCATTTCCTCAAACAACTGGCAGGCGAATATGGTTTTGAGAGAGAGAGCTTTTCCTATTCACTTATTTTGGCACTTTGAATGAACAAAATTAACTGAAATCTTGTACATTTTCATGGAAGAAACGGTAATCCTGTAAGAAAATTCTTGCTACTTGTTCTGGTTCGCTTCCCCCGCAGCTCCATTTGCCTGCGTTTTCGGATGGTATGGAATACAACAAAGTCATCCTCATCGCCCCGCTGGATATAGATATATAATAATAAACTTTAGGTACAATACAAAAAGCTCATGGTACAATCCACGATCAGAGCAAGTTAGGATCACGTGATTGACCACGAAAACACATTTTTGCCTTGTATTGTATAAGCATAGCGTATAGTAGAAAGAGTGAGGGGATGAACGAGTCCCAAATTTAACAAAGAAAAAGAGTCTAATTACATAGAATACTCTATTATTCAAATTTTAATTTCTTTTTAATGAGTTGTGTTTAATTTATAGTAGATTATTTAAGAATTTTCAAAACAATCAAGCTTTTTGAATTTAGATTAAACAACTTGAAATATTTATATGTACATAAAACTCGAATTTAATTTGATTTATTATCACTTTTAAACAAATTTGCATTAGTTGAATTTAAATATGTAGTAGTTTAGTTGATCTCGAATTTAAATATTTATTATCACTTTTAAACAAATTAGCATCTACATCAATATTTTCCGTTTTCCTCAAAATCTTGCTCTATTTTCTTTTTTTAATTCAAGTATAAAACAATTGAACTCAGAACTTATTTCTTACAATTTAAAAAATCCAGAGTAAGCAAAAGTTACTTCTTTCTAGCTTATTATTCTTTTCCTTAATTAACTGCAGTTTAAAAATCTAATTAATCCTATGATTTTATACATATTGTTCAAACTATTATTGCATTGATATGTTTTCATATTTTGATTCCAATATTGGTCAAACATTTTGTCGGCCAAAAGTTTCAGATACGGTGGGATGTTTACTTGTTTTGATATTTACTCTCATTATTTTCTTTTTGCAATCAGCTGATTTTTTTTGTTAGCTGGGCTACATTGGTAGATCACCTACAGCTAAATCTTCAGCTTTTGTCTTGCTTTAATATAATGATATATTAGAGATTATTTCTGGCAAACATATTGAAAGATTGAGTCCAAAAGATAAATTGCCTATAACACCACAATTTGTAATTTTTGTATGGCTTTTGATAAGAGTATTCCCCCAAATACTACATAAGTAAGAATTGATTTAAAAAGAAATCCAAAGGCTATATTATTACGTACTGAAAATTGATAAATTCAATTAGATTCTTGCAAAACAAAAGAAACGCTGGAAAAGGAAAACACACGGATATAGTACTAATAATAACTCCTAAGACCAATGCTGCTGCTACTACTAGATACTACGTAGTCAAGCTCAAATTACCAAATCAAAGATTGGAACAACAATACTCAATTCTCATCATCGGAGGAATCATCTGACTCAATCCTCATATTCTGATCATATTCACTACCAAAGCTGTCCTCCCATTGATGATTATAGTGCTCAGATGAAGACTCCTCTTCCTCATCTTCATCACCATTATCATCATGAACCTCCTCCTCCCCAACTCCTCATCCTCACTTTCTGACTCGGCTTGGTAACCATTATAATTCCAGCTCTCGTCGTATTCAGGCTCAAACTTCAACTCCTGCTGAAACTCAGGCTCATCGTCTGACTCCGATTCAGAATCCTCACCATATTCCCTAGTACTTGGATCGTAGTAAGGATCGGTGATAGGTTCATAAGGTTCGTTGGAAGATGAACCCATCCAAGACCTCCATGATTTCGACATTGCTGTTGTACGTAGCAAGATTTTCTCGTGAGATTTGAATGAAGGAAAGAAGCAACAAAGAAACCAACTTTTGTTGAAGACAAAGGTTGAGATTTGTTCTTTCCTCGCATCTGCTTATATAAGCTTAGTGGAAACCATGACTAGGAACTTACCATTATCAACCTTACAACGTAGTAACATGCTGTGGTTGCCATTTTCGTCAAATACTGCTGAATATTGTGACATGGAAGCTGTAATAGATTACTAAATTTCACTTGGTTTGAAAATTTTTTAGTAGGGAGTCATTTGTGAACTTATTGTTGCCACAAGAAAGTAGTTTCTATTAACTATAACTGAAGTTTCTATGATTGATTACTAATTTTGGATTCTTCTGAAATTTTTTCAGTGAGAAGTCATTTATGACCTATCGTTGCAAAAAAAAAAGATAGTTTCTATAGAGTATAATGGGAGTTCTTTCTATAAACTGCTGCTCATGTCCTTTTGTTTTTTAACCGGTCATTTTATTCACATCGCAAATGATCGACCTAAGGAAATTGGAAAGTAATTTTAATATTCAAATTTTTTATATATATACTGGGGAAAACTGCACAAATTGTCCTTCACATTTACATGTTATTCGTTTATAAATCTTCACATACAAAACGATACATTTTAGTCACTAACATATTTTTATGCAGTAACTTAGTCATAAATCTTACTTAGTACTCCTTTTCTTGCCTAAAAAAAAGTCATGGTCAAGTTACCTTGAGAGAGAAAAATGAAAATAAAAGATACACGTTTGAAGCTAACGCATCCATACGCATTATATACTCCTTACAACTTTGGCTCGAATATTCAAAATAAATAAATAATGATAAAAAATTCCCCCTCTTAAGTAAAAGATAGTGTTATAAATCCGTGATGGGGACTTGACTTTTTCAAGAAAAAATTAGGTGAAAATTGAATTTTTGATTAAATAGATACATTTTTAGTATGACAGAGCTCTAATATGCATCATTTTGTGTGTAAAGAATTAGAAGGATTACTTAATATGTGAGGGAACATTTGTGCAATTCTCCCTTCACACTATTTTCCTTTTTTTTGGTTGTGTTAATTTTATTTTTAATCAATATAGTTCTATTTTTTATGTGTTAGCGTGTTAAGTATTAGTAAAGTGAAGCCAAATGAGAAAGTGACTAAATACAATACAAAGAGTACAATAAATATAAGTTGCGTGTGTTTTGTTCAGAACTACATCTATTGATTACTTCAAAAATATTTTATAGGAAACAAAAATAAAATATAATCTTATTTTGTTATTATAAGACTTGTATCCTAGCCGATACAGGTATCCAAAACTTGTGTTCATGCTGGCCATATAACAGAGTAGATATGAATCAAATTTAAATTGGACATTCAAAATGCACCTTAGGTACTAGATTGTGGAAAAATAAAATAAATAAATGCACCATAAGTCCATACAGGAACTAACAGAGAAAAGGCTGTGTCTAATTCACCAAATTTATAAACAATACTGGTGGAGTACAATCTGTCTTATATATAAAATATATGCAACAATTATGAATTGAATGAAAGAGAAAAGGTAAATAATATGGGACAAAAAAATGCAACTCTGGCATAAGAAAATAGCAAAATGAAAATTGGGAATACGGTTTCAAACCAGCATAAAAATTGATTTGGTTCAGATGTTTCGGTGCTTCGGTATATTTTTCCTCCGTTTGATCTCATAATATTTGTGAGCCACAATATTAGAAAACTTCAAGGCTCCATTTGGGAAGGATTGCATTTTTTTTTACTATTATTCGAAGAATAAATAATTCACAGTATTATTGGAAGAAAAATTCACACATTACTAGAAGAATAATACTATAGCACTCTTTAAAATGTGATAGATGTGAAAGGCTGAAAATATAAAATAAAAATAAAAAAAACTATTAGAAAGCGTGCGTAATGAATATTTCAAAATAATATTGAGAAAATTATTTTGCCCATTTTCCAATGATTAAGCACTTTCTGATTCTAAAATTATTATTTGATCTACAATAAATTGTTAACTGATAGCACATTTACTAGATGTTACTAGCAAATTACCATCAGAATAACAATAGAAAAAGGAAATTAAAGTATTAATATCGGAAACTTTCAAGGAAAGTGTAGTGACAATGAATGAATTAATCAAATTTAAATATGTAGTAGTTTAGTTCGTCTCTAAATTGTAGTTAGCGGGGCATGAGCAATGGTTTAGCTAGTATCGCCCCAGCAAAGAAACAACGCAAAGACCATTAAGTCGGAAACGATGAAAAATAAGAGCCAAGGTTATATCAATATGTTCCTCTTTTTTTGTTTTGTTTTTTGGCATATCAAAATCTTGATCTATTCTCTTTTTTTTTTTTTTTTTTTTTTCAGGTCAAGTATGAAAGCGATTTAATGCAGGTCAAGTATCCTCCCCAAATACTAGAAACAGTAAGAATTGATTAAAAAATAATCCAAAGGCGATTATTATGCACTCAAAATTGATAAATTCAATTAGTTGCTAGCAAAACAAAAAATGAAAAGGAAAAACACACATAATATTATTAATTCCTAAGACCATGCTGCTACTATTAGATGCTACGTAAATGAAGTTCAAGTCTACAAAACTAGATGCCAAATTTGCCAAAACTACACAAATCATTGAACCAAAAAGTGGAACGAAAATATTCAATCCTCATCATCGGAGGAATAGTCAGACTCAATCCTCACATGCTGATCATATTCACGAGCAAAGTTGTCCTCCCATTGATGATTCCTGTACCCAGATGAAGAGTCCTCTTCGTCGTCGTCGTCGTCGTCGTCATGAACATTCTCCTCCCTCTCCTCCTCTTCCTCCTCCTCCTCATCGTCGCTTTCTGACTCGGCGTGGTAATTATTATAATTCCAGCTTATTCAGGCTCAAACTTCAGGTCCTGCTGCCACTCAGGCTCATCGTCTGACTCCGATTCAGAATCCTCACCATATTCCCTAGTACTTGGATCGTAGTAAGGATCGGTGATAGGTTCATAAGGTTCGTTGGAAGATGAACCCATCCAAGACCTCCATGAATTCGACATTGTTGTTGTTTTTGTACGCAGCAAGATTTTCTTGTGAGAATTGAATGAAGGAAAGCAGCAACGAAGAAATTAACTCTTGTTGAAGACAAAGGTTGAGGTTTGTGCTTGCCTCACATCTGCTTATATAAGCTTAGTGGAAAACTTGATTGGAAACTTGCCGTTATCAACCTTACAACGTAGTAGCATGCTCTGGTTGCCATTTTCGTCACATACTGCTGAATATTGTCACATGGAAACTGTAATCGATTACTAAATTTCACTTGGTTTGAAAATTTTTTAGTAGGGATCGAGTCATTTATGAACCTATTGTTGGTAAAAGAAAGTAGTTTCTGTTAACTATAACTGAAGTTTCCATGATTGATTACTAATTCTAGGTTCTCCTAAAATTCTTTTACTGAGAAGTCATTTATGGCATTATTGTTGCTAAAAAAAGGTAGTCTCTATAAACTATAATGAGAGTTCTTCCCATAACATACTGCTGATGCTTTTTTTTTTTTTTTTTTGAACTGGTCATCCTATTTACACGGCAAATGACCGACCTAAGGAAATTGGAAAGTAATATTAATATTCCAATTTTTTATATATATACTAGGGAAAACTTCACAAATTGTCCCTCACCTAATCACATTTACATGTTATTCGATTTTAAATCTTCACATACAAAACGATACATTTTATCACTAAAATATTTCTAATGCAGTAATTTAGTCATAAATCCTACCTAGAACTACTTTTCTTGCCTAAAAAAGTCATGGTCAAGTTACAAAATGAAAGGGATCAATTTTATCCCTGCACATATTTCTTTCTATTAATTCTTTTTAACTCATGATGGATTCATTAATTTTTTATTTTTTAAATTAAATAAATATTAGGTCATTTATAACTTTGATTAATAATTATTTATCTTTTTTACATCACGATCAGTATAATTTGTGCTTAGAATATGTTTTTCTTTTTGCTATAAAAAATGTTTTAAATATCATTAACTTTTATACAAATGTGTAAAAACTAAACTTTCTATGAATTAAATGTAAATAAAATAAATAAAGAATATGAATGTTTGGTTTTATTACTAATTTTTTCACATTGTTAATTATAATGTTAATAATTATAAAAATTTTAAAATTAACTAAAGAGTACAATTAATTTAATTGTAACAAGAATATCAAGAATTTTAAAATAAAAAATGTTAAAATTTATTATAGGCATAAAAATAATGCATACTACAAAAAAACAAAATAAAAATATGATATATTCTAAAAAACATTCAGGGCAATTAAGTCAAATTAATATATATTTTATTCTATTCTGACATCTAAGAAGCCGTCTGGTTTAAATTGCTCAATCACTATCACTATGAATTGGTTTAAATTGCTCAATCACTATCACTATGAATATCATTAATGCTATCGTAAGTATGGATATTGAAGATTCCCCCAACATGTTTAGTTTAGTAATAAAATGAGTGTCATTATAAAACTATTTGTTTGGTTTGCTTATGATGAGGAATGACTTTCAAGTAATTTTAAAATTTTAATTTTTCTTTGTAATATACATATTTTTTAGATTTTTATTTTGTATTTCATAAAGAAAATTTATAAAAGGGCTTCCCTAATATTATATAAAACCATACTCCAATTTGAGTTTTATGCAAATAGTAACCTTAAATAAAAAAAAAAAGAAAAAAGTCATTTTTATTTTGGGCTTTTGCCTCTTAATCAAAAAGGTTAATGAGGTTGATAGAATAGTAATTTAGGGAGAATCATAGACACTCCAATTTATCACTTTTATTCCTATCAAAGAATAGTAATAGTTATTTTTCAAACATCAACGTTAGGTGTCATTCATACTGATATTCATTCTGGTCCTTGATTCTCTTAAACCAAACAGCTTCTAAATATGATTATACTAAATATTAATAAAATAATAACCAATAAGCATTATATTTTGACTTTGGTTACCAAATAATAGACTGAAAATTTTTTTCCCGTCTAGACTGACTGACTAGAAAGACATTTTTGGTAGAATGACTTTTCCATTTTGTTCCATTTCCAATATACCAAACGTGGGAATAATATATTTTTTATAACTTTGTTGTTACAAAATGTTCCCTTTTAAGTAACTGCCCCCTCCCATGGCGAGCCTCCTCACCTTCCAAAGTATCTCCACACTCATGATCATCATCCCATTCAAAATCCTCCGCCGTGCTCTGGTCAAAAGAAATTCATTACTAATGTAGTTCCTAGCTCTCAACTCCAAGTTGGTTGGCAGCTTATTTAGTAAGACCATTCTTGCCGTTTTATTAGCGGTGGAACACAGACTATTTGAAAATTTACAAGAGCAAAAAATCTTGAACATTTTTGCGGAAAATATATTACATCTGGATGAGCATTTTTTAGGGTATTTTTAAAAAATATTATTGTAGTTGTTTTAAAGATTTTTCTTGGTAAACATGTATGCAAGATAAAAAGGTAGTTAAAAAATGTGTATGAAATTTTTAAAAACATGTTTCTAAAAAAAAAGTTTCAAACAAACAAAGTCCTGTAAGAAAGTCTTCCTACGTGTTGTGCTTTGCTTCCCTCGAAGCTCAGCTTGCTTGTGTTTTCGGAGAGAAGAGTGTGTGAACGATCAGAATATGGTAGGTTATCCTCATTTATCCGTTGGATATACACTGATTTGAACTACAGCTGCCATCCAAGAACACATGGGAGTTTCTTTATACATGTTAATATTTTATACCGTATATATACACACACATATATATACGGACAAGAGTTTGGACATTTTGGTGTTATTTTTGGTCATCTTTTATTTATTTATCTATTTTTCTTTTATTGTATAGCATATCCACATAGAATAAACTATTAACTTGCAATGATTTACAACTTCTATTTTTTACTTGTTAATTTTTCTTTAAATTTGCCCACAAATAAGGTGTGGCTTTCCCACTAATACTAATATATTTCTGAGTACGGGTATAAACATATTTGAATATTACCACAAAAAAGGAGTCTAGTTAGACGGACAAATTTTATTTTATTTTATTTTTAGTGAGTTGTGTTTACTTATTATTTTCAAATTAAGAGCAGATAACCTTTGATCGATCGCTTTGATCGATCGAAACAGCGGGTTGAGCTAGAACAACTACATATATTTCTATGTCCATAGTATCAAAATTTAGTTCGATTCATTAACGAAATTACTTTTGAAACCGAGTTTAAATTGTATAGTAATTTAGTTCGTGTCTAAATTGTAGTTAGTGGGGCATGAGCAATAATTAGCCAATATCGGCCCAGCGAAGAAACAATGCAAATAAAAAAGAATGAAGTCGAAAACCATGAAAATTAAGAATCAGGTTACATCAATATTTTCTTTTTTCTTTTGGTATTATCAAAATCTTGCTCTATTTTTTTTTTTTTAAGGTCAAAAGGAAAACAATTAGATGCAGAACGTATTTCTTTCCTTTTGAATAATCCTGAGTAAGTAAACTAGCTTCTTTCTGGCTTTCTTTATTCTTTTCCTCAACTAATTGCTCTTTAAAAGACTAATTAATACTATGATTTTCTATAAATATTATCAAGTTTCAGGTGCAATGATATATTTTCATGTTTTGATTCATATTGGTTAAAAACTTTGTAGCCAAAAGTTCCAGGAACAATGGGATGTTTTCATGTTTTGATTCTCGTTCTAATAACTTTCCATTGCAAGTATCTGATTTTTTTGGTAGGCTACCTAATTATAATATCATCTACAGTAAAATCCTGGTCTCTTGTCTCGCTGGGGTCTTGCTGTGATATAATGTTGGACATTAGTTTGGCAAACTTAGTTCCAAAAGATAAAGAGAGAATTGCAATTTTAGTACCTAATGTTTAGGGTATTGGCAGATTTAGTCCCTAAAGTTTATATAAAAGCAATTCTAGTATCAAATGTTTCAATTTTTTAGCACATTTAGTCTTATTTGGCAATTTTAGTCCTTAAAGTTTAGATAAGAGCAAATCTATTATCAAGTTTTTAAATTTTTAAGCACATTCAATCCTATTAATTAATTTTGCCAAAATCTGGCCAAAATTCAATCATGTGATACTCATGTTCTAGTTACCAAATTTTTTTTAAAAAAAAATACTCTTCGTTTTGCTTCCTGCCTCATTTCCTTTGTCTCAAAGAACAATTACAAATAGTCAAATGGCTTTTAAATGAATTTTCCAGAGACATTGAAGAGCAAAAAAAATTTGTTTTCAAAGTACGATATTAGGATTTTCTTTGCGGAAGGAGGAGAAAGAGAGTGGGAGTGAAAAGAGAGAGAGGTTAAATAGCTGATTACCTGTATGAAGATTTGACTTTTTTCAAGTTTATTAGTATTTTCATTTTTTTAATTGTTTTTGAGTAAGATTAATTATTCAAATTAGCGACTTTAATTACAACTTATAGCAATTAAGATTAATTACTCAAATTAGAGGCTTTAACTAAAACTTGTAGCAATTAAGTTTTTCCTTTTTTACTTTTTAAAATTTGGTTATTGGTAATATTGCATGATTGGATTTTAGTCAAATTTTGAAAAAACCAGTCAATTGAAGTAAATTTACAAAAATTGAAATTTTGATACTAAATTTATTTTCATCCAAACTTTAGGGGACTAAAATTTTTTAATAGGACTAAATGTGTTAAAAAATTAAAACATTTGGTACTAAATTTACTTTCCTCCAAACTTTAAGGACTAAAACTGCCACCTTAAACATTTGGTACCAAAATTGTAATTTTCTCTTGAATAATTGATCTTACTCAAAAACAAATTAAAAAAATGAAAACACTAATAAACTTGAAAAAAGTCAAATCTTCAGACAGGTAATCAGCTATTTAACCTCTCTCTCTCTTTTCACTCCCACTCTCTTTCTCCTTCTTCCGCAAAGAAAATCCTAATATCGTACTTTGAAAACAAAATTTTTTTGCTCTTCAATGTCTCTAGAAAATTCATTTAAAAGCCATTTGACTATTTGTAATTGTTCTTTGAGACAAAGGAAATGAGACAGGAAGCAAAACAAAGAGTATTTTTTAAAAAAAAAAATTTGGTAACTAGAACATTAGTATCACATGATTGAATTTTGGTAAGATTTTGACAAAATTAGTTAATAGGATTGAATGTGCTTAAAAATTTAAAAACTTGATAATAGATTTGCTCTTATCTAAACTTTAGGGACTAAAATTGCCAAATAAGACTAAATGTGCTAAAAAATTGAAACATTTGATACTAGAATTGCTTTTATATAAGCTTTAGGGACTAAATCTGCCAATACCCTACTAAAATTGCAATTTTTTCAAAGATAAATTGCCTTACAATGAATTGTAAGAAATAGCCCATGTACTGGATTCTACCTAGCAAATTACCATCAGAATTAAAAGCAAAATTAACATAGGAATTAAAGTAGTAGGAAATAACTACAATTTGTACTATTTGCATGGCTTTAGACAGAGTATTCTCCCAAATACTAGAGACAGTAACGATTGATTTAAAAAAAAAAATCCAAAGGCCATTATTACGTCTTCAAAATTGATAAATGCCACGAGTTGTTTGCAAAACAAGAGAAACATAATTAAATTGTCACATTTTTAGTTCCGGCCTTATTTTGTTTATCAAAAGATCATTTTTTTAAAATTTGTTTTTTAGATAAAAAACCCGATTTTTTCCACAGAGTTTTTAACAAAAGAAAACTTTTAAAAGGTTTCACATTTTCTGGGCAAGACAATCTTCTCTGAAATCTTGCTCAATTTTTTTTTCCTTAGATCAAGTGTAAAACAATTGAACTCAAAACTTATTTCTTGCCATGTAAAAAATTCGGTGTAAGCAAAGTTACTTCTTTCTACGTTTCTTTATTCTTTTCCTTAATTAATTGCAGTTTAAAAAATAAATTAATCCTATGATTTTCTCTAAATTTTGTTCAAACTACTATTACAATGATATGTTTTCATCTTTTGATTAAGATATTAATTTAAAATTTTGTCAGCCAAAAGTTTCAGATATCGTGGGATGTTTACATGCTTTGATTCTACTCTCGTTATTTTCCATTTTTTGGTGGGCTACCTGGTTATTAGATCATCTACAGCTAAATCTTCTTGCTTTGATATAGTGATATAATTAGAGATTAGTTTTCGCAAAAGTATTGAAAGATTGGGTCCAGAAGATCAATTGCCTAACACTACAATTTGTACTTTTTGCAGGGCTTAAGGCAGAGTGTTCCCCCAAAAACCAGAAACAGTAAAAGTTGATTTTAAAAAAAAAAACAAATCCAAAGGCTATTATTACGTACTCAAAATTTGATAAATTCAATTAGTTTCTTGCAAAACAAAAGAAACGGTGGAAAAGGAAAACACGCATAATACCAATAACTCTTAAGGCCAATGATGCTACTACTACTGGAGACTGAGTGGTCGAGCTCAAGTCTGCAAAAGACCAAACTTTGTCAAAACCGCTCAAATTACTAAACCAAAAATTGAAACAACAATACTCAATTCTCATCATCGGATGAATAACCAGACTCAATCCTCATCTGCTGATCATATTCACGGGCAAAGTCCTCTTCCTCCTCATCATCATCATTATCATGAGCTTCCTCCTCCCTCTCCTCCTCCTCCTCCTCTCCTCCTCTCCTCCTCCTCCTCACTTTCTGACTCGGCTAGGTAACCATTATAATTCCAGCTCTCGTCGTATTCAGGCTCAAACTTCAACTCCTCCTGCCACTCAGGTTCATCGTCTGACTGCGATCCAGAATCCTCACCATATTCCCTAGTGCTTGGATCATAGTAAGGATCGGTGATAGGTTCATAAGGTTCGTTGGAAGATGAACTCCCCCAAGACCTCCATGATTTCGACATTGTTGTTGTTGGTGTACGTAGCAAGATTTTCTTGTGAAATTTGAATGAAGGAAAGCAGCAGCAAAGAAATCAACTGTTGTTGAAGACAAAGGTTTGTTCTTGCCTCTCTTCTGCTTATGTAAGCTTAGCGGAAAACTTGACTAGGAAACTTGCCATTATCAACCTGACAACGTAGTAGCATGCTCTGGTTGCCATTTTCGTCACATACTGCTGAAGTTTGTGACATGGAAACTGTAATCGATTACTAATTTTGATTTCTTTTGAAAATTTTTTTGTAGGAAGTCACTTGTGATCTTATTGTTGCTAAGAAAAAAGTAGTTTTTATTAACTATAACCGAAGTTTCTATGATTGACTACTAAATTTGGCTTCTTCTGAAATTTTCTTTATTGAGAAGTCATTTATGACCTATTGTTGCTAAAAAAAGATGGTTTCTATAAAGTATAATGGGAGTTCTTTACGTTAACTGCTGCTCATGCCTTTTTTTTTTTTTTTTTTAACTGGTCATCCCATTCACACGGCAAATGATCGACCTAAGGAAATTGGAAAGTAATATTAATATTCAAATTTTTTATATATGGGAAAACTGCAGAAATTGTCCCTCACATTTACATGTTATTCGTTTTTGAATTTTCACATACAAAAAGATACATGTTAGTCACTAACATATTTCAAATGTAGTAAATTAGTCATAAATCCTACCTAGAACTACTTTTCTTGCCTAAAAAAGTCATGGTAAAGTTACAAAATGCAAGGGTTCAATTTTATCCCATACGTGTTTCTTTCTATTAATTCCTTTTAACTCATAATAGATTCACTAATTTTTTATTTTTGAAATTAAAATACTAGGTCATTTATAACTTTAATTAATAATTATTTATGATTTTTACATCACATCAATTTAATCTCTACTTAGAATATTTTTTATTTTTGCTATAAAAAATGTTTAAAATATCTTTGACTTTTATACAATTGTGCAAAAACTAAGCTTCCTATGAATTAAATGTAAATAAAATAAACAAGGAATATGAATGTTTGGTTTTGTTACTAATTTTTTTACATTCTTAATTATAATGCTAATAATTATAAAAAAATTTAAAATTAACTAAAGAGTACAGTAACAAGAATATCAAGAATTTTAAAATAAAAAATGTTAAAGTTTATTGTAGGCATAAAGTAATGCATACAACAAACAGACAAAATAAAAATATGATATATTCTAACATAAAGAATTTAGGACAATTAATTCAAATTAATGTATATTTTATTTCATTCTGACATCTAAGGAGCCGTTTTGTTCAAAATTGCTCAATCACTACACTATGAATATCATTACTATTGTTATGAGTATGAGATTTGATGATTCTCCCAACATATTTGGTTTAATAATAGAATAAGTATCATTATAAAACTATTTGTTTGGTTTGCTTATGATGAGGAATGACTTTCAAGTAATTTTAAAATTTTTAAAATTTTTTTATAATATACATATTTTTTAGATTTCTTATTTTATATTTCTTAAAGAAAATTTATAAAGGGCTTCTTCAATTTTATATAAAACTATGCTATAATTTGAGTCTTATGCAAATGGTAACCTTAAGAAACAAAAAAGAAAAAAGTGATTTTTATTTTGAGTTTTTATCCCTTAATCAAAAGTTTTAATGACTTTGATAGAATAGTTTTTTGAGGAAATCATAGAGACCTCAATTTGTCACTTTCATTTGGATCAAATGATACCTATTGACACCAATTCTCCTCTTTAGTTCCCCTAAACCAAACACCCCTAAATATGATTATGCTAAGATTAAAAAAGTAATAGGCATTGCATTTTAACTTAGGCTACAAAAATAACGGACATAAAAATTTGTTCTAGTCCATTCTGAGTAGAAAGACATTTTGGATGGTTAGACTTTTCCATTTTGAATTATTTTAATGTACCAAACTTAGGGATAATATATTTTTTTACAGCTTTGGTTCTTACTTTTCAAAATGGATAAATAATGCTTAAATATACCCTTTTAAGTAACTGCCCTTTCCCATGGTGAGCCCTCCTCACCTTCCATAATTTCTCCACACCCTTGATCATCATTCCATTCAAAATCCTCCGCCGTGCTCTGGTCAAAAAAAATTCACTACTATTGTAGATCCTAGCTCTCAAGTTCAAGATGGTTGGCTGCTTATTTAGTAAGAACATTTTCGCTTTATTAACAGTGGAACCAAGATTATTTGAAGATCTACAAGGGAAAAAAAAAAATTAGGGGTACGATGTAAAACAATGCTATTTTTGGAGTTGGAGGTTGCAAAGTCGAATGGGATGATATCGGAAGGCATTGCAGAGAACGGCGAATACAGCGGTATTTCCTCAAACAATTACCAGGCAAACATGGTTTTAAGAGAAAGCTGGCCTTACTCAATTATTTTGCTGATATGAATTAACAATATCAACTGAAAGCTTGTACATTTTCATGGAAAAAAACAGTAATCCTGTAAGAAAGTCTTCCTGCGTGTTGTGCTTTGCTAGTCTTCCTACTTCTTGTGCTTCGCTTCCCTCGAAGCTCAGCTTGCTTGTGTGAATGAATAGAATACGGTAAATTATCCTCATAGTTCTGTTGGATTTACACTGATTTAAACTACAGCTACCATCCAAAAACACATTGGAGTTTCTTTATACATTTTAACCCTTTATAACATACACACACACGTACATATATATACACACATACACACACACACAAATGCATACATACATACATATATATATATATATACACAGGAGGAGTTTGGACCTTTTGGTGTTATTTTTGTCATCTTTTATTTATTTAATTATTTATTTTGAATTTATTGTATACCACATCTACATAGAATAAACTATTAACTTGTTATAGGGTAGCAATTTTCGACATGTCTCGAAAATACGACACGAATTTAACTCGAAAATAATGGGTTCGGGTTTAAGTTTGGCGGGTTGGGTCAAAATCAAGTCGGACCCGATTGACCCGCAAGTCGGCGCAAAGTTGAAAAAAAAAAACAATATTTTGTAGATTTGTTTCATCCATTTATATTCAAACACAAATTTCACGCATTGGATAATTAATCAAGTAAATTGTAAAGCAAATTAAAGATTCTACCTAGGTTTATGAAGAATAAATTGTAAAAGAAATCAAGTATATGTTAGTGTGTGATTTTGATATTAGTGTATGAAAAAAATGCATTAGATACTTGTGTGTAAAAAAGTGTATTTTAGTCTCTTTTGTTCTTCTTCTCTGTCCTCTTCTCTCTCTTTTTCCCTCTCTCTCTCTGGTCGATGGGTCGACCTATCAACCCGTGGCGGGTTGGGTTCAGGTTGGACAAATTGACTGTTACACCGGTGTCTCAACTCGATCCGCCAATCTAAAACCCAACCCGATTGCAACTTCTATTTTTTTCCCTTGTAATTTTTCTTTAAATTTGCCCACAAATAAGGTGTGCCTTTCCCACTAATAGTAATATGTTTCTGAGTACGTGTGTAAGCATATTTAAATATGACAAAAAAAAAGGAGTCTATTTAGACGGAATATTTTATTATTTCTTTAGTGAGTTGTGTTCATCTATTATTTTCAAATTATGAGCAACACCAATTCCCTATTCCTATTATAATAGTGTAAGATTTATCAAAAAAAAAAAATTATGAGCAACTGAGATTTTATCAATCGAAACAGTGGGTTGAGCTAGAACAACTACATATATTTCTATGTCCTTAGTGTCAAAATTTAGTTCGATTAATTAACAAATCACTTTTGAAGTCGAAAACCATGAATAATAAGAATCAGGTTACATCAACATTTTCATTTTTCCTTTGGTATATCAAAATCTTGCTCTATTTTCTTTTAAGGTCAAATGAAAACAAAATGCAAAACGTTTTTTTTTTTTTTATAAATAATCCTAGGTAAAGTTACTTCTTTCTGGCTTTCTTTATTCTTTTCCTTAACTAACTTCTCTTTAAAAGACTAATTACTGCATGACTTTCTATAAATATTATCAAGTTTCAGGTCCAATGATATATTTTCATGTTTTGATTCATATTGGTTAAAAACTTTATAGCCAAAAGTTCCAGTGACAATGGGATGTTTACATGTTTTGATTCTCATTCTAATAACTTTCTATTGCAATTAGCTGATCTTTTTGGTAGGCTGCCTAATTATAATATCATCTACAGTAAAATCTTCAGCTTTGGTCCTGCTGTGATATAATGATTATATATTGCAGATTAGTTTGGCAGACTTAGTTCCAAAAGATAAATTGCCTTCCAATGAATTGTAAGAAATAGCTCATACAGGATTCTACCTAGGAAATTACCATCAGAATTAAAAAACAAAATTAACGTAGGAATTAAAATAGTAGGAAATAACTACAGTTTGTACTTTGTTCATGGCTTAGGACAGAGTATTCTCCCAAATACTAGAGACAGTAACGATTGATTAAAAGAAAAAATTCAAAGGCCATTATCACGTATTCAAAATTGATAAATGCCTCAAGTTGCTTGCAAAACAAGAGAAACGCTGGAATAATTCCTAAGACTATGTTAGTACTACTAGACATGTAGTCAAGCTCAGGTCTACAAAAGACCAAAACTGCTCAAATCGTTAAAACCAAAAAGTGCAACAAAAATAATTCAATTGTCATCGTCTGAGGAATAACTAGACTCAATCCTCATATGCTGATCATATTCACGAGCAAAGTTGTCCTCCCATTGATGATTATAGTTCCCAGATGAAGAGTCCTCTTCCTCATCATCATCATCATCATCATGAACCTCCTCCTCCCTCTCCTCCTCCTCCTCCTCCTCCTCGTCTCTTTCTGACTCGGTATGGTAAGAATTATGATCCCAGCTCTCATCATATTCAGGCTCAAACTTCAGCTCCTGCCGTTCAGGCTCATCATCTGACTCTGATTCGGATCCAGAATCCTCACCATATTCCCTAGTACTGGGATCATAGTAAGGATCGGTGATAGGTTCATAAGGTTCGTTGGAATGAAGCCCCCTGAAGCCCAAGACTTCCATGATTTCGACATTGTTGTTGTTGCTGTTGTTGTACGTAGCAAGACTTTCTTGTGAAATTTGAATGAAGGAAAGCAGCAGCACAGAAATCAACCGTTGTTGAAGACAAAAGGCTGAGATTTGTGCTTGCCTCGCATCTGCTTATATAAGCTTAGTGGAAAACTTGACTAGGAAACTTACCATTATCAACCTTACAACGCAGTAATGCATGCTCTGGTTGCCATTTCCGTCACATACTACTGAATTTTGCGACATGGGAACAGTACGCCTGATTACTAGTTTTGACTTTCTTCTTTCGAAATTTTTTTTTTTTTGTAGGAAGTCACTTATGAACCTACTGTTTCCACAAAAAAAAAAAAAAAGTAGCTTCTATTAACCAAAATTGTAGTCTCTACGATCGATTACTAATTTGAAATTCTTTCAGTGGATACTCATTTATGGAAACTAAGTGGTGATCCTGTTTTGACCGCAAAGGACCGAGCTAAGGAAATTGGAAAGTAATATAATATTGAATCCTTTCCTAATTATACATAAAAGGGAAAACTGTACAAATAGTTCCTCACATTTGTATATTATCTTTTTTTAGTTTTTCACATATAAAATGATACAGTTTAGTCCTTAACATGTTTCTAATTTGGTTATAAATTCCTCCTCGTACTACTTTTTTTTGCCTAATAAGTCACGGTCATGTTACATGCTAAGTAGTTTTAGAGAAAGATGAAGATAAAAAATTTTCATTTGAAGGAAAGACATCCATATGCGTTATCTGCTTTTTTACAACTTTGACTCTATTTTTTCAAAATGAACAAATAATGATAAGAATGACTTTTTAAGTAAAAGTTGTGTGATTCTATTTTTATTCCTTAGTTGATAAGTAAAAGATGTGGACATCACTTTTTCAAGTAAAAGTTGAGTTGAAATTGAATTTATTACTGAGGGCCTGTTTGGTTGGATGTGAAATATTTTTATTAGGAAATTATTTTCTAGAAGAATATTTTGTACGGAAAAATTATTTTTCTTACAATTTTATGGTATTTGGATGAGAATGTGAAAATTTTTTGAAATATAATTTCTTTATATTCATTTTTAATATTGTAAATACGAATTAGAAATACTCATAATAATCGCAACAAATGTTTGATAAGTAATTACAATCACTATCAGAGATTATTTATTTACAATTAATCTATAAGATAATATAATGACAATGTATGCATAACTATAATTATATTAATACGGGATCCAAGATAAAGAGAAAAATGAGTTAATAAAATTAAAGACAAAAATTGATTTAGTAATTGAAGTTATAAAAATAGGTACTTAGGGCTTAATATCACTCCTCAACTCTCCAGAAAATAACTTATACTTATTACGTATATAAGTTTTTAGGCAACGGGAAGAAAATTGAAAAATATTTTACACAAGAAAATATTTTTTGGTATTTAGTACCAAAAGGATTCTGCAATTATTTTACAGAAAAATATTCTCAGTCCAACAAAATTGACCCTAAATTGATAAATTTTGAATATGATTGGGCTTAATATGCATCAATTTGTGTGTAAGGGATTCAAAAGAATTACTTGAATATGTGAGGGACCGTTTGTGCAATTCTCCCTTTATACTATTTTCCTTTTCTTTGGTTGCTGAATTTATTTTATTTCTTAAACGAATATAGTTATATTTTTTATGGGTTTGTGATGTTAACTATCAGTAAAGTAAAATCAAATCGAGAAAATGACTAAATAAAACTATGCAATAAATACAAGTCGTATGTATTGTTCAAAAGTACATCTATTGATTGGTTCGTGGATATTTTCTAGGAAATAAAATCATAGCCCTATTTTTCTTATTATAAGAATAGTATCCTAACCAATACAAGTATCCAAAACTTCCGTATAAATTTTCTATTTAAAGAAGAATTTTTCTATTCCGCATAAATTCTCTTTTTGTGTATATAGGAAAGTATAAAGAATTGGAAGATTAATATTAGAACAAATGAGGTGGACCAGAAGTGAAATTCCTCCAAACTTTTTCGTTCTTACGCAATTCATGGACCACAGGGCAAGCAAATGCACAGAATTTTGTTGGCTCTTTTTTTCTCCGTCTCTTTGATAATCAGAGAACTTTGACGTTGGTTATACCAAATCGTAGAAGTGAATGAAATTTAAATTAGACGTTGAAAATGCATATCAAGAATTAGATTGTGGACAAAAAAAATAAAGAAATGTACCACACATCAATACAAGAACTAAAATAAAAGCATAGATATCCACATCCCAGAATTTATAAACAACAATTATGGAGTAGTATTTCGTCACATATATAAGATGCATGTAACAAGCATGAATTAAATGAAAGAGAAAAGAAGTAAGGTATGGAACAAAATGCAACTCTGCCATAAAAACATAAACAAAATGAAAATGAGCTTTGAACAACATAACTATTAGAATAGAGTTTCCAATCCGCACAACATCTTTCCATCCATCTGATTCAGATTTTTCGTTCCTTTGGTATTTATCCTCCATTTGATCTCATATAGTTGTGAGCTATAATATTGGGAAAATTTAGGGGATGTTTGGTTTAAGAGAATTAAAGAGGGGAATGAGTGTTTGAAAAATAGTAGTAATGATACCCATTATGGATGTTTGAAAAATAACTATTACTAACTTTTAATCGGAATAAAAATTATTAATTAGGGTCTCTATAATTCTTCTCAAAATACTATTCTATCAAACTCATTAACCCTTTTAAGAGAAATGATACCTATTCTATTATCAAACTAAACATGTTGGGGGAATCGTTACAACCCATATTCATAATAGGGTTAATGATATTCATAATGCTAGTGATTGAAAATTTTGAACCAATTGGCCTCCTTAGTATTTTCCAATGACTAAGCACTTAACAATTCTTATTATTTGGTTGACAATAACTTGGAAAATATAGCCCATATGATGGATTTTACCAGCAAATTAACAACAAAATAAAAAAGAAAAAAGGAACTAATGCGAAAAGCCGAGAAAGCTTGCACGTCACAAGCCCTAATTTAGATCGAAGAATCCAAGTAAAGGTTGCAGAAAAACCTTGACCCCTCTAACTCCCATAGTTTCAAACCTATTGATATTATTTCAACCCACAACTAAATGAATTAGCGAACCTCGATATACATAGAAGACGCCACAATCAAAGTGCAAGCTTTTGATTGATAAGTCAAGATCTTGAATTACTTGAGACACACTCGAAATTAATTAAGAAAGCACTCACAAAGAAGCAAAGAGAATAAATCTCAAATTTTATTAACTCGTCATAAGTATTGAAAAGTAATACATTAGAATGCCTTTTTATAGGCTAAATACCTAGCAAACTTATATGGAAATGTAGGAAACAAAAACAAGTTAAAACTTGACTAAAAAAATTTAAAAAGTAGTAAAAATCGTAACTCTGCCAACATCAACCGTGGGGCCAGCCGTGCAAGTCGCATCAACTCTTTGGCATATCACTAGAAGTCAATTGTGGATGCCAGCAGTGGCCGCAGCTAAGGTTGTAGCTGGAATTTTGCCAATTGATTCTTGATCAAATAACTCTACGAAGAAAGCTGAATGAGCTCTTGTACAAACACAAAAGTTATAGGTCTTTGAGTTAGCTTCCCAATGTCACAAGAATGAAGTTATTTTGATTTTTGGATGCTAAGATATGCTCAAAATACTAAGAACCAATTAGAAAAACATCGCAGCTGAAACATACTTTAATTATTTGGGTTTTTTACTATGGAAATGTAAGAATTGGACTTTAATGTCTTCATACGAATTGTAGAACATTCTTTCAGATTAAGTAGCTCCAAAACATCCTTCAAAATGCCATTATTGATTAGTATTCTCTCTCTAATCTTTGACTTAAATCTTGAACGCCAACTCATGAATGCTAGATTGAAGAATATTCATGCTATTTGGCCTTGATTAGTGACTTTTGTACCCACCATAACGCCTAAATGAATGACCCTATTTGAAGATGCTTGAACAATGGGAATTATGGCTACAAAATTCATATATCATTAAACTTAGGGTTTGTTTGGTTTAGGAAAACCAGGAAAGGAAATGGGTGTTAATAGTAATGACACCCACCACTGATATTTGAAAAACTAGTTATCACTATTCTTTAATTGAAATGAAAGTGATTATCTAATGTCTCTATAATTCTCTCCAAAATGCTATTCCTTCAAACTCATTAACCCTTTTGATTAAGGAGCTTTTGATTAAGGAGCCAAAAACCCAACATAAAAAATGGCTTTTTCCTTTTTCTGTTTTTTAAGGTTACTATATGTATAAAACTCAAATTAGAGGATGGTTTTACATAAAATTGAAGAAGATTTTTTAGAAATTTTCTTTAAAAAAATACAAAATAAGAAATCTAAAATACATGTATATTAAAAAAATTAAAAAAAAATTAAAATTTACTTGAAAATCATTCCTCGTCATAAGCAAATTAAACAAATAGTTTTATAATAATATCTATTTCATAACTAAATCAAACATGCTGAGGGAAATCGTCAAAACCCATATCCATAATTGAGTTAATAATATTCATATGGATAGTGATTAAAGAATTTGAACCAAATGACACCTTAAAGTAGTAATATTAGAAAATTCCAAGGAAAGAGCAGCTACAATCAGTCAATTGCTTTATACTCGCATTTTCTTTTTTCTTTTTTTTTTCCCCCCGGTATGGCTTGGTGCTTATGAATATTGCACTTTTACTTGACAACGGTGTCCAGAATTACAATTTTTTACAAAATATCTCGTGCAAGTAGTTATTCAGTGACACGAACCCTCTCTCAATGCTCATCAAAATCACCGATTATTTATATTGAGGTTCAACTATCCACGCATTAATTTCCAAACCAAAAGCGTACCGGTCCCTTCGTAAATAGAAAAAAAAAAAAAAAAAAAAGTACTCTTGATGTAAACCTCGAGAAGTCCTACAATCTCACCAAAAAAATTTTTTTTTGGGTTGAACAAAGATTTTGAATTTCCTAATGGATGGAGTCCACAAAAAATATTCCCCAGCCAACATGGTAACTCATGATAAGACACAATAAGCCGTCGGACCCAAATCCAAGAGTGGTCCACATAATGGCATCTTAGATGGAACATCAACTTTGATCTTTGATCGTTCGTGTTGATCTGCGATTGGGCTTTTTGCTCCATGAAATAGACATGTCTATGAAGATACGGACTTCCTGGCCCTTGACAGAAAGACTATAAATTGTCACTGTTTTCTCGTCCCAACGGGAGATGGCATACTTATTCATTTTTTCATAATAAAGATGTGAAATATTAATCAGAATACTTTTTTAAGAAAAGAAATACATATTATCATTCAAAAAGAATAGACACTTTTTCACAATCACATGTGTGATCCAACGCACATAAGTTTTGAACTCATTTGGTCCATGAGATTAGGCAAGATCAAATGAATTGAATTATTGAACTGAGCTATCTTGTTTGGATAGTTTCTTAACGTGAAATTATCAATCCAACATAAAAGTTTAGTCATAAGATTAAGTCGACATTGAGAGAGAAAAACATGAAATTATTCATTTTTCCTCAAATTCCATGTGTCCATTTCAAACATTTTATAACTATAATTTTAGCTCTCACTCACTAATCTATAAGTAATTCTAGCTAGCCGTTAATCCATCTAGTATATGCTTATCTAGTATATGCTTATTACTAACCATACTGCGTCACTAATTCCAGACAAAACTATAATTTGCGAAACTAATTATTAATTTCAAAATGATTGTCTCCTCAAATCATTTGATGTACATTAAACACCCTATTTAATACAATATTTTAAATAGAAATAAAATCATGGGACACATTATTAGTCTTTACATAAATATTTTCATCCAATATGGTCCGTGAACCAAATAGGCTGGCGATAATGCTAGAGTTATAATTTTTTGCCAACCCTTAACAAGTCAACCCATATATTTTTATTAAATTTTTGTATCTCTCTTAATCACTCTCTTTATCATCTCTCTTCTTAATTATTCGTCTCCTCTCTCTTTCAATATCTCACTTGTACAATTCTTCCTTTTCGTCTTTATGTGACTTTCCTTTTTATACTTTTTTTTCAAACATTTTCTCGGCAAAATAAATTACATAAATAACTTACCTTTTCCATCTCCTCCCTCTTTATCACCAATATCGCTAAGTTTTATCTTTTATTTTTGCTTTTTTCTTTTATTTTTAATTGTTTTGCACATTTGAGCATAATCTCTTCTTGTGTGTACAAATTTCTGCATTATTGTTGTGATAAATTGAAATTCAATTATGGAATATATTATTATATCCATTTGTATTTTATATCAAAGTTCTCATCTTTTTACAAATTTTGTTGGGTTATTTGATTGATTTAGTACTGGAAGCATGATTAAGTATCTTACAATGAATTTTGTTACTTTACTGTATTTTTTAGTTCTTTCTGCATCACCAATATCCAAGTTAAATAATTACTTTTGAGATTTTATTACTCTTTAAATTATTAGTTTTACGTATCGGCCTTTTTTGGGTTTCTATGATTACTTCAATATGTATATTAATAGAAAGAAAATGCACAAACATTTATAATATATTGTTATATATGATTAAAATGATTTGATTTTTTCATAGTCATGGATACGTATTATGACAAAATTGTTTCTCAAATAATTTTAATTATATGATAATCGATTGTTTAAAAAATTTTTTTTTTTTTGCTTAGACTAACTTGGCAATTTATATACAAGGCTTTTTTAGTGTTTGTTTATTTGTTTGAGATAAACAAAATTTTATTATTAAAAATAGTTTTTCAAATACAAAAGAAGATAGCAGTATAATTGGAGCTAACGAACGTTAATTATAAAAAATGATGAAAACACAACCAAATTTGTAAATTTTATAAAGAAGTGCACAATAAGAGAGAGGGGGAGAGAGGGAGGGAAAGAATGTGTTAAACATGAGGAGAGAAAAGAAATCATTAGGAAGAGAGAGGATAAAAAGAAGCATTATATTAGATACACTGCGTAAAATAATTTATAAGAATATATGGTGTTGAATTGTTAAGGATAATCTTGGTATTTGAGCAAAAATTGCTCTGACAAGAAATTTCTTGCTCTAGCAATAGTGCCAACCAACAAATAACACTAGAAATGACCCAAAAAAAAAATAAAAAAAGCCAACAAAATTTGCAAATAAAATTATGACACTTTGATGACCCAAAAAAAAAGGCCAACAAAAATGCAAATAAAAGTCTGACATTTTGGTTTCACTCTCGAATATCCTTTCTTTTATCATTTGTAAGATTTAGATTCTTTTTTAAACCAACAAAAAAAATAGATAATTTCCCATATTTCTTTAGGTCTTCGATCTTTTTTGACAGATTCTTTTATGTATTGTAAATTAACTTAACTCCCCTATGTTTATTTTCCAAATAACAAATCACACCCAAATGATGACTTCAGCATAATCTACTCTTATTATCTCTAATATATCTTTCTATATTAAATGGGAAAAATGGGCAATTTTCATCCCCATAGTTTGGCTTTTTGCCAAATTGGTCCTTAATTTTTTTTTAAACCAATGTAGTTCCTGTTGTCTCAACCAAAACCAATGTAATCACTAAAATATTCACTTTCAGTAAAATTGATCTCTAATGTTTTGGTAATAATTAATGTAATTCTGAAGTATTCAATTTCAATCAAACTAATCATTGAAATAGCATAAAAATTTAAGAAAATTCATAATAAAGTTCATATAATAATCATAAAATTTATGTAAAATTGTAAGAAATTGTTAAAAATTTATTTTTATTGTTACATAAGTAAAATTATTATTCTATACATGGTAAATTAAATGCTTATTCTCATTTATTTTTTCTTTTCAAAAGTTGATTTAGTAAAAACCAAATTTTTCTATAGAAATATAAAACTAACTTTTGTTGTTGACAATTTTTAAAAACTAAAAAATATTTTCAATAGAGTCTCATAGCATGCTTTTTAGATATCAAATTTTTAAGCTTAAAAAGACTAAAAACATATTTCCAAATTAATTAAAAATAATTTGAAAGTGATTTTGCCTTAAAAATGCTATAATTAGCTCAAAAATCAAATGAACATTAGCCTCAAGTAAAATACAAAAACAGGACATTTACTTTACATTTTTATAACTTTTTACAAATTTTTATATAAATTAATTATTTTTATGAATTTTTATATTTTTTATACATTTTATGAACTTTAATATAATTTTATAAAACTTTAGAAATTATTTTGTTTGATAATGGATACTCGAGGCAATATATTTGCTATTGCTGAAATGTCAAGGATCAATTTGGCTATTAGTGAATACTCTAAGGTCCACATTGGTTTCAATCTAAACATTGGGAATAAAATTGACTAAAAACGAAATATTGAGGACTACTTTGACAGAAGGGTCAAACTTTAGAGGTGAAAATGGTCATTTTTTCTTATAAAAATTAAGCATTTCACTATCATCTTCCGTATGGATTCACATCTCAATTCCCATCCAAAACTTCAAAAATTTCATCCCCCTACTACACCTTCTCTACTAAAATTTAATAGCTCCAAATCCTCTAACCTTCTTTCTCTACCCATTCAATAATCTTTTATCAGCATTGTAACGCACAAATATCTCCTTAACCATTATAAGCCCACCATCCTAGTGGTGCCTATAATAACCAAATCAAAAAACAACATGATTTTTCTATTTGTTGCACTTCATCTCTATATATCATAATATAAAAAATAAAATTTTTCTCACAAACAATATCAATATGCTATAAACAATGTCTATGTAGCATTTCAGCCTAATTATCCGGTTATCAAAAATAGCTTCAGCAGCTCGTTTCCAGTGGCAGAGCTAGAATTTTTTTTTTAGGGGGGGCGAGTCTAGACAAGTAGTAAGAAATATTAGACCCATATCTAAGTAACTTATGAAACAATGGTTTGACAGATATAATTGATTTTTTTTGTTAATTATTATAGGGCAAAATCTAGTAATACAAAATTTTTTTTACAAGTTGGAGGGAGGGCAATTGATTTTTTTTGGTTAATTTTAGGGGGGGGGGGGGGAATGCAATAATACAAAAATTTCTACTTACAAAAAATTTATTTTACAAATTGGGGGGGGGGGTGGGGGCGGTTGCCCCCCTTCGCCTCCCCCCCCCCCCCCGGGCTCCATCCCTGCTCGTTTCCCTTAGGTTTCTATGTTGATACCATATCATGTGGCCCATCTCCATGTTGAGTCTTCCATGTCTAAATGATATGTTTTCAAGAGACCAAACATATACAAAATCAAATGTACTTTCCACCAAGTTAGAACATTAATTTCATAAGCTACTTTCCTAATACACTTCAACAAAGTCACAGGTCCAATATACTTTTGCAAGAGACAGGCATCCTTGTTCCTCATGTACTTACTTTAATACTAGTTTGGCAATTTCATCATCATTTTATCTCCCCCTTGGAACTCAAGGAAGTGTCAATCTTAGTCTGCATAATTATTCATATGCTTCACAGTTTCCTCAAGATGATTATAAGCAATCTCCACATTCTGTTTTCATTCTTGAGAAAAACTTTGTACTTTAAGGGACATAGATTTATCAGTAGTATCAACTCTATGGGGTAGTAAAGGTTGCTGTCCAGTCACAATTTCAAAAAGGCTCTTATTGGTCGAAGAGCTCCTTTGGACATTGAAATACAGTTGGGCAACATTCAAAAGTTGCAATCAAATTTTTTGATTGGCAGATGCAAAATGTCAAAGGTATTCCTCCAACATGCAATTGAATTGTTCCGTTTGACCATTATATTTAAGTGCATTGAGAAACTCGTGCTCAATTAGACCTGAGTATCTTGAAGAGTTCGGTTCAAAAGTTATTGGTAAATCGTGAATTATAATCATTGATAATATTCTAAGGTATTCTCCAATATTTGACGATACGTCTGAAGAAGAGTTGATACTCTCTTCCACAGTTACATACTAAATTGCTGGGATGAAAGTTGCAAAATTTTGCAAGTGATTAACCACTACCAACATTGTAGCAAGGTCTCTAACTTTTGGTAAGTTGATAATGGAATCCATTGAAACACTTTCCCAAGCCTCTCCAGGACTGGCAAGGGTTGAAGTAGTTTATTATTTTCTTGATGGTCAACTTTGTCTTGCTGCAAGTAAGATACAAACATGCATAAAATTGTCTATACAGAGCAACAAAACTAATATACGTTCCATGCTGGGGCTTCCAGCCTAAACAACATTATGGCACTCCTTTATTAAGCTTTTTTTTTTTTTGTACTTTTTTACTTTTTAAGCTAACTTAAAGACAATTCTTTTTTGTGAACATGACACCATCATCTAGCCAAAATTGCCCAAATTTTCCTTGTTCAACTAAGTTGGCCAAACATTATGCACTAGAATCTTTCGATATATGGGCTCGTATTTGTTTTTTAATATCAGTAGAAACTTGACTCCTATGCAAAATAGTGGCTTGGCATACTGTAGCTCGCTATGTTCGTCTACTGAGAGCATCAACCACTAGATTAGAACATTTGCTCATTCGATACTTAAGTTATTGCAATTGAGCTTGCCTGCTACTTAGCTTTGGTTGCATTAAAAAGTAGCTTACGGCTGTACGATATGTTTTCACCATGAACAATACTCTAAGTAGGCAGTGCCTTCAAAGACGTAGGCAATGAGAAACAACACGTAGCTTCTTATCATAAGCTGAGTATCTACATTTGGCATCATTCACCTTTTGGTTCTCAAAGGTCATTAAATGATCTTCCTGCATCAAGAATCCACCAAGGACAAAGTTCGAAGCATCTATTACACTTCAAATGACTTAATCACATCAGGCAGTGAAAGCACAAGTTTAATGGACATGCTTGTTTTCATGCATTCAAAGGCCCTTTGGCATTAGGTATACCACCTTCTAGCTTTCTCCTTCTTCAGCAAGTTCATCAGGTGCACTACTATCTTTGAATAATCCTTCACAAAATGTTGATGGTAGTTGGCTAAGTTAAGAAATGACATAAACTCCATTACCCTACTGGGTGGTTTCCGCTCTTTGGATCCATGCGATTCTGCTTGGTTCAATGATATGCACTAATAAATCAATACCTATTTAGGCAAATGAACATTTTGATAGCTTGGCATAGAGTTCATGTTCACGTAGTTGGGTCAATATGTACGTTAAATGTTCTAAATGATCTTCTAACGTGTTGCTATAGATCATAATATCATCCATGTACACCACCATAAATCAATCAAAGAAATTCCATAGTACTTGTTTTATTAATGTACAAGAGGTTATTGGAACAGTGATTAGCCCACACGTTATTACCAAGAACTTATATGCCCCTGTATCATCATGCAGTTTGCTTTGTACTCATCCACTTTCTAGATGTGAACTTGCCAATAATCTAATCGCAAGTCGATCCTCGTGCAAAACATTACATTACATAACATAACTAAACAAAGCAATCAACATTGAACAGTATTAGGTAGTTATTCTTCATTGTTATCATGTTAAATGTCTGATAATATATGCATATACAAAGTGTTCCATCATGCTTCTTTTGAAATAATATTGGTACTCTATATGGTGACTTTATAAGGACAATTGTTCTTGAGTCCGACATCTTAGTCAATTACTTGTAAAGTTCGATGTGTTTAGGTTGAGACATACTATAGAGCGCCTAATCTGGTGGTTTGGTTGCCAGGTTCCTCAATTTCATGGTCAATCACCAGCTTGGATAAAAGAATTTAGGCAGCTCGTCCGGCATAATATTTTCAAATTCTCTCTAGCAATTGTTTAACTAGTTAGGGAAGAAGCCGAGATGTCACTTTAATTTCTTCTTAATAAAAATGCTAATTAGATTGTCTCATATCGTTTTAAGTCCTTTTTCACTTCCATAGCTCAGAGATTTGCCGTCATAGACTTCCTAATTGTGGCGTGAATCATACAAGGATTGCTGTTTAAAAAATTCAGTGTGTTGCTATATAGGTACACAACAATTCATATGTTCTACAAAAATTCCAACTCAACAATAAGTTTGAAGTCATCTATCTTTACTACAGTTAAATTAATTCTTTGATAGGAATATGATAAAATACTGTTGATGATTGACTAAAAAAAAAAAAAAGCGTAATCTACGGAGATAACTGTAATTTTTTAAACTAGAAGGAGCTGTCTGAAATTTGTGAAATTATCCTCGGAAAGACAAAATAAAACAAAAAAAAAGAAAACAGAAAACCAACACAGTCGTGTCACTTGCACACTGGCAGATCTGCTGACCAACCGCATCCCGGACACACAAACACACACAGCCAAAACACGCACAACACACACTACTATATATAGCGATACACGATTACAACAGCAGCAGCTCAAAAGCTCCCCACACCCTTAACTTGCAGACACGAGAGAGAGAGAGACAAGCCCTATTAATATATCTCTATTTTTATTAATTTACCTTTATCTTTTTCCCATTATTATTCTCATTTTCGTCGTCGCCTACTAATTTTCTTGTTTATTTATTTCTTTAAAATAAATTAAAACAAAGGAGAGAGAAAAATAATGGAAATGGAGGATTCAGCTCAGCAGTCGGACACCGTCATGTCGGAGGCGGCGCCACAACCACCACCACCTCCTGCTTCTCAGCAGCCGTACGCGGCGGCGACCGGAGGAATGGAGAATATTCCTGCTGTTCTTAGCCACGGAGGCCGGTTTATTCAATACAATATCTTTGGAAACATCTTCGAAGTCACTGCTAAGTATAAACCCCCAATTATGCCTATTGGTAAAGGCGCCTACGGAATCGTCTGGTAATTCAATTCAATTCGATTCGATTTGCCCTAAGATAGATTTCTTTTTTTTTTTTTTTTGCATTTTTCGATGTTTATTTGAGTTTTTTGGGGGGAATATTTTTGAAGCTCGGCGTTGAATTCGGAGACGAATGAGCACGTGGCGTTGAAGAAGATAGCGAATGCTTTTGACAATAAGATCGACGCAAAGAGGACTTTGCGAGAGATCAAGCTTCTTCGCCATATGGATCATGAAAACGTCAGTGAGTCATTTCTTTTGGTTATATAAATTTTCAGATTTTTTTTTTTAATTTAAGTGGGATTTTTGAGTTTGATTGAGATAGAAATTTATGGAATTTCTTAGAGGATGAGAGAGGGAAATTTGGGAATTTGAAGATTGGTTTAGTTGATATAGTGTGATGGAGACTTAGTGAATAAATTTTCAAGCAAAATAGGCAAGATGGATATTAAAAGCAAGAGAAAGACTGGGTTTTGGAGATACTATGTGTGGGAATGATATGTGAATGGTCTGCTGATGGGCATTCGGATGCTTTTTGGAGCTAATGCTTAGCTGAGTGTGTCCTGGTGAGAATGTGTTGCATGTAATTCAAAGCTAAGTTGTGTTTTCTTTATGTTAAAAGTTATATAAAAGTCTTATTGCTAGTACTTGTTGAGATTTTTCATAAATGAAGTATGAATATCTACTTGGATTGTTGTGACCACTTACATCTGTTAATTGGTATTGACAAAGTGTCAAATAGAGAAGTTTTATTCTTTATTTGCAAAACAAAGAACTCTTAGAAGACTGTATAAGATGCAACAAAGATGCTCTGTTGACTCAAGCCAAAATGCTCTTTTGATTTCTGTGAGATATGTCTGAATGTCGATGCCATTTGCATTCTGTTGTGTGTTTTAAGTTTCCTGTGCTGCTATGTCTTCTGAGCTCCTTTTTGTCCAAAACTGTTCGTTGTGCTTTTAGTTTAAGAAACTTCAATGTTCATTGAGCTTTTAGTTTAGGTTATTGCTCACTGTCTTTGTTCCGCAGGTTGTTGCAATAAGAGATATAATACCACCACCTCAGAGGGAATCATTTAATGATGTTTACATTGCATATGAGCTTATGGACACTGATCTCCATCAAATTATTCGTTCAAATCAAGCACTATCAGAGGAGCATTGCCAGGTTGTATTTTGAACTTTTTCCTCTACAAGCATTCTGTTCTTCTAAATCATGCGCCCTTTTCCTTCCCTTTTTTACGTTCTAATTTCAGTTAACAAGGAAGATGATTACGTACATTGTCTTACTGGACATGTTTCATGTCTAGTCATGTGATCTGTTATGACACAATAGTTATCCACGTCTTCTATTACAAGTGCCTTTTGTTTGCTCTAACTCAATTGACGCATCAATCTTAAAGCAAATGATTTTTTATTTTTGTTCTTTTTAATACCTTATTTTTATTTTCTGGTGATATTAACACGTTAAAAACATTCGAATTATTAGTTTCATGATTAACCAAAATTCATATTCTGGATGCAGTATTTCTTGTATCAGATCCTTCGGGGGTTAAAATACATACATTCTGCAAATGTTCTTCACAGAGACTTGAAGCCTAGTAATCTTCTCCTAAATGCCAATTGTGATCTAAAAATATGTGATTTTGGGTTGGCTCGTGTAACCTCTGAAACTGATTTTATGACGGAGTATGTGGTTACAAGATGGTATCGAGCACCAGAGCTATTGTTGAATTCTTCTGACTATACTACAGCAATTGATGTATGGTCTGTGGGTTGCATTTTTATGGAATTGATGGATCGGAAACCTTTGTTTCCTGGTAGAGATCATGTGCATCAGCTGCGTCTTCTTATGGAGGTATCTTTCTTTGGAGGTCATTGTTATCTATTAGACATCATTTGGTGATTTTCCTGAATAAAAATGAAAAGTAGCATATGTATTCAGTTACTATTTCCACATTATATGTGTGCTAGCATTCTAAATATAGAAAGTCAAGGATCTTCTCGTTAAAAGTAGGTTCTCTTCAGCCAAGTTTTTAATGAGAGTTTTATGGGGACTTCATCTGAATGGCATAATTGTCTGCTAAAAAGTGCTTCGATCTTCAACCAATTCTGACTCCTACTCCTCCTCCTTGGGGACAGGATCATCATTCCTCCTCCTTTCACTAATGATCTCATTATTTTCTGGTAGTTGAGCACGCATTTTAGCTGATTATTTTTCACAATAAACAGTATTAATACCTATACAATGGATTATAAACAGTATTCATACCTATACAATGGATTACTCATACTACATGATCGTAAGAACTTGACATTAGATTCAGGACTTTATCTATGTTGGTTGTGTAACTAAATCAGAATATCAGGCTCACACGTGATGTGCATTTTGTTATTACATAATGACAATTGAGTCATTGATGCACAATTAGTTTCTTTTCTCTTTACTTTACTTTATCCTTAGACTTTAATGGATATCTTTTCCTTTTTCCTGTCATAGTAAGGGGTGGTCTGGTGATGGGGTTTGGAGAAGGATACAGAAGAACTTGGTCCTGCAGTTGATTATGGAATTAAATCAGTTCAAATGCAATTAGTCCCTTGCTTTTAATGTGTGCCTTCTCCTCTGATGCCTTGATTGGGCTAAGCATGGATGATTGAGTCGTTAACAACCTCATCTAACTGTTCATACTTAAGTTAGAGCGAGCCATGGCGTTTTTTGATCCACACGCACAGGTGTAAAGAGGATATACTTGATGCTTGTGACAGTGCGGGTTCTGATTGCTTTGCATTAAGAAGTACAACAATTATTATTATGATTATAATTAGCTTTCTTGTCCGGGAGGCATAATTTGGACAACAATTAATATGTGAATATAGGCATAGGGATAATTGGTGGATGTGACTTTTTTTTTTTTAATATTTTGGGGGAGGGGGGAAGGGGAAGACAGATTTAGAGACAGAGATAGAGGGAGTTAGAAGGAGACAGAGAGCTATATGAAAAATAAAACCATTACAGAGGTCTGAATGATTAGGAAGGACTATCCCTCCAGAGAATGAGGTTTCTGCTTAAGAGTTTGTAAACCAGAGGTATACTTGGCAAATATTTCTGATCGGGTCACAATTACTTGTTTTCAGTTTGTATTCATTTGCAAATTAACATATTTTTATGTTAAATTTTTCAAAATTAAGGTAGCATGTGGCCTGGAAATGCTTATGTAGAAAAGATTCCATGCCAATAGACTCGTGACATCCATGTTAAGCATTCTTGGGGAGATGAGGAGTCACTGGGGCCATCTTTAACAACTAAGATCATAGATACAGTGATCCGTGTGCATGAGGTGCAATTTTAGCTCAGGGCTGGATGCCGTGGTTCAATTTTCCAGGAAGAAATGGGACTTGTAGGGCCTTGAACTACAAATAACTTGGGGGGTGTTTCACAGAGGTATCAGCACTCAGGAATGGGTTTCAGATTAATGATTCCCTAACGATTTGTTTGATAAAAGACTATGAATACGAATATTATTCTACCACTATGAAAGTTCCCAAAATATGAGCCATATTTATTTACTCTGAATTGACTGGTATCAACCTCATTTCCTTCTGCTCATAGAAAAAAGACAGCTAAACCTCTCACGATATGTCTTCCATTGGCCTATCTTCCGCAGCAACCCCTCTGCCCCCTCCCTATGCTTTCACCTCACCACTGCTCCATTCTCTCTCTCTCTCTCTCTCTCTCTCTCATGGAGATACAAAGTGGCTCCAATGGTGGACTTTGTATCTTGTATATTTGGACAAAATTTTGCTATAAAAGTAGAATGTCCATAACTCAAGGAGTATTTTGGTGTATAATCCTTGTTATTTGTCTTTCAAAGCTAGTAGATCAGGCTTAATGTTGGTTATTACTTCTTAGCTTGATTTGTATGTATAGTGTAATGTGTAGTTTTTATTGATTGTGAAATTGAATTCTTAAGGCAGAGAGGACCATTTTGGTACCATTATTTTGGGATTTGACATTTGGTTATTTGGACGAGATGATGTAGCTATATTTTGTGTTTGGTTTTGGCTCATTGCTGTTCGGGTTTTGTTGATATTAATACAAAATTGAGGTCAGACAAAAAATTGGGAAAATTCATATGTAGTTCTTTAAAAATAGCCACCAGCTGGCGGTGGTGGCAGCGGTTGACCGCATCCAGTGGTTGTCGGAGGCAGGCTGGTGGCAGCACAGCAATTGAGATATTAGAATATGCGTTTGTTTGTTAGATGAGGAAAAGAAAGAAAGGAGAGAGCATAAAATGAAAATGGAAGAAAACATGAGAAAGAGATCTTTTAAAAAGGTTACAATCCCATTCCTAGGTATTATATTACCTAACACTCTGTGTTTTGATAAAACTCCATTGTCATTCTCTTGTTTGTTATACCAATTACCATTCTGATTGCAGAAATCCATGTGCTTGAGGTCTGATTTTAGCACAGGATCAGATGCTGTGGAGCTGTTCAATTCAGAAATTGGATTTTTAGGGCCTCGAACTACAAACTTAACAAAATTTCTTGTAACAAAAGAGTATCAAATACTGTTTATTATTGCTGAAGGCTGCAAGTTGGGAAAAAAGAAATCAGCTATCAAGTTATTTCATTTTAGGCGTGCAAAAACATAATGTCCTAGTAACACCACTATCATGACATCACCTTATATAGTAAGGATCGTAGATATAGAGGGATTCTAACATGGACCACACCTTGCAAATGAATGAGATCAACTTGCATGATTTTGTAATATACATATCTCCAAGGCTTTTAGAGTATTAGAGGCATCACTTTAAAGCATAATAATGAATTTCTGCTCTTGCAGTTGATTGGCACTCCATCGGAGGCTGATCTGGGGTTTTTGAGTGAAAATGCAAAACGATACATCAGGCAACTTCCTCTCTATCGTCGGCAGTCATTTATGGAGAAATTTCCACACGTACACCCGTCTGCTATCGACCTTGTCGAGAGAATGTTGACATTCGATCCTAGACAAAGGATTACTGGTAAGGACTTTATACCTTCGAATGTCCTTGTTATGACAATTCATTTCTCAAGATCTATGCAATAAGTAATCAAAGTTGTTCGGTTTAAACTTCATGTAGAAACAAGCTTACATGATCTGCTTGTTGCATGTTAATAAATCCAATACTAATGCTTAGACATTCATACACTATACATGATATTTTATTTTGGTCAATCGTTTTCCTTATAAACTATACAATGCTTGACACATTTCTACAATCTCAATCTTAAGATTCATTGTGAATTTTGACCACTTTCATGGTTCAGATTCTGTCCTGCCAACTTTCCACTTCTGCTTATTGCTAAACCAGAAAAGTGAGAAAGAAGAACAATAAAAAGAAATATGCATTGTGATAAGGACTCAAAAGGAACTCAATGGACTATTATATGAATAAAGGACTTTAGGATTTAATTTGAATAACTTTTACTTCCTTTACTTAAATTTATCTAAGTCATTTCTTAATTTTGTTTGCCACTACAATGCATTAGCAGCTTTCATGAAATGTAGAATTTGATATATTGCTACCCATGGATCATAGATTTAGAAACTGCTTAAACGAATAACTGTATTGAATGCTGGCAGCTTAAAAATGTCAACTAAAAAGGCTATATAACTTTAACAAGCTAAACAAGCATCCAAAGAAGGTCTGAGGAGTAGAAAGTGAAAATTTTGTTCCACAGCTTTTGAATTGCGTTGTTTACCATGATTTGTTGCCACTTCACTACTTCTAATTGATTTGGAGCAAGTTGTATTGCTTCACTGTTGTTTTAAGTGTCAAGGTGTATAATAAGCTGTAACGCATTTTCAGCCATTGGCTATTTATTTGGCTATTCTGGTGGCAAATGTTTTGCATTGACCAACATTTAAAAATTTTTGCATTTTGATTTGTTCCTCTACTTCAAGTATCTGTTTGGCTTTTTAAAAGGAAACTTAAAGACTCCCCAGGAGTCACTCTATTTCCTTGTGTTTCTATCCCTTCCTAGTTCATCAAGGGATAAGATACTCTAATAGCATTAAAGAAGTGAATAATCTTATTGTGGAGGTTGGTCGCAGTTGTGTATAAAGATTTACATGGCATTCCATCCTCAATGCATGGGAGTTTTCTCACGTTTGACTTTTTGATAATGTGCCAACTCATTTGTTAGCTATGTTTGTCAATTGGTTTAATTAACATGAAAGATATCTGTCCATCTACTTCACCTCTGCACTTTGTATCAATGAAACCCATTTACTCCCTTCTCTCTTTCTCACTGTCTCTCTGTCTCTCTGTGTATATGTGTATGTGTGTCAAAGAGCGAGAGAGAGAGAGAGTTGATTGTAAATGGCATTTAGGACTTATGTGCTATCAACTCTTCTTCTTCCTTTTTTTGGACATCATTGTGTGGTTATAATCTTATTTAATTTTTTATATTGCTCATAGTATAATATGGCACTAGAGCTTTAATACTAGAGTTCTTAATGATACCAGAATCACTATTAAAACAAAAAAAAAACCTGCAAGCTCTTGAGAACCATAAAGAATGAATTTTGTAGTTTGCTTGCTATGGTGCTTGTTAACCGCTGTTGTGAGGAGAATTATGTGGTCCAAAATCCAGAAGTCAAACAATCTGTCTCCGGTTGCAAGAGAAGTAAATCATAACTTGCTTTAGGTGTTAGTTCTTCAGAACCACGGCCAATAAATTATAGAATCTGCTTTGTTTTGGTGCTTGTTAGCCACTGTTCGGGAAACAAAATATGTAGTCTAAGCTCCAGACCATAGTGGGAAATTATTTAGTGCTTGCTGTCTGGTAAATTTTGTAAAACTATTGGTTCAGCAAAAACTAATTATAGTTTATCATAAGAGGTATGCGGGCATGGCCTGTGCTTCTCTTTGGTAGAAAAATGAAAAATTAACTTGGTAAAAGTAAAAAAGATTATGATGCAGGAGAGCAAAACCATCAAAACAATTGAAGAAAAGAAACTTAAGTTTTGACAAATTTTTTGCCTAATATCGATTTAGGACTTGAGATTATGTCTGTTTGCTGATTCCAGTGTGTGCATGTTTTAGCATGCAAGTTTTGTGTTTGTTTTTAGCAGCCTAGTTTGGTTATAGTTGGTGACTTAATGTTCAATATTGACACTATAGTGTAGCATCTACTAGTGGAAGTGTAAGGTCAGGCACGGGTGAAGTCCAAGAGTCAGCCACTATAGCAGCAGCTTTAGTGGACCACCTTGGCCACCAATATGTCAAAAAATGTTGTGAGGTTATTGTGTCTTAAGAGTCTATAAATTAGCTTGTATTTAGCATTCCTAAGTTAGAATGAGAAAATGATTGAAATATTTTGAGAATGACTTTGTGTTTTCCTCTTGTGTGATGCCTGAGTTCTCCTTTCTTTTTTCTTTTCCTACTTCTAAGGCTTGCTTTGGTTTGACATTACTATTTTTAGATCTGATTTATGTTTATACATATTAGAGATCTCCCTGGTGAAATGTGGGCCAATCAAGTTCTAAAATGAAGCGTAGTGAAATCTTGCACTAGATAAGTGTCTGCAATCCACTAATAATCTTCCCCATGCCTATAATAAGAGTCAATGCAGATTCACTTCACATAATTTAGAGAACAAAGAAGAAGAGTACTCTAGGAACTATGTGGTGAGGGTAAAAGTACATCATGTGAGCAATTAATTTCAAAGTCCTCCATTGTTTTCCCGTTCTTTATTCAAGAATTACTACCCACATGGATGGGCTTCATTGGTCGCAACTACTTAATATTTGGCCAAAGATTGCAGCATGAACTTTAAGTTGATGCTGTAAGGCATACATCAACTAACCTACTTAAAATATAACGAATTTGTGTAAAAGGCCAGTGTTCACATGAGATCTGGAATTGCAGTTCTCACTCTATTCAGCATATATTTAATTCGCCAGCAGTTGCAATTCATGCATCATTTACTTCATTCAAGTTTCTGAGAATTCCATTACTTAATGTGGTTACTGCTCATTCTTGCACTTGTAAGAGCACTGGCATTTCCAATAGAGTGTTAGGTGCTCAAGTGATGCTGCATCACCATCTAGTGTGACATACAACTTTGTACCGCATGAGGAGACCTTATGTACGGGACATTTAGCAAGAATACTATTTACAATCAAATTACAATTTGGGTTGTCACGGAATGAATACAAGTGGAAAAAGTCACTACACGATTAGATGTCGAGTGTCCTCATGTTGTTCAATTTATGTTGCCACAATGGATTGTTACGTGGCACCGGCGCAAGAAGCTTATTTCTGCATCAACATTTTCACCTTGGTACTAGCTGCAGAACCTATAGTGTGACCATGTTGGCCTTGGGAAGGGCACAATATTCTTTAATTTGTATGTGCACTTAGGACACTACTCATCTCATGCATTCATTGATGAAAACACCACAACTCCTAAGGTATAGAGAGCTTACTAGGCGGGCATGACACCTGCCATAGAATTATGAGTTCTCATGGCTTGGAGGTTAGGAGCAAAAGTCTTGGCAGCAAGTTGATCACGTTTTGGGACCATGTCCTGAAGCTTTTCCAGAAATAAAAAACATAATCCTGAACCACCCGTTTTACCTTCTCATGTTACCATTCTTGTATTTTGTTTTTTTTTATTAAATTCCTCGTTTATCCATTGTACTTTCAGCATCTATGCTCTATGCGTACGAGTAAGTTATTTCCTAAAGTATCTGACTTCAATCTTATCTGAGGATCTTTGATGCACCCCACATACTTTCTTAGCATATAACAGCTATCCATCAGTTGCAATAGATTTTTTCTTTCTGAAAGTCATCAATTTACTTCTTTGCTATCTAATGGTTCTCCCTCTTTCTGAAGAAGCTTTCTTACCTTCTGCAAGATTATATCTTGTGCTGTCACGCTTGTGTAACGTCTCCAATAATGAAATAGTCACCTGTAGACTTGACACCTCAACAAAAATGAATTAACAAAAAAGTTTAATCTTCTGAGTTTTTTGCTGTTGACAACTCTCTTCATTGTAGTTTTTTACTGCTAATGTTAGATTAACCTAGAGCGCAAATAGGCACTGCATAATGGATCAAATTATATATAATAAAATTTAGATAGGAGATACATTTCAGTGGTTCCCTGAAATTCGAGAAATGCAAATTGGTTTTTTTGAATAGGGTAAGCTGTCAAACAACTATCATGTCTGTCTTGTGGCATGGGTAGATAGGGTGGCTATTGCTGCTGTGTAGATACTTTCTGACTCCTGTCTATCCAAGTCCACTGCGAAGAGAAAAGTAATATATTTTTTTTTTTTGGCAAAAAGTTTTGTTGTATTAATTATATATTTCAATGGTGTCTTTACATCAGCAGGTAACTGCACATATATGTTAGTTGTAGCTAGATTCTAAGCACCTAGCTCATGTACAAAAATACACAAAAACATGACTCATATTAGTCTGCCAAAAGTCTTGTTGGAAGTCCCCATTCAATCATCATTTGCCAATTTTGCTTTGTGTTTGGGACATTTCTCCAAAACATTACTGATTCCACCATTGTTCGCCTCACTATGGCTACTACTTCAGCTGTCTGCATCGTCTTTCCTTGGTGCATAATCTGGTTTCGAGCTCCCCAGAGGTGATAGATAGTGACTGCACACATTGTCCTTTTAAACTTATCTGCAAAGGAGTCTGATGTCCAAGTTTCACTCATCCATTCGATTTCTTCTTGCCAGGTTAATGTTCTCCTTTGTATGGAACAGAAATCTAAGACCTTTCCTCACACTGCTGCAGTGAAGTTGCATTCAAAGAATAGGTGATCGATCGTCTCTTCCCTGTGATTACATAAAACACAGTTTATGTTCTCCATTTGAATACCCCATGTCTTCATCCTGTTTTTCGTGGTGAGTCTCCTCTTACAAGCCAGCCATAGTATGAAGGAGTATCTAGGAATGTGTCCTTTTCCCCATACCAGTTTGTGCCATATTACTCGCGTGCCAGTTCTACTAAGTAATTTCATTGCAGATTTGACTGTGTAAATGCCAGATTTTCTCCCTTTCCACCAGGTTTTGTCTGCTACACCTTGGATGGGTAGAAGATTTTCTGGCGTAGCTTGCCTGAGAATCTCCACCTCAGCTGTTTGTTTCCTGCCCCCTGGCCAATTCCAGCTATCATTTTTCACAAAATCAGCAACTTTGCTGGTCTTTGCCATTCCAAGATTTGATAACAATTTCTCTTTGAATTTCACATGCAAAGGCCCCAATGGATGCCAGTTATCATACCAAAACCACGTATCTTTACCTTCACCAATAACCTGCACTATCATTTCTGGTAATAGCTTCCTGAGCTGGAGGATTTTTCGCCAGCTCCAAGAGCAATCAGTGGGAGTCTTGCAACCCCAGAATGAGGAGTTCTTTAAGTTGATGGAGTGTATCCACTTGACCCATAGTGACTCCTTTTTACTACATATATTCCAAATCAATTTCATTATAAGACATTTGTTCCATTGCTCCAAGCTATACAGGTTTAACCCACCCATTTTGTACGGTTGTCAGATATCCTCCCATTTCACTTTTGCACAAAAATGTTGCTTAAGCTCTCCAGCCCATAAGAATTGTGATATTAGACTAGTGATTTTCTTGATTACTGCTTTTGGCAGAATGAAAGCACTAGCCCAATGTATCTGTATACCCAGTAACACAGATTTCACTAATGGGACCCTTCCAGCATAGCTCAATCTTTTTTCAGCCCAGCCTTTAATTTTCTGTTCAAGCTTTATGAATATAGGTTGGCAGTCCTTAAAAGACAGCTTTGTTGTAACAAGAGGCAGCCCTAAATATTTCACTGGTAGCTCTGCAATTGGAATGCGAATGATTTCACTCTGCTGTTTTCCCTTTATTTCATCTACTCCAGCCAAGAATAACTGACATTTTTGTAAGTTTGGCTTCAGTCCAGATAATATCCCAAACTCCTGTAATGTTTCTGCAATGACTTGGAAAGATTTCTTTGTAGCACCTGCTAGTATAAAGAGGTCATCAGCAAAAGTAAGGTGTGTCACCTCCAACTTTAGACATTTTTGGTGGTAATCAAAACCCTTTTCTCTGATATTCCAGTCTAGGAGTCTTGAAAAGACTTCCATAGCCAAAAGAAAAAGGTAAGGGGAAATAGGATCCCCTTGCCGAAGTCCTCTTTCACTCCTGAAATAGCCAACCAAATTCCCATTAAAATTGACAGAAAAAATGAGCTGTGGTTACACATTGCTTGATCCAGTCAACAAACACTTCAAGAAAGCCCATCAAAGATAATGTTCTGAATAGGAAATCCCAGTCTATAGTATCGTATGCTTTCATGATGTCAATCTTCAAGGCAGCTTTTGCCACCCCACATTTCCTCTTATAGCCTCGTACCAGTTCATTCATCAACAAGACATTGTCTAGGATGCTTCTCCCTTTTATGAAAGCTACCTGGGATTCACTTACCATGTTTGGGATGACTACTTTAAGCCTGTTTGTCAAGACAGCTGAAAAGCACTTGTACAAAGTATTACAACAGGCTATTGGTCGAAAATCTGTCATGCTCATTGCATTCTCAACCTTAGGCACCAATGTCAATATAGTGCTATTCACAGGATAGTACATGTACCTCCTATTAAAACAGAATTTTATCACCTCAGCAACTTCATCACCTATTGTCTCCCAATTCCTTTTGAAAAAATCAACAGTGAAGCCATCTGGTCCAGGAGCTTTACCTTCCTTCATCATAAATATGGCATTCTTGATCTCTTCAGCTGTGACAGGAGCTATAAGCATTTCACATTGTTGCTCATTTATCATTTTTGGTACAAAGTTTTCCATCATTTCCAGTTTATCACCTGTCTGCTCCATGCTTTTGCTGAATAGCTTCTGGTAGAAATTAATGGCCACATCTTTCACTTCTTCATATTCTGTAATTTTTACATTTTCTTCATTGTACAAGGTCAGAATTCTCTTACTAGTCATATGAGTCTTGACCTTTCTATGCAAGAAAGCAGTGTTTCTGTCACCTGCTTGTAGCCAGTTGACTCTTGATTTCGCTTTGTATAGCTGCCATTATACAAAATTCTGTGCTAAGCATCAACATGTGAAAGGTATTCCTTTTGAGTCTTTCCTCAGACTTCTCTCATTTTTGGCTTTCAACAGATTTTCGCATTAGTATTTGGAATATCCATCTCTATGTTATTTTCAACCTGGCATACAACTTGAATAAAATTTTGCCAATTACTAATTATCAAGCAAAAAAGAAACTGATCCCCCCCGCACGCGCACGCCCACGCAGAACAGAACTGTTTTTTACTTAAATAATATGAACTACCATACTAATTACCCCACAAAGAGAATACCATGGGCAAGTAACTAGTAGAATTGGACAGAAGATGGTTATATGCCTTTGTAACTCAGAATTGATGTGCTTTAAAGTACATATTAAGTAAAATGTAACAGAGGCAAATGTTGTTGCCCTGTTTGGTTCACATTACAGGCCTTTCTTTGGAAATAATGTAAAATAACATTTTAAATTTATCGTCCCTCGGTTGGTATTTTTGTCTGCTTCTTGTTCAATTTGAAGTAAAACGTAACAGAGGCAAATGTCATTCCCTCATTGGGTTTGCTTTACATGCCTTTCTTTGGAAATAATGTAAAATGACATCTTGAATTTATCATCCCTAGGTTGATTTTTTTATCTGCTTCTTGTGCAACATGCAAATGTTGAAATTTTTGTGTCTAATCTTGACAATTATCTTCAAAGGGGTAAGCTCTTTTGCTTTTTATATTCTTCTGTCAGACAGATACTCAGTGCGATTGAGGAGAAAGGAATTAGAATGCATGTCAATATATGAGAGTGATGGTGTTAAAATTTGCCCTTCAAGAATATGTTAGTGAAGGAGAAAAGGTCTCCAAATATGATATAAGCTGTAGTTGAAGCCCTTTAGTATGTTGCCTTTACCCAAATCCAGGGAACTTAGGAAGTTAATAAATTGTCCTGGCTAAGGTCCCTTGTGAACATCAAGAAATAATAGTACAATCCTTGCAGCAAGTGACATCATCTGGGTCAGACCAGTGTCCAATGACATGCAGAAAACAATTTATTTTATCCAGCTTTACAACGGTTCAAATTCTTATTCTTCCTTATCAGCCCTCCCGCAGGATGGACTTTTTGTTTAACATTATCCTTTATTTCTGTTTTAGTTGAAGATGCGTTGGCACACCCATACCTAACGTCACTCCATGACATCAGTGATGAACCCATTTGCTTGACTCCTTTTAGCTTTGACTTCGAGCAGCATGCTTTGACCGAGGAACAGATGAAGGAGTTAATTTATAGGGAGGCTTTGGCATTCAATCCAGAATATCAGCAAATGTGAGCTAAATTGTTGTTGCATTAATTAGTGTGATTCGAACGCTGTGATAACTTGTATTTTTTCCTTGTTCATGTATATATGATCCATCCAAAATCTAAACGGCTTTGCTATTGAAGCATTGGATCATGGGCATAATTTGGTTTGAAACCATTGCCATGTTGTTGTAAGGGGTGCTTTTCCTTGTACTATTAGTTGAAGTCAAATTTCTAAATGTATGAAAATCTCTAATTATGTGATTTTTCTCACATTTTTTTTACCATTTTAGGATGTTTGTTCCTTATTTATCAAGATTAATTTACCTGTTTAAATATGCTGCAACTTGCTTTCTGGATGGTTTGTCTTGAATGCTATTGTGGCTGCAGCACCTGTGATTGTAGAGAATAAGTTCTAATTTTGGTTAATAATACATCAAATCGAGCACGCAATGGCAGAACTTGAAAAGGTGTCTTCTTTGTTTATCCTTTCTTCTTTTTATGGGCCAAGTAAAAGCATTTCCAGACCAAGAAAATTGTTGCCGTGCATAAATGGGTTTAACAAAACTTATCTAAAATAGGGAACTGAATGATGCAAAGAGAATGAACTGACTTCTTCCATTAGAAAGTTTATCTTTCTATGGGAAAAATGCAATTAATTGTTTTGTAAATGGTGACAGATATAGGGAGCGCGGAAACGAAGCTGGAAAGCAAACCATACTCATGAATACTCCGGCATAATTGAACAATTGCGCATAAAGTTATAGATACTCCCGCAAACAAAAGTTCTATTTCAGTTAGTGTATAGTTGCTTAAAATTCTCAAATCATTATCTCACTCACAGTGGAGAAGTAACCAAGTCCTCATCCAAACGAGTTACAAAATCCCAACCATGTTCAACCAGTAACATGCATTCCTTCACCAGTGGTATATTGCGAGTAAATAAACGACCACCCATAGGCACGCAGCAGCCAAGGGAGACGATGATAACACAAAGACAACCTATCAATTAGAGACCATCGCAAAGGACAATACATTATGCAAGTCAGAGTTTAATCTAACTTTGACTAAATGGACAAAAAAACAAAGAATTCTTTAGTTCCCCAAAAAAAAAAAAGCTTGAGAGGGTAAAGATTTGAGAGGTTGTTTTTGAATCCCACATCGAAAGAATGAGTGAGGGAGCGTCTAGACTTAAGTTCCATAAATTTTCTTCTAGTTAACAATTACCTTAATGGTAGAACTTTATGAGCTCCACTTAAATTGAGTGCTAACCTAACTGTTTATTCACTTAGTGACTAAATGGACAAAAAATAAGTTTGAATCATCATTCACGGTACTAACTATTTGTAATGCAAATATATTCTCAGAAAGGACGGAGTACAATGCTGCGCTGGCTGGCATGAGCATCAAGCAGAAGGCAATTAGAGGCTAGAATTTTCGGAGGAAAATACTTGATCTCATCCAGTGAAAATCTTTAGTGTTTCAAAGTTTTACTACAGGATGATCTAAAAAACTTGAAAATTGTTCCAACATAAATTACATGACAAAAATCTAGCTCAGGAAGACATTTTCTATAATAATGATACAGATGATTATAGATGCAAAAATTGCAACCCTAGATTCTTTTGATTTAGAAAGAATCTCCTCAACTGCTATTCTAAAGGAAGATTAATGGTACACATTCAGTGAAATCAGCTTTTCATGCTTCCAAAGAATTTAGAAAGTGGTAAAGGCCCATCAGCATCTGCACCATCACTGCTCGATTGCTTGGATCTTGATCGATGCTTTTTTCCTTTCTTCCTTCTCTTAGAGCTTGATTTTGATCCTCTTGATTCATCATCACTACTTGAAGATTCTGAAGATGAACTTGAAGAACTAGATTCGGAATATCTCCTTGAATGCTAAAAGGGTATAATTCAAATCAGGATTACATTCGTATTTGTGTAATTAAACAAAGCAAAGATTATAAACGGCTTCACTGATATATGTTGAGAACTGTGGGGCATAATAGCAGAAAAGAAGTATATATTATGCCACTACTATACTGTGACTTGAGGGTGAGTTCAAATCTGAATGATAAAACTTTCATGTTTCTGAGCATACAGGGCATGAATATCACAACAAATACAACCAAACGGCAGTAACTGTATTTATAAAAAGATAAATAAGTAAATAAACAATTTCAGAATCCCAAGCAGGGCAAGACTGTAACAGAAAGCATAATGAGAAACATTTATGTGCATCCTTACAGCAGTTTGATTTACTTTTATAATCTTTCAAACACATTGTGGGTCCTCAATAATGTGGTCATTCACAATAAGCATACCTGGCTCATAAAAATCTGACGAAAAAGCACAAGGATAAACCTTAGCAGAGTCCCCACTAAAAGAATTTCCACATAACCAATTTACTACATAAAATAAATGGAAACTTGAAAACTAAAACACATGAAACACATGCATGAAACCACAATGAAGGTGACAATTTGTTTGCTCCTAGAAACTAGCTATTCTCATGAATACAAAGATTGACAGTTTTATTTTAGAGAGAAAAACTATTATTTAACCCCCCCCACCCCCCCCACCCCCCCCCCCCCAAAAAAAAAAAAAGAAAGCCAAGTAATGGGGAAAACATTAAATTGTTGTACATACTGCCTTCACTGGAAGCATCAAAACAGAGACCAACATGATTCAATGGAAACTGTATTTGCTAATAAGCAGGGGATAATACACTTTAAGCACAATAAAAACTTCGGTGCTTATGCATGATGACTGAAGAAGTAGCAGTAGAAAGGATGGGAAGAAGCTACTTCCACTACTTCCCTGTAAGTTTAGCACAATTCAAAGGTAAAGGGTAACCCATCATACTCATCCTATGTTGAACAAGACAGGCTGCAATAAAATGCCTGAAAACAAAGATACATAACTCCCAACCATAGATATTTAGTTGTACATTAAACACTCTATGTGGATGTAACTAAGAAATTATCATTTTTCTCATAAGATCTCTCTGAGATGTTTAGATTTTTCAAACTCCATTTTTTTCGCAATTTTTTGAACTGTATCTTCAATTCAAAGAAGAGAAATTAGATAGAATCATTGAAACAATATTGTGGTACCTAATCTGAAAACCACAAATCAGATCACAAGGGAAAACAATAAAGGGAAATTTTTCAATGCACCTTTCTCTTCTTGCTGCTGCGCTTCTTTGAATCCTTATCTTTCTTATCTGCAAGAGTAGAATTCCTACAATAATTAAATCCATTTATACACAAGAGACGAGCATATTTTCTTTCTTCAAATACATTATGCATTACCCTTTCTATGACTAGATTTACTGCTTGAGTGATTTCTTCCTTGGGAAAGTTTGACAGCCCTTTCAGCATCTAGTTGAGCCCTGTACTCCCTCATCATTTTATCTTTATCCGCTTCTAACTCTCCCTTTTTCATTTCTTCTTCCTAACAAAGTATGTCATAAGAAAGAAACAAACTTGTGCAACTACTAAAATCAAGCCCCATTAATGGTCCGTTTGGTTGGATGTAAAACATTTTCCTAAGGAAATTGTTTTCCTAAGAAAACATTTTACATGGAAAATGCCATTTTCCTTACAATTTTCTGGTGTTTGGATGACAGTGTGAAATTTTTTGAAAAATAATTTTTTGATATTTTTTTATTTTTTATTGTTAATATGAGTTAAATAGACTAATAACAATTGTAATAAATGCTTGAAAAGAAAATAGAATTGACTAGAGATTGTTTTGTTTATAATTAATCTTCAAAATAATATCATGGTTGTTTAAAATTAATCTTCAAAATAATATAATGGTAAAATATACATAACTATAATCCTATTATCATGGAGCCCAAAATTATGAAAACAATTAGTTAATAAGAATTTAAAACAAAAATTAATTTGGTAATTGAAGTTATAAAAGTAGGTATTTAAGGTTTAATGTCACTCTTGAACTCTAAGGAAAATAACTTATATTCATTGAGTATGGGAGTTATTTTCAGCCAAAAGAAGGAAAATTGGTAAATATTTTACACAAGAAAATATTTTCTGGTGTTTGGCACCAAGAAAAATTTTGAAAATATTTTTCAAGAAAATATTTTCAGTCCAAACAAACAGACCCTAAAAACGTTAACATTTTTCATTGGATTTTTATGGTAGACAAAGAACAGAATAAATAAGAAAAAGGGTCAAATAACAGTCAAGGAATTCAAGCTGATTATGCTCAAATAGACCATTCTGCTACTCCCAACCTAATCTTCACGTGGTGCAGCAATATAAAGTATATAAACTCCAATTTTACTTCTTAAAAATAGCTAAAGCACGCCTACAATTTCACTATATACAATCCTTTTTCTTTTCAAAGTAGCTGTCTGCTTGGGCATTTACCCAGCAATATTTTATAAGTATTGCATTGATTGATGACAGAAAATATATCAAAACACGCATGGACGTGCACAATGTACAAATAGGAACTGAATAAAATACCCTCTTGTGCTCTAACCAGATTAATTGTATTCTAATTGTGGTGGAATTATAAAATCCTTTATCTTTCCAAGTTCATTGAATTTAAATTCTGCTGGTAATTAAAATAAAACAGTCCTCCATACAATACCATTTATCTACCCTTATACTCAATTACCCTTATTAGTTCAAAGTAGCTGTCTGCTTGGGCATTTACCCAGAAATATTTTATGAGTATCGCATTGACTGATGACAGAAAAGATATAAAAACACGCATGGACATGCACAATGCACAAACAGGAACTGAACAAGAGAGAAGAAAAGAGTAACGTTGCCACGCCTAGGCTTAGGTCACCAGCTGGCACAAATTAAAACACTGCATCAAAATGCAACTTAATTTGATCTTCGTTCTCGCCAAAATGGGTATGACATATTGTCCATGGGCAGTTAGACTTGCACTTGCAAGCCACTCAAAACAATCCTCAATTGTGGGAACCAGCAGTTACCAATTCCTTACAAAAGTCCCCTACCCTGTGTGCCTTGAAGTTCATTTATATTCTCCTAATACCACAAAGTGGAAAATCACAGTATCTCAAACATTTCAGGATACTAGGATGATTTACCAATCTATTAATTTCACAGATCTTAAAATTACGAAACTGAAAAGCCCGTCATTTCCTTGTTCAACACCGCCTTTTAAGAGTAATATCATGACTCTTAGAAGAAAAATAGAGGTTGCTAGCTAATACTATTCCTTGAAAGCATTACATAATCCAACAATCATGCAAACAAGAAACAAATGCAGCGTCAATAATAATAGAAAGGAGACAAGTACCACACAAATTAAATGATAGGTATTTTCAACAAAGGCAATCACAAGATCTGTAAACTTTGACAAAAGAAGAAAATGCAGAACTACACCCAATTATGGAGCAATTTTGATGTACTTTCCAGGTGAGCCTTCTCGTGGTTGTATGATGCAATAACTTAAGACCTTTAGGTAGAAATCTAATCAAGATTTTTTGTCTAAGCAACTACTCAAAGCAGAAAAGACCTTTAAGCATTAAATAATTGTCCAGAATCAAACATCAGAATAAGATGAAAAGTATCCAGCGGAATACCTTTTGCTTCTTTTTGAACTCTTCCCAAGTAACTGTATGAGATTTATTAAGGCTTGCCAAACGAGCAGCATGCCACTCTGGCGAATGAAAAGAACCATCCACCTGCGACAGTCCTCATCAGAAAATGCATGGGGAAAAAAGCGTCTGTCCTATGCTGAGATACTAATCTAAAAGCCATAAAAAATGCAAGAGATGCAAGAAACTACACACAGAAGTAATAGTAATATGGTGGTAAACATACTATTGACCAAAGCAATGAAAAGAAGGAGTGAATATAAAGCCTAGCATAGTACACTAATAAACCGAATACATTGAACTTAATAAAGCCATAAACATGCAAAATTTTAAATCACCCTCTACTGAAGACATCAACCTTGTGCTCGAACAACAATCCTTGTATTCCTAGTAATTTCCAACACTATAAATCACATAATCATAGGTTTAAAATGCAATTTTTGATATCTTCATACAATCCCATCTTCGTATAAGGTGTCGCTCTGTCAGTTACCAAAAAGAACCAAACAGACCTACAATTACGGATTCAAAATATCAAAGGAAAAGGAATAAGGATAAAAAAAATCATCATGAACACAAAACAGAAATATCTAAGAAGATTACGGATTCAAAATATCCAAAAAAAAAAAAAAAGTAATTCATGAACACAAAACAGAAGTACCGAAGAAGATTATCTGTTCATTTACAACTGCAATTGCAGATTCAGGCTCCCCAATTGATTAAAAATCCAATCTCGATCATAACTTTTTACTCCAGCATTTTCACAAGGACTAGTCCTCTTGGGCCCTTTTCTTAAAATTATCCACAAAAAAAAAAAACAAATTTGTACAAATATTCCAGATAAAATCGGAAAACCAGAAAATCATCATTCTAGTTTCATTCATAAAAACAAACACTAATTAATTGATGATAAATCCCATTTATTATTGTATAATACTAGAAAATAGATATATTAAAAGAAAAATAGAATGGAAGGATACGAACCATGCCGTCATTGATCTCTTCAGGAGCAGCAGCGTTGGCCCCCAGCCTTGCTTTCTGCATAGCCTTGTATGCTTGATTTTTTCCCATTTTTATTCTAGATTTCTTTCTTTCTTTCTTGCTCCAATAATAATAATAATAATAATAAAAGAAGTACAGAAATCAACAGAACCCAGATGAGGAAAATTAATTTTAAAGAAAACCCAGTTCTTGGTTTGTGATTTTGGTTGGAGGCATCATCACATCATACCATATCATCTGAGTTATCAAATGGGTTTGTGGATAGATTTGGGATTCTGGTTCTAACAAAGGGGCAAAGCTAAAGTTTTGTGGGTTTTCAACGTGTGTTGTGCGTGTGAGCTAAAAGTACACTGGCTGGCAGAGATCCAGAGGGAAAAAAATAAAGGGAAAATTAATAATATAGGTGCAAGCCGAGTGAAATATTAAATAAAGGGGCACAATTTTTTTATCAAATTATTGTAAAGGGTATGAATCCTGAAAATATATTATTCATATACAAAAATGTACAATTTGTATATAGTATAAGTACTATTGATGCATTAATAATAAATTGATAACAATTAAACAAGGACTTTATTTGATACCTCATCTAGCACACTCTTGCTCTTAATTTTTCTAAAACAATTAATAAACACAAAAAATAAATCTTGCCACTTCATTATTTTGATATTTAAAAAAATATTAGACTCTTCTGAAAAACTTGAATTATTTATATTGATAAAATTTCAATTTTCCAAAAATGAATATATTTAGCATTTTTATGTATGCACTTTTATGTATGTGATATTTAAACCACTAAATAAATCATATCATGCAGCATTCTTTAAATTTCATATATTAGAAAATCTTTGATGAACTCTTTTCCAAAGATGAAAATGAGACTAATTGTGTTTATTTTTATATATCATTTTTCAACCAAACTGAATTTGAGACAACAAAATATCGTCTAAAAACCAAAAATTTGAGCAACACCTATGATTAATAAAGCAAGAGAGAAAATTTGGTACTACTCTTTATATCATTTTTTAAGCTTCATTTTATTACTTTACAACAAAAGGCAAAGCAGTAATATTATATCATTTAAAAAAACCTTACTAATTTTTATCAACGGCTATTCCACCTCCACACCTTTTCCACGTTGACATTTTACTCTTCGCATGTCAAAAATTATATATTAATAAACAACATAGCACACAATATTCACACAAAAAGCACATATATGGTGTGGGCTAAAGCACTAATTAATCAATAATTGTGTTAAAATTAAAGCATGAAATATTAAATTGAAACAAAATAGAAAATATTCTTACTTTTTGTTACTTTTTAAAACAAAAAATATAAGGCTAAAAATCTGTTAAAAGACAAACTTTGAGAAACGAATGTGAAACTAGCTTGGAACTTAGAGGACCTAAAATTTTAATTTATGCAATTATCAATGTCTTCGAACCAAACTCGACCGGGCAATTCAATCAATTGAATCATGAACCGGCCATGCTATGGGTCCAGTCCTGTATAAATGCCAAGGAAGCTGAAAAACCATTATAAACTGGTCCAGCAGTGCAAACTGCAAAAAACCGTAAGAAAAAACTGATGATTTTTAACTTTCTATGTATATTAACTCAAGTAAAAAAATAAAAAAAAAGAAACCCTAATAGAAGACTAAACACATGACCTCCAAAAAAGTTCATCGTTCTCTACCTTTCCCACCATCTCCTCCTTTCTCATATGGTTTGGCCTCAATTCTTTGCTCCTATAATCATTTTTTTAATGTTTTTCTTTCAAATTCCAAAACCTTCAAGTGTTCAACATTCAAGAGAAAATCTTTCTTTAATCTATGAGGACCATGACCAACAAGCTATTCTCAACAGAAGGTTAAAGAAAATTGAAGAAGATTCTTTTGCAAGTGTCATTCACTTATTTTTGTCTGCAAAAGGATTTAAGTATCATTCCGTGAATCTTCTAAAAATTTAAAATTTAAATTGACATTTCACATATTAATATCTCTTTCTTTCTTGCAAATTTAAGGCTAAAGATTTTGTAATTCTTGTCGCTTCATTATTTTCATATTTGAAAAAAATATTAGACCCTTCTGAAAACTTGAATTATTTATATTGATAAAATTTAAAATTTTTCAATTTTCCAAAAATAAATATATTTAGATTTTTTATGTATGTTCTTTTATGTCTATGATATTTAAACCACTAAATAAATCATATCATGTAGTAATCTTCAAATTTCATATATTAGAAAATCTTTGATGAACCCTTTTCCAACGATGAAAATGAGACTAATTGTGTTTGTTTTTATATTTGATTTTTCAACCAAAGAGAAATTGAGACAACCAGTATCCTTTAAAACCATAAATTAGAGTGACACCCTGCGATTAATAAAGCAAGAGAAATAATTTTGTATTACTTTATCTATCATTTTGTAAGCTCCATTTTATTTCTTTACAAGAAAAGATAAAGTGATAATATTATATCATTCAAAATAAACTCACTAATTTTTATCAACAACTATTCCACCTCCACACCTATCACGTTGACATTTTTCATTACGTTATGTACAATACTAAACTACTTACTCTTCGTAAGTCAAAAATTTTATATTAATAAACAACATAGCACACAATATTCACACTAAAAGCACATATATAGAGTGGGCCAAAGCACTAATTAATCAATAATTGTGTTAAAGTTAAAGCATGAGATACATGAAATTGACAAAACAAATAGAAAAGATTCTTACTTCTTGTTAGTTTTTAAAACCAAAAAAACAAGGGTAAAAATGCATTAAAAGACAAATTTTAAGAAACAAATGTGAAACTAGCTTGGAACTTAGAGGACCTAAAATTTCAATTTATGCAGCATATCGATGTCTCATAGCTGAAGTAGACCGGCCAGTTCGACCAATTGAATCATGAACTGGCCAAGCCGTAGGTTTGATCCTGTATAAATGCCAAGGGAGCTCAAAAAACATCATAAATTAGTCTAGCTATGCAAACTGCAAAAAATCGTAAAAACCGTAAACCGATGGTTTTTTAACTTTCTATATATATTAACCTAAGTTAAAAAAAAAAAAAGAAACCGTAACGAAGTCTAAACACATGATCTTCTAAAAAATTCATCGTTCTCTACCTTTTCCCACCATCTCTTCCTTTAATCCATGAGGACCATGACCAACAAGCTATTCTCAACAGAAGGTCAAAAAAATTGAAGAGGATTCTTTTGCAAGTGTTATTCACTTATCTATGTCTGCAAAAGGAATGTAAAAATCATTCAGTGAATCCTCTGAAAATCTAAAATTTAAATTAACAATTCATATATTACTATCTCTTTCTTTCTTGTAAATTTAAGGCTGAAGGTTTTGTAATTGTTGCTTTTCTTTTTTCTTTTGGTTGTTGCCCCTTGAGTTGCGGAAAGATTGAGACTTGATAAGAATTTCGAGAAATTGTTTAATTAATTTGCACCTGTGTTTTTAAACTCGGACCGGACCGGCCGGTCGAACCGGTCGAACCGGGAACCGGCCAAGTGTCCGGTCCGAGTTAGCATAAAAAACCGGTTTTAAAAAACCCGGTCAAACTCGGTCAAAAACCGGGTTTGACCGGGCAAAACCGGAAACCGCCTAGATTTTTTTTTTTTTTTACAAATCCAACCACATTAATGCTCCACACTTCATTAGATATGGGCTATTATACATATTTGTAGGCTTCCATATTCATTGTCTGAAGAAAATAGATTCCAACAATTATTTGTTTTTGAGTTTTGACAATGACATGAGCCCATTGACATACATCCAACAAATGAACATCAATGCTAAATCAATACATGATTTTTATTTGCTTGGCCCAGTTATCTGTCAAAAGGCAACCAACTTTTTTGACCAATTACAAAATATTAGTGGTGCCTCACTTCTATTTCTTTATACTAATTATATTAAAAAGTAAATAATTTAAGTCCATTATATTTATTGCTAATTTTTTCAATTCAATGCTTTTTGAACTATTAATAGCAAGATATTAAAATGGTTATTGAGGGTATTTTGGCTATAATTTTTTAGACTAACAATTAAAATTAAGAAAAAAATTAGTAAGTGTATATATGTGTTATATATATATATATATATATATATATATAAAATATTTATGACGTCATCCGGTTCGACCCCGAATCGACCCCCGGTCGAACCCATTGACCCCTGACCCCTGAGCTCGGCCGGGTCGATACCCGGTCCGAATCTGAAAACATAGATTTGCACAAGTTTGTTTGTTTGTTTGATTACTAAAGAGTTTGAAGTGCATGAACTTAAAGAGTACATCTTTACCTTGGCATGTTTGTAGAAAATAATATATTAATTAATTTGCACAAGTTTGTTTGCTTGTTTAACCACTAAAGAGTTTGAAGTGAACGAACTTGAAAAGTATACATGGGAATGCTTGAAAAAAAATAATATATTGGGTAACGCTCAAGAAATGACCAGAGTCAATACAGCTGCCTTATTATTGATTTTGGTTTGCTTGCTTCCTAGTATTCATTCTGCACAGAGTTAATTGTATTGCTGGAATTTTCTACCATTTAATTTTTCTTGTTGCTCTTCAAAGCGAGAATAATTTGTTTCGGGTTAATTATTAACTTGTACAATGGTACCACTATTCAAGATGCCAAAAATTGACAAGATAAAATGTGCCTTATTTCTATAATTGCTGTTAACATAAATAAAGCAGTGTCTCCTTGTTGACTAATAATTTGACGTTTAAGAATTAATTTTGGAAAGTCGTATCCTAATAGAGTTGATGATTCATTTTCTTTTTAACTCAATCCTTCATTGTCTTTATTACTCGTCTTTTCATTGTCTTTTAACTCTATTTTGGCTTGGAAATTTCACAAATAGAAAATGGTAATTCTACATTAGGTAAGGAAGATAGAAGTTATGTATTATGTACTTTGATTTTTTTTTTGTTTATTGAAAAATGTAGATTTGTATAGCGAGTTTTAAGTGTGTTTATATATATAGGCCTAGGCAGTAGGCATTGAAAGGTGATGTTTGTGATGATGAAAATATATCTTTACATGCTTCATTGCTTGCAACTTCTATACATTTCTAATCACTTTTTGGTCTTTACATTTCTAATTTATTGGATTGGATACTAGTGTGAGGACACACGTGACTAAGTTTTATTTAGTCATTCCATTTTTTATTTATTTACTTGCCAGAATTAGAAATGGAATTAAGACCATTCGATATTACTATGAAATGAATTAGTGACATCTAGTCATTGGACTTGAGATATTGGTGCCCTCAAAGGACAAGTAGCATAGGCATTTCCTACCCTAGTTACAAACATTATGTTATGTATATGTGATACATTGTAATCTTAAATTACATGCTCAGCAAGTTCACTAATTCAGTTATTACATGTTGACCCAAGAAGGAAAAAAAAAAAAAAAGGGAATAGAGAGCTAGCTACTAAGTTTAAGAAATAAGAAAAAATTGGGAGTTAAAAAAATTAAAGTGAAGTAAGTTAGCATGAGCTATTATTTTGTGCGGGAAGGAATGATGAAACAAGTTGTTAAGCATGCCCCTCAGTGCCTAAATTATTAAGATAAGAAGAACAAAAGAAAAGAATGAAAAGAATAAAAGAAAGGCCAATTGGAATGGATGGAATTTGGGCTGGAAAAATTAAACCATGATTGTCTTTCTTAAAGGAGATTGGGATGAAGCATGTTGGTGAATCACACAATACAAGCTGCTAGCCTAGATCAAGGTTAAGAAAAGTAAGAACTCAAGGAAATTAATAGAGAAAAACATATGGATATAAGTTGGGAAAGCAAAAGAGGAAGCAGGGGAAGGAAAACTAAAACCAAAGCCAGAATTTTAGGTTAGAAATTTTGATCAATTATTGAAGCTGATTTTGAGCTTTAATTTGGCAAGTAAAGCTACTCAAAATTTACAGAAGAGCTCCTACTAGAAGAAGATTAGAAGGTCAAAATGGGGATAATGAAAAGAAAGTTGGAAAGTTGAGAAACAACTTGAGAAGTTGGAGCTTGGAAACACTAGCTGAAGGTAACATCTTTTTCTACATTTCTTGTTCAATTATATTTGTTATGTAGCTAAGCACGGAATGTAATTAACAAGGAAGGATATTATATCTGTTGCTTTGGCAAAGAAAATGGAGTGGAAACTAAGAAATTCATGGTTAGAAAAGATTGTGCATAAGCCAACCTATATACACAGTCCAGCTAGACCAGTTTCAATAAATCAATCATAATTTAGAATAGGCAACTTGAATTTGAATGAATTTGGTTGTGTCAGAAACTAGATTCAAAGAAATTTCTAATGGTATAAGGATTGAGCCCTGATTCTTTGTGGATTCATAGCAGAAATCTTGTAAAATTAACTAAAAAACCAACCCTGTGCAAATAGGGTTGGTGACGAGCTAATTTGGAGACTGATTTGGAACTTGTTATTGTTAAAATTTTAGCTAGTATTCTTCACAAAAGTTGTAGTACTTTAAATGTAGTTTTGAACCATATAATTATCATGCCCTGGTTCTTGGTGGATTGACACAAGTGAAGGCATGAAATTGGCTAAAAACCAACTCTGCTCAAACAGGATTGGTGAAGCACCATACTTTGGACTGATTTTGGAATATCTTTGTTGAAATTTGCCTAGTGCACTTTACAAAAATTGTAGCCTTTAGAATTTAGTTTTTTAGCATAAAATTAGTTTTCCTATACGACTTATCAATTTAAAGATATGACAAGATGAATTCTGGTGTTTGATTGGAGTATAGTAGTCGCTGAACTGATTTTGAATGAGAATTTGAAAATGATATGGTGCTTGATAGGCATGGTTGTCTTCACAAAACATATTTCCAATTGAGTCTAGTTTTTTTAGGTATAAGGTTTAGAAAATTTGATTGAATGAAACAAGAGTTATGATCATTGGAATGCATACGAATTAAGAAGCTATGACTAGAAGCCCAGGACCTTGCCCTGCGTTTTCTCTCATGACAATTCTCTGACCAAAAGTCATGTGTAGAAGCCATTCGCGGCATCTTCCTTGTCACTTCTAACTTCTTTAATTTGTCATTTTTCCATCTTGGCTTTAAACACTAGCTAACTTAACCCTTAATTATAGGTACCTTAGAAAACAACCATCAGACACCTACATGAAAACCTCTAGCTACTGAATAAAACCTGTGAGTGCCCTAAACTTCATTTTTAATTGCAAATTACTGTTCTAAAAATTACGCGACTTATCGTTGGTACTTCAAAAAAAAAAATTATGAAAATTACATGACTTATTGTGTTTCCTAAAATTCATTTTTTTTACAACTACTGTTTTATAAAATTACGAGACCTGTTGACAGTTTTTGCAAACAATGGATATTTTGAAACTACATGACTTGATACTATACTTGTTATTGTGCTTGAACTCAATATGAATCCAGTTGTGTACTTTATCACATTGAGACTTGTGCATGTTCGTGATTGTTGATTGCTAATAGTACTTAATATAATTTCGGTTGTGTACTTTATTGCACCGACAATACTTGCTCTTATTAAATTCAAGATATACTTGTGCATGTTATACTTATTTTGGGCCTGGCCTTGAGTAATTGGTCTTGGTTGAGCCAGCAGCAGACTTGGTTACCAAGTTCTAGCTACTTGCTCTCTCGACACCTTTTGGCTTGCAGAGAGGTTTTGTAGGTTAAAGGAGTGTACAGAAAAGTACCTGGGTAGAACTCGAGCTACCAAATTGGCAAGTGCCAGAGACGACATGATATTGAATGATTGATGAGTGCCGGAGGCAACATGATACTATTTTATTACAAGTGCTGGAGCCAACATGATCTTGAATAGTATTAGACTGGACTTTGAGCAATATATTTTAGACTTGATCTTGAACAATATTGGACATGATCTTGAGCTTGACTCGAGCATGACCAGGTATTTAACATAATCTTGAGCAGTACATAACCCGGTTCTAAATAATACTTGACATGATCAGTATGTATATGTCCTGATTACATGTTTACATTATTTAATATTTGTTTCTATGTGCCATTTATTTGAGTAAATTCAATTTTTAAACAAATATGCTATAAAGCATTTTTCGTTGGATTTTCAAAAAGAGGTCTCACTGGACTTTAAGCTCACCCTTGTTCAAATTTGTTTTCCTTATAGGTATCTTACCATGAGAAAGGGCAAAGGGTGCGGGAAAAGAATTTCCTAGAATAGTAATGTTAAATGGATGGATGTATTTTAAGGCCTAAGTGGCTCAAAAGATGTAATTATTTTTGTACGTTTAATTATGTTTTCAACATTAGACTGCTTGTGATTGAGACCTGACGTGAGCTAGGCAGGTGTCACGATCAGGGTTTCAGGTAGACCTAGTTGGGGGCATCATAACTAGAACAGAGTTGAAGTGGTAACAATATTTTTTCTTTTTTTCTGTTTAGTGGATGAAAGAAGATGACGCTATTTTGGTATATTTGGTAAGATTTGTAAGAGTATAGTAGGTACCATATTTAAATCAATGCTTCCTTTTGCTAAAAAAAATGGAGTGACAGATTTAAAAAAAAAAAAAACTCTCCAATGAGCCAATCATTGCTTTAGGTGAAAGTTCTCTAATCTAATTTGGCTATACACACACCCAATTTTCTATTCATCATTTTATAGAAATATTTTGTCATTTGAATTCATAATTATTTATTGCAGGTAATTTTCTTTTGAAATCTAATTTTAATATATGATTTCCAATTTGGTACATTAATTTATATGTTTATGGGGGAGACAGCTAGAATACTGGACAACGTACTTTTGTAGACAGGTGTGATCCAACCTTTTATAACAAAAGAATATAGGGAAAAAGCTATGATCAAGATTTGTTTTCGTTGGCATAGTTAAACCACACTTATAAAGAGTCAGAAGTTTTTTATTTAGTTCTAGAAGTTACTCAAATTATGCTCTTAAATAGTTAGAAGTTTTCTATTTAGTTTTAGAAGTTAATCAAATGCTCTTAAATAGTTAGAAGTTTTCCAGTTATTTTTTTTATTTTAGTTGAATATTTAATAGTTTATTTAGTTTTCTATTTAGTTTTTTGTTTTAGTTGAGTTCTTAATAGTTTATTTATTTAAGGTGTTGAAAATGATGCTATTTTAATACATAAGGTAAGATACCTCATAGTACAATACGTACTGTATCTAAATTAATGTCTCGTTAGGAAAAAATCAACGTCTCATTCTACCAAAAAAAATGGAGAGAACTCTCCAGTGAGCCAATCAGCACTTTGGGTAAAGGTTCTCTAACCCATTTTGGCTATAAATACTCTCAATTTTCTATTCATCTCTTTATAAAATATTTTGTCATTTGAATTCATAATTATTTCACGTGGTTAATTTTTTTCTGAAACTTGATTGTAATACATGATTTTTAATACATTAATTTAGGTGTTAATGTCGGAGAGAGCTAAAATAGTAGACAATGTGCTTTTGGAGAAAGGTGTGATCCAACCTTTGTAACAAAAGAATATAGGGAAAAGGTTGTCTATTTTCGTTGGCATAATTTAAAAAAAAACTTGTAAAGAGTTACAATTTTTTATTTAGTTTTAGAAGTCCAAACTCTCAAAGAGTTAGAAGTTTTCTATTTAGTTTTAGGAGTTATGTTTTGGTTGGGCTCTTAATAGTTTATTTATTTTAGGTGTTGAAAAGATGAAGTTGTCAACGCAATTATATCTATATGTATGTCGTTGCGTTGTGATGACAATGAAGGAATTGTTATAGAAATTATTAGTCTTGAGCATCAATTGTAAATTTGATGATGAATATGATGTAATCAGTTATTAGACCTGTTCACACTTTTTTGCGAACCTCTATAAGATTATGGGGGAAACTAAGCATGTACTTTAATTAGAATTTGGATTATGCTTATTAGTCTTATTCATGTTTGTAATGAATGTATGGAAAAATTTATGATAATAAAAACGCTACCATTCAAGGTCAATATATATGATTTTCAAAAAATTTTCCTATGCAACTATATTAAAAAAGAAAAACTATTGAATCAGCCAGTCGGATTGGTCAGACTTTGAACCAATCCTCCTTTGGTTCACTAATCGATCCAAGTTTAAAAATATTGGCAAACATATGCACTATTGCTAGTTCGCTTGAGTATTTGTTTATGGAAATATTAGTAGAAAAACGGCACTGAGTGAACTATTTAGTAAAGATGACTTAATTTTTGTTACTTGTAGCTAAGGGATCCAACTGTATGCCATATTAAGCATGGTTTGTACGCAAAATAGTGCATTATCATGCTTAAAATTTACGTTCTCATTATCTAATCCTTACAGTGATAATAAAAGTTATGCCTTCGTTATTATATATTGGGTTAATTATTTCTAGACCTCCTATATTTGACCAAATATTTATTACACCATCTAAAATTAGAAATGTAACCATCACTCGCCTCGACATAATGTGAATAACAAAAAGTTGCTAACATTATATAACTAGCATCGCTAAGATTATATAACTAATGCCCATTAATTAGCTAGTTCCATGTAGGTATTGTAATGAGTACAATTTGTCAAACAAAATACTAGGTTTTCTACTACATTTTATAGTATACTTCTCATGCTACACTACCCTAAAAGTAACACCTGTCGATCTCTTAGGAGACATAGTTATTGGAAATACATATGCCACTCTCTTTTTTTTTTTTTTTTGATAAATTTACACTATTACATGGGGAAATGAGAATTTGGTATGATGAGATTCGAACCCCCGACCTCAGGAATAGAGTTATAGAGCTCTAACCGCTCGATCCTCTATTTGTTCTCACATATGCCACTATCTTTGGTGGTGTAAGATTAAAAAGTGTAATAAAACACTCTAAGCCCCCTAATACCCTCAGTTGTTTGCTCATCCTGTCGAAAAGCCTTTTCCAAATCACTCCAAACCAATAAAAATACAACATATGGAATTCATGGGTGTTGTTTGTTAAAACATTGAGAAAGTTAAAACGAAATATAGTTGTATATCAAGTCCAGTGCCCATTTGTTTAAAAATTTCAAATGTCCCTACTGCTATAAAATTTGAATTTTTAATGTTTTCGCCTATTTGCCAAATACTATTACATATGCAAAACATATAGGTTGGCTCTTGTCTCATTCATTTCAATGTCTCATAGATTCATAATTCTCACGTTAGTTTAACCTTTCTTTGCTTGCATAACCTTGTGATGGTAAATTGAGGTATATAATATAACATCCCTACTTTTTGCTTAATTTCTGATCGTGTAGTTTGTTAACATTTTTTACGGCATAATTGTCTAATTGTTGTTTTTTTTATTCACCACGCATAAAGAAATTTGACAAATCTGGAAAATTATACTGCAAAGAAATTTGAAGTTGAAGAGATTGTGAACAAGATATTCTTGTGCTTTTATTGTGCACTTTTATATCAATTTATTAGATTTTTGTCATTTTTCTCATAATTGTTTTTTTTTTTTTGGGATTATCTTACCAAATTATGAAATGTGATTGGACTAGTTATGGATGTGGGTGAGTTCTATATATGTGGATTGATTTCTCACAAAACCACGAATACCTCAATTAGCAGTAGTTTAACTTAAGGTAAAATTAATGTAAAGCGAAAGTTCACACATAATAATTCATTTCCTATCATGTGGAGTTTGTCCCTAGTTAATCTTAAATCTAGAGCTCTATACCATTAAAATTGTCATGCACTTACTAGGAATGTTACATTCAACATATTCTAAAATTAATCTAAGGATACAAGGCATTGTACTTTTACTAATATCCTCAAAAAAATTATTAAATGCAATCTAAAACCCAATGGAAGATAAAAAATTAACATAATGTGGAACTTAAATTTATTAAAGTAAATTTAGAAAAATTATCCAGTGAGCAACATACTTAATTTATGAAAAAGCTACGAATCAAATAATTTGTTTGTAGGTTCCTAACTTTGTTACAAAACATAGTTGCTTGTTCATTCTGCCAACCACATTTCTCATCACCTCTCATATACATGAAATCTTACTCAATATTTGAGGAAAAAAGTAAATGACATGGATTTAATGACACACACTCAGCAAATTGTACTTACCATTTTTGTTGGACCATGGAGACAATATGTGTGTGTGCGCACGTGTCTCGTTTCAAAACTTAGGCGCACAATCACATACGTACAATCATTCATTTCTTGTAATAGAAAAAAAATTCATAATGTAGCATCCATCATTAATATCTTTCTAAAAATTCATATTTTAGGAATGGCAACAAAAATCACATAAGTATTTAAAGCATAATTCATATGTAAGCATGTTCATGTTCATATCATGGTCATTTTCATATCACAAGAACAATCTAAATACATGGGACAAGGCATTGGCTCATAACTAGAGTGCTAGCATTTTTCGGCACTAAGTATTCAGCCTAACGTATGATAGACAAGCCACATAAGCGATTCCTTAACTTTAACTTCTATTACCCTCTATAATTCATAAGTTCATAATGCCGAAACAATATCCTTTGCCGATTATCTTATAACTATTAAAGTTTGACATGATTTTATTACCCATTCACAACATGCATATGTTAAGTTTACCATGGAAACATGCCATTCGCACAGGTCTTAATCTTTAAAAGCATAAAATAAATCAAATATGATCCAATTTGCATAATAAGATTAGGGTTCAAGATAAAATATAATATTTCAATTATTTTATGTAATATTATTTATGAAATTCATTCAATTAAAATCATAGAGGGCTAAAAACCACTTGCTCTAGCAAAAGTGGATATAAAATTTTGATATCCTTGAACAACTTTTTTTAGCCCTAAGACATAATCATAGAAGTCTTAATATTTGTGTCTTCTTACAAGTTCAAACTATTAGATTCTTGCCTATATTGAAGATTATGAACCCTGGAACTTTTCTTAAAACCTAAAAATAATTTCCCAGAATGAAATGTTCCCCCTTTTGGAAAGTTACTATTTTTGGAAAATTTTCCCTTTTCAAAAAAAAATTTTTTTTGGAAAGTCATTGAGTAAGATAGAAGTTCCCTTCTCAGTATGAAATAAGGCTACTCATTGGGTTCAGTCAAACCTTTGAAATTATGATTACATAAAGAAATTGACCTTTAAAAATTAAAAAAAAAACCATTTTTAATAAATTTTGGGCCTTAGTTAAATTAAGATCTGTTCTTTTATAAACTTTTGAGACCCAATTGTATATAGCCTATAAAATCATTTAGGCCTCATGTCATAAAAGATTCATTAAATAATAAAAATTGGACCCAATACATTAGGGCTACATTTATAAAACTGAAGTTTTATTTCTGTAATTTGGTCTAAGCCCAAAAATTAAAAGGCTGGTATAGATATTTAAATTTTCTAGCCCACTCCTCAGCTCAGAGACCAAATCCTTGGCTCAAAGAAAATTTATTCCCATGGACGCAAGCCTATTTTGGCACAAATTGATTGCAAAATATCAAGTCAAAAACCAACCCAATCTCTCAATTCAGGGGTCAATCAAACCTGACTTATTTAAAAACTTGAAACCTGGTTCCAAAAAAAAAAAAAAATTGAAACAAGAAGCACCTTCTTCCTTCATCCTTTCCTGTCCTCATCCTTTCACGGCCAGCCGTTATCACCTTCTTCTATCATCTTTTTCGATCATTTTTTTACCGTAGGTGGTCATCGCTACCATTGAGAGCAGTCGTGTCGACTGGCTGTGCATGAAAGGGCACATGCACGTGTCGCTATGCGTTGCCAATCCAAAAGTTTTTTTAAATCTACAAATCAACTTCTCAAATAGTAAAGAAAATCACATATTTTAAAATATTTTTTTTGGAAAAAAATTACAAAATACAAAATTGTTAAATCATGTGTCAATTAGGGTCTCTAACAGGATGAGAAAACAATTATTTTAGCATACAATTATTCTATAATTACATTTAGATATGTTTCCCTTACAGTAATTCTAGCCTAATTTTTAGGTTCACATAAATCTTCCATTGAAATGTAAAATAATGTAATTTAAACCAATGATTTCAGCTTTATTCGTAAAAGGTGTCTGATGCAAAGAAAGTCTTGTTGCTCAAAATCCCCTTGTGTACTTCTCGATTTTCCTCCTCTCTCACCCTTTCTAAGTTTTGATTATGTGACGAATCCCCTTGTCTACTTCTTGATTTTCTCCCTCTTCCACTTTTTCTATCTCTACTACTTTTTTTCTAAGTTTTGACGTTTTAATTATATGATGAATTGTTGTAAACGTAAGGTATGAAAATGATTATGTATGGAGAAAGATGATCATATCGGGAGAGAAAGTTTTATCTCAACCCAACTTTCAAGGAGTTTTATCACAATAGCACCTAAGGAACAAGGGCTAAGGAATAAGAAATCATGAAAATTTTAAAATAAATTAGATAATTTAAAAAAATTTTGTACTCTGATTAATTAATAAAACAATAATTTTATTAGTTGTTAGTATTCGTATTATTAATTTATATTAAAAGTTACTATTGTTTAGACTCTCATACTCAAATCCAAGTAACATAGTAAATATTCTAGACAAAGTGAAAGGCGGTTTCCCGAAAAAAATAGTGCATTAGATGATAGGACCTCAATCCCGTCATCTAGTGTAGGTATATACTTGGTGATGGACTGTTTAATATTTTTTTGTAATTATACTTTATCTAGTTGATTGTGGAGCTTGTAAAAGCATCATAAGAAAATTGCAACATAAAGCCTTCTGGTTGAGGCTGTTTAAGATCATGTCTATCTTTATGTCATGGATTTAGGTTTGAATAGCAGCAAAGACATTGATAAAGGTTTGTCAAATAGAGAGATAAAATGCAGCAAATCTATGAGAATGAAATATATGAAGCTTCAAGATAGTCTTGTCCTTCTTGGTCTTCTTGGTAACAATTTGGAAATAGTAATCTAGAATTCCTTTAGTGTGAAGCATACCAATTGTGTTACCTGATTCTGTTATGACACGCTAAATAGGAGAGTAAGTACCACATCTGTTTTCCCAAGTCATTGATTCAATTTGAACTTTTTTTACTGTCACTGTCTAAGCAAAGTTCCAAGTTTTGGCTATTTGGACATGAATTTAAGCATTTTTGTGAAACCTTGCACAGAGGCAGACATGTATTGTAAGTAATATTATACATATTTTTCGTTTGTACAGCCTAATGTCTGTGTAAGGACTTCATTTACACTAAATTATCTAGTGTAATCTATGAATTAATTTCTAGCAACACCAAGAAATGTATGTCCTAAATAAAAGAATAGGAAATCGCATGTACTAATAAAAAATCGACAGCAACTAGATGAACAACTTGTGACTATAAGTGGTTACATTTCGAGGCAGCAGTGTTGGTATATGCATTGCTGGTAACTGTTGTAACAATAGGTGTGCAATTTATTATGCACTTCTTCATTAGAGAGTAAAGACTAAGAGCGAAATGCAATAGCTGGCATATATTTGAACTGTTAATAGTACTACTCTTAACAATCCCCCTAAAAGATCACACAAAAAAGTTCACTTAATAGCCAATTTTAGAAATTGGCCTTCTTGTGAAGTAAATTCAACTTTACTTAAACAAATAAAAACAAATACGTCAGAAGTAGGACATTAGGTTAGGTAAATATGAAAACTATGCCTATCTTGGTCCATATCAAAACTAGTTCACTGTAAAACTTGTCGTAAAATATAGAGAAAATGGTTAAAAATATATAACTTGAGTTATGCTGATAAGCACTGTCCTAAAGAAACTATTTTGTGGCATCAAAATATTTTCCAAGATTAAGCAAGTCTTTCTCTATTATTCAAAGGGATCAGGAACAACAAATTTTAAGTACCAGCAAGAAGAAAAAACAACATAAGAGAGAAATAGAATTTTGTTGTGTGTCTGTAAAGTATTGTTCAGGCATCTATTTATTGGCCACTAAAAATTTAATGTTACAGACACTTGTGGATAAAATTTACCAAAAAATTAATGTTACACTTATCAAACATCTGAATAGAATTTTACTAACAATTATTAAAGTTAGAAATGTGAGATGTCTAACTATAAGTTTAGTAACAAATATTAACATTAGAAACAAGTTTATCAAGTAACAAAATATTAACGTTAAAAAGATCAAATCAGGAAGTTGACGGATTAACAAATAATAATGTTAGAAGTAATTTTATTAGTTTTATCATAAAACAAATTTTAATGTTATTTGAAAAATGAGTGTAGACATATCCATATCCAAAAAAAATAAATTTTATTTTTAAATTGGGATAGAAATCTTTTGAACTAAATAATTAATTCCAACAATGCCCCACATTTCAAAAAATTTGACTAAAAAAATAAATGATTTTCTGGAATTATGCGGGTGTAATGCAATCAATTTGGTGTCTTTTGAACTATGAACTAACCTTAGATTGATAAAATATGACTTACAAAATTATTGGTGAAATATAATGTTTCTATGAACCAACATTTCTTGTTGTAAATCAGAGATTTCATTAATCACATAAAAAACCCCAAAATTTGTTGTTCAACACATTTTTGTGCAGTTAACTGTGCGGGTCCCTGATTGTTCATGAGAGCATTAAAGATTTGGCCAAAAATCTAATAAAAGTGGCCCCCCTTTACTCTCATATAGGTGAATTTATCAAGTATATAATGCTTTAAATACACCATCCATAAGGAATATGAATACATTAATAGTTCTAAAACTCATCCTCACAAATTGAAGCAGTCAAAGCACTAATCTTAGAAAGGACTTAATTTAAGTGTTTCGGAGTCAATATCGACTTGTTTTACCCATGTGAACCTATTTCATAGGATCACCAATCACATAGGTTGGGTTACCATCTCTATTGACTACGTATAGGTCTAAGTCCCATCTCCTTCATAGTTTGAAGAATTAATTTTCTTTTCACACATTTAGTCAGAGAACTGGCCAAATTTACTTCTAAATTCAGATAAACAATGGAAATTATATCTCTAAGTAGCTATTTTATGACAATATATCTCAATTTCGCATGTCGAATTTTACAACTACAAGCTATTTCTTTATCAATAACAATTACTGCTTGACAATCACAGTGTACAAACACAAGAGGCAACATATCCTTTGTTGAGTAAATATTAGCTAAAAATTTGTTAACTAATCAGCCTCATAATTTGTTAGCTCTAGAGTTACAGACTTTGATTACATAGTCAATCTTGCAATGATTGTTTGTCTGATTGATTTCCATGTTATAGCACCTCAAGGGTGAATACTCAACCACCAATGGATTTTGTCTCATTTGAATCAAAGATGATATAGTAGGAAATTCACTATACAAAATACTGTAGTTCATGGTTCCTTTCAAATATTTCATTAGTCTAACTAATGTAGACCAATGCTCATGATTAGAACGTGATCTTTGAATAACAAGTTTTGCATCATTGTGATTTCTTAGAAAAAATTTCCGCATATAAATTTTTGAAAATAAGAAGATTCAAAAATCATAATTAAGTTTTTGTAAAAGTATTAATTAAAGATTCTTTTATAAAATAGACATTTTCATGTGAAGAATTTATTTATAACGAAAATTATAAGTAGGGAGTGGAAAATAAATAAACAAGTGCCGACAATAAATGCCATGTGAAAATCTAAAAAATTGGGAAAGAAATTTTGACTTGTAGCAGAAATTAGGATAATTTATGTTTTCAACTAATATCAATCTGAATTTTGCAACCATATCCAAATTTTACCAATTATCTTTTATTATGAAAATTATACATACTAAGAAATAATTTTTTTAACTTTTCCAAATTTTTAGGACCAAATTTATTAACTAATTTTTCTTTTCAAATTTTTCAAATTTTCTAGTGGCTCCATCCTCGACACTCATTTGTTACAACCTTATTTAATAGTTGAAAATATTTAACTTTTATAGGTTCGTGTATCTATTAAAAAAACCTTCAACATAATATAATCTACCAGTGAAATACTATACATGGGGTAAGAAATCATGCTATAAAAAATTTAGAAATCATACCAATTACAAATTCCAAAAAAATCCGTTTTAACTTATGATTTTGGCTTTAGTACAAATCACATTTTTTCATGTTATTTTATTAATACTAGAAAATAATCTATTGATTGCATTAATATGTTCAAGGCTAACATGCCATTAGGAAATAAAATCAACAATGCATCTTGATTGACAACATTTGAAATGCTAAATAGGGTTAATTCTATAAACTCCCCTTAATGTTTGATTAAAGTTGCAGTATATCCCCTAACCTTTAATTCTTGTCATTTTGTCCCCTCCTGACAATGAAAAGACACTGATATCCCGTAAAACTAATGAACGGACAAACTTACCCACATTTTTTTGTGAATTAAATTTATTTTCCATAAATAACCTTCTTGATCCGCTACTCCATACCAAAAGCTTTCTCCAGAAATGCCAAAAGCTTTGTCCAAAACTTGACTTTGGTTCCTTTCTCTTTGTCGGTCTCCCAGACTCTAACCCAAATCTCACTTGGAAAAGCTTGTAATGTATGATGGAATTATGAACCTTTATATCTATTAAAATTTCATGACAAAAATGCTCTTTTATATGTTTTCAAAAAAAAAAAAACAGCTAAAAAATAGATTTTTTCATGAATTAATCCCAAAACCAAGTCAACTTAGCATCACTTAAACAAAGTATTACTTAGCTGAAAAAAAGATAGTCCTAGTCTATCTAATCGGCTATATTGCCAACTAGTGAATTGCTATTCATAGTTCCATGTAGCTCTAACCCAAAAAAAAAAAATGCATTTCCAATTCATATTTAAATGATGGACCTTTATATCTTTTAAAATTTCATGACAAAAATGCTCTTTTATATGTTATCAAAAACTACAGATAAAAAATAGATTTTTTCATGAATTATTCCCAAAAGTGGCCCCCCTTTACTCTCATATAGGTGAATTTATCAAGTATATAATGCTTTAAATACACCATCCATAAGAAATATGAATACATTAATAGTTCTAAAACTCATCCTCACAAATTGAAGCAGTCAAAGCACTAATCTTAGAAAGGACTTAATTTAAGTGTTTCGGAGTCAAAATCGACTTGTTTTACCCATGTGAACCTATTTCATAGGATCACCAATCACATAGGTTGGGTTACCATCTCTATTGACTACGTATAGGTCTAAGTCCCATCTCCTTCATAGTTTGAAGAATTAATTTTCTTTCCACACATTTAGTCAGAGAATTGGCCAAATTTACTTCTAAATTCAGATAATCAATGGAAATTATATCTCTAAGTAGCTATTTTATGACAATATATCTCAATTTCGCATGTCGAATTTCACAACTACAAGCTATTTCTTTATCAATAACAATTACTGCTTGACAATCACAGTGTACAAGCACAAGAGGCAACATATCCTTTGTTGAGTAAATATTAGCTAAAAATTTGTTAACTAACCATCCTCATAATTTGTTAGCTCTAGAGTTACAGACTCTGATTACATAGTCAATCTTGCAATGATTGTTTGTCTGATTGATTTCCATGTTATAGCACCTCAAGGGTGAATACTCAACCACCAATGGATTTTGTCTCATTTGAATCAAAGATGATATAGTAGGAAATTCACTATACAAAATACTGTAGTTGATGGTTCCTTTCAAATATTTCATTAGTCTAACTAATGTAGACCAATGCTCATGATTAGAACGTGATCTTTGAATAGCAAGTTTTGCATCATTGTGATTTCTTAGAAAAAATTTCCGCATATAAATTTTTGAAAATAAGAAGATTCAAAAATCATAATTAAGTTTTTGTAAAAGTATTAATTAAAGGTTCTTTTAAAAAATAGACATTTTCATGTGAAGAATTTATTTATAAAGAAAATTATAAGTAGGGAGTGGAAAATAAATAAACAAGTGCCGACAATAAATGCCATGTGAAAATCTAAAAAATTGGGAAAGAAATTTTGACTTGTAGCAGAAATTAGGATAATTTATGTTTTCAACTAATATCAATTTGAATTTTGCAACCATATCCAAATTTTACCAATTATCTTTTATTATGAAAATTATACATACTAAGAAATAATTTTTTTAACTTTTCCAAATTTTTAGGACCAAATTTATTAACTAATTTTTCTTTTCAAATTTCTCAAATTTTCTAGTGGCTCCATCCTCGACACTCATTTGTTACAACCTTATTTAATAGTTGAAAATATTTAACTTTTATAGGTTCGTGTATCTATTAAAAAAATCTTCAACATAATATAATCTACCAGTGAAATAAAATACATGGGGTAAGAAATCATGCTATAAAAAATTCAGAAATCATACCAATTACAAATTCCAAAAAAATCCGTTTTAACTTCTGATTTTGGCTTTAGTACATATCACATTTTTACATGTTATTTTATTAATACTAAAAAATAATCTATTGATTGCATTAATATGTTCAAGGCTAACATGCCATTAGGAAATAAAATCAACAATGCATCTTGATTGACAACATTTGAAATGCTAAATAGGGTTAATTCTATAAACTCCCCTTAACGTTTGATTAAAGTTGCAGTATACCCCTAACCTTTAACTCTTGTCATTTTGTCCCCTCCTGACAATGAAAAGACACTGATATCCCGTAAAACTAATGAACGGACAAACTTACCCACATTGTTTTGTGAATTAAATTTATTTTCCATAAATAACCTTCTTGATCCGCTACTCCGTACCAAAAGCTTTCTCCAGAAATGCCAAAAGCTTTGTCCAAAACTTGACTTTGGTTCCTTTCTCTTTGTCGGTCTCCCAGACTCTAACCCAAATCTCACTTGGAAAAGCTTGTAAATATGATGGAATTATGAACCTTTATATCTATTAAAATTTCATGACAAAAATGCTCTTTTATATGTTTTCAAAAAAATAAACAGCTGAAAAATAGATTTTTTCATGAATTAATCCCAAAACCAAGTCAACTTAGCATTACTTAAACAAAGTATTACTTAGCTGAAAAAAAGATAGTCCTAGTCTATCTAATCGGCTATATTGCCAACTAGTGAATTGCTATTCATAGTTGTATGTAGCTCTAACCAAAAAAAAAAATGCATTTCCAATTCATATTTAAATGATGGACCTTTTTATCTTTTAAAATTTCATGACAAAAATGCTCTTTTATATGTTTTCAAAAACTACAGATAAAAAATAGATTTTTTCATGAATTAATCCCAAAACCAAGTCAACTTAGCATCACTTAAACAAAGTATTACTTAGCTGAAAAAAAGATAGTCCTGGTCTATCTAATCGGCTATATTGCCAACTAGTAAATTGTTATTCATAGCTGCACGTAGCTCTAACCAAAAGAAAAAAAAAATGCATTTCCAATCTATTGACAAAAAAGGCATGTGCCTATCGAACGAAAGTTTGGTAGATTCTGTTTAATGTATAGACCAAAATAACAACTAAATTCAACGAGGCTCTAAAATGCTACTACATCCCCCAATCTGGTGTGTAGTCAACTTGTGAGAGACCAGTACTAGATACTTGGGTAGAGAACACAGCATCTCCAAATGACTACAGTTTCTTCGAACCTGCATGTTGATGATAGACTTAGTAATAAAATGGCACAAGTCACAAGACATTTATTACAGAAAATGCATGTTTTAACTCACAGCTTGAGTCTTGGATGAGGACAGATTGCTATTAAAAGTAGTAGTTCCAGCAGCACTTAAGCTTGCATTTTGTCTTTTGGATATAGCAACAGTAGGGATATTTGCAGCAACTCCATCAGCACTTACATGTGAACTTGCACTAGTATTTGATGCAGTTGTCCACTGCAAACAGTTTAAAAGAAAATAATTAAGATCTCAACATTATAAAACTAAAATTGCAAGTTGAGTTTATTTCTATTCTTTACCACTAAGTTACAGGTGTGTTGTTAGCACCTGAAGCAGGTTGAATCTGCAAGAAATATGATTATTCAACTCATTGGCTTTAGATGTACATACTTAGAACAGGTTCAAATATAAAAGTATAAAGCTTACTATTTCTGATCCATTTGGAATAAATATACTTGAATTTGAGAATCCCAAACCATTCCACACGCCAATGCCACTAAGTGGGCCATTTTTAGCAACCCATGTCTTATTCCCAACTCTTCCCTTGCCCTTACCATTCCTCCTTGAAGCTACCATATGTGTACCATATTTCTGTCCACTAGCAATTGTACCAAAACCTCTTCCAGAAGTCATAGAATTATCAGCACCCTTCCTACGATCACTTGACATTTGAGTGTGACTCGACTTATAAACATCTATACTTGCTCCATTACTTGTACTTTGCTATGAGTGATTAGCAATAGCATGTCCCTTATTTAAAAGGAAAAAATAAGTAGTAGTTGATAGTATATCAAACACATGTTAACAATAAAAAGCTGAGCTTAGTTAATTACCTGGCTCACCACTCCTTTCCTCTTTCTCATGAATAAACAACCTTGATTTTTGCAGCTTCTCACATTGTGATCAGTGTGACCACAATGACTACAATGGATCGGAATCCCTTTTTTTGTCATCTTTCCTAAATTTAGATCCTCATCTGGTCCTTTTCTCCTAATTTTTTTTAGGTTGACCAAGAGCAATCTTTACAAGAGGTGGCCCTATTAGATCAAATTTAGTGTCAATCCAATCTCTCTTGTCTGGAATAGGCATAACAACACCCTCGTATGCCTTCTTATACATGTCTATCAAGTACCATTCATCTACATATTTGTATGGGTCTTTCATATCTTGAACAAGTCCAGCACATGCATGGACACAAGGTATTCCAGTCATGTCCCATTCCTGGCATGTGCATGACCTTTCATTTGCTTCAACAACAAAGGACCCATTAAAATTGATAACCTCATATACTAGTCTACTGGCCACAAGTGCATCAAATTGTGCCACTTGTTGTTTTCTCTCTTCAAGTTTCTGACAAATTCGTGGGCAAATGTGAGATTTTACCTTTGATATCCAATCTTTTTTTTCTTAGAACCTACACATGATTTGTCTTCTAATGGTTTCAAACATAGACAACACAGGTTCATGCCTAGCATCCTTAATATATTGATTAAAACTCTCACATATATTGTTACTCGATAAATCACATTTTGACTTTGGAGAAAATGTATGTCTAGCCCACAACTTTGCTGGGATGGTTGCCAACCATGCATATGCATCAGGTGCCACTAATTGCAACTCTCACATTTTAATGTCAAACTAGCTAGGCAGATAGGCTCTTGCTGCAGCCCACATAATATCCCTGAGCTTTTTATCTTTGAATCTTAGTTTGAAGTTGGCATACATATACCATACACAAAATCTATGCTCTACTCCAGGATACTTATTCTCAATACAGTCAACCAATCCCTAAAAAATAATGCAACAAGAATAAGAATATTAGTTATAATGGCAACAAGAGAAATTGAAAAAAGTTGCAAATAAGACTTACCTTTTGTCTGTCTGAGAGAAATATCCATCATCTTTCAAATGGAGTTCCAATTGCATTAGTTAGAGTATCCAAAAATCAACTCCAGCTATCTTTGCATTCAGACTCAACCAAAGCCATTGCAGCCAATTGCATTAGGAAACTTTTGGTTGTTACTGTCTCTACCAATTGCAGCCATTAGATGTCCTCCTATAACTCCTTTCAAATGACATGCATCCAGTTCTATCACAGGCCTGTACGCAATGATGAATCCCTTTTTTTGTGCAACAAACATGATAAACATCCTCTTGAAAATTGGGTTTGGATACATAGGATATGTTTCAGTAACCAAAATAGCTACAGAACCTGGATTTTGCTGTAGAATTGTAGCAGAATAGTTTCTCAAACTAGCATATTATTCTGAATGTGACTAATACAAACCAAGTGACGAAAGATCAAGTAGATGGGGGCATTCAAGTCATCCCTAGTGCATCACCGATACATAGGGGCTTAATCACCCAAAATGGAGGCTTAGAGGCATCAAGGATGGTCAAAAAGAGCAAGAGGAAGAGGCCATCTAAGGCTGGGACGAGTACACCTGTAAAAGTTCAGAAGAAGACGCGTAGAAAAGGCCATCAGAAAGTTTCTGATGAAGGCCGCGGGCAAGGCTGTGCCACGGCCTTTCCCACGACCTCTGTCAGAAACTTTGCCAAAGACGAGATGATGTTCTGTTGAAAACCGCACGGAAGGCTGTCCCGCGGCCTAGGCTGTGGCCTTAGTCCATAACTTTACGATTTTATTTGTTTTTTGCGTTTTTACTTAGTTTTTAACGTGTAATAGACTAGTTACTTTCTATATTGGTTATTTAGGGTATTTTTGCCTATATAAAGCTAATTTCTATCGATGTTTAAACATTACGATTGAAGTTTAAAATAGTATCGAAGGTTTTCCTCTTTGGTTCTTTTTGTGAGACTAGTGAATTCTACTGAGTAATTCGTGAATTCTTTTCGATATCCTTGAGTTCTAACCAACGTGTGGGGTTAGGATTTGGGATCTTTTATCAATCTCGTTTCAATTCTTGGGTAGAATTGGGGTTAGGTTGTTCCTAAATACACAAGAACGATCTTTTGGGAGAGTTGTCCTGTAGATCGCGATTGTTGTGAAGGTTCCCATTACGTGATTAACGAGGGGTCTTAGGGTGGATCGCTTCAGTGACCCTTTGATTGACTCAGCTGCCAATCTCTTGGCTCTGTACACTTGAGAGGAGGTGCAATTCAATTTGAACTTCTTCTTTACTTTTTTTTTTAACCCCATCAACTTCATGTCAAGATGATCAACAATATCACTTAGAAAGATTTTTGATAGCCATCTTGCATTTGCATTCTTGTTGTGGTAGGACCATGGACATTCATGTGGCTCACCTTTGATAGACTTAAGTTCCAATGTAGAAGTGCTTCCCCTAAATAAACTAGCATAAACCCTCCATCCACAGTTTCTAGTACATATAGCTGTGGCCTTATTTTTGTCATTCTTTATAAATTTAACCTCAAAGCCATTTTTTATTGAGAACATCCTAACTACAGCTCTAAAGTCATATATATTCGTGAACAACTGCCCAGTATGTAATTTAGGATCTTCCATGTCCTTTTTTGTATTAAATTCTGGAAATTCTTAAACTATTTCCTCTTTCTCAGATGAGTCATATGTAGCTTTTGACACATTATCATCACTAAGATTCTCATAATCAATCATTTCCCCTTTCTTTTTTTATTCAACATATGCATTATAATCCTCACTAATTAATTCCATATACTTAACATCATCTGGTTGTTTGAATTCAACTCTTACAACATCATCTATTTCTTTCGATATAGGGTCACAAGCATCATTCAATACATCTCCATCTAGAAAGAATTCTCAATCAAAATCATATTCAGAATCAAATGGCCCATTATCACCATCTCCACCCCAATACGAAGCATTAAAAATGTCACTATCAGACCTTTCATTGACAACATTTTCATCAGTGGGATTATCATTTGATTGACCCTTAAACTCAAAATTATTAGTAACATAAAGTTGTGCAACATCACTAACTAATTGAGGGAGTTCACCAACATAAAGTTCTATAGAATTATAATTTTTGTTCATCTCATACATCTGTAGAACTGTGTGATCACTGTTCACCAACACAAGACCAACTTCCAAATCAATACGACCTATCCTATTGTATAAAGGGAGTTCATCTATTATATTCAAATTTCTCAAACCCTCTTTCAGCTCAAATATTCATATTAGATCAGGGTCAACTTCATCTTATCAACTTTTCCCCCCACATACTATAACATTGGTTTTCGAACAAAATAGCCTCCATGGTGCACCTCATACATATGTTTTGAATGACATTATTCTATTACAAACAAACATTTCAGAGACTAATTTAATTGCAAGTAAGAAATTTAAAAGTTACTGATCAATTGCCATTAGTACTTGATATGTTCTTTTGTGCACATGTGAGCCTATAAAACAAGTAAACAATTATTGCTTACAAAAAGCATCATCTTTCCAATCCAATTTTATTATATTTTCTTAGTTATTATTAAGAAAAATATTTATTAGTCATTTTTGTATTCTCAATTGCACCATTGTACTAATGTTAAGTTTCCCAAAACATTCCCAATTCACTTTCACAATCCTTTTGTTTATTGGACTAAATTCCATAGCAACAACATTCCCTAATCATTGTGTGCATCACGAGGATGGAAATCAGCAACCATCATCTTTTATATACAATGCTGTTAACATATGCGAAATAAAACGATGGACCACAAAAGACAAAACCCAAATCAAAGGCCATTTTGGCACAAATCACTCATAAAATACAAGTTCAAAAACAAAGAATTTGATAAATCAATACAAACCTTGGATTTAGCTCCTATCTGTAACGCCCTAGAAATTCACATAAAAACCTATTTAATTCCTGTTATGTCCATTAGTAGAAAAAAAAAAGAGAGAAAAGAAAAGAAAATGAAAGGAAAACTGAAATGCGTTTTATAAGGAGATTTCTTTTATTTAGGGTTTAGTGTTAATCTTTGATTTCTTAGTTGGAAGATTTCTTAAATAAACTAGGTTAAGTAAATGAGATTCTTTCATGATTAAGTGGGACACCTAAGTACCCAATTTGGATTAATTTTATTGGATCATTAGTTTATAATAGTGTTTAATTTGACTACTTCATCCTACCATTTTCTAGTCTTTTGACTAATTGAACTTTAGCTCAATTTTATCCAAAATTTTCACTTATTCTTTTGCTTTCTTTTCTTTCTTCTTGGCCGAATTTTTCTTCTTCTTTTCTCTCCTCTTGGCCGAAATTATTCTCCCTATTTTTCTCTCTTTTTGCTTTAATTTTTGTGCTATAAAGTCTTGCAAATTACTAGGAGATAAATGATGAAAATCTTCACTAATCAAAATTGGTCAAGTTGGTCACTATTTCATTAAAAGTATAAAACCTAGCATGACTCTTGTCTTGCTATAATTGGTCATTCTTTTTCTCCATTATTTTCTCTAATTCTCCTCCAATTTCTTGGCCTATTTCTTTCTTTTTTTCTCTCTTATTTGGCCGGGCCTCCCTACTCCCTTTTCCCTCTCTTTTGCTTTAAAATTGATGTCATAAAGCTTGTTAATTATTGAGTGATAAGTGATTAAAATTTGCACCAATCATATTTGACCAACTAGTAACTATTATGTCAAAATATCTAAACCCTAGCTTGACTCTTGTTATGCTATGATTGGTCACTTCTTTTCCCATTTATCTCTTTATTTCTTTTCCATTTTCTTGGCCTATTTCTTTCTCTCTTTTCTCACCCTTGGCCGACTCTCTCTTGCTCTCTATCTACTCTCTCTTGTTTTCATTTTCTTGAAGCTTTCTCTCCATTTTGGACAATCTTCACCATAGAAAGTGAGCTCCTCTTTTTCCTAAGCAAAGATCTAAGCTTGTTTGAGGTACCTACTATGAACTTTTGCCATTAATTTCAAGTTTTAATTAGTCTTTTGTTCAAGTTTTATACTAGGTACTTGTTATTAGTACTTGAAGATTTAAGTTTGAAATGAAATTTTACTTGCCAGTTGAAGTGTTTTCTTGGTTAGATGGACTAGTAGATAATGTTTGAACCTTGAAATTTCATGTATTATGTGATGAATGGTTGAAGAAACTTGGACTTGAAATCTTGGATTTGAGTGAAATTTTGAGTGAAATTAAGTTTGATTTAAATATGGAAGCTATAGAACTGTTGAAAATTGGATTGGTTGGTTGTTTTCTTTGCAAGTTAAAATTTTGGGTAGTCTGATTTTAAAGGGAGATGCTGTCAAAATTTCAGTAAAACCTAAGAAATAAAGTGATTAGGCTATGATTTAAAGCTTTATAAGCTGTAATTTAGTGATTAGAACGTACAGAAATTTTTGTAAGATGAGCTATTAGTGAATTGAACCTTTCCGAGCAAAACCCTAAAAGTTAGAAAACCCTAATTTTGAAAACCTTAAACCCTAGGGTAAAACCCTAAACTCCAAAACCCTAGAAATTAAACCCTAAAATGATTTGAGGTATTTCTCGAATTTTCTTATTGAATTGCTTAGATTTTAATCAGGTTTTTTTTACGACTATTTTCTTTTGAATTTCAGGATTCGGAAGTGATTCCCGACCATATTACGAAATATTTTCTTAAAGCATTTCAAATGAGTGTTCTTATGTGTGCATGATGCATGAAATGCCATGTAATACTTGACATTATTATTTCGATGCATGAAATGATATGTTATACTTGACATGATTATCTAATGAAATGTGTTACTTGAGGAAAGATGTGTACTTTATCGCATCTATTCCGCAATGTGTTACATGCTTTCATTATCCAATATGTCATTTGTGCGTGAGACTTCCGTGACTAACTTTACCGTTACTTCACGGATAATCAACCCAGACAGGCTTGGGAAGGATATAAGGTGCTGGGTGTTTTAGGGTGTGTTGTTCTTTCCCCTTGAGTTGTAAATCCTCAAAGAGGCCAACTCCGAATTGAAATTTCTTGCGTGTTGGCCCTCCAAGGTCGAGATTACTCCCTAGATGTGGTAGCCTGTACGGAGTTTATAAGGTGAACGGTGGTTAGGGCTTGCATGTAAATACTGGTATGACCTTTGGCACAGACTGAGCTATTATCTCAGTCCTAACGTCATGGTTACATGATCAGTACTTGCTCCTCCTACGGTTGACCTTGCTCCTCCTGCAGTTGAGCCTTGTATCCGCCATTGACTACTTGTTAATTAAATTGTTCATACCCTGCTTATTTAATCTTGTCAATTATTTTATTCTATTAAATAATGAATTCCTAGTATGGTTGCATGACTTGGGCACTCACTAGGTTATTATAGCTCATCTCGTTTATTTGTTTTCTTTAACCAGGTTTCTAAAAATATTAAAGCTGGAAAAACTGATTTTGGACATAATAAATGTTTTGTTTCATGTATTTTGATAGCCTAATTGTGTAGGCTTTTATTGTAAATGCTATGTATATTCTGGGATGTAAACTTCTTGTGATACTTGTACTTTCGAATGAATTAAATGAATGTATTTTATTTTGAGTTAAGTATGCTTGGATGTTCCGAGTGAGTGCGTGATTTGAGTCCTGGCGAGAGCCAGGCAGGCAGTCCGCTAAGCCCTTTGGTGCGCCTCTGGGTAAGGTGGGGCTGTCACACTATCTCCTCCTTCTAAAAGCTCAAACTTTTTGCTACAATCCTCTCCTAAAAGTTGGATCCAAGGCCTTTCTTACTCTAATCCTCCATCATTCCATCATATTTACAAGCTTTTCCAAGTGAGATTAGGGTTAGAGTCAAGAAGACCGACAAAAAGAAAGGAACCAAAGTCTATTTCTGGAGAAAGCTATTGGTACTTTTGGAGAAAGCTTTTGGTACGGAGTAGCGGGAATTTTTCCCTCATCAAGAACGTTATTTCTGGAAAATAAATTTAATTCACAAAACCATATGGGTATGTTTGTCCGTTCATTAGTGTTAGAGGGATACTAGTGTCTTTTGATTGTCAATAGGAGACAAAGTGATAAGAATTAAAGGTTAGGGGTATACTGCAACTTTAGTCAAATGTTAAAGGGAGTTTATAGAATTAACCCTGCTAAATATAAAAAGTTCTTGGTTACAATAACCTTTTTTCAACAAGCATATCATTTTTGGCAATTACAATCTTATTAGATTTAAATGGCACTTTCATCTTTTTGCTTAACAAGGTTACAAAAGCATATTTGTCCTAATATTTGGAACTTGCAACACATCATTAAAGATTAAAATTTTTTTAATGTGATTTTCAAGAGGACTCTGCCCTTACCCAAAATCCTATCAGTTCTTGAGTCTCCAGATAGACTATTTCTTTACCATCCCTTACTAGAATATAGGAGGTAAATGCTTCTCAATTTGCACAAATGTGCCGAGTAGCCCCAAAGTCTACTACCTATTCTTTTAAACCGTCTACGATGTTTAATTGAAAAATAATTGTAGCAATAATTTCATCTCCTTTGGTCAGGTTAGGCAACCGTTTACTTTCTCATTTTTATACATGTTCCAACACTGAACAAGTTGATGACCTAGTTTCCCACAACAAAACTAATGCCTTTATGTTGTTGGGTTTGTAATTTTGGGACTTATGGACCTAAGTCTTATTATTGTTGCTTTGTAGCAAGAGTCTGTGAAGGCTCGTAATTACCCTATTAAATTTAAGTGTTATTTACTATTTACTTGATTATATGATTTTTGGCATTGGATCATGTGGTGGTGGTAGTAATTAAGTTAATAAAGCCTAGACATTGAAAGTGATAATCTTTAAAACCGCTAAACTTACTAGTAGTGCTTTGTTTGGGTTACTTGTGAATTATATTTGCATGATGTCACACCCCGAAATGACACACGGTGGGGTCATTAACTATCGCGTCCCAAAAAGACGGTTCGGTCCGGTGACCTTTTTTGAAAAGATAAAATTTTGGAAAACCATGCATGTGTGTGTAAAATCGGATTTTTATTGAAAAAAATATTATTTAGAAAAAATAATAAAAATAAGGCCGGGACAAAAAAGTGCGACAGTTTTGGCCAACTAATTTTGAAAAAGGGTTTTATTTAAAAAAATGGAGTCGCCACTTGATACTAAGTTAGGGTGTACCAAGTCACCCGAAAAATCGTCTAACAAAACAAAAGTAAAATTTTAGCAAAATCATTTAAAACCCTTTTCCGACTCTGGTCTACGAAAAATGAGATAAAAAGGTCTGAGAGTCACATTTGAAGAAAGGGAAGGCAAAAGCTTCGGCCTAAAGCACCCTTTTTACCTAGCCGAGGCTAATTACGAGGTTTAATCAAAATTTTCTAAATTAACCCTAAGTTCTATCACGTTCAGATGTATCTAACTGAATGCAAATTCTAAGTCTAAATGTGAATATCGGGAGGGTCAAAATGTCCCATCGAGACTTGGTCGAGATTATCGCATTAATTGGGAAACTTGAGTCGCGATCTCGAGGGAGTCACGAGTATCTATGCAAAAAGAAAATAATAATATATAGTAAGTAAAGAAAGAAGGCGGGTATGCAACATGACGGGTGCCGGGGACTAATATCTCGTAACTAAATGTTTCTACTCACAGAGTGGGGAACAACATGTATGCCATTGCTTCCCACATGAGTAGACGACTATTTCTAATCGGATTACACAAAATGACCTAAATTTTAAGTGAAATGCAATCTAGATGTCATGCATTTGAAAATGTGTTAAAATAATAATAATAATAATAATAATAATAATAATAATAATAATAATAATAATAATAATAATGCAAAATGGAAAGAAAACTAAAAGTGTGTGAAATGAGATGTGAAATGCATACGAGTGCACCTAGCACTAAAATGCCCTAGGGGTCTAGCGTTGGACTAGCCCTTTTTAGAGATTCCCACTAGCGTTGGACTTGCGAGAAAACAAGAAAACCACAACTAGCATTGGACTAATGTGATGATGGAACAACAAAACTAATAAAACATGAATTAAATAGTAAAGCATAAATTAAAAAGCAAATTAAACATATAAAGACATATAAAGTCAAGTAGGAGCACATAACATATAGGCATAATATCTAGATGCAAAATCCTAATGAAAGTAGTAAAACAAATAAGCACGTAAGCACGTAAAAACAAATAAGCCCTAACTATTACACCAGGGGTTTAAGTTACAATTTTTAGGGGTGAAAAAGTGAAACTACTTATCTATTACATTTATCTATCTAAATATACAATTTTGCTAAAATATAAGAAATGTAGCCTAACCATTACATTGACTAGCTAAATACAAAAAATACTACACTTTTTGCCAAAATAATAAAATTTGAATTTAAATAATATAAAATAAATAAATACTCAAAAAAGCATGTAAACTAAGAGATATATGAAGAAACATGCATAAAAATCACATAAAGGCACATTGGAGCACATAAAGATGAAATTAATGAGGAATAGATATACCACTTTGAAGATTTGGTACAAATACTTAAAAAAATGAATACACACGTCAATATATCACAATATAAAGGAGTAAAGCACAAAATATGTAAATATTGGATAAATTCGGTAACCATGTAAAATTTAGCAATTAAGGAAACTAAAAAAATAAATTTCTATAAAACTTTAAAGGGTAAAAACTAGAAATTCTAACTAATCAAGGGGTCTTGATGCAAAATAAAGCAAATCAAGGGGACCAAATAATCAATTCATCAATTTAAAAGACATAATTGTAATTTAGCCAAAACGTAATTGAAGGACTAAAATTGGGGTCAATTTGTGATTAGGAGAGACTTGATTGCATAAAACAAGGACATGCAAGGGGTACAATAATACTACCAAATATCTCAATGGCTAAAACATAAATTACCATCTACTAATAAAAATGCTAACTATATATATGAATTAAAACAATTAACTAAATTAACTCAGTAAATTAGTTGACTAAACTAGCTAAACTACTTCAATTAGAAAGTCAGGAAATTAACTAAATCAAAAGGAATAAACAAACTAATAAAATTAAAACATAAACCCCTTTTTTTCCTTAACTTGAATCTAATCTCTCTCACTTGCTCTCATTCTCTCTCTCTCCTCTCGTTCTTCTCTTTCTTTCCACTTCTTTCTCACACTTTGTCTCTGCTTCTCTTTGTCTCTAGCTTTCTGTTCCCCTTTTCTCTTCCTATGTCTTCCTCCCGTTTCTTTTCTCCTTTCCATTTTCTGTTCCTATACCTAAAAACTCCCTCTCACTTCTTCCTGTATCTTCTCTTTAAATCTCTGTGCATTCTCCTTCCTTTCTCTTTAACTCTCTTCCCCTCTTTTCTTTCTCAGAGTCCGAACTCTCTCTGATCTCTCTTTACTCTCCAAACCCCCTCTCCGTCTCTTTCTCTGTCGTCTTCGTCCTCCAGGAAAATAGAAACCCCTTCCTAAATTAGTTTCTCCTAGCCTTTGATTCCTATTTTTGGGGAAAGAAATTGATAGAGGAGGCCAGCGGTGATGGAATCTGTGTTGATGAGTATTATTATTATTATTATTTTTAACTGAAATTTGTGGTTCATATGACTGATTTTGATGGTGAATGGTTTCAGGGGCGGAGCGTGGAGGAGGAGAAGATGGAATTCGTTGACAATTGGGTGATTTTGGGCTGCCAATTGCAACTCTCTTTTTTTTTTCTTTGTTTTGTGTTTATTGATTGAGCTTGCTAAACTTTGTGGTGATGTCCGGTTGAAATTGGAATGGCTGCGATGATGGTGTCTTGAAGGTTGTATTTGGGGCTGTTGCTGGAACTTTGAACACTGTTTTGGCTGCAGTTTTTTTTGGCTCTTGCAGGTTTAAGGGATGCGTGGTGGTAATAGAAGGGAAGTTTTGGTGTTTCTAGTGAAAATTATGGTTGCTTGGAGCAATGATTCGTAGGTATTTGGGGCTATTTTGGGCAATTGCAGGGGGTCGGTGGTGATGTTTTTAGAGGCGGTTGATTTGGCTGTATTGGGTAGTTGTGGTGGAGGCTATGAGAGGGGATTAAAGGTGGGTGATTGTGGGCTTGCAGGTTGTTAGTTACTGTGTTTCTTTTGCAGGCTTTGGTGATGTTGAACTTGAATTGGCTTGATGTTTCAATGGGTGGAGGAGGTCGTTGGCAGTGGAGGTTAATGGTGAGGATTTGGCTGAATCTGGTTGTGGCGTGAGGCCCTTGGTGAACTTGGGGTGGTTCCGACAGAGAAACTAGTGGCCTGGGTTTGTTTTTGGTTGTTGTTGGTGGACTTTTGGTTGAGCAGGTGGTGAACAATTGATGTTTGGTGGCAGTAGATGGCTTAATGGTGGAGGTTAGATAGTTAATGGTGGTGATGAGAGGTGGTGGAGAAAGAGAGAGAAGAAAGAAAGCCAGCAATGGAAGAAGAATAAAAACCCAGAAAGCAAATCCTCAAGAAGACTAAAAGGAAATCTCAGCAATAAAAATGAAAGTCTAGAAAACAAGAACAAGAACAATCTGATGATTTGATTAAATTGTTCAATAAATAAACACAATTAATTAGATTTGGCTAGAAAAATAGAAAAAAAGGAAATCAAATAAAGATAAGAACTAACCTTTTTTAATGCTTGAAATTGATCTGATGAACAGTAACGTGATCTTGAGGTTGAAGATGATGAACAGTAGCCTCTTGTAAAGGAACGGCTGAGTGTGTATGGCTTTTAGTGTATGAATGTGTGTTTTGATCCAAAATGGATAAAAAAAGTGTGTGTTTTTAGGGTTTTGGATTTTTCTCTTGGTTTTTTTTTACTTAAGGGGGTATTTATAGGGTTAGTTGTCTTGGTCACCAAGAATACTACAAAATAACAAAAATGTCACCAGTAATAAAAATTTTAATTTTATTTTAAAAAAATATTCTTTAACCCAAAAAATTAAAAAATTAACACAAAGAAATGATAGTAGATTCCAAAATTTGCCAAAACATTGAAAGTAGATTTCAAATTAAAGGTTAAAGCTTAAAACTGATCAAAAAACGCGCTCGGGGTGTGAAATGACAATTTTACCCCTAGACAACGAAAATTCATAGAAAATAGCTATTGGCCTAAAAAAATTACCAAAAATTAAAAATAAACTTAAAATCCTAGAAAATGCATTTATGACTCAAAAATTGACGAAAAATGAATTTAAACTGTAAGATGACGATTTTGCCGCTGGACAATGAAAATTCACAGAAAAATAGCTATTGACATCGAAAAATTATCAAAAAATTAAAAATAAGCTTATAACCCTAGGAAATGCATTTATGACTCAAAAATTGACAAAAAATGAATTTAAACTGTAAAATAATGGTTTTGCCCCTTAATAATGAAAATTCACAGAAAAATAGCTATTGATCTTAAAAAATTGCTAAAAATTAAAAATAAGCTTAAAACCCTAGGAAATGCATTGATGACTCAAAAATTGACAAAAATTGAATTTAAACTGTAAAATAACGATTTTGCCCCTGAAAAATGAAAATTCACAAAAAAATAGCTATTAACCTTAAAAAATTACTAAAAATAAAAAATAAGCTTAAGACCCTAGGAAATGCATTTATGACTCAAAAATTGATAAAAAATAGATTTAAACTGTAAAATGACAATTTGCCCTTGAATGCAGTATTTATAGAAAAAATAACAATCGTCCCCGAAAAAAATAAAAAATTTAGAAGCATGGTTACAGAATTAGAAAAAATAAATTTGGGACCTAAAATGAGCTAAAATGGTGTTCGCGAGACAAAATTATCATTTTGCCCTTGTGCTGGTAAAAATATAAAAAAAATATCAATTAAATCCGAAAAAATTATAAAAAATTAACAAATTCGTAGGAGAGTAAAAATATGAATTTAAAACCCCCAAAACTAATAGATAAATATTTACATATAAAAATTACTATTTTGCCCCCAAGATTATTGAAAAATTAAAATTTGGCCCAAAAGATGTAAACATGCCCCGATGTTTGAAAATAAATGGTGTGTCAAAATTTGGTGTCTACACATGACATACTATGACAAATAGGCTAGCAAGATAATGTGAGGGCTTGCATTAAACATTGTTCAAATTTCACTTGTTTATCTACTTTACTATTTGTTTGTTGAGAAAATTGCACTTTTAATACCAAATGTTTAGGGTATCGGCAGTTTCAGTCCCTAAAGTTTGGACAAAAGCAAATCTCGTACCAAATGTTTCAATTTTTCAATACATTTAGTCTTATTGACTAGTTTTTTTCAAAATTTTATCAAAATCCGGTCACGTGAAACTTATGTGATGGTTATAAAAGTTTTCAAAAGGAATTACAAAAGAAAAAAATTTTAATTGCCATAATTTGTAATTAAAGGCATACACATGAATGCACTCTATCTAGGCAGATTTTTTTAGTTTTATCTGCTTATTTATCATATATGAACTCAAATTAATGCCTCTAATTACAAATTATGGCAATTAAAGAATTTTTCTTTAATCTAATTCTTTTTGAAAATTTTTGTAATCGACATGTGAGTGTCATGTGATCAAATTCCGATAAGATTTTTATAAAATTGATCAATAGGACTAAATATGCTAAAAGATTAAAATATTTGGTACTAGATTTGCTTTTGTCCAAACTTTAGGGACTAAAACTGTAGATGTCCTAAACATTAGGTACCAAAATTGTAATTTTTTCTTGTTAATACAATTGTTAAGGTTAGGTTAAGCGGATAATGTTAGTGATTAGACTAGATAAATTTAGTTGTTAAATTTGCTACACTTTAAAACTCTAGGATCAAATAGTGATAACACAATTAAGTTACCAAAATTTTAATTGTCCATATTAGCACCTAATACTAATACAATTTTAATTGTCTAACAACTTATTTATTTGTGAGGGAATACGTTTATTAGGTCAAGATGAATAGGAGATATTAGAAATCACATTGGTTAACTCAAGTCATTAAACTTTTTGTATTTGGAAATCCTAAACTGGGTGGTAGAATTGTATATTGTTAGTCCTAAGACACATGCATGGTAAATGACAAAATAAAATTTAACACCTACAAAGCCTCTTAACTGATATATATTACATTAACAAAGCAAGAAAATAGAATAAAAGAAAGAAATGGAATGAGAGATGGTTGGATTTAAAAAATGACTAAACAAGTAAAAGGCGGCAGGAGTTTAGAGCTTGTGGGGTGAAGATGAAAGGTGAAACTGGTTGCTCAAACAAGTATTGGAATCTTTCAAGCAAATGAAACCGTGAGAGCAAACAAATGAAAAAAAAAATGGGTCAAGAAAGTTGGAGATGAGGTTGAGAGAAAGAACGAACAAAAGGGTTGAATCAAAGCTAAAAGTCTAGGTAAAATTTTTAGTTTGATTAATTAATTCATGGGAAGGATTTAGAGGTTCAACTTGGCAGATTAGGCTGGCCATTTGACATGCAAAAATCAACAAAAAAGATCTCAATAGACAACGACTAGAAGATTTAAAAGGAAAACAAGTGAAGATAAGTTGGAAGTTGGGAAACAACTGGAGAACTTGAAACTTAGACTCCAACTTGGTTGAAGGTAACGTCTTTCTTTAAACTTTTCGGTTGATTATATATGTTATTTACCTAAGTTAAGAGCATTATTAATAAGTAAAGGGATATACTTGCTGATATGGAATAGACATAGTAGAAATATATAGTATCATGATTAGGAAACTTGAACACATGCAAACCCGCATATACACAGTGGGTATTGTGTAGTGTTACAAAAGCAGCTGTAACTTGGCATAGGAAATTTCAAATTAAGTGATTCTTGTTGTGTTAAAAACTAGATTTAGAAGCTAGTAGTATCAATATCTTGGCTTGGTTTAAAAGGTATAAATTGTAAGACATTTCCAAATTTGACTAAAAACTAGCTACACATAGAATGGGGGTATGATAATGTTTAAAATTTTATGGAAATTTTGATTGTGTTATGATTAGAATCAGGACAAGATGCCTTCTTAAAACTTGTTTCACATTGAATCTAGTTTACAGGAGTGTAAAGTTTATAATTTTTATTGTGTATAATTTGTGATATGTTGAATTAAATGAACTATGGTTGAAGAACTCATTCTGCAGTCTTGCTGGACTAGTTTTAGTAGATTAGTCATAACTTGTATAGGAAGTTTCAAATTAAATGATTCTTATTAATTTGAAAACTAGATTCATAGAGCTTTAAGATGGTATAAGCCATGCACTCCATTTATGTGTAGATTAATTCCAAAATTTGCACAAATTGGACTAAAAATCTAACACCGTGTAAACAGGTTTGGTGAAGAGCCAAATCTGGGTATGATTTTGAACCAGTTCTTGATGGAATTTGGGCAAGTGCTCTTCACAAAAATTGTTATCCTTAAAATTTAGCTTAGCGTTTAGATGGGTGTTATTTAGAGTGTTTTTTAAGAAATTTTATTATAGATGTTTTTTAGGAACAGTTGGCATCTGGACAATAGTTGTTTTTTAGAAATAATTAGGTGGTTTTGTCCAAAATCCAAATTTATAGACACACACACATATGCAAACACACACACACACACACATATAGATACATACACACACATAGAGACACACAGAGACACACACATACATGGCATACGTACATACCTACACACACACATATATAATATATGTATTTACATTATACGTATAATATAATATATATGTATGTATAGATATTATCTATATATCTATATATATTATATATTATATATATTATAATACATACAATATATATAATATATATTATATATAATATATATAGTTAATAAATATATTATACACACATAAATACGTATGTACATTCATGCATACGTACGTACATACATATTATATATAATATATAATATATATTTATATATAACATATTTATATATATTATCCGTACACACACACGTATGTACATGCATGCATGTACATACATACCTACATACATATATATAATATAATATATATCAATATATGTATGTATATATATATATTATATATATTATATTATATTGTATATATTATAATACATATAATATATATAATATATATTATATATAACATATGTAGGTAATAAATATATTATATGTACATACATGCGTATGTACATGCCTGCATACATACGTACATACATATATTTATATATAAATTATAATACATAATACATATTTATATGTAATATATTTGTATATATTATATGTACATACATATGTATGTACATGCATGCGTGTACATAAGTATCTATCCACGTATAATATGTAGACACCAAATTTTGACACACCTTTTATAAAAATATGTGTATTACTTTATTTAGGGGGTATTTTTTATTTTTAAGGGTCAATTATAATTTTTGTATATATTATGTCTAATTAGATTATCAGGGGCAAAATGGTAATTTCACAATGTAAATATTATTTTATTTTATTTTTATTTCCTAAATATACAATTTTACTATTTTTATCATTATCTATAATTTTAATGATTTTTTGGAGTCATTTATTATTTATTTAAAATTTTAGTATTTTAAACTTAATGGCACGCTTTTCAATGCACTCTTTTTTTTTTACGAGAATTTTTAAGTGAAAATTTTCATATATGTATTTTGTATATTTATAAATTTTCTGTAAAAATTACATGATTTTTAGAAGTCATTTAGTATTTATTTATTTTTTGTCTTTTTTGTCTATTAAGGGCACGTTTCCCAAGAATGCGTTAATCTTAAAATTTTGGAGTGAAAATTATACCATACACGCTTTATGTGATAATATATGTTATGTAAGATTTTTGTGATGTCATTTATTAATTTGCATAAATTTTATAATTTTGCCATATCTAGGTCACGTTTTTCAATGCACTTTTATTTATTTATTTATTTTTCTTTTTCTTTTCTTTATGAGAATTATGTGTTTGTGCATTTTATAAATTTTATGTAAAGAAAATTTTCTTAATTAATTTATTCATTTACTTATTTTTAAAAGACCATTTGTTGTTTATTTTAAATTGTATTTTTCTAACCTAGAATTAACTTTCTTACACTGAATTTTTCTTTTTTCTTCTTATAATGTTGTGTTTTAGTTTTAATATATAATTTAAAAAGAATTCAAGTAGTTTTTATTATTTTTTTTATTTTCTGTTTTTCTTTGTTCTCTTCTTTAAAAAAAAAAAAAAAAAAAGAAGATGAACAGCAGCAGCAGCGTTGCTGCTGCTGTTCCTTCTGCAAAGAAGGTAATGGCTTCTGCAAAAACCATCCCCAAACCATACCTCTTCTCACCTTCTCCCCCATTTTACACCCAAGTCAGTAGATTTTGGGGGATTTGATGTTTGATTTTTCACTCACCAATCACAAAAAATTCACTCTACTCCCTCACTCTACCCTTCCTTTTCTCAGCCTTCCCCTGCAAATTCATCCCACAGGCACAGACATCACAAACGCACACCCTCACTCCCCTCTCTGCATTCCCTCCCCAGCACCAGACACAAGCACACATTGCACACACTCTTCCATTTTCCCTCACCCCCTCTCTGCACTCCCTCACCTCTCCACACAAACACAAACACACACCACAGACACACACAACCTCACCTCACTCACACTCACCTGCACAAAACTCTTCCATTCTTCCTCACTCTCGACTCACTTACACACAAGCACAGAACATACCTCACACACCAGCATAAACACAGAATCAACAAACACAGACCTGCAACTCACACATTACACACACACCACATACACTCCCCTGTACATTCATTCTACAAAGCACACACAAATTCACACACACAGACACACACGGATTTCACACACACGCACACCTGCAAATCACGCACCCAATTCTAGCACACACAACACACCTGCAAACACACACGTAACACACCTGCAAACACACACACAACACACCTGGAAGAGACCGAAAAAAAAAACGACAACAACACCAGAAAACCAGTAGCTCACAACTCCTCCACCACCAAAGCGTCACCCACGGACCACCACTGCCCGACCAACCGGCCGGATTCAATCCACTAGTGACGCCGAGCCAACCCTCCGCCACCTCTCCCTCCATATTTTCTCAAATCAGGTAAGAAAACTTCTTCCCCTCTACTAGTTTCTCTCTGTAAAAGCAATAATCCAGTCATACGTACTCAATTTACTCACATTTTTTATTAGGAAGTCTAGATAATTTTGGGGGGAATCATTCGGATCTCTTAGGAAAGAGACCGAGTGAGAGAGAGAGAAATAGAGAGAGAGGAGAAATCGAGACCGGACGAGGAGAGAGACCGAGAGAGAGACCGGCGAGGAAAGAGAGAGCCGGACGGCGAGAGGAAGAGAGAATCGGGGGGAAGAGAACAGGATCGGGGGGAAAGAACCAGGGGAGAAAGAAGAGAGAAAAAGAAAGAAGAAAAAAAGAGAAAGAAAGAAGAAAAAAGAAAAGAGAGAAAAGAGAGAAAAAGAAAGAAAAGAGAGAAAGAGAGAGAAAAAAAGAAAAATCTGGAAAAAGTAAAAGTAAAAAAAATAAAGAAAAAAAAAGAAAACCAAAACCGGGTAAAAAAAAAAAAAAAAGAGTTTTAGTGAAACTACGTCGTTTTGACGTAGTTTCACTCGAAACTACGTCGTTTTGATTAAGTTAGTTTTTAATTTTTTTTTTAATTAATAATAGGTATTTATTTTATAGTCCTTATATTTTTATTAATGTCACTGTGGCCCTGGAATTTTATAATTTGTGCATTTAAGTTTTTGTTTATTGTAGATTGACCCCCATAATTTTATTTTCTTTTCGATTAGGTCCAAATTAATTGCATTTAGGTCCCTCAACTTTTAGATAATTATAATTTTTGCCCATACATTTTTCAATCTTTCATTTTGACCCCCATATTTTTATAAAATTATATTGTGACCCCTATACTTTTCTGAAATTGTATTTTTTACCCTTAAATGTTTCTGAAAATTTCGTTTTACCCCCTTTTATTGTAGGATATTGCAAATTGGTGTTTAATGTGGTTATAATTTACAAATTGAACCTTGAATGTTGCTTAAAATCGCAATTTGGGTTTTAAAATTTGTTGGAAGTTGTATTTGCATATTTTAATTTGCTGGAATTTTATTTTGTACCCCCAACGTTGCTGGAAATTCTATTTTTGCCTTAGAATACTTGCTGGAATTTCATTTTTATCCTTCCCAACCTTGCTGGAATTTTATTTGAGTCATTATAGTTGCTGAAATTTTATTTTTGGCCCCCTATTGTTGCTGGAATTTATATTTTGGTCCTTTATGCTGCTGGAACTTGTTTTAATACCTCCATTAATTGTTAGAAATTGTATTTTAGTTTTTTATTTGTTGCTGGAATTTGTATTTTAATACTTATAGTTGCTGGAATTTTTATTTTTAGTTCTTTTATATAGCTGAAAATTGCAATTTGATCCTATACATTGCTGTAAATTATGTATCATTTAATGACCTTGCTGAAATTATATTCTTGGCCTTAAATGTAGCTGGAAATTTTTATTTTTGGCACTATACTTGCTGGAAATTATATTTTAGCTTTTAAATTTGTTGTAAATTATATTATTATCTTAACTATGGTTTGAAATTATAATTTTACCCTTTAGTTTGTTATAAATTACATTTTTTACTCTAGAATATTGCCCAAATTTCTCTTTTAATCCAAATCTTATAATATTTTATTTTTGCCAAAAAATATATATATTAATTAAAATTAGTTAAGTCCTCAAAGCTTTAAATTATTTCTTTTCACATTTTTTATTTATTTAGTTTATCAAATTTATAATTAATATTCTGAAATTGGGTCTTGTTAGTCTAATTAATGTTCAAATTAATTTCTTTATTTTCCTTTTAGTTATTTTAATAATTCTTATTTGGGGTGTTAAAAGTTTAAGTATGTATTATTGTATTTTATCTTCTATCATTATTATTTCTTTATTTTCGTTGTTTTTCTTTATTTATTTATTTACTTATTTATTTTTACTTAAACAATTTTCATTTTTCTTCCTAAACAATTAATTATTATTATCATTATTTTCTTTCTCTTATTTTGTTGTTTGAATTATCGTAGTATGTTCATAGTGATTGGTAAGAAATATTTAATTAGTGGTTTATTTATTAAATAGTGGTATTTTTAACATGTTTGTTCATTTAGTAGCAATTTGTACCGAGTTTACGAACGGGAGGTACCTCGATTACCCTTTTAATTTCTTTTTATGTGCTCCTACGTGCTCCTATGTGTTTTTCTATGTGTTTTCATGTACCTTTGTGCTTATAATTTTTATCCATGTGTGAGTGTTTATTTATTTATTTATGCCATGTTGTTTATTTGAATTTAATCTTGATTATTCAAAAAATGTAATAGATAGGTAATATTCCATTTAGCAAAATTTTTGTATTTAGATAGTTTATATGTTATCTATTTAATAAAAATCTTATGTATTTTAGATAGAAAATGTAATAGATAGGTTAGATAGGTTACCCTTCATTTTTATTTTTAGATTGTAATTAGGCTTTTCCGGTGTAATAGTTAGGCTTTTTGTGTGCCATGTGTGCTATGTGCTTATGTGTTTTATTTGCTTTCTTTAGGACTTTGCATCTAGAATATCATGCTTATGTGTTATGCGCTCCTATGTGCTATTATGTGCTTTTATGTGATTATTGCTTCAATATATGTTTCATTCATTTATTTGCTTTATTATCATATATGTGTACCGTCGTCACACTAGTCCAACGCTAGTTGTGATTAATTTCGGTTTCTTCGCTAGTCCAACGGTAGCGGAGAACTTTTAGAAAATAGGTTAGTCCAATGCTAGGCCTTTAGGTCATTTGAGTATTAGAATCATTTCTCATGTGTGCATTCCATTTCACACATATTCTTTCTTTTAGGCCTTTTTCATTTTGCATGATTTTATATATATATACTTTATCACTTATTATCTATTTTGAACATATGTTTATTGCATAACATTTAGATTCCACCACACATAGAACCTTAAGTCATTTGTGTGATTTGACTAGAAATAGTCATCTACTCACATGGGAAGCGATGGCGTACATGTCGTTCCCCCCTCCGTGAGTAGGAACAGTTAGTCATGAGTCCATTAGTCTCCCGTACCCGTCATGTTGCATCCCTACTTTCTTTGTTCACTTACTATTTATATTACTATTTTTCTTTTCTTTGGCATTCCATTTTTGCATCTCCACTCGTGACTCCATCGAGGTCTACATTGGGGTTTCGCAATTAATGCGATAATTCCGACTAAACCTCAATGGAACATTTCGCCCCTTAACGATACTCATCTTTAGGATTAGATTTGCATTCATATAGTTGCATCCAAAATGCGATAAAATTTTAGGGTTATCTTGGGAAAATTTAGACTAAACCTCGCAACTAGTTTCGGCTAGGTTGAAAGGGTGCCTTAGGCGCGAGCCTTTGCCTTCCCTTTCTTCAACTGTGACTCCCGAACTTTTTTCTCTTGTTTTTCAAAGACCTGGAGTCGTCTAAAAAGGTTTTTCTTGTTTTTCCTATATTTTTTCCAAAAAATCATTTCTTAAAAAAAATCATTCTTAGTTTTCTTACCTTTTATAAAATATTTTTAGGTGACTTGGTACACCAAAACTCAATACCAAGTGGCGACTCCTTTTTCACTAAAAAACCCTTTTTAGACTCTATTTTCAGGCCCAAAAATCGTCGCATTTTCAAAGTCCCATTTTAGGCCCTTTTTCTTTTCTTTTTTAAATAAAGCGTTCGTTTGTCACATTTTTGTCGAACTATCTTTTATAAAGTATCTTTCTAAAAATCATTTCTACAAAAATTTACACGCTTCCTTTTCTAATAAAATAAACCACATTTAACACTTCCTTTTCCTTTTTCCGACTCACTATATCTACTATCATATTATTTTCCCTTTCGAAAAAATGGGGCGCGACATAATATGTGTGTGTGTGTGTGTGTGTGAAAGTGAGTGTATGTTCTTGGTGTTATTGGTGTAAGTTTGAAGGTGAGTGTGTGTTTTTGGTATTCTTGGTGTGTAGGATTTTAGTTTGTGTAAAAATGTGTGTGTGTGTGTGTGTATGTGTGCAAAACCAAAGAATGTGCCAAAAACACTCTTTCAGTGTTTTTTGTGCCAAAAAAACTCATTTTTCAAAAAACAGCTCATCCAAACACAACCTTAGTTTTCAACCATGTAAGCCACAAGTAAAGATTCTTGACAGAATACCTCTAGAATTCATGTAAATCTGACTGGAAAACCAATCTTGCCTAAATAGGGTTGGTGAATCAGGGGTGGCAACGGGTCAGGTTGAGACCTAAATATACAAAAATAGCCAACCCGAACATGACCCGAAACAGGTTGGTGGGTCGACCCACCGACCTGAAAAAAAAAAAAAGAATGAGAAGAAGAAGAAAAGAAAAGGAAAAAAGATTAAAACACACAAAAAAAATGATCAAACACATTTTTTGTACACACTAATATCAAAGTCACTCACTAACACACTCTTAATTCTTCTTACAATTTACTCTTCATAAACCTAGGTAAAATTCTTAATTTTTCTTACAATTTAATTGATTAATTATCCAATGAATGAAATTTGTGTTTGAATGTGAATGGGCAAAACAAAGCTATAAAATGTAAGGTTTTTTTTTTTTTTTTGGGCAGGTCAACCCGAACCCGATTTGTTTTCCTTCACTGGTCAGTTGGGTCGACTCGCAAACTCCCAACCCAAACCATCTATTTTCGAGTTAGGTTCATGTCGAGTTTTTGGGTCGTGTCAGAAATTGCCATCCCTATTAATAATGAACCAAATTTGGAGTGGATTTTGGAATTGTTCTTGTTATAATTTGACTTGGTGCCCTTTTAAAAATTTTAGTTATTGGAATGTAGTTTCTAGCCATGTAACCCTTTTCCACATACGACTTATCACTTGAGAGTTATGACCTATTGAATATGGGTACTTAATGAAACTGAAAACATGTTTTACAGGAAAAGGAACAGATTTTTATGGGAATTTGATCGGGTTATAATTAGAATTAAAATTTGTTGTTTTCAAGAAAAACCAATATAATGAGTCTAGTTTCTAAAGGTACAAAAATTGTGAAAATTGGTTATGTGGGGATTGAGTAAGGCCTATTTGAATAAGCTCAAGCCAAGTGTTGTTGACTTCACATTTTAAGTGCCAATGGTTATTCATGCGCTTGGACTTAACTTGAATTGATGCAATTCTTATTTATAGGTGCTTCGGACCCTCAAGGAATAGATGTGAGAGAACTTGAAGAAATCTAAAATTACTTGTGAGTGTCCATTAAATTATATTGTTTACCAATTTTAGTTTTTATAAAAACTATGTGAAATTTTGTAAAATTTTAATAGACCTTTTCTAATATTGATACTTTGACTTCCCGACGAGTTTGTTTGTGTGATATATGATTAGCATGCATATATGTGAAATGTATAACCAGCAGTGAGTCTTTTATACATGTATTGGCTAGTCAACGTTATAACTTGTTATTATATAATTTGATATTATATTTGCTACTTATACTTGATATAGTTCAGTTGTGTACGTTATCTCACCAACAGTACTTGTACTTGCTAAATGCAAAATGTGCATGTGCATGTTATATTTGTGCATGATTTGGGGCCCAACTTTGGTAGTTGGTCTTGCTTGAGCTGGCAGCGGGTCTAGTCACTAAATTCTGACTACCTTGGTCTCTCAGCACCTTTCGGCCTACAAGGAAGTTTTGTAGGTTAAGGGGGTATACAGAAAAAGTACTTGGGTAGCACTCGAGCTACTAAAATGGTATAGTGCCGAAGGCAATAAAAACTGGTGTGGGGCCGGAGGCCAACGTACTTAATTCGGCCATGGACAGTACTTGACTTGACAATCCTGTATCCTTTTATGGTTCTTGATTACATGTTATTTGATTCAATTATATTTTTGTATACTATTAATACGTTCTATTCAAACAAACAATTTTGAAAGATTTTTCCAACGTGGTTTTAAAATAGACCTCACTGGGCTATAAGCTCATCCTTCATTAAATTTGCTTTTCTTACAGGTACTTAACCCTCAGGGAAAAGGCAATAAGAGAAGAGAGGGCAAAAGTTCTATTTTTCTTAAATTTAGCCGCTAAATGGTGCAAATTAGGATCTAAATGGCTTGAACATTGTAATTATTTTTGAAGATATATGTAACATTTAGTGTTAGATTGCATTTTTTTGGCATATAATTATTTGTATTAGAGCCATGATGCGAGCCAAACAAGCATCCCGATCAGGGATCTAGATGGGGACCTATTGGGGACATCACAAAATCTACCAAAATTCAAATTTTATTTTTCATAATAGAAGTAATTTATTCTTACCATGATTTGGCATCCAAAAAAATATTTCCATAAATAAATTCTCTCTCTTCTAATTTCTCATCATTAATTGTTTCACTGTTTATTTTAACATGTGCATAAAAATTTTACTAGATAGCAAAATATGTTCAAAGAATTCAGCATTCTTTGTTTTAATTATTGCATTACAATCAAGCATGTCACATTTGAAAATAAGAAATGTACATTAGCATGATGCTCAACATCCAATAGACACACAATCAGAATTCTTAAAACATATTTTCCTTCGTAAGACACCCACAATTTTAAATATTTCAAATTAGATTTATGATCTTTCCATAATTTATAGTAGGTTTTAGAATTCTATTCTGTAAGTCACAATAAAATAGCTTCCCCCATAAATTGTAATATACATCAAAATAATTCATCAAAATAAAAAAAAAGTTTATAAAATAATGTGATGACTGACGTGGGTGTAGATTAGGTATAGAAATTATGATAAAATACACACAAATCAAGTAATAAAAACCTAATCTCCCAACTTATTCCGCAAGTGCACGAGTCGGTTATAATATTTGGACTATTAGGTGTCGAATCCTAATGAGGAATCAAACATATGCAACTACTAAGACTTTTTCACTAACTTTTATTATCTAAACACAATCAAAACAAAAGTGACATGGGGTCCCTTCAAATAGGTATATGATTGAGAACTTGTGTAGACTCCAAGTAAAGAATTCTTGAGCATAGAATCCACTAATGAATCTTACATGAATGACTTACCAAGTTTTACCTTGCTTTGTTTAGAATCCAATTCTTTTAGTGTCATAACTATATCTCTCTATGAAATGACAAGATTTCAACTATTCTTATGATGAGATCTTATGAAAAACATGAATTGTATTGATTCACTTAGGCAACCATTATTCTCATATGATTTACTTAAGCATTACTTGTTCATTTTCCATTATTACATGCATTTCTCAATGTCAAGTAACAACTAAATGACTTGTTTGAGTTGGCCAAGCAAAAACAAAGTGTTAAAGCTTGAACAAGTAAATAAACAAATCCAAGTTTAGCAAGTTTAAAGAATTTAAGTCGTGCGTTTGGATTCATTAGCTTCGTCTATATTCTAGATGAAGCTTTTAGTGAATCATGACTAGTGAAACAACCAAAAGTTTAAATTCAAAACAAGAATTCATATCAACAATGAAAAGTAAAAGAGAAAGAGTTAAGAATTGCTCAACCAAAGTTGAAACAAACTTCTTTTCTTATTCACATTCAAAAGTTGAACTTACAAAGCTCTTTTACAATGACTCTCACTATTCTATTGAAGGATGAATAGAATTTTATTAATTTTCTATCAAAACTAGTATGAAACAAGCTAACAACTACTTTCTTCCTATCGAAACTTTTTTGAATTGTATTACAAATGACTTCTATTTATAGCAAATGTTCTTCAAGTTATTTTTAGCTTGCAAGTGCATTTAATGCATGGAAATAATAAAGATTTGCTTGGAGATTCCAAACTTGCACAGAAGTCTTCATTTATGTTTTCAATGAAATCTCCAACTTGCAAAACCTTCTCCCCATCTAAAAAGGTCTACAAAAACAGCTGATAGAAAATGCAAGTTGCAACCCTAGAAGTTGCTGGCCAACGTTGATCCGTGAGTCAGATTTGCGGATGGCACTCCGCGGATCACACCTTTGTGGCCCCCACTTGATTTCTGATTTTGCTCATTTGGAATCCATGTGTGTAGATTTTATCCACGCATTTTCACATATTTTTAGATTTCTCACATATTTTTGCACAATTATCTTTCCAATTTCTCTCCAAGTTGTTCATCAAAGCTTAACCCTTTGAATCACTTTTGAATTTGATTCTCCTTGACTCCAATTTATCCAAAATGAGTTTTAAGTATGATAAACCTACAATGTTGTACAAAAATTGTGCATTAAATGTTCAAAATAATAATTCCGCCTCAAAACCCTAATTTAGGGAGAAAATTCTAATTCTATAAATTGTTGAAAAATGAGTCATTTGCAACCAAAATTACTATAATTATAATAAAATAACATCTAAAACATAGAATATATAATAATATTAATAAATTTATTACTTCTCAATGGCACACCTTATTTTTATTTTGTCACATTTCCTACGTCTTGGCATTAGCAGTTGGGGTAGGTTGTGTTTCAACTAAAGCATAGGCAACTCCATGGACATCAGGCAAAGAAAATACACGTTCCTACAGCATTTTGAACTTTTCATTTATGAAAATTTCAATCTTGAATATATCAAGGAAGAAGGAAAGGACAAGATGATCGGTGTAGCTGTGGGCTAGTTTGAGGTGGTTGAGCAGTATCATATTATTGGAGTCAATAGTTTTTTTAGATTGTTAGAAAATATAGTGAAAACTACTAAAAATATATAACTTAAACCGTGTTGATAGGCATTGTACTAAAGAAAATATTTTGAGGTGTCAAAATATTTCTTAGAGTAAAACAAGTCTTCCTCTATTAATTAGTGGGATCAAGAACAACAAATTTAGAAACTATTTCGAGGGACTGAAAAATTTCCTAGGATAAACAAGACTTTCTTTATTAATGAGAGAGATCAGGAATAGCAAATTCTGAGTCCTAGCAAGAAGTGAAGAGCAAAGAAGAGAAATAGAATTTTGTTATGTGTCTATAAAATATTGTTCAGGTACGCCACTGAAAAATTTAATGTTGCATATACATCTGTGGATAAAATTTGCCAAAAAGTTAACAAAAAATAACATTATCAAACGATATAACTTGATTTCTAGTTACAAAAGACTCTAACTGCATAAGAGCTATTACCAACTACAAACTCTAGGGCTAATCTAACTAGTAACCTATACTACTAGTTTCTTAACTATATATTTATCCATTTACACTTTTTTTAATAGTATAGACTCTAGGAATTTATTGCAGTATCGATACTTTTCTTACATTCCAATAAACTGTATGTAACATCTTTTTCTCTCCTCCTTACCCATTACAAAAAAAAAAAAAAAGAATTGCTGACAATTTTATTACTAAATTTCATATTTCATTTTAATTAGGGTTTAGGGATTAGGATTTAAGGTTGAGGGTGTAGGATATAGGGTTTTAAGTTAGATTAAGAAAATTGTAGTGATTCTGACTTTTAATTTGTTAAGAGAATTGCAGGTGGACTTTTTGTTTGTTAATAACGAACGTCATTTTCTGACCTTTAGATTTTTGTCTTTTAGTAAGTTAAGATAATATTGGTCTTTTTCAAGATTAAATTTGTATTAATCAAGAGAAAAATTTTTTTATTAAGTTGGGATAATGTGGGATTCTTTTTGAAATTAAATTAAATAGAATTAATCCAAAAGATAACCGGTTATATTAGGTGTCTGTTACACAGAGTATCACAGCGTGTTTGAGGCTAGTACTGTTCAAAGTTAACATTACACCCACCAAAAATCTGGATAGAATTTTACTAACAATTGTTAAAGTTAGAAACATGAGATGTCTAGATAGAACTTTAGTAACAAATATTAACCTTAGATACAAATTTATTAGATAACAAAATATTAACATTAAAAACATCAGATAAGGAAGTTGACGACGCAAATTCTAACATTAGTTGAAGAACGAGGCAAGACATATCCAGAAAAAATAAATTTTATTTGTAAAGTGGATGAAAATCTGTTGAAATAAACAATTAAATTCCAAGAAAACTTCGATTAGAGGAGAACCGAGTTCCTCCAGACACATGCACTCGAAGATAAAAAGATTCTAGTGTACCATGGAGCTATTATAAATTGGACCCGAGTACTTACCAGTCCATCTTTGCAAGTTTTGTGCATCTGAGCAGATTGCGAAGCCCTAAACTGGACCTCGAGAAAAATGGGCTAATGTTTGGAGAAAAGAAGCAAAACTGGGTGACAGGACAACCCAAACTAACCAGAACATTGAAAATTAGGCTTTCCAAAAGTTTTTACAATGGCATCATGAATTTTTGGTACTTCTGATGAAGTTTCCTTTTGTTTTCCATTTTGGTTTTCAAGATCAAATTGAAATAAACAGTGAAAGCACAATATCTTGGAGGAAAAATGCATAGTTTGCTGGAACTATAATATTGAAATTGTTGCCAAAAATATGGTATGACTCTGAATGGATATACTTACATAACATCAGATTCTGTGCGTTATTGAATTTACAAATTAAACTTTTATACGTTAACAAAATATTCGTAACAAAGATTGGCACAGCTTATTGTTTCTTTTGCTTGTGAAATGTTACAAGTTGACTTGTGAATTTTGAACTATCAATTATGTAAGCTTCAGTAGATATTGTTAATTTATGCAGCAGAGAGTTCCGTTATAGATCTCGAAATTGTGAGAATTATTCTGGACACTGTAACAAAAACCATGGAGATAATGGGATCACTCCCCAACTGTTTCACACATTTTAGGACTAACTGCACTTTCTGTTCTCATTGTTTGGAGCTATCGGGTACATCAAATTTAACAAATACAACTTTAATCCCCTAATTTTTTTTTTTTTTTGACTTGGGCCAATTTCAGGTAATTGACAAAAATTAACTCATTATTTACGAGAGGAAACTATGTACAGTTCACAGGAAAGTTTGAGTCCCAATTTCAGAGGCAAATTATAATAAAGATCATGGATTTTGTGATAAATTTTCTAATTATTGCTTCTCGATTTTAATTGTAATACGGGAGAAATACCAAAATCCATTATACAACAAATAGACAACCATTATATGGTAAATTTTAGATTTTTTTCCTGCGACGTTAAGATTTAATTTTTACTTGCAGTTTAGGTGATTTGTTATACCTAGTATTAGGCAATTCTCATCAATTATCTTTAATTTGTCGCATTGAAAAGTTGATAAATCAAATATGCTTTGATAAAACTTGAGAGACCAATTGATCTATCGTCCAAACATTAGGAACCAAAAGAGCAATTAATTCAACATTTTAGATAAAATCCAAAACTCATTCAATGAGCACATGAAACAAGTAGTTTTTTGGATCTTTTAACAGTATCCAGCTGGTTGAAGATCCCATTTATTGAATGGTTTTGGTCACGTCCATTATAATCTTTATCTTTCATGCAAGTACAGGAACAGCAATGTCCCAACCAAGGTGCAGTATTAAATAGTGGAGTTCGCTACTGTACCAGATCCCATTTCCTCCATCTTGTCCCTTTCTATTGAAGAATATTTAACATCTGCTAATGGTAAAGATAACCATACCAAATGGAACAATTCTATATATACTAGTGATTGTGACACACTTTATATGAGTGCTTTTTATTAAAAAAAAAACTTCTGAATATAAATTTAATTGGATAAATTCACATAATGAGCTAGTTTTTAGTTAGTCATTAAATTTGTGAGTAATTTTTTTAGTTAGTTATTAAATTTATGAGTAATTTTTCTTTAAAAAAAAATTATCGATAGTTATCTAATTTTGAAAGGTGACACCATCAGACAATAATGCTCTCCAATGGTAAGACACTAATTCAAAATTGTGGTATAAAGCTTTGATGAGTATATGATTGATGAGTTACACTAATTGGGCCATTATATAATATTACTAATGAACAGGTGAAGCAACAAATTTGAACATGATGATGGCGATTAATAGAGCATTGATTACAAATGTTCTTTTCACTATCTATTTTAAAACTTTGCCGTTTGAATTCAAGATCAATTATTAGCAAAAGGAATATGCACTACAAAGCATTCAAAGAAAAGTACTATATTGTTGTAGCAGCTTTATGAATTTGTCACCTTTACATGGTGGTCAAAAATTAAAATGGACCCACATTAAGAAAAGAAATGAAATGCAAAGGTTTTCTTTAGCGGAAAGAAATGAAATGCAAAGGTTTGGACAAAGGCATTGTGGACATGAGTGGAGCCCGCGGAGGCACTGAATGGAATATACAATAACTTCTAGCTTAACAAGTTAAATTTACTTGCTATCAATTAAGACAATTTGTTTGAATGATTATTTTTTGAAAATTTTTTTAAAAAATATTACTGTAGCAGTTTTAGAAATTATTTTTTGTAAATGTATATGTGAGATAACAAAATAGTTGAAAAACGTGTTTGAAGTTTTATAAAAAACATGTTCTAAAAAAAAGAAATTTTAAATAAACAAAGCCATAAATTATAAGGATTACTCTAGTATTTATTATAATTGTATTTGATCCAAGTCTTGTGCTTGAAGTTGTATTTACTTCGACAGTCGGCGTTTTAGTTTTCTTTTTCACTATTTTCTCCCTATATTTGATTTATAACGGCCTCTTTCTATGTAGTGTTTAAAAAGGATAAATTTGAAATTGAAAAACAATCGCTTGAAGATGTTGGAAACTTTAAGGTGGATAAATGCAAAATAACTTTGAAACGAAACGGACATTCTTGAAACCACGATAGAGGTTAAGGCATTGAATTTGAACCCATGCAGATAGGACAAGTCTGCAGCAGCAATCCACTACAGAAGACAAAGAACTCGAAAAAATAGTTAAAAAATAGGAACCAAGGATGTTTTGAAGGTGCCCAAAAGCCAGCTGCTATCACTGCCAGATTAGCTTTGAACTATGCAGCGGAAATCCATCATGCTCTCACGACAGTTAAGTCAGTTGCTAAAATTAAAGAGACAAAGTTAATTAACTGGAAATTTTCTACTGCAAGTTTTGTGAAGCTAAATATGGATAGTGCTACAAAAAGAAATTTGAGGGATACAGGCATTGGAGGAATTTTTAGAGATGAGCAGGGAAAATGGCTTGCTGGATATTACGATAAAATTGGGACTTCGATCAGCCTGATTGCTGAGCTTTGGAGTATTAGGTCTGGTATTGCGATTGCGAAGGACTTGGGATTTAAAAAGCTTGTCATGGAATCTGACTATAGAGTGGCTATTAATATGCCAAAGAGAAAATATGAAATACCCCCACATATTTTACCATTGCTAGCTGATTGTATAGTTTACTCCCAAGAAATAGATAATGAATTCCAACACACTTACAAAGAAGGGAACTTTTGTGCAGATTTTTTGGCTAACCAGGATGTTAGATCTGATTCTCCTTTGATCATTTGTAGTCAACCATCTGTTGGATTAGATTTTTTGTTACATTCTGACATTTTACAAGTTAACTGGGAAATAACCAGTTAATTTGTTGTAAATTTGTATATATACTACCTCCTTATTACCAAAAAGAATTGGAAGTTTTTTTTTTTTTTTTTTTTTGACAGAAGAATTGGAAGTTTTAGACATTGAAAACACTTGATTTCTGGTGCTCAAACTTGGGAAAGCACAACTAAGACATGAAACCCTGAAATAATACAGCAAAAAGTTTGGTTTCTCTTCCAACAAATATTGTAGAATTCATCATTGATAGAATAGTTTAATATTATCAATATCTTCTTCAATTAAGATATATCCTCGATCCGACAATGGAAAAGATTTTTTATTTCTTTTCAATGATTTTTTTCTTCAATATATGTGTATGTGCGTGTGTGTGTGTTTATATATACGTGTGTGTATTGTTTACACGCCCCTTTAAACCCCAAGAGATGTACAATTCTTTTTTTAGGAACACGTTTACGGTGGCACGATAACTGACTGGTACATGTACTAGAGATGCATCCTTCCCAATCCTCTCATTATATACGCATACACACTACTTTTGACTTCTAAACAAGCTGAAAACTTTTGAATTTAAATGAAACAATCGTGCATAATTTTGATGTAAAATTCCAAGAGTGTAGGACCCCATTGTCCCATTGGACAAATGACGGAGTTAATTCATCGAGGTTGAAACTTGAAGGGCAAATAGGGATGGCTAATCCTACTTCTGATGCCTAAAGATTGGACCATGAGTAATCTGGTCCTTCAAGTTTTGCAAAAATATATTAGCACCTCAATTTCTTAAATTGGATCAGTGAAGGATAATTAGATCAATATTGGAGGAAATATGTGAACCATTTTTAAAGATGTTAATCCTCAAGCATTGGAGGGAATTCAATAATCAACTTATGGCCCCATTTCCAACCGATAATCAACTTCCTAATCAGAACTGGCATGATGCATAATCCGCCATTGGTGGAAAGTTTTGAAAACTTAATTATTAGAGCATGTTCTATACTAGTCATTTTATTCCAAAACTAAAATTAATATTGCAATCGGGTAATAAAATTGAGTACATGTCTGTATAATTAATATTGCACTGTTTTTTTCCTTTTCATAAAAGAAGCGATGACATAATTAACAAGCAATTTATAGTTTCTATAGTGATTTCACAATCTCTAAGCATTGCCCAACTTAATTCAATTCAGTATTGCTCCGGTTCAATTCAGTAAAATAGCCATTCAGAATATTATAATTATTGTTTAATTTTGCTAAACTCGGTTAAGGTCGAACTCAAACTCTATCTTAAGTATTCAACCGAGTTCACAATCTAGTTAGAATAAATTTAAATCAAATTCATTCGACTTAATCATTTACAACCTAATCTAAAAAGAATGACAAAAGGTCAATGATGGCCCGTACAAACGGAGCTTGGACGATTATGATTATGAAGACAATGAAACCCGTGATTCTCGCACTGTCACATACAGTAAAAAGGGGTTCCACATCACGACACCTGTCGGTTTGTTGGATGTCGTGCCCTTTCCTAGGCAACGGTTCCTTCCAAGGACTCGCGCCACCGAGCCACCGGCAGTAGCGTGTCAGCGGGGAATGATTTACGATCAGAGCATTCAATATCCAAATTCCACTCCAAATCTTTTACCTTTTTGTATTTAACTTTTACACCCCAGCATTTTTCGGTGGGGACTTGACTTTAATTAACGAAAAGGTAACATATTTTCATGGCTTTTTACTTGCTTTTTCAAGGAATAGAAAAGGTAAATCCTTGGTGGTTTATACCAAATTATTCTAATCGAGTCACAATTATTAATAATCATAGATTTTCTAATTTAAAAACTTTTTCTGTAAAAAGATTATAGACAATTTTCACTTTAAATTGTTGCAAATAATTGAGTCTCACAAACTTAACTTTTTTTTTTCTTAATTTCCATAATTTTTGTTCATATATAAAATGTGGTTGTTGACATAAAAATGAGGAAATTAATCTGAACATTCTTCATTAAAATTCCAATTTGTTCCTAAAACTTCATTTGTAGGCATTTTGAATGAAAAATTGAGTGTGATTGCTGCAGTTTAGATGTCAAGTACAATATTTATGAGTCTAAATGACAACAGCATGCTGATGGAAATGCAATTTTTGCCAAGTCACAAAGGAAAGTTTGTTGTTGTCGATTTTGGAAATGTAATGGTGCATTTGCATTATTCGTCTTCCACAACAGCCTCAAAACATTATTGTCATTTCGAAGCTGCGTGCTACATTAAACTGTGATTTTCTTTTACGTCGTACGGTCACATTTATTAGAAGCATAATGATGTGGAACAAGATTTTCAAGTTTTTCATGTTATTTATCTATCTTAATTTTAAGGTTTTAGATAAGTTATTTTCAATGGTTTTAGTGTTTTTTTTAGTTATTTTATAGGATTATTATTATTGTTATTGTTATCGTCGGCGAGAAGCATGAAAGAGGAAGAAGAAGACTGATGGATGGGTATCATAACTGGGGAATAGAATTGTTAATCAGAAGATTTTCTTCATTAGAGCGTGCCCACGCCTTATATCGATGTCTGTTGCTAGTTGACCAAAAGACTTCTTTCAATACAGCGTGTCCGTACCTTATGTCAAGAAGTCTGTTGTCAAAAATGGGATTTATAATTTTCTGTAATTTTTCTTATTTTTTACTATTTTTCTTTCTTTTGTCTTAGGAAACTAATGTAGCCTATAAACAGGCATATCCTACATAGGGTTTTTTATCAATCTTTCATCAACTTATTCATAATAAACTTGGTTTTTACCAATTTCTCTCAATTTTCTTGAGATTTTAAGGTTCTAGCAAATCTTTTCGAAGTTAGATTGTGAATATTTCTCTTTGTTCTTCGGGAATCGTTCGTGAAACAATACCTTAAATCACGCTTCTGCGTCAGTTGGTATTAAAGCAGGCTTCTCTTGTTCTTAAATTATTCCAATGGCCGCCAATAAATCCAGAGTCGGAACTTCTGCCTCAAAGAACGACCTTCAGATTCAAAACGATCGTATGGAGCACTTGGAGCAGGCGCAGCATGAACAACGGGTCCAGATGGATCGCATGGAGCAGGCACAAAACGAACAACGAGTTCAGGTGGAGCGTTTGCAAGCAAGCATGAACTTACTTATACAGCGTTTTGATCGGATGGTGTTAAGGGATAGAATTGACTGGGTCGTAGTCATCTCAACTGTGATAGATATGCAGTTGGGAGATTCGCTCCTAACGAACCTATTGCTCATACTATTCTCCCACACTCTTGTAGTTATCAGATCTATGAGAGTTGTAACCGGATCAAACAAAGTTATCATCCGATCTCTAAAATTACATCTCGTAGTTATTAGATCTATGAGAGTTGTAACCAGATCAAACAAAGTTATCACCCGATCTGTGAAATTACATCACCAACCGATGTAATAAAATCTGAGCCAGTTGAACCGGAGCTCAAGATGGGGGAGTACATCTGCGAGCACAAGATTGATGAGAAGGAGTATATTTGTGAGCTAGAAGATGGAGAACTTTCATTCCCTCTGTGCTTATCTGAATCTCTTCCGTGCTTGTCTATGCTAGAATCTGAAGAAAAGGCTAAAGGGTTGGAAGAATTTAAAGATATGGAGGTTGAAGAAATCTTCTTAGAGGAGTCGCCAATAAATCCGATCTCCATGGATTTATTGCTGGATAAATATGTGGAAATTGCCATCCCAGAAGTTGAGAATTTCAATGTTGGTAAGGAAATTTTGTTCGATGAATTTACTCATGATGGGAAAATTCCTGTGAAGACCCATAAAATTGAATAACTTGCACGTCAAGGGAAATTAATAAAATTCATGTGGACAATGGATGGCTTAGAAGTTGTAGGATTCGAGATGTTTATACAGGTCCCAGGATTGTATTCAATTTCTCATATTCATAATTGGATGCTCAAGTTTCATGGCAAAGATTGTCCTTAACAAATCCATAGGAGGATCCTAGGTGCACCTTCGTGTGGTTCCTGTGTTAAATTTCTCCGAGGAACTCGAGAATGAGTTCTTTCCAAGTGGGGGAGTCTGATGTGGAACAAGATTTTCAAGTTTTTCATGTTATTTATCTATGTTAGTTTTAAGGTTTTAGATAGCTTATTTTCAATGGCTTAAGTGTTATTTTTAGTTATTTTATTAGGATTATTATGATTGTTGTTGTTGTCGTCGGCAAGGAGCATGAAAAGAGGAAGAAGAAGGCTGATGAATGGATATCATAACTAGGGAATAGAATTGTTGATCAAAAGACTTTCTTCGTTAGAGCGTGCCCACGCTTTATATCGATGTTTGTTGCCAGTTGACCAAAAGACTTCTTTCAATACAACGTGTCCACGCCTTATGTCAAGAAGTTTGCTGTCACAGACGGGATTTATAATTTTCTGCAATTTTTCTTATTTTTCTGCTATTTTTTTTTCTTTTGTCTTAGGAAACTATTGTAGCCTATAAATAGCCATATCCTAGCGTTTTTTTTATCAATCTTTCATCAACTTATTCATAATAAACTTGGTTTTTACCAATTTCTCTCAATTTTCTTGAGATTTTAAGGTTCTAACGAATCTTTTTGGAGTTAAATCGTGAATCTTTCTCTTTGTTCTTTGAGAATCATTCGTAAAATAATTTCTTAAATCACGTTTCCGCATCACATAATAAGGTGGCTCTTTGCAATTTGTAGTAATTGCTGATCATGTGATTCTTTTGTCCATGTCGTCTATCTGTCACAGAGCAAAATTGACAAGTACCAACCGCCGCGGTCTGATTAAAAGGTCATATGCTTAAAATAATTTCGAACATCCAAAAAAAAAAAAAAAACTTAATTGTCACATTTGAGCATTCGTTTTCACTGGAACAAAATCATTTGAGGATTGCTGGTAATCGCTCATATTATTCTAGAGAAGCGTTAGGAGTTTGTTAAATATCACTATCAATAGTATCATTTCGAGTTTTTTCCCTAGACAAATTTGTAAGCGATTAGTTCAAACTGAGTACTATGACAAAATAATAAAGCAAATTAAACCCGAGCTCGAGTTCGAGTTGCAAATATCACAAGCGTAATGGTTGACAATATATAGTAAAATTGGTCCTAATAAAGAATATTGCAAGAGAGAATCTGAGAATAGCTTAAATTAAGTTTGATGGAGAAACACTTAATTCCACCATGTATTTATGTATGCAAGCATATCAAGAATTTATAAGTATCCGATGAGAGTGAATTTCAGAAAATATATACTGAGAAAGGAAAAATATAGATAAAACTTAATGTATCTTGCTACAGTTGCAAACTAAGATTTTGAAACTAGTTCTTTTTTTTTTTAATGAATATGTTTACCATCCTTGTTAGCAACTTGGACATGTTATGATGTTTTTAGTCGAGTTAAACTTGAGTACTGAATGAATAGGATTTAGTCATTATGTGAAAATTAATTCCTACGAGATATAACTGCCCAAATTTAATGTAGTGAATAAATAAAAATTAAATTTTACACGGTCGAGGTCGTAACATAGCCTGTTATCATTTACATTAAACTTTTTATTTTTTTTTCTAGACAAGCTTAGTAGAAAATAGAAGAAGGCATTCTGGTATAGTTAAGTTTTGACAAGCAAAAGTTGTTCGCAAAAGTACCGTGAAGGATGTTTCCTAACATCAGTTCCAATTTCAACTTAAAGGAAATTAAAAGAATATGTTAAATGCATATGAATCTCCAAAAACAATTTTTTGTAACTTAGGGGAAAAAAAATAAATTAAGTTTAAAGTATTAAGCAAACACGAACATGCCAATCACATCATAACTATCACAGGATTCCCAATTTACAGTGAACTTCTCGCTGTATGCCATTGTTATAAGTGGTTCTGGACCAACAGAATTTGAGGGGTACCTGTCCATTGTTATTGCGCGTTAAATGTTCACATTTTGTTGCCTAATATTCATTTGGGAACTCTCAAACGACGCTACCTATTTAACCAAAAGATTATTTGCTGCCGGAACATTCATTTGACCTATCTCAAATGGCGTTATTTATTAACCAAAAAGATATGTTGGCAACAATGGTGATTAAAATTGTTCTGTGGAAGATAAGTGACTAGGTACCTACGTGTAATTAATTAATTAAGTATCATATCCTTGTCCATGCAGGAACGAATAGAGAGTCGAGCGGTTAGAGTTTTATGATTTCACCCAGAAGTCAGAGTTCGAATTCCATCAATTCTAATTCCCTTTCCTCCATTGTAATAGTATAAGTTTAATAAAAAAAAATGCTGCATGAGAAAGTATATGAGACATCGTATTTTACTCTCCCTTGTAGGCCCTCACAATTTGTCTCTTGTGTCTCCCCCTTCTTGTGTCTCCCCCTTCTTGTGTTTACCTTTTCTAATCTAGATTTACAATTCTAATAATGATGAATTTAAAGATAGAGAGTTGTAACAATGATTTTTCTCCCTTTCATTCAAAATTTTTTTATAATAATAAAATTATTCATTTTCATTTTTATGTGTCTCACTAATTTTGACTACTTGACTATATTTATAAACAACAATAAATCAAATTTCTTTATATCAATTGTGTTGCTTTCGCTAATTTTATTTCACTAATATGATTAGTTATTTTGTGATACTGCTATAAAATACTAAAATTTGCAAATTGTTCATGTGTTTATGCGTTTTTATGTTTTTATCTGGAAGAGATGGGGTTTTGAAAAGTGCAGGTTCACAAAAATATATAAAATAAATTTGTTGAGTGCTGTGTTATCCTTTAACTTTGTACATCTAATGTGTTAACAAAATTTATTAGGTATAATTTAATTGATACCTAATTTGCAATTTTTATTTATTATTTATTCTTTTAGAACTTCAAATCATTTACAAGAAAACTAATATTTGCAAGAAAAAATTATCCAGGCAAAACATAGAAAAAAAACCTAGTTTTTGATAGAGGTGAATATGTTACTAGGCCAAATAACTCATTTTTCAAAACTCATCCCTTTATTTGTTATCTCCTGATAAATAGTATTACACTTTCCTCCATCAGATTAACTTATCTCTCTACATAGGATTAATTATTAAGTGTAATTGTTAATTCTTTGTCCAAAACACAACGAAACATGGATAACATTCAAATGGGCATGAAAAAGAAGAAAAAAATATGAGTAATTCTAATAATCTTTGACGTTTGTTTTATACAGAGCCCTTTATTTTCTTACATTCCATTTATATTTATTAGATTTCCAATTATTTTCAATACAAATTTCTCATTCTGTCAGTTGTATCCTTGAATGTTGTTAATATTGTGGAAAGAAAATACTATTTAAAAGCTTCCATTATATATACAATATAGAACATAGATATATGATTATTTTTAAATCTGTTCTGTTATTGCACTTAAAAAAAAATTAAAAAGTACTACTTTTTTTTTTGGATAAGTGTGTGTGTGTGTGTAGATATAGATGGTTGATGAATGTGTTTAATAAAATTTTTTTAATAATTTCTGAAAAAGTGCCATCCAAATGACGGGGTCAATATAAAGAAACCAAGAATAATTTTATCAAATTATTTTTTTCCCGTACCAGAGGTAAAGTAAGATAGTGGAGAAGAGGAAATATTGCTGGGGAGAATTGAACTCCCAACTTTAATTGACGTGTTAAATACAGTTTCGTTGCAACTCAACAAGAGACGTACATGCATGGAACAAAGTTTTTCTGGCTCAAATTTTTTAAGGTTGAAGAAGAAGAAGGGCATGATCGAATTAGAAAAGTTTGTGATTATTTGATTAATGTCTTTATCAATTGAGTTGAGTCATAGGAATATGCAATTAAGTTTAGGGTTAATAACACTTTGCCCCTTTGACTTAGTAGGTAGTCACACTTTGCTCCCCTCAACTTTAACTATACACTTTACCCCCCAAAGGCTAGTCAAAGTTAATAATTCAAAAAAAAGGTTAGTGTTATGACATTCTTGCTCTTTTATTAATTAATAAATTTATAATTTTATATCATTTCTTTTCATTTTTAAAAGATTTATTTCTTCACTATCATATTAATTATATAAAAATATAAAACTAAAAATTTTAAAGAAAGTTAATATTTAATTTACATCTTTAAAAATTTTTCTCTTGTATCAATATTTACTTCTATATATGTTTTTGTTAAGTTATTAGACTTTAAATTAAACAAAACTGATAAGAAGTACAATACTAAAAGACAAATTCAATTACCAAAATTTATATAAAAAGGTAATACCAAACTCATTTATTTAAAGTAATTTTTTATCATTTTATTTATTTAAACTTTTAGACTAATATCATTGTCATTTTTATATTTATCAAATTATTCCAATATGAAATTCTTAATTAAAGAATTTCTTATTATTTATTGTTTTGGACTAAATATTATATTTTTTTGTTTGACTTATTTATTCTTGTTTGCCCTAGTATTGTATAATGGGCTAACTCTTCTTTTTTCCCAAAATATTTTTTGATTAAAAATTTCATATTGGACTAATTTGATAAATATAAAAATGACTATGATATTAGTCCAAAAGTTTAAATAAATTAAAATGATAAAAATTTAGTTTAAATGAATGAGTTTGGTATTAACATTTTTATACAAATTTTGACAATTGAATTTATTTTAGTGTCATGTTATTTATCGATTTTGTTTGACTTAAAATATAATAAATTAAACAAAACATATATAGAAGTAAATATTAATCTAAGAGGGAAATTTCAAAGATATAAAATAAATATTAACTTTCTTTAAATTTTTTAGTTTGATATTTTTATATAATTAATACGATAGAGAAGATATAAATCTTTTAAAAATGAAAAGAAATAATATTAAGTTATAAATATATTCATTAATAAAAGGGCAATAATGTCATAACACTCACTTTTTTTTTTAATTCCTAACTTTGACTAGTCTTGGGGTACAAAGTGTATATATTTAAAGTTGAGGGGGTAAAGTGTGACTACCCCTAAGTTTAGGGAAACAAAGTGTTATTAACCCTTAAGTTTAAAGTATTAAGCAAACAAGAAGATGCCAATCACATCATAACTATTACAGGATTCCCAATTTACAGTGAACTTCTCGCTGTATGCCATTGTTAAAAGTAGTTATGGACCAACAGAAATTGAGGGGTTTGGGGCCTCACAATTTGGGATTTGATCATTTACTACAAGTTAGACTTGGTAAAATATATTAGCATTTTGGTGTAAATCATCAATATTTGTGTGTAACTAATTTTCCCCCGAAAATTATCTCGTTTTTTATGTTTTTACATTTTAAAATTGGTTCAAATGGTAAGATCTCATCCATTCATTTTGTCATAATAAATCATAGTCATGAACTTGTAGAAAATAGAAATTGTGAGCCCCGCACCCGAAATTGAGGGGTACCCACCCATTGTTATTGCACGTTGAATGTTCACATTTTGTTGAGGAAATATTTAGGTGGAACACAAGGTCCACGCGCGTGGACCCTGTGTTCCACCTAAATATTTCCCCATTTTGTTGCCTAATATTCCTTTGACAACTCTCAAACGATGCTACCTATTTAACCAGAAGATTATTTGCTGCCGGAACATTCATTTTACCTATCTCAAATGGCGTTATTGATTAATTAAAAGGATATGTTGGTAACAATGGTGATTAAATTGCTTGAGTTTGAGAAAAATGCAATGACCACATTCAAAAGTAGTATGCTCCATAGAGTGGGTTAGGTAAGATCAGTAATCCTACAATTTTAAATATTTAAGTTTAGCAATCCAAACACCCAATCTTGTACACTGTACTCTTTTTTATTTTATTGTATTACAATGAGGGGACTTAGGGGAAGGGGATAATTAAACTGTCAAGATGTTATAATATTTGCAAACTCAATAGTGGTAGAAATCGAATCCTGACCACTGAAGAGAAGTCGTAATGCTCTAACCACTCGACCTACTATTTGTTCCTTGTATACACTGTACTCTTTGCTTTGTGGAAGATAGGTGACTAGATACCTACATATAATTAATTAATTAATTAATTAATTAAGTATCATATACTTATCCATTGCATTCTCCTGCGTGAGACAATGTATGACACAATGATTTCACTCTCCCTTGTAGGCCCTCACAATTTGTCTCTCGTTTTTCTCTTCGTATGTTTACCTTTTCCAATCCAAATTTAAAATCCTAAAAATAATATATTTGAAGATAAAAAGCTGTAACATTGGATTTTTCCCCTTCCCTTCAAATTTTTTTTATAATAATAAAATTATTCTTTTTTATATTTTTATGTATCTCACCAAATCAGAAAATTCTAACTACCTGACTATATTTATAAACAGCAATAAGTCAAATTCTTTATATCAATTGTGTGGCTTTTGCTAGTTTTTATTTCGCTAATATGATCAGTTATTCTTTGATACTGTTATCAAATACTAAAATTTGCAAATTGTTCATGTGTTTATGCGTTTTTATATTTTCATCTAGAAGAGATGGGGTTTCAAAAAGTGCGGGTTCACAAAAATATATAAAATCAATTTTTTGCGTAATGCTTTATTCTTTAATTTTGTACATCTAATGTGCTTTTAGAACTTCATATCTATTATCAAGAACACTAATATTTGCAAGAAAAAATTATCCGGGCAAAGCGTAGAAAAAAACCTAGTTTTTGATAGAGGTGAATATGTTTCTTGGTCAAATAACTCATTTTTTCAAATCTTATTCCTTTATTTGTTATCTCCAGATGAATAATATTACACTTTCTTCCATCAGATTAACTTCTCTCTACATAGGATTAATTATTAAGTGTAATTGTTTATCCTTTGTCCAAAACATAACCAAACATTGGACAACATGCAGATGGGCATGAAAAAGAAGAAAAAAATATGAGTGATTCTGATAATCTTTGACGTTTGTTTTATATAGAACTCTTTATTTTCTTACATTCCACTTATATTTAACAGATTTCAAATTATTTTCAATACAAATTTCTCATTCTGTCAGTTACATCCTTGAATGTTGTTAATATTGTGGAAAGAAAATACTATTTAAAAGCTCTCATTATGTATACAATATAGACCGTAGATAATTGTTTTTTTTTTAAATCTGTTCTGTTATTCCACTTAAAAAAATAAAAAGTACTACTTTTTTTTTTTTTGGACAAGTGTGTGTGTGCATAGATGGTTGATGAACGTGTTTAACAAAAATTTTTTAAATAATTTACGAAGAAGTGCCGTCCAAATGACGGGTCAATATAAAGAAACCAAGAATAATTTTATTAAATTATTTTTTCCCAATACCAGAGGTAGAGCAAGATAGTGAAGAGGAAATATTGCTGGGGAGAATTGAACTCCCAACTTTAATTGACGTGTTAAAATACAGTTTCCATGCAACACAACAAGAGACGTACAGCATGCAACAAAGTCTTTTTCCGGCTCAAAAATTTTTAACGTTGAGGAAAAAGGGCATGATCGAATTAGAGAAGTTATGATTATTCGATTAATGTCTTTATCAATTGAGTTGGGTCTAGGGGTGTAATCGAGCTGTTCACGAGTTGCTCGTGAGTAGCTCAGTTAATTATTCGGCTCGAACTCAAGTTGACTGAGTTCGATCTAAGTTCGAGTAGCTCGATTGATTAGACAGTCGAATTCGAGTATTGACTTTCCAAACTCGGAGGCTCGTTAAGCTTAATTGAATATACAATTATTTAATAATTATATATTTATTTATTATGTATTGACCATTTTAGGTATAAAAATTATAAAATTTACAAGAATATTTTCGAGTACTCGAGCTCGATCAATAAAATGCCAAAAAAAAAATGCAAATGAGTTGAGCTCGAGTACTCAAATGTTACTTCGAGTTCGAGCTCGAGCTTTACAAATTTCTACTAGATCGAGCTTGAATTGAGTTCGAACAGCATCAACAGCAATCGAGTCAATCTCAAACATAGTGCTACTCAAATTCAACTCGTCTCGATTGTACCCCTAGTTGGGTCTTATGAATATGTAATAAAAATTTTATAGTTGCAAGATAATAGTAATTTTTTTTCCAATTCAAGAGAGACTTTAAATTTTATAATAAGAAAAGAACAAGAGACGAGAAAAAACAATTATTTGAACTTGATTCACCGTTTTAGTTGTGTACTTTGTGGTGCAATTTGGACTGAATTATCTAATACTAGTTGAGAAGGAAAAAAGTAACGTGAAGAAACTCACGTGACCCTATGAACTACAAGGAATACAAATGAGATGGACCCATGCAAATAATTAAGACCTACGAATGCCTCTACCGCAAGAGTTAGGTCTTATCAAAGAAAAAGTGTCAAATGCTCATCAACAACAAACATTCCTAAAAGCGCGCCAAATATTAATGACCGTGTTTAAAGTTTAAACCCGGTATTAACGGTAATGCAAACAGGACTTAATGACAAAGGCATCCCATCATCACCATATAATAATACACGATTCAAATTTTTTTTTCTTTTACAAAACCTATATTATTGCAATTAGGGGAATGAAAATGGTATTGGTGGAATTCAAATTCTCGATCTATGGAGCGAAGTCGTAAAATTCTAACCACACAATATTCTACTCATTCCTCACAATTTCAACTAAAAAAGGATAATTTTATATACCTTCCTCCCTAAGCTTTGTTATAATTGATTTCGTCCAAATTTTTAGAATTAATATTTCAAACATTTAATACTAAATCTCCAATTTTCTTTCACCGTAAAAGATTGACAAAAGAAGATTTCAGCAATCTAAGCCCACTGCAACAGTGCCCAAGTGACCTCCATAGACCCACGCCATCCCATGCGCGCGTGTTACATAAACCCATTAAATTACTATTATTACCACTTCATTTGCCCCTCATATGTAAATAGGGGTTTGTAATACACACAAATTTGAACTTCTTATTGAAATAAATATTATCAGGTTGTGAATTTTACTAAATGTGATTTGGGTGATTAATTTCTTATAATTTGATTAAATGAATGTTTTAGTGTCAACTGACCTTATGTAAATAAATTGAGTTTTTAGACTATTTTATTTTAGAGTTAAAATGCCAATTTTTTTATCCATTTAAAAACTTAGTGAGCATGGCCTTTCAGAATTAAATATATGAATTTCAATTTTTATAAGTTTGATTTTAGTTATTTCGATCATAATCTGAACTTACATTTGTGCTCAATTGAAATATTAGACTAGCCTAATCAATTAATTTTCAAAACTTTGTTATAAAACCATAAAGGATGAATTCACTGTAAAAATATGTATTTAGTACCTATAAAGATATTTTAACATTATTGATATTTGTAACGTAATGGTTAACTAATGTATTCATTTGATATGTAGATAAAAAAAAAATTCAAAGAAAGAAGAAGAGGCAACATTTGCACGCGCAACAGATGAGCGTAGGAGTGGAACAGTGGATTCTTCATGATGAAAAGCAAAAACGAAAAAGGAAATAATTTTTCACAAAATCCAACAAAAATTTCATGCAATATTTTACTAGTATTTATTGTTCTACTTTGACGACAAAGCCAAAATCACTAGGCCACTTTTTCAACACACAAGGCAGCGGGAAAAGCTTTGTCATCATGCATGATTTTATCTCTGTACTCTCAAAAGCGTGAGTCACAGCTGGAATTATATTATAGCATATAAGCAGATAAGTGTTCTCTCTCAATCTTTAGCTTTTCCAGTTGGAGCACATAACATTTGTAGGAATCTAGTACACCTTTCGCTAGAGCCTAACGTAAGGGAAAAATGAAAAATTGCTAATCCCAATGGACCACCCTCCCATTCGTGTCTATTCGGGACATGAGATTTTTAACCTGTTCCTAAATCTCCTCCTTATAATCACCTTTTTTTTTTTTTTTCTCTGCAGGATCTCCCAATTTTCTATACTAGAATTTTCATTTGTAATTTTTTCCTTTTTTCCATTTGTGTTAATTGATTTTTTTCAGTTAATGAATTTCCATAAGAAATTTTACCATAAATTAAAAGTTGATCAATTGTTATGATTTTTTCGGTTAATCTTCTCTCACAGTGTAGCTTAAGTGCTACCATAAATTGAAAGTTAATCAATTAGAAATGCAGACCATTCAGTTTTCAAAATTGAAGCCTTTGTTCTTTTTAGTGTTTTTCAATGTTAGTATTCCAAAATAGGCATTCATTAAAAAATCTTGATACTAATTCCGTTTACAATTTCACATATAGAACTTATACTCTTAAAAGAGAATCACACGGGCATTTTAACTCTACTTTATTACATTAATATGTATAATTATAGTCGGACACTCCTTTAAACTATAATATCTACATGTAAGGTAGTAAATCGATTCATGTAATAGCTTCATTTCTATCCTTCCGTTCCCATATCTGTAAAGGAAGAACAAACAATGGAAGGGCTACTGGACTAGGGACCATCTAACAGAAACTAAACGGTGAGTAATCATCCCATAACATCAAAGAACAAGAAAGATCAAAGAGACGATGACAGAGGTTCACATACTAAAATTTTAGGTGGTGTATCCAGACTGTCCCCTGAAAATAATTTTACAGATACGTTCTTTTCTCTCCAGATATGCACAAGACTGCATGCCAAACGATACTTTAGCAAGTGTCTCTAATATAACAAACTAGATTAGGATGGGTGCTTGAGTTCGGTATCCTCAGCTGAAAACGTTCAACAAACTTTGAAAATCAGAACTCACAAAAAGCAAAAGAGAGATCCAGGTTATTGTCATTGCCTATTCTTTTCTATCGAGTCGTTGTAAATTGTTGTTTTTCTTTTGTGTTGAATTTGGCGGATGCAGATTTTAGAAGTCATATCAGAATTCATATCGTATATCAGCATTCTTATTGAATTAAAACAGGATTCATTTTAATTGTTACATTCGTCATGGACAAATTTTAGAATTCATGTCATAAATCATTATCCTTATAGTACTAAAAAAACAAAAATATATTCTTCTTTTTAGGTCGGGAATTCGTACAATATCATATTGTATCTATATCCTACTGTTTCACAACCATCATTCTTCATAATGGAGTAACCAATTATGAAAGGTTGAATGAGGTAGTAATGTTATAAATAAAGGAAGTGTGGCAAGAAGGGTTCAAGTCTTCTGTCTCAAATTTGTATGTCCAATTTGTCCACTACATAGAGAGCTGAAGCGTCTCATTTTCTTTAACTGCTTAAGTGTTAATTTCATTGAACATGTGAAATAATTCAGGGTTAATTATAAATTCAAGAAGTTAGATAGTTACAGTTGTATTATATTTTTAATTATCAAAAAAATTAGGATACAGATGTATTCAAATTTTACATGAGCATTAATAATAATAAATAAAGTACTCAGACGAGACATAATCTGAAACTTTTACCTTTACAACATTGAGTTTTAAATCAAGATATCCCAAAAGAAAAAGAATAAAAATTGAATGCTTCTATTTGGAATCCATTATTTTTAAAAATAATTTTATAGCACATTTCTCACTAATTTTCATCTTATCAACACATTAATTTAAAAATTATTACCCTAAAAATCTTCTAAAAGTCTTTCTTAAAGTGCCTCATTTCTAAAAGGCCTCAACCTAAGCCAGATATCCTGAAAGAACATCTACAGTTTCAGACTACAAATTTGACTTCTGAGTTCCAGTTTCACATTCTGTATCCACTCCCAAGATATATTTGCACTCTGATAGTAAAGAAGAAATTACAAAACTGTAAACTTTGGAGTTCCTCGGACATTCCCAACTAATAGTCTCTCTTATCAGTCTCCTCACCAAAGACCACCATGCACGTATCCAATCAACTTCCCCGGCCTTTCCATTGCCTTCTCACCCTTGTGAGTCCTCATCTAACCCCTTAACAACCCTTCCCATCCCCACCATTGCCCTGCCCCCCAAAACCCCACACGCATACCTCTATAGTATGAACAAGAACATCTGAGTCTGCAGATACATTTGGTCTTATTCGCTCAGCATCCTTCTTCTTGAACCTTCAGTCCATTAGACTGCACTCATCTACTGCACATTATTAGTAACATTTTCCACACCATAATCACTCAACGGTGCACTATCTTCTGTTCATCAAATTAACGCACATCATAATCTCTGAAATCTTGTCAGTGCACAAAGGAGTACTATTCTGTACATCAAGTTGACATCACTCTTTGCCAACTGTTAACCATGAAACAAATAACAACACAAACAACAACAACAACAGCAAAATCACCTTTCTTCTCTTCCTTTTTTCTCTCTGAGTAGTTAATACACATTCGTCCCACCCCGACCCACCCCATATCCATCCTCAGCATCAAAGACTCATAACAAGAATTCTTGCACAAATAAGTGTGTGAGAAATAGAGCAGCTCATTAAAGACTCCCCAACAATGCTTACTACTTCTTTTAGGACTGTTTTCTTTTTCATTTTCATATATTTCTTTACTTTTCTATTCACCCCAACTTCGCCACTCCTCCACCGTTCCTCTACCGTTAGCCACCACAACCGCCGTATCCTCCACCAACCTTTGTTCCCTGCTGACCGTTCTCTTCCACCTACCATCCTACCTCAACCTCCCTACCCCTCTCCCTCTTCACAACCTCAACCAAAGTATCCTTTATCCTCTTTATCACCACCCACTACAACTCAAATTCAAAATAACCCATTTTTCCCTACTTACTTCTCTCCACCACCAGCTTCGCCTCCACCTCCGTCCACTGCTCTAACAACTTTTCCGGCCAATATCTCCTCCCTCATTCTCCCCCACTCCTCTTCTTCCTCTACCAGCAAACCCATATCCCACAAATTAATAGCCGTCATTGTTTCCGTCTCCCTCGTGTCCACCATCTTCATCGCCGCCATAGCCTTCTTCCTCCTCCATCACCACCGCCGTGGCCTGTACTACCGCCACCCCCACAACCAGCATTTCTATAAAGCAGACAGTCTTCGCCTTTTCCCATCAAACACCACCCCTTCTGACAGCACCACCACCACCACCACCACCACCACTAAAAACCCACCTCCGGGACCACCGCCGCCGTTGCCCCGCCACACCCCCTCCTCCACCAGCTCTGAATTTCTCTACCTCGGAACTTTGGTAAGCTCCAGAGACGTTAACTGTGAGGCCTCTGATATTCCTCAAAGCCCAAAAGATCACAATTCTACTCTTCCCTCAGTTTCAGCCTTAGCTTCAGCGTCTCCTTCGCTTCATTATCATCGGCTGGGTTCGCCGGAGCTGCACCCCTTGCCGCCACTGCCTCGTCAGCAGCATTCCCAACATGATTACAAAAATGGCATCGTGGGTTCTGATGATGAAGAAGAATTCTTCTCTCCAAGAGGGTCTACAGGGGATAATAAATATAGTCCTGACCGCATCGGATCACCGGAAAATCTCCGAACCCAAAGCTCAAATTCATTCCACTATTCAAATTCTCATTCTCAAGTCCATTCTCTGTCGAGTAGTCCATCAATTGTGCTGAATATGAGCCCTAGTACTATAAGATCCAAGTCACCGGACTCTTTAGTGAATTTTCCGGCACCGCTAAGGTACATTCCTCCGCCACCGGCTCGAGAACCGAGGGGATTATCGTCATCTCCGCCGTCTTCAGGGGATACAAAGAATTCGCCTTCTCGAGTTTCGGATTATTCAGGGTTGACTATGGAGTCTCCCGGGGAAAATTTGAGCTTTTCGGGGCGGTTTGGAGGTGTTAAAGTAACTCCTCCGCCACCTCCGCCGCCGCCACCTGCGAGGTTTTGGGAGACTCCGGTGATGAATGCTGGGCCGCCATTGCTGGTACCGCCGTCAAGGCCGGTTGTTGGACAAAATATGAGTAATGGCTCAGCTAATTTCGAAGCTGTGGAGGGGAGAAATGAGAATGGAGTGAAGCCAAAGTTGAAGCCTTTGCATTGGGACAAAGTTAGAGCAAGCTCAGATAGAGCTATGGTTTGGGATCAGCTGAAATCTAGCTCATTTCAGTAATATTTTTGAACTTTTTTTTGTTTACTTTTGGTTTTCAGTTTTAAAAAAAGTAATCCATGGTACCTTTTTCTAAGATTGGATTCTGTGAAGATTTTCTGATTTTAAGTAAAAATCTTGAGAGCTGAACCATTTTCAACGTGCTGTTGTTTGTTGCACTACAAACATTATCCTAATGGATTATTGTTGTTTTCTAATGGATATATTCTGGTTTTAAATTGGATATTTGCATTGATTCCAAATCTTAATTTTCTGTTATTGTGTTCTTTTTCCTTCTAAAAATGTGGAATATGAATTTTGTTGTAGGTTGAATGAGGAAATGATTGAGACACTGTTCACTGCCAATTTATCAAATTCAAATCCAAGAGATGGCATTAAGCGCCCGTTGATGCCTGTACTAAATCAAGAAAACCAGGTTCTTGACCCAAAGAAGTCTCAGAATATTGCCATCTTGTTGCGGGCACTTAATGTTACCATTGAAGAAGTCTGTGAGGCACTGTTAGAAGGTAATCAGGGGCCCTTTTATTTGAACTGAAAGTAATTTGCTAATGCCTTAGACTTTGTTTTCGGTATCATTTAGCTCATATGATGTGTTTAGCTTTGGCAATCTGACTCAAATTATGCTACCTTAATTGTCAAAAAAAAAAAAAAAAAGAAATAAAGATACTGAAGCTTTAAGCTGACACTTTGCCGTGGTTTAAGATTTCGTTTATTATAGAACCATTGCAAATAGTTATGTAACTTAATTGATGGCAATATTAATATTGAACTGTAGTTATGGCTAGAATTGATGTATTTCGCATCCAAAAATCAGTTACAGTAACAAGGCAGATTAGAAACACTGTCTGAAATTAAGATTGACTGATACTGATTCTGTTACCATTCAGGTAGGTGTTACATCTATTGTGTAGCAATCATGTATATTGGAAAATGTACTAAGAGCATTATATAAAATCAAACTTGAACGTAAGACCACTTTTTAGGTTAACATTCTAAGAGAGATATTTTGTCGTTCCAACGTCAAGTGCCTGACAATTTTCTATGCAATATGGACTTTGCTTGTATTTTAACTTATTATGCCTCACCTATACATCTCAAGAATATTAATGTACCATTATAGTTGACAATATAAAGTTTTATGCCTACAATTCAGTATGACTACAAGATTTCATTTTACAGCATGCATTTCTAGATCTGATATGCCAAACTCTTTATTTGCTAAATTGTAATCACATTTTCACTACGTTCCAAATATAATTAGGCAATGCTGACATGCTGGGAACGGAGTTGCTTGAGAGTTTGCTGAAGATGGCTCCTACTAAGGAGGAAGAACGAAAATTAATGGAGTTCACTGATGAATCACCATTCAAGCTTGGCCCTGCCGAGAAGTTTCTGAAGGAAGTGCTGCACGTGCCTCATGCATTCAGGAGGGTGGATGCTATGCTGTATATAGCCAATTTTGATTCAGAAGTTGAGTACCTTAAACGGTCATTTGAGACACTAGAGGTAAATTGTCATCAATGCACTAATTAAAATTGTTACAGAAATCTCTTTTCTGGAATTCCATCATCTTTAGTGCATTCATTTGTTTTTTCGATCCTTCTTGTTGGCTATTCTATTCCTGCTATGGTACCATTTTGGTTCGAAATTAATTGGATTTTAGTTGATACGCTGGTTGTTACAATTGTTTTCTGGTAATTGGGGATGAGTTTAGCTAGATGATCTTTGCACTGTCCTCGTTGTACTTTCTGAATTTTTTGCTTCCAGTTGCTTTCTTGGTTCTTGCTGTTTCATTCTGAATTGATAAAACACAATTATATTTCTGTGTTACACTAAAGAGAATATGTGATCAGAGAGAAGAAAAAACAAATACAACTTTGTGCTGCTACATGACGTGATGAACACTCTAAACGTTTATTTTGTCTCCCATGTACAAGCCCAATTGAAAAAGCTTTCAGGAATAATGTCACTGTTGCCAACTACGATCTTTATACATTTTCGTTGTTCAAACACATTGCTCCTGCTACTTTGCAGGAAGCGTGCAAAGAACTAAGGAACAGCAGAATGTTCCTGAAGCTTCTAGAAGCTGTGCTCAAAACTGGGAACCGTATGAATGTTGGGACTAACCGTGGAGATGCACATGCCTTCAAGCTTGACACACTTCTTAAGCTTGTTGATGTGAAGGGTACTGATGGCAGAACCACACTATTGCATTTTGTTGTACAGGAGATCATCAGAGCAGAAGGTTCTCGTCTTGCTGGTCCTGGTCGGAATCAAATTGCTGAAACAGATCCGAACTATACCTTGCAGAATGAAGTTGAATTCAGAAAACTTGGGCTGCAAGTCGTTTGTGGCCTGAGTGGGGAGCTTAGTAATGTTAAAAAGGCTGCCTCCATGGACTCAGATGTGCTTAACAATGATGTTGTGAAACTAGCCTGTGGAATTACTAAGGTTACTGAGATTTTGAAACTGAATGAAGAGCTTGCGTTAACGGAGAGTTGCAAAAAATTTTCTGAGTCTGTGAATGCGTTTCTCAAGAAGGGGGAGGAAGATATAATCAACATTCAAGCCCAAGAGGGTGTTGCTCTCTCCATGGTCAGAGAGTTAACCGAGTATTTTCATGGAAACTCTGTCAAGGAAGAAGCTCATCCATTCCGAATATTCATGGTTGTCAAGGACTTTCTTTGCATCCTTGATCAGGTATGCAAGGACGTCGGAAAGGTGAATGAGCGAACCATAGTCAGCTCAGGTCGACAATTTCCAACACCAGCAAATCCAAGCCTGCCCCAAGTGTTCCCAGGATTGAATGGAAGGCAGCATTGTAGTTCTGATGATGATGAAAGCTCATGAGGAGTTTTGGCTTTTGTGCTCTGTAGTCACTGGCCTCCCCTTCACCTTTTCTACCTGTATAAATTGATGTAGAGGATTTTTGAAATTGTTTTATATTATATGTAATATAGTCAGAAAGTAATTATATTTATCAGGATCTGATAGTACGGTATTTTTCAATCGACAAGAGCTAGCTTGTAAATCACACTATATCCGGTAATCGCAGCATCTTTGGTGAATTTACAGCGAACATTTCTTGGCTATGTTCATGCTTGCAAATATTGTACGTGTACTGAACTGGTGTAATTTTCATATGCTATTTTTTTCTTTATTATTTTTTTTGGTGAGTTTGAGATAACAAGGTGCCTATTCGCAACGCATACGGCTAATTGTAGGAAACCAGGAATTAGAGTTTTTAAAGCGTATTATTGCCCCCTCCAGGCCCCCCCCCCCCCCCCCCCCCCCCCCCAAAAAAAAAAAAAAAAAAACCAACAGTGCTATGAGATAACGCTGCTGACATCTCTTTTCTCTATTTCTCTAGGGCTCTTGGATTTGGTGTCTCAGAATAGTCTTTGATATGCGTGAAGAGGAACTTGGAAGCAATTTCTCAGAAGATTTTGTTCTCATGTAGGGGAATTTCTCGTTCTGAAGACTCGTCATTCAGTAGCACTATGGTTATCTAAAAGAATGGATGTAGATATACTGATATACAATCAATCAGTGTTGTCAATTTGCATTACTAAATTCATTGGACCGATGATAAATTCAGCAAGTGAACTGAATTTTGGTTCTCTTTTCTGAGGATATTAAATTGTCTAGTCATAGCTTGCTTTGGTGCTCTTAATCTCCTTAAATAATCTAAAAATTTGTCTGAGGCTCATGAAATTCAAACTTAAAAATGCACATGGAAAGCTGTATATCACCTAGCACTTTAAGACTCTGCCAACATGAGTCTTGATTAATAGATTTGTCATTCGTTAAACAAAAGAAATGGATGGACAATAATAATTTTATGTCAATGAAAAATCTGTAATATCAATATTTACAATAGACAACCCTTCCGCATTAACTATTTGTTTGTGTTAGCTAGGCTTCCACATGCGCTATTCAGGAAAAGTTTTATAGATGCCCAGTATTCAGCTAACCAGCAAGCATACTATCAATCCAGAAGCACACTGAAACTTCATTTTATGCTCAAGATCAACGGGGCAACACAGACACCTGAAGCAACAGGCAGCTATACATAAAACAGAATCAAAGACTAGATAACTTACTTATGAATTCAAGCTATTCTAAGTACTAGTCAACTTTTGACTGACCAAAGTCTAATCTTGAGAGAATAGGAAATCATGCAGTTTTATTTTTTTAAAGAGGGAGTCAACTTCCTAGCTATTTTAAACCGGCTATCATATCTACATTCAATTTTCCATTTCTACTAGGATTCATGCCTAATTATCTGATTTACAAGTAATTTGTTATCACAACAAAAGTTCAGGTCAAATACCAGATTTATAAGTCCTCCAGTGTCACTAGGCCAGAAGGATTCGGAGGCCAAATGATGAAACATAAAATATTCACAAAAGCAAAGCAACATGTGACACAAACTTGGGAACGCTAGAGCAAGGCTCACTGATAAGCCACTCTATCAAAAGTCCATGAAAGCTTAGCAAAAGGTCTATAATTAGGCCTGAGAGGTGACATTTATATTTAAATCACGCAGGAGGGTGGATGCTATGCTGTATATGGCCAATGTTGATTCAGAAGTTGAGTACCTTAAGAGGTCATTTGAGACACTTGAGATAAATTTTCATCATAGCACTAATATAAATTGTTACAGAAATCTCTTTTCTTGAAATTCGTCAACTTTAGTGTGCTCATTTGTTTTTTGATCCTTATCGTTGGCTATTCTGATCCTGCTTTGTTACCATTTTTATTCAAATTTAGTTGGTTTATGATATGAAATCATACATCTTATTGTTGTTGTGGTTGTTAGAATTGTGTTATGTGATAACTGGGGATGAGGTTAGCTAGATGATCTCCCTCTTGTACTTTCTGAAATTCTTGCTTCCAGTTTCTTTCTTGGTTCTTACTTTTTGCACTCTGAACCGATAAAGTACAATTATCTTCTGTGTTACCCCAAACAGCAAATGTTATCGGGGAATTCCAGGTGATATGACGGACCCTGTAAAAATTGAAGATTGCAACGTTTATTTCTTCTCCCTAGATTTACCTTTCTCATTTATCTTCACCTACTTCAATGAAAGTAACATATTCCTAATGTCCAAATCATATTTTTAGTGACTTGTTTGAAAGGTGCATGAACTCAAATTGAAAAAGATTTAATGTCACTGTTGTCACTAACGATCTTGATTCCATTTTCATTGTTCAAAAACATTGCTGACGCTACTTTGCGGGATGCTTGCTAAGACCCAAGGATCCGCAGAACGTTGCTGAAGCCTTCTAAAAGCTGTGCTCAAAATTTGGAACCATATGAACGTTGGGACTAACCATGGAAATGCATATGCATTAGACACACTTCCTGTTATTGTTAAGGGTACGGATGGCAGAGCCACAGTCTTGCATTTTGTTGTACAGGAGATCATCAGAGCAGAAGGTTATCATCTTGCTGGTGCTAGTTGGAATCAAACTGCTGAAACAGGTCAGCAATACATATTGCAGAATGAAGTTGAATTAAAAAAGACTGGGTCTTCAACTCGTTTCTGGCCTGGCTGGGGAGCATTAGTAATGTTAAAAAGGCTGCTTCCATGGACTTAGATGTGCTTAACAATGATGTAGTGAAACTAGCCTATGAAATTACTAAGGTTACTAAATTAACTGGACCAACAGTAAATTCATAAGTGTACTGAAGTCCAGATCTTTTTTTTCTTGTTTTCTTTTTTGGGAGGACCTAAAGTCTAGTCATAGGCTGCTTCAGTGCTCTTAAGCTCGCTTGTCTAAGGTTCATGATATTAGAGCTTAAGAATGCACAAAGAAAGCTGGATATTACCTAGCACTTTTGAGACTCTGTCGACATGAGCCTTGTGTACTAGATTTGTCATTGTCTATAGAAAAGAAATGGATGGAAAATAATAATTTTAGGTCAAATAGAAACCTGTAGTATCAATATTTACAATAAACAACCCTTCCCGATTAACTATTTTTTTTCCTTTGCCAGGCTTCCACATTCAACATTCAGGTAAAAAGTTTTGTAGATACCCAATATCGAGCTAACCAGCAAGCATACCATCAATCCAGAAGCATTTTATCCTTATCAGCAGAAGACCTAGATCTTGCTTTTATCCTATAACAAGCAACACATTTTATGATCTGTAATCCTACATTTTCTCAGCATCCATACGTTCAATCACGCATCTTGCTTCTTCCTCGGTAGCAGGTACAACATTCCGGACCCTCAGACCATTTCTGATAGCATCTGGGCGGATAGTATATGTTAAGTAGAACTTGTTGGATACCTACTCCAATTGGAAAGAGCATGAAAGAAATCAGTAAACATTTTCAAACTGAAGAAAAAGAAGTAATTTGATTCAACTTGGAAAGCAACACAAGAAGTCTCATGTTTTTTCCTAGAATAATATGCCCACATGAGAAACAAACAACATTCATCTGAAACATTCTGTAAAGGGAATTGATCTTTTATATTAACATAGCATCACATGGTATATGTGAAGGCAGAGAAGATTACCACTTATTCTGACAAAATTTGACTTTGTTTAATTACATATAGTATTTTATGTAGTTGTTGGTACTTTAGTTAGTATGCAAAAATGAGTTGTTTTTTACTGTAATATTAAAATGCTAAATTATCCATTGATTGTTATAAGAGATTCCTCATAGTTTTACCCATTGAGATGAGAAGTGAGGGAAATTAATAAGTTATGTGCTGTAGCAAGTACTTCACTTCAAAAACATAAGACAACAAGCATGGTTAATTGAGTGACGGGTGCCATCAACTAATTTGCATAAATGTTAATTGAACTTACCTCACTAGATCTAAGCTCAGGCCTTGTAACATGAGCTACAACTTCCACATTGATTAGAGGTCGATCTGGATTCTCAAGTTCTGTATATAAAACACAAGATTTGAGACGAAGGAAATTTCCAACGTCCACCTGCATCAGCAGATTCATCTGTTATAACCTCGTCAACTGAATTTAAAAAAGTATGCCCTCCAACAATTCGGGCTTTTCAGGCAGCAATTTTGATACTTCAGTAATAGGGTAGTCTTGTATTAAACATGCAACCTCCCTCCCAAGATATGGCCCATTGACAGTCCACAATCGCCAAATTATTGAAATTATAGATGGGCACAAAACATCTTTAGCCAGATGCTTTTCCTCCCATTCCATTATGAAATAGTGGCAGTATTTAGTAGTTCATAGTTACATTTGAACACAAGTGAGTTATTTAGTTTAGCATCTATGAGCAAGGACACCATGGATACAGGACAAATTGAATGTGCTTCTGATCTTACTATACATGAGAATATGATATTTCCATAAGAACAAATTTTGGTGTGCAAAATCTTAAAAATAATCACCTAATCCAGGACACTCATTTAGCTATACAGCTATACCTTCATCAGTCGCATGAGTTATTTCAACATTCTCATGATACAACCAACAACAGAAGAAAAGAAATTGGAGTGCAAACAATGCATGTGCAATTAGCCCCAGTGCACACAAACAATTTAAGAAGGTCAATGCTAAAGGTCCAACAAAACTTGCATAAGATGCATAAGATGATTGTACGATACCATGCATCTTGGCATAGTTTTGATGCATGCTAGACTATATGATTTTTCTGATGATAATGATAGAGAAAAACTAAGTTCTGCTCAGTAAATAATGAAACGGTCCTGCAGTTGCCATTTGACTGTCATAAGACAAACAGAGTATTGAGTGCCTGTTCTTCCTAGTTTTTATTGATGAGGCAAAAGAAAAGAAATTGACTCAATTCACTTCAACAAGAACCTTACCTTTCCAGTCTCATTGTTACCTGCATCAATTCTCCTCTACATTCTGTTTGTTCTATGTTCATATTTTGAATTAAATGGCATACTAGCAAATTCTTTAAGAAAACAATGCACTCTCAGTCAGAGTTTTTAAACATCTCTAATTCTAACAACAACTATATGCATTGTCTACAAATCTATTTTCAGTCCATCAGGGAAAGAATAATAATCTCTTACACAGCAGTTAGAGAAGAAGTCACATATTTATGTGGCCGAATACCTATTCTTAGTATGTGGACTATGGCCCAGGGAAATTCCCGTGCTCACAACAATAAAGTAGTAAATTCAAACAGTAAGAATGGAAATTGCTGCGAATAATGCCCGAATTAGTGTCTGTAACCATTTCTACCATTGCAAAATGGATAACAGCCAGGGCTTCTTTTCTTGAATAACCGTGTAACTTACAATAACTGGATCATGGCATTGGCCTCTTTTCTGGGACAAACTGAATAAAGGACAATAACAGGAACTCATGCTAAATTTTTGTGCAAAGCCTGGCGACCAAAGAATGGCAGAAGAACAAGAAAAGATATACATTGTTCCTTTTGATAAATAATCTTTTCCTACAAAGAAGGCTACCAGAACCTGATTCTATGATGATCTAGATAGCAAATACTGATAAGTCCTATTGACTTTTGGATTACGGAATTACTTCAGCAAATATAGGAACACCAACCTGTACAAGCTTAATAGAATACTTTCAATCAACAAGGATTCTGATCCTAGCTTTGAATATTACCTTCTATATCAGAATGTAGTGGAAACATCAATTGAAAGATAACCTCAATATATCAATTACTACAAGCTTAAATTCAAAATATGTACAAAATCATCACTCCAATGGAGTTGAATAACTAGTAATAGATATTTGTACTTTCTTTCCTTTTGCTCCTTTCTTCTTCCTTCAATCAATAGTTCAGAACTATTACTTTGGTCAGCAAGTGTGAGTGTAAAGAGCCTATCTCTGATTCTATAATTTGAATGTAGCATAATCCAAACCTTTCCTTAGACAAAATCATAGCAGCCTGAACATAAACCTTTCCCCTTCAGAAATAAAGGAACCTCTGATTATCTAGATTCCCGTCAGAAGTCTCAGCTTATTGCCAACTTATGTCTCAATCCCTCATTGTCAACTGAAACCAGAATGTTTAAAACAGCTCAAATCTAGGCCATCAACATTGTTACCTCTGAAATAATATTGATGGTCACTTTGAATACAAAAAATAGTAAATTTATGATTGGACTACTAATAGGCTTGAACAAAGAGTTTTTTCTCTCAATATTTTTCTCCACCAGAAAGTAATGTGACTTCTCACCAACCTGTTACTGTGCTTATCATTCACCCGTTTGAACTTCTGTATGCCTAGGATAAGCTTTCACCTTCTATAATATGAGAAGTCCCATATCAAAAAAGTACACCTCCACCTAGACTAAGACATCCACAGCAAAGATAAATATGCTTGCAACTGTTCAGGCTAATATCATAATCAGATTCAAGTTTGACCTGCACTTCATGAGATCAAACAAAAAACACCTATACCCTAAGCTATGCATAGTTTAATGCTTATGGATTGGATCTTAAATAAAAAGATCATAAAAGGTAAAATAAATTGCCTTAAGTAAGGATCAGAAAAGTGATCTACAGATGGAAATACCCAGAACAGCAATCTGAATGTCAGATAATAATACTTATATAGCTCCCTAAGAATATTATAAGAATTTCAGAGTAGCCACTTACAGGTTTTAAAAAATCAACGTGGTCCACTTCCACAAAGAGTGGAGCGGTTCCAGCAAAAGTATAAGTTGTAGCAAAAGCCAGTTCAAAAGCCCTTCGCATTAAAAAACCTCCAAAAATTCGACCATGGATATTCCTTTGTTGTGGCTGACAAACCAAAGAGTTTTGAAGGCAAGTGTCCCTTATAAGAATGCTATTTCTGTCAGCTAAAGCTGGCATATCACAAAAGATTCGTCCCTCAGCCAGCAACTCATTTAGCCTATTTACTTCCTCAGCATTCTCAATCTCTTGCTTTTTCTCTCCTCTCTTCTTTTTTCTCATTTGGTTCCTTTCTTCTGCTTCTTTCCAAAGCAATCTTTCCCTTTCAGTTTCAGCTGAGATCTGGTTCACTGGGGCTGATTTTCCAGTTTTGGAGTCACGGGCGACAAATGTGAAATTTGCAGTAAGAGCCAATACATCTGATGGATTGGATGTTTCTGCACAAAATTGGATTATGGCTTTAATATAATTAGAAGAAAAGGCGTCGTGCTAGAAGTCAAAAAAAAATATATACTGATTCAGGACTGTATCCTGCAAAAGAAATCACTAATGATTCTAGCTTCTCAGTTCTCACCAACAAAATGAATTTATTAACAAAGAAATTACCTCTAGAGAGAAAAATATCCTATTCGAAGAGGAAACAAAATTGAAATTTTCTGAATGTTAGTCTAGTTCCTTCTCATTTTTCTGAACTATGTTCACAGCTTTTGAATAGCAGAGGCTGAGATGTTGGCATTTCAAGATAATGGATAATAGTATAAATAAGACGTTTTTCCTGGATAAATTCATGTTTTACCATTTAGTCTGTGTGCACTTTTTCCTGCAGGACAGCATGATATTTATAATGAAACCTATTCAGATATTTGTCTTATGACGTGTAAAATTATTTTGGAGGTGAGTAATGTAACACGGCCAAAAGGAGAAAAATCATTAAAACATGAGCCAAGGAAACATTTATTCGGCTATTTTTTTTTCTTTTTTGCAGTAAATAGAAATTCAAAGTCTTCTTGTTCAGACATATAAAGCATCCGTAGATATGAAAAGCAATAATTTACATCCAAACAAGTAATCAGCAATGAGTTTAAACACCATTTATACTCTCTCAATCAAACATCATGCATAAAATGTTAAATTCTTTCGTTAATGAATATAAAGTTTCTAATGGTTGGTTTCTGGTTACAAGTATGCCAAAGCAACATAATAAGATATGAAAGATCGAAAATTTAATTGCTTTACCTTTCCATGTGACGTAATTTGTTTATTTCAATCATCTCCTATCAGGCTTTAGGTCTTTAGTATCTTTCCAGGAAAACTTTGCTGGCTCACGCCACAAGGAACAGCAATTTGGAAATTTCTGTATTCATTTCTCATAGCTTACATCTCAATCACAAATGTCAATTCCAACACACCGTACTATAAGAAACTTGATTCCCTTAGTATAGACGCACTGGGAATCTTCGTCATATCTACTTAATCTTCTGGGTACTGATCGCTTTATACTCTAAAGGCATCCATACTCATAATCTTAAATGGACTCTAAGAAGTTTACACCAAAAGATAAATTATTAAACTAAAGAATTAATGATTCATAATATGCAGCCAATCCGAGTACCAAATCAAAACTCAAAAGATCACATGGCTGATAACTGCGAGATTGTTTTGCAAATACTGAATGCAGAAAGAATATACCTTTTAACAGGAATTCAATTCAGAAAGTTAGCAGGGAAATAAAACAGCACTTTGCAAACAAACCTTGTGCAGACTGAGTTACTTCCATTTGTATCTCCAAGGATGATCGCCCAACCCAAGTGACTGCCCCTGTTATTGTGAGATCTGTGTCAACACGAATTGGCTTCTTCAGAACAATTTTGTCCACAGATGCAGTGACTAGTAATAAAGGCCTCGTAGTATTATCATTGTTGGAACAATGCTGGTTGAGAGACAGATAGACATAATCAGTGTTGTAGCCTTGAAAAGCTAAATAAAAACAAGAATGAAAACAATGAAACTGGTGCTGAATATCCAAGTCCATCTATATATGCTGAAGGTAGAAGCTTTCAGAATGCGTGACCCAATAACATTAAAGAGCATAGTGGGTAGGTACACTCAATTTTTGTTTTCCTGTCTAGGATGGAAACTAGAGAGTTTTCTTTTACAAGGGTCCTTGAATTCCAAATCCAAAATGGAGTTGCCACAAAACATTGGGTTCATGCGTCGGGGACACCTTTTTCAAACTGTTTGAGAAAAAAGTTTCTGAATTTGTTTGCTTGTCTTTTTATTTTTCTTGTTTTTTTCTAACCAAAAAATGGCATTAGGATGTATTCCTCTTATGAGTTTCTTGATCTGCAACTAAAGGAGACAAGGCCACGATTATGCTAAAGGAAGTGTATTATGCATTCTTAACTGCAGTTTATTTCCCTACACAGATTTTAGGCCACAATAATTCAAAAATACGAAGAAACAATAAGCAAGTCCATACGAGACAGATCTTGAGTCTCTTGTGAAAGAAATTGATTATAACATGAACATAATGATCAACAATCACATATAACTAAAAAGAGGTCTCACAAAATGAAGATTTTCTGCTTCTATCCCATCCTAATAAATTGGAGGAAACTGGAAAGAAAGCATATGGATCATAAAATCTCACAAGCCACTGGTATGGTTGAAAGAATTTAAACTTGTGAAAACAAAAATGGGAGGATTGCAGACTTGGAACGACATTTGGCAAGCAAATCCTTAGAACTCATCAATTGGCCAAAAATAAGATCATAAAGTCGGTCTGCACCTTGAAGATGATTGTCACAGTAAGAAAATACAGGGATTTAAAACAAGATTACTGCACCCTCATAAGAGTGGATAACCAATGAACACTCCCAAAATACAAAATGCTTTTCAAATGAGATTCCATAATCTACAACAAAAAAGAAATTATCTTATCATTTTGAACAAATACAACAAACATACTACTATAATGGACCAAAAATGAATTATCATGGTTCCAATTAAAACAGCTAAAGCTAAGACATCAAAACATATGCCTGAGATTTTGAAATACAACAATAAGACCATGAAATGTAGAAATTTACGAATACTGCATTTACACAAATTTCATTTAAGCATTTTTAAAACCAAATACTAATGATTACATTTAAATTTTAAACCAAAAGGAACCTCTTGAGCATCAATCAGTATAGTTATCTGATCTTGCAGTTGAAGATGCTCTCTCACAATGGGATCAAGAATTGATTATGGACAATGCTTTTGCAGTTCAAGAAACTCTTAAGTGCCAAACTTCGTACTGAAAAATAAAATCCAATTCTCACAGAACTTTGATAAGCAATATAAGCATGCCAAATAAAATCCATTTTATCACTACCTGCATAAGCATTGACTATGAGGCGATATTGCAAATTCAAAAGTACATGACAATTAATCAATACCAAGAATAAATGACAAATCAAACACAATCCCATTAATTTCGAGAACTATACTATTACCTTATAGGAAATGGTTCCAGCCAAAGCATCAAGGTCTTCAAGCAATTTCCCCATCCTAATCTCATTCCAAGGATTCCTATACTGCTCCCTCAGTATATAGTCAGAGGAGAACTTGTACAGAATACTAGTCCTACTCTTTGATGGAGGTTTAGCAATCAACTCATTGGCTGGAGGGGCATCAGCAGGAACATTGTTAAGTCTCTCAAAAATACTAGACCTTGCTTCCCACAGTGCATTTGTCACAGGGGAGTGGTACATTCCAGGCCACAAACTGATTGGTTTCCTCATTGAATTCCCTGCATCAATTGGAGGAGAGCTCTCAAGTGGTGAACCCACGGTGGAATCCACAGGGATTGAATCAACTGAACCAGAATATGTGTCTGATGGTGCTGATGAAAATGACCTTTTTTGAAGGAATTTATATGACATTGGATCAAAAGAGATGATTTTGGACATTGGTTTCGATATCTTGGATGAACCAAGAAAATGGTTGCAGGAAAATCCATCGTTTAGGTGTTTTGCAGATGGGATGTTGGATTGACAGTTTTTGGCTTTTGGAGACAGATTTTGATCAAAGGACGTGATTTTGTTGGCAGGTTTTTGCTTTGAAAAATCAAGAAAGTTGGTGTGAATGAATTCATGATTTTGGGGATTTAGAGAAGAGAAGGGAAAAGCTTGGGTGTGATAAAAGTGGAATCTTGACAGTGCCACTGAATAGATTGGTGTGGTTGAACGTTTCATGGATTCTTCAAGCTGAAGAAGATTGGAAGATTTATTTGATTTAATTTGATGTGATTTGATTTGCTACATCAAATTTGAAGGATTGCTACATGAAGTGCAGCTGCAACCGTTCCTTTCTGACTATCAAGGCAAATTTGGTCCAAATTTTGAATGCGCCTTTCCGATTACATAATTTACATGGTTTTCAATAGAGTCAATTGCATTTTGCACCCCTAAATTTCCTCATTTTGCACTCTCCACTTCAAACCATCAATTACTGCATTTTATATCTTCATACTTGTACACATGGGTTCAATGGCTTGAGGTTTCTCGAATTTTGTCTAATTTTTTCCTTCAATAAAAAGATGCCTGGCTTCTACCTTTTATCAACCCAAGAATGAACCATAAGTGATAATAAGGATTACCACTAAAAAGCCAAGCAAAATTGGAAAATATTTAACAGTTTGGAGTGCAAAATCCCCACTATCACCGTTACAACCGCCTATATCCAATTTCTTCTTATAGTTGTTAAGGTCATAGTCATCAATATTTTTGGCGATCTTCCACCAAAGCCAAATTGCCTAACCTGAATCCCTGTACCTTTCTCTACCAAACCCAAATCCATGCCAACTACTATCAAGAGGTACCCCCTTCTTCATTCCCCCTACACCATCACATCACCTTAGTCCCACAAAATTTTACAAATATATTATGATGTTGTAGAAGGGGGATAGTTTGAAATAGCAAAAGGATTGAATGGGTTAATTTCTGTAGTTGCTTCATTTGGTTTTTTTTTTTTTTTTTTTTGGGGGGGGGGGGGGGAGAAGAGTTTAACAGACAATGGAAGGGTTCGAGATTTGGAAAAATCAATTAATTATTTTTTGTAATTTTCTTTTATTAATAAAACATGTATATTGTGAAAGGGTTACATAGTAATTTCAGGTCGCTTATAGAGGTAATTATAATTACTTAAACTATGGGGGTACTGTTTGAAATTAAAAATCTTTGAGGGAAAATTTTATGAATTTTTTTTAAGGAACATATTTTTTTTCTCAATTTTTGCTTTGGGTTTAGGCATGTTAACTTTTTGCAATAAAGTTTTATTTTGAACTACAAAAAATATTCTGGACAAAGGTTGTTTATTTTCACCATTTTTTGAAAAAAAATATTTTAAACTCCTGTTTGAATTGGGTTCAACATATTTTGCACAAGATCAAAAAAATTTTCACCTTTTTATTGTTTAGTTGCCCAAAAAATGTTTATGCTCCCTTTGTTCTCTCTCTATTTCTATCCTCATCCAAACCTATCACCACCCTTTTGTCCTCTCTTTTTCCTCTTTGCCCCTCAGATTTTTCCATCCCAAACACCTCCAAATCTCCCATCCCAACAACATTGATGACCTTACCCTTTTCCATCCTACCGCTCTTGCTTCCTTGGACATCACCGTCTCCAACAATATCAAGTACTACTATGCCCATCATCCTTGCCACCATATCTGCCTAGGCTCAACCAGCCTTTCTTTACCCCAACCCAACCCTCATCTTCATCACTAAGAATGCGCCTCCCAACCGTTATCTCCACTGTGCCTCGCCCCCTTGCCACCGCCCTCCTCGATTTGAACTCCTATTTTGGGTCAAAATGGCTAAGGTTGCGTTGATCTCAGTTTCAAACTTACTAGAAATGGGGTTGTTGCACTTGCGAAGAAGAAAAGGGGTTGTCAATACATCTCATTCTCATTCTCATTCTCCTACAGTTGAACAGTAAAAATTAATGGTGGTGTCGTGGCTACAGCTATAATTGTGGTTGTTTCATTTTCATTCTCCTCCTATTGAATAGTAAAAATTTGTGGTGTTGCTGTGGTTGTGGCTATGATTGTGGGAGAGGTTTACTCTCACTGTGCTAGATGCTCGTGATTTAATGAACATCCATCACCCAGTACTTGTTCCACAAAAGCTAATCAATGGAGTGCATCTTGTGCGTTGCCTTTTTTTTCAACTTTTCTAAACAAATTTTGAAAAGAAATGTTAAATTTTGTGAATAATTGTGTAAACAATCTGAACAAGTTGTTATAAAATTTTTGAACAATTCAAATACTTTTTTAAGAATAATTATTCATTATCCAAACAGATTTTTTTAAAAATTTTCACAATCCAAACACTTCTTCACATTTTTAAAAAATCAACAAAATTCTCCAACTATTATTCTGAATAATTCTCCAAATAATGCATATCCAAATAGTTTGTTTTCCATCAAACCAAGAAAGAGGCAAACTAAATAGATTGAGACTACATATATATTGGTTCAATCATATATTTATTTTTCTTCTCGAAATTTGCAATTGGATTAGTCCTAAGAATCTTCTCTTGTATGATTTGCTGCTTATTTCATTTGACTTCATTTGACTTTATAAAAAGATTAATAGAATAAATAAATTTAGTCACATTAATTGTATAAAGATAATTGGAATATTATAAATAACCAATGGTCAAATCTACTAAGATGTCATTAAAGTCACAAATCTACTAAGATGTCATTAAAGTCACAAGAAACTTAGGAACCATTTGGTTCAAATTTATAAATCATTAATACTATTAATATCATTAATCCTACTATGAGTATGAGTCTTGACGATTTTCTCAACATGTTTGGTTTAGTAATAGAATAAGTATTTTCCCTTCCGCCCTCCTCCATCCAAAAGGGTTAACGAGTTAAAAAGAATAGTATTTTGAAGGAAATCATATATGCCTTAATTAATAATTTTCATTCCGATTGAAAGATAATTAAAATTTTTTTCAAATATTAATAATAATTGTCATTACTATTGACTCTCATTTCTTTTCCTGATTTCCCTAAACCAAACACCCTCTAAAGATCACGCTATGCATTGGTTTGAAATAGTGTAAGTCTCATTTGAGGCCAATCATTGTGCACATCCTTTAACTTGAATAACGGATGAGATGTCTAAACTAATGTGAGGCCTACATTTGCGTCCAGGCCCACTTGCAAAGACTAAGGTTCTTTTAAATGACCTAATAATTAGATTGGATAAATAAGAGATTACAAACTATTTAGGGCCTAGGGTTATGCTTGGCCTGACTTATAATGGCTTAGGCTCTTGTAGAAGCCTTTTATTATACTTTTGAGAAAAGTCTTTTTTTGATAAATCTACACTATTACATGGGGAAAGGAAATTTTAGCATTAGTAAGATTCGAACCCCGACCTCTAGGGTGAAGTTATAGAGCTCTAACCGCTCAACCCACTATTCGTTCCTCTATGAGAGAAGTCTTAAATGCTGAAAGTTTTAGACTTATAAGAAGTTTAAAAATACTCAATCCAAGTCTAAGGGGGTGTTTGATAATGCAACTTAATGTTGAAAATTAATAGATTAAGAGCTTTTTAGATTCTTTACGTTTGACAACGAAATTCCTTCATCACTTAATATATTAAGCACTTATTTAATTTGTGTACAAAATGTTAAGTAAAAAATTTTCAATTAATTTGCTGAATTTTGATGCTCTCTCCCTTTACACACACTCACTCTCCCACACTCACCTATTCTCACACATATAAACACATGCTCTTTCTCACATGCGCAATCTCTCTCTCTCTCTCTCTCACACACACACACACACACATACACACACACACACTCTCTCTCTACTGACACACATACATACACTTTTACACACACACATACACATACTTCCACATAGATATTTTCTATCTCTCATATACACATGCACATATTCGAATTTTTCTTCTCTTACATACTTACATACGTTTTTACATATACTTTCTCTCTCATACACATTCTCACACATATAGACACTTATCATTTATCTCTCACAAATAAATAATATCTTTCTTTCTCTTATATATTATTAATCAATTATTTTAAATTTTTAACATAAAATAATTATATTATGAGGAAAAATATTTAAATTCAGTGCATATATTCAGTTAATTATCAAATAGATAAAATTTTATCAATTTAGCAACTTAATATTTTCAGCACTTAAATTTCAAATTTCAGACTTCGGATTTCAGTTTTACCAAACGTCACCTAAGCTATGGTCTTGCCTAACTTGACCTACAATATGGGAAAATAGTCTAACATATTTGTTTAAAGAAATGGCCATAAGATTTATGTTATTTTAGTTAGACAAGATATAGATAGAAAATGGAATTTTATAAGTGAGAGAAATTATGGTACAGATTTAAAACTTTTAGAACTTTTGCATCATTAATATAATTTTATCCAACTAGCAGAGGTAATTGGCCACCCTAGTAAGTTTGATCTAATTATTGAAATGGTACTTGATGTCATGCATTTAAAAATAATTCTGTTAACATAGTTATCTTCAAATCTTAATATTTAGTTCTTAGAGTTTCTCTTGAAGAATATATGTCAACATGATAGAACATTAAAACAAACAACAAAACCAATATGCAAAAGAACACAATAGCAAAACGAATTATGATGTATACAAAGAAGAAAAATAAATCAATTATTGAGACAAGATGTACCTTACAGTCGTATTGGAATGAAGACAGCTCGAAGATCTAAATTTTTAAATCGCATATGCAAATAGAAAAAAAAAAGATTATAATGTCGTATTATAATTCTATAAAATCAATAACTGATGAAATGTAAGCAGTTTACGTGCAATGAGATGATTTGGAGAGAATATATAAGTTGACCAAATTACCGTTAGACAATAATTAAGCGTATTAAATCTTTATATATGAAGAAGATACATTAAATCTTTTGCATTAATGCTTCAACTAAAAAAATAAATACTGCTTTTCATTTAAGTATAATGTCATTAATAGTATTAACATTTCAAGGAGCAACCTGCTTTATTAACTTTGAATTTTGAAATCTAATTCGTGACGATTTGAATGTCATACACTCCTACTACTTTCGTTGTTCAATAAAAAAGAGGAATACCTAGTGCTTACTTTGTTTTGACATTGGGGTTTTTTGATAACTCAACAGAATATTGAAATTTAATGGATTAAGAGTTATTTGAATCTAGCATATTTGATAATAAAATTCATTTACCACTTAATAAATTAAGTACTACTACTTAATTTGCCAACAAAAATTAAATGATAATTTTGGTGCTAACTAGCTTAGAGGGACAACCCAATTTATTGTTAATAATTAATGGATTAAGAGACTTTTTTTTTTATTTCAGCATGTTTAAAAATAAATTTTCTATCACTTAATATATTAAGCACTACTACTTAATTTGTATACAAATTTCTAAGTGATAAATTTTCACTTAATTTTCTGAATTTGAATACATGCAATATGCTTTTTCCTTCCCCCCTCCAATACACATACAAACTTGAGCACATAGATACACACAATCCCCTATATTTGCCCACACATATATAGAAACTCTCTCTCTCTCTCTCTCTCTCTCTCTCTCTCTCTCTCTCTCTCTCTCTCTCACACACACACACACATTCATACTTGCAAGCATGCAGACATTCTTTCACTTATGCACATGTAGCATACCCCATTATGAATCAAACCTTCCACTTTCTAATATTAAGAGTGCCTACGGAAAATCTTGATCACTTCCAACATTAACAGAAAAGAAATAACAAAAAAAAAATATTCATTGTGTGGTGTATAATTATAAAAAAAATGTAATAAAGTGCATGTGAATAATAAACTAAAACTTCACTTACTTATTATTATTTTTAGGCAAAACTTCCCTTACTTAGGTGCAACCATATCTCTAAAATTGACAAAAATGTCGAGTTCTTGTTGGTATTATTATTTTATTTATTTCCTAATAAAATGGCCTATTGAAGAATTCAAATAAGAATGTCAAATGTTCAAGTCTTTGATTTAGGGCTATTAAAAAAAACTAGAAAACTAAAAAACCGAGAAAACCGATCCGTCCTAAACCGAAAAAAGAGGGTAATCGAACCGGTCACTGATACCGGGTTGGATAGCGGGTCGGTTCATAAATTAAACTGGTCGAGTAGCGGTTCACATCCTTGTGAACCGGCGGGTACCCGACCCGGTCCATAGTAAGGGGTAGTTTTGTCATTTTGGCATGTTGTATTATTTTACTAATTCATTGTTTTAGTTTTTGATTTATTTTATTGTTATTACTAATTTGTGCTTCTATCTCATTCTTAATTGATGAACATTTGACTATTTATTTTATTATTTGGATGTTCATTTGACTAGTTATTAAGTATTTTTTTATTTTTATAGCTAATTGAAATGTGATAATGAAGTTTAAAAAACTAAGTGTCTATATGTTTATTTAGTTTTTTGTTTTTTGGTTACTTTGAAAATTACAAATTTATAATGTAATTTAACTTTTAAATCATTGATACTTGTGTTACTAGTAATTTAATGATGGTTTACGATTTTTCTCTTTTTATTTTTTATTTTAAAGATACTGAAAAATTATGATGGACCGGGTCGGGTAACCGGTCTATCCGAACCGATTTTACAGGTAACCGGAAGGCCGGGTACCCGCTATGTGTGGATTGGTTCACGATTCAAAATTCTGTCGAATCGGTAGGACCGATTCGGTTCAAAATTTTTGTTCGTGGACTGGGTACCCGATCCATGAACACCTATACTTTGATTCAATTTTCTTTAAAAGACATAAAGTCAAAAAGAATGTGAGAAATAAAAAACAAAAAGGAAAGTATACCTTCATTTATACTTGAGTTTTCTTTCTTTAAGAAAACAAGACTTTGCTCGATAAATAATTGAAAAAGAAGAAAAAGTTAAATGGTTTATATACAGCATGATGGCTAATCAAAATTGCCAAACTAAATACATGAAATATTGTTGTTTGCTGTAATTCTTTTTAATTTTCGTAGTTTCATAATTTGTTTCATTTTAATTTTGCCAAATTGAAGCATTAGAAATGTTGTTATTTCCTTTCTAGTTTTGGCAGTCCTTAATTTTAGTAGTTATTCAAAATTTGAATCCAATGTTTAGATAGCATCATTAAATTAGTTTAGAAAATTTTTTATAAACAATAAATGCACGTATAATTAGTATCCAATCAAAATATCTAAAATAGTTCTACATAATCAAAATAATTCTAAATTTGACAAAAAGAAAGGGAGATTGAAGATAAAAGTCGACAAAAATAATTAAATAAATAAATAAGCAAAACATTTGAATATTCCAGTGGGATGACTAATGTTGGATAATATTGAAAATCTAATGTTAATGTGATTAAAAATAATGCTTTTGTTTTTCAAAATCATGGATAGGAAAGTGTTTTATTGGTTATATTTCAAATTTTCAAGCCAAGCTATTTTTCTTTACAAAATCGTGCAATGACAAAATTCATCTAACACAATCCATTTAAAAAATTATTTTATCAATTTTTAAAACCAGTATATAAACAACTCACAAAATATTCTCTTCTTAGTAAATTATATTAAATGATCTTTTTCCTTTTTTCTAAACAAACATAAAGTGTCAAGCCTTTGCTTCATTTATAGAATGGTAAGTAATTTTATCTCTTTGAAAATGTACAATTTTTTATAGCTTCTTTTATAGAATGCTAAGTAATTTTATCTCTTTGAAAACATACTTTTTTTTATTTATTTCCATAAAATTTTCCTTTGCTTTTCTACATACAAACACTTGCAATAATTTTAATCAATCTTTGATTTCATTTTGTTTTCTAATTATTTAAAACCATAATAACTACTTTTACATTTATTTTATATTCTAAATTTTACATTTGAAGTTGACTTGAAAATCTTTTATTATCGGTTATTGATAATAGTGTTAACAAAGAAATTTAGTTAAAAATGTGTACATAGAAGGTTGGACAAATAAATAGAGAGGATCCAAATTTTAAATGAAAAATCCTCTATTTACTCCTACCTCCACACAGTGTAATAAAAGTTTAGTTGTACTACTCCTGCACATAAAAGATCCAAATCTCCAAACATATATTGAAAGTGTAGATTATTTTTAAGGCAATTAAATATAGCTTATTTTTAGCTTATTTTGATCAAAAGTTATGGTCTAATAAAAAACGATTAATACTAGAATAGAATTGCATGTTCGTTCGTTGCCATACAATGTAAAGCAAAAAATTTACTAGTATAACAACGCAATTAATAATTTCAATCACAAAAAACACACGTAAAATGTAACTGAATTTTTAATAACATGATTATTTCAATAAATGGAACCTTATATACATGTTTTAAAAATTAAAAAAAAAAGAAAAAATTGGATAGAAAATGCAATTATGATCAAATTTATACGAGTTAGGGACATCACTGTATATGTGAGGGGCTAAAAAATAATTATATGCATAAGTGAGGAGTAGTTTGTGCAATTTTCCCAAAGCTAAGGACGATGAAGAGGAGAATAGTTTCTACCAATGTATTTCTCGTCCCCACTCTGCATACACTCAATACTTACTAAAACCCAGACCCCAATTCGCCACTACCCTAATATATATCGGCGATTCGCTAAAATTCCAGCTAAACAGAAGCAGATTGATTCTGGGGTTGGTAAATTTCTTCCCTTGTTTACTGTAATTTGTACTACGCACTTGAATTACTGGATTTTTTTTTAGATTATCTCTAGGGTTCAAGGGTTCTTGAAGTGTGTTTTACGAATGCAAGATTGGATAGAATTAGAGCCTCATTTAATTTTTTAAATGGTAAATTATATTGATTGTTGTTATCAATGTTGATTTATGGGCTAATTGACAATTGTTTGCTTGTTCACATCTTCTTGTTACCTGTTTATGTCTTTCTAATTTTTCTTAAAAATTGTTCATAATTGGTAGGGCCTTCTGTCATAAATTCTTCTTGGACGAAGAATGAAGCAGAATTGACCTTTTTTTTCATGTGATTTTTATTGGTGTATGTTTGTGTTTCTTTTTAATCTTGTATTGTATGTCATTATTGTTGAGTTCATGTCTACTTTGGGCTTGGGAGGAATTAATTTTGAGAGATGAGAGAACTAAGGGTACCCACAAGAAAGACCGAGCCAATCCATAATGATATACCGGAAAATATGACAATTTTGTTACTAAACCAACCGTCAAGAGAAGCAAGTGCAACGGGTACGATCAAAATTGGATAGAATTTTGAATGTGTGTGACTACTAGATAAAAAAATTGGAATATGAAACCTCTAAAAAGAATGTTCATTCGATACAATTAGCAATAACAGTAGGTCACAGATTTGGATTTGAATTAATTAAATTATTTTAATGTCTGATTGATCTGTTAGTGGATGATGATTTTAATGTTACCATAATTTTATTTATTTTTTGTAATATTTTTTGTTGGGTTTTTGGCCGGTTTTTATTTTCTTTACTCATCTTTCTGATAATTTACCATGAAGATACCAGTGGCATAATTAGCACAAAGACATGAGTGGAACAGGAGAGAAAGGCTCAGCAACCACTAAAACACCAGCTGATTTTCTTAAATCAATCCGGGGGCGACCTGTGGTTGTCAAACTGAACTCTGGTGTTGACTATCGAGGTTGCTTTTTTCTTGTGGTTTCATTTGATTTTTTTTCTGTTCAATTAGAATATTTCTTTTCCACTCATGAGGCGTTCTTTTGGTTACTGCCTTTTTTTGGGTAATATTGTTGCTTTCATAGTTCTGTTGTGTCTGCATGTGATTATTATGCAAATTTAGCATCTGTTTCTTGTCAATGATCCACATGACTTTCAAAAGCAACTACTTTCCTATTATATTTAATTTAGTTGCAAAAGTGTATGACAAGGGTTTTTTTGGACTATCAGTATGGATGGGGGTGAGCCTCATCCTAGGTGTATAATAAGCAGTACAAATTTGCCATGGTAATAGCTAAAATGGAACCAAGATTGTTTTGAGTATGAGAATATCTGAGAACATTTTTTGTTTTGTTATGGTCTTCAATCCAACCATTGCATTTTGTTTTGTTTGTTATGGCTGCATGTTGAGATATGGGATTTGGTGGCTTATGAATTTTATGATCTGGCATATGTATCCGATTTTTAGATACGGGCTCTGGAGTGCGTTTCTTGTACTTATTGCATAACAATATTAACCAAAAATTCAATTTAAATTTCACTGGAGATCATGTTTAAAGTCTGTATGTATCTAGTATTTCAGTTTGCTGTGTATGAATAACTTGTAGCTAATTACTGTAAAAATATTTGATCTTGAATAAGGTTAAGGTTCTGAATAAGTTTAGGGGTCTTCAATAAGATAAGGGGTTAATACATGGTGCGGATTATGGCTGGACATACCACTTCCTATAGATTAGTCAATGCCTAAGGCTTTAGTCCATCTGCATTTGAACTCTTGTGTTTCAATATTCTTCGTCGATATCTCTAACAAAGAGGCCTTAGTCCCACAGTGCACCGCCAGACACATCCTCTCATAGAACCCTCTCTCTCTCTCTCTACGGTATCATCTCCACCTGGGATTCTTCTTCCCCTTCTTTCCACCAACATCAACACCAAAGGTGTAAAATATGTCGTCAATGGTACATGAGCCACCTTTAGCAATCTAGTTGTAAAGTGAAAGTGCCATCAGGCTTTTCTACCTGATCAGACCCATTGTTTACGCTGTTACCATGCTGTGTTGTCTCAATCCAGGTGCTTTTTGTTAAACAACGAGTTTATGTTTCAAAAAACCTTTTTTTTTTGGTTTTTGGGGGGTTTTTTGGGGGGGGGGGGGGGGAGGAATGAGCTTTAACATATTTTTTTCAAAGGCCAAATGAGTTTTACCATCACCTGGTGGTGTTGACTGCATTTTTTGAACTTGGTGCTCACTTCTGATTAAAATCTGTTTCTGAGCAGTTTCTATTAGAATGGTGAATTTAACTATGATATCAATTTAGTTCTTGGTCATGAAAAAGCATGGATGATATGGAATCTCAGTTAAGCTTTGCGCAAGACTGTTCAGTTACCTGCATTCCTCAGTAAGATCACACACATAAGACTTGCTAATGATCAAGTTCCCTAAATGAATTACTCGTTTACCATCAAAATGAGCAGTTTCATTGAATATACTATCATATCCTTTAGGTTTAACTGGTTAGTTAAGTTTGCTGGATTGAATGTTTGCTTGTGAATCATCCATGATTCGTGGAGCCATTGCTTGCTTGAGAGGCTTTTTTCAAGGCTTTTGGCTGTTCATTGTTTAATAAACCTTTATAGAGCTCATCTCTTAATATGATATGCAAGTACACTAGTACAAAAGTTGCAACTTAGTGAATCATCATGATTTTGTGCTGTCTATAAATTTAGATTTTGGATATTACAGGACAATGCATTACTGTATGTGGTCCTCCCCACCCCCACCCTGGGGGGGGGGGGGTATCTGTAATTAGCCTTACTGCTCATCGGTAGAGGCTGTTACTTGCAAAGTAACTGAGGATGCTCATTTCACATATGGTGCTACTATGTTGGAGTCCTTTTCTGCTTTGTCTTTCACGGAAATAAATGAAAATTGTTTGACTTGTAAATGAGTGTCTAGTATTTTTCTTTATTTTTTTCTGAGCTGAGAAACTTCTTAAAATCTCAATGGAAATGCATTCACTTGGACCTTATGTAAATACTCAAGGAAGTAAGTGTAATTTCTTTGTAATAAGTATCTTCATGTTGTTGTGTTACAACATAACATATTTTTTTAAACTCTTGTTATGCATGTCTAGAAGTTATATGCCTTTTGTCTATGGGTGGCTTTGGGACATCAAAAAAGAAGGCAGATTTGTTTGTTTGTTAATATGAATATGATTGTTGACACCCTAATAAATTAATCAATTTATTTAGCAAGTTCAGGCTGATAAATTCATAATGAGTGTGCTGGACACTTTTTTCCTGTAGAAAAATGGTGAACTGAAAAATTAGTAAGAGCTAAGGAATTATGGCAATGATGAAATTAAATTAAGGGAAAGAATAAAAGTTTTGGATATTGGAGGAAGTTGATGAAGAAGAGACATAAGTAGCATATATTTCAGTGAAGAAAAGTGGGGAAAACAGGCGTGGAAAAGCTGAAGAGAAGAAATAGAAGAGACTGTTATAGAATGGCCATTTTGGATGGAGAAAGGGGTTTGGTGGGGAACTGATTTGGAAGACAAGTGAATTATAAGAAGGGAATAGCAGCAACAAGTTGGATGTCTTGGGCCTGATGAGGTGCCTTGCCTGTGCTTCACTAGAAAGCTCTTGACAACTGGTGTTTTCCTCATGTATCTTTTGGGTATTTGATATTCTCTTAGTTTTTCAATACAAGTGCTTACAATTATCTTTTAATATTATTCAAGTAATTTTTTCCCCAACATTGTAATGCAACAGTAAAAGCAGTTATAATATGTCCGTGACAATTTTATCTGTTGCAGGTATTCTAGCCTGTCTGGATGGATATATGAATATAGCAATGGAACAAACAGAGGAATACGTCAATGGACAGCTGAAGAATAAATATGGAGATGCTTTTATTCGTGGAAATAATGGTAACTTCTAAAATATGTTGATCTAATATGTTTCTTGTGTCTTCACTTTAATGATGATATTGTGAATCTCTCTGATGCAGTGCTATACATCAGCACATCGAAGCGAACCTTAGCAGAAGGAGCATAGAATTGAGATTTGTCAAATACAACTGTGTTCCTTGTTTCCTTTGTTGTTTATGATATTGTAGATCATAAATGTTTGTATCGCTATTCACTTGATTCTAATTAGATTAGGGATCTGAACACAGAAAACTTTGTTTGGGTGTTGAACTTGATGTGGTTGGGTGGAATAAGAACCCGGATCTTTTTTAGATCATTGTCTGACATGGAACCAAGAAGATACTCTTGTCTTGTTATAATGTTGCACTAGATAATGATTTTGTTTCAAATAGCATTATGATCTGCTCAAAACTTTTTTCTGGATTTGAACATCTTCTCTTGTTTATATTCTGACAATTAGCAAGATGCTTCACACCCCCAGTTCGGTGGCATGCATGGTTTTCTGATTAAGGCTATGAGTGTGAATAAATCTGCCCGCTTAAAAAAGCTCAGGTTCAGGTCTGCATTGCCACTGGACACACAAAGAAGATACGCGCTTGATCCTAACAAGTGACATTTTATTGCGGACGGTTCAATTCAACTTGAGTCTGCCTTGGCTAGGGAGTGGAGATTGAGCATCGTGGGTGAAATTTCAGTTTGCAGCTCTCCATGGGAGGTGCGTGCTTTATCAGGGACAGGCCAGAAACGCTAGTTCATGTGTGTGTCCATCCGCCCAAGTCCATCTGGTTGTAATCTTCGCTTCACCAAGTTTCAATCCTAACCACGTCCACAACGGATTACACTCTAAAGAGTAAATCATATACCGCGTCACTAAATTTATTAAATTCATTTTTATTACACTATCATTCATTAGTGGATTACACTCTATATAGTATAGTAGTATGGATCCAAAATTGAATTGCACAATTTATTTTAATAATTCACAATACATATCCCTAAAGGAATAAATGTATTTTGTAAAAAAATAATTTCATTATTTTTGAAAAATAATTTATTGACTTTAATTGAAGACTCACTTTTCTAATTTTTTTAAATTTTCTAAAAATAATATTATTAATTTTTTACTTTCAATAATATATTTTTCCCCTAAACCTGAAAAATAGTATATTGTTATGTTCTAAAAAATAATTAAGTAATTATTAACATCTTAAATGTGAAAATATCATAATCATCATAACTTAATTAACAATACCCTATTTAATTGATTTAAATCCATTACATAGTTTGAACAATATGAAGAAGTGGTGGTAATATGATGGAGTAGGCCGACCTACATTTCACCTTCTTTGCTTTCATTATGCGTGTAATAGATATAATACTTGTAGTAGGGATGAGACTTTCACAATGATAATGAGTTTAATGTTTGGATATAATCGAGGATGTAATACACTCGATTACACCCATTGTGAATACTTTAACCAAAGTGAGTTGAAAATTTACATCGACACAGCACTGGTTCTTCATTTTTCATTAGGCTTACTGGCTCTTCGCAACTCTCTCAAAATTGCAAAGCCCAAACCACCACAAACCACCCCTGATAGACTTTCCGATTTTCCTACTGGTATAACCATCTTCTGGTCTTTATAATAAATTGAAAAAGAAAAAAGAAAAGATTCTCTGCTAAAATTGTTCCAGTGCTATTTTCTCTACTAATGGTTAGAAAGTAATGAAATTTTGGGAGTGTTTGGTTTGCACTAGGGAATCAGAATCAGAATTGGAATAATTTCTCTTGGGTTTGAAATGAAAATCTCCGATTCCGATACATGTGCTTATTTCGGTACCTGAAGGCTGAAATAGGTATCATTACTATAATTATTGTTTGATTTAGTACCTGAAATGGGTATCATTACTATAGGTATTTGTATATGCATGTGTATATATAAAAATAAATATATAAAAAATAAATATATAACATATATAATATCATAATATACATAATATAATACATATATACACACATACATATATGTAATATTATATAATACATATAATATTATTATATACGTATATATAAACATACACATATATAATATTATATAATACATATAATATTATTATATATGTATATATAATAATATTATATATATAATATATAATATAATATATATTATATTATATTATATTATATATAATATATATACCTATATATATATTTATATATATGCACATATATATACATACACACACACACATATGTATTATATTATATAATATATATTTTATATATACTTATATTATATATTATATATAATATTATGTAATATTAATATATATATATATACACACACGGACATACATACATACATACATATATATATGTGTACACATATATGTATATATATGTGTATGTATATACATATACATGTATATATATGTGTGTGCACACACACACACACACATATGTATATGTGTATAGTGTGTGCGCTGCGCGCGCGCACATATATATACATGTATATGTATATACATACACATATATATACATATATATGTACATATATATATACACATACATACATATATATATGTATGTATGTATGTGTGTGTGTATGTATGTATGTATATACACATACATACACATATCTATATATACACACACACACATATATGTATGTGTATGTATATATACACATATATCTATCTATATATGTGTGTGTGTGTGTGTGTTTTTTTTTTTAACTTAAAATCTGCTCCACATCTTTGATTCATCTTTGTCATTAGCTAAACGAGGCTTCAAGAAAATTACAATGCTGACTTTCAACTTTCTATTTTTTCTTATAAGTAATAAACTCTAATGAGATGGGTTGTTTTGGAGCACAGAGAGTTATGATCCTAAGATAGATGTAAGTAGATAGATATTAAATGTCAAAATTCTTTCACAACACAACGGAACTGAGATTTAAAAAAAGTTTCACATCAGCTCTTTGCAGCTCGCTTTTCTTTTGCCTTTTGGATCTTCAGCACCTTCTTCACAATCTTTTGCACTTCAACCAGAAAAGCTCAGATGATCCTCTCCTTAACAGCACTTCCGGACAATACACCACCATAGGTACGGTTAACAGTCCCGCTATTTTTGGATAGTCTGGACCTTTTATGTTCAGCAGGCCTCAAGTGAGGAATCCCTTAAATTCTCTTTCCTGTCACGGGGCACTGAGGCCCACTCACCCTCTTCTTGGTACTCTGATACACCAATTTCCCTTCAGGGGTTTTGACGACGCGGTGCTGGTTGGATTTGGTGGCATAGCTATGCCGAGTGCGATATGTTAGGCGGGCCACCATTTTGGCCGGAGATTTTTTCTCCCTAGATTTTGGCAGCAAATGAGGGTGGCAGGGGAAGGGGTTTTGCTAGATTAGACATGAATAAAACTCGTGGACAGATATATATATATATATGTACACACACACACACATATATATGTATCTATATATGTGTGTATGTATATACATGTGTATGTATATATATATCTATGTGTGTTTGTGTATGTATGTATGTTTGTATGTATGTGTGTGTGTGTGTGTGTGTTTGTGTATACATATGTGTGTGAGAGAGAGAGAGAGAGAAAGAGAGAGGGACATTTGGGAATCAAATTTGGATTTTGGAAAAAACGCTCCAAATTGGTTGGGTTTTGTCCAATCCCAAATTTTTGGATTTCATTCCCAAAACTCAAATCCCATATCCCTAATCCAACATCCATTGTGGAGTTTATTCCCGTTCCTAAATCCCAAACCCTTAAACCAAACGGCCCCCAGATGTTTTTGTGTCTTTGACGTATTTGACGTTATAAATGCTTTCTCCTTGTCATGTATTGTTGTCAACATAATACCATTGCAATCAGCTAAAAGCAATCCATTTTGGTGATTTTATCATAATTCAGGTCATGATTTCAGCTATCATCCCAGTAAAATGAGGAGCGAAACTGATAAATTTATGCAAAGCTCAAAAGTTCATTAAACAAGAAAAGACATTAGAATCTCTCAACCTACAAATAAAGGCCAATGAAATGTAAATTACGAACACTTAATCGTATGACCAAGCCAATACTTGATAATCATGCAATTTAGTTATATTCATCAACCGTAAGTCCAGGAGGCTAATTAGACTAGGATTAATATTCAACCATCTTATTTGGCTCAAAATCCTATTTAATTGAGAAATTCAACACAGAACTATTAGTAGGTCAAAAAGTCAATGTTCAAACGTTCATCACAAAACTTTATTAAGTTCAACACGAAGATTAATGTTTCAAATACTTGAATCGGGTACAAACCCTAATTTATTTTCTAAATTTAACATAAAACAACTTTGGGATTGGTAACATAGTCTTCATCAGTTCCTTCAAAAGCCTAAGCATGCTCCTTGCAATGTGCTATATCTTCTTCAGGATTGAGATAATTGTTTGCGCTAAAAATCTATCATTTTTGGCCGTTCGTGTGCGCATTCACTTACATGTAACAAGAGAGAACTAGATGCACAAGATCAGCCATTTGGCTGTTCACACTTCAAAAAAACAGCACTCCAAATCCTTTATGTCCTCTAAATTATAGATACCAAAACTTCACATTGGAGAAAGTAAACACTTACTTAGGGGTGTTTGGTTTTAAGGGAATCAAGGAGAGAAACGAGTATTAATAGCAATGACATCTACTGTTTATGTTTGGAAAATAACTATTATTATCATTCAATCCGAATGAAAGTGGACAACTGGAGCCTTTATAATTCCTTATAAAATACTATTCTATCAAACTCATAATTCTTTTGATACTCATTCCATCATTAAACCGAACATCTCGGTAGAAATTATCAAAATCGATACTCGTAGTAAGGTTAATGATATTCATAGTAATAATGATTATAGAATTTGAACCAAACGGTTCATTACTGTTACTACAATCCTTGAAAAGCTTGAAGAGCAAGGTTCGTAAATTAACACCTCTGGCCAAGAGCACTCCATTTCAAGGAAAATGGAACAATGCTCCTCTGCTCATGCGATGCTGGATTGAAATTGGCAATATTATTGAGTCTGTTTAGTAATTCCGTCCTAAAACGTCTAACCCCCGTCCACAATGGCAGTTTATTGCATGATTGTGCTTCTCAAACTAGTAGAAATGAAACACACAAGCTTAAACTCGAATTAAATCTGTTGGCATTGAAAAGCTGAATTTACTGGGGGACGAAGTGTTTGATAATGATGGTAAAATTAGCGAAAAAGAGTTTAACTGCAGCAGCAGCAGCCATTGGATGTGTTACCAATTAAGTTTCAATTTTAAGCATCTAGTGCTTATATGAGGTGAAATTCTAAAATGGGTCTACGGGCAATGGAGACCTATTATGCCGTTGTAGAACTTTGTCTTCTGAGTTCAGATATCTTCACGAAAAGTAAAAGATAAGGAGGCATCTCTCACTATTAATAGCTATTACCCTAGATTAACTTGAATTTTATTTCTCCTTATAATTACAAGGTCATTTGACTAAACTATATGTAGTAAAAGTAATTAATTTGAACATAACATCATGAACAATTCATTGTCATTCAGGGTGTGTTTGTTTGGAATGAAAATATTTTCAAAATTTTCGTTGGTGCCAAACATCAGAAAATATTTTCTTGTGTAAAATATTTTTAATTTTCCTCCATTTGACTGAAAATAACTTGTATACTTAGTGAATGTAAATTATTTTCCTTAGAGCACAAGGGTGATGTTAAACCTTAAATACCTACTTATGTACCTTCAATTACCAAACTAATTTTTGTTTTAAAATCTTATCAACTATTTTTTTTCATAATCTTGGGCTCCCCAATAATGTAATTATAGTTATGTATGTTTTACAATTATATTATTTTGAAGATTAATTATAAACAAAACAATCTCTAGTTAAGTTTAATTACTTTTCAAACATTTATTTTAATTGTTATGGGTCTATTTAACTCATATTAACAATCAAAAATAAAAATATCAAAAAAAATATGTTTCAAAAGATTTTCACGTTGTCATCCAAACACCAAAAAATTGTAAGAAAAATGACATTTTTCATCTAAAATTTTTTATTAAGAAAATAATTTTCTTAGAAAACATTTTACATTTAACCAAACAGACCTTCAAGGAAAAAAAAAACAAAATGATAGGCAGTTTAAGAATAAGCAAGTGGTTATTTGAAATTTTAAATGTTGAGAAGCTCTTACTAATTTTTAGTTATTTGGAATTTAAAGAAAATAACCCAAAACATGGGCTGCCTTTTGTTGTATAGCCCGTAAGAAAAATATTTTGCTCCACCACAGTTTTTTCAAGGGAAAATTTGAGAAAGTTTGACGTGCACGGCAAAATTATATCACGTTTCAGAACAGGAAAGTAAATTTTATTTTCGTGATAATTTTGTTTAGTAGATACCCTTTTATTGCTCTAATTATGAACTTTGCAAATACATAATGGAAAAAATGAGGGTTGACCTAAAAAACTTCCCTTAATGTTTGGTCAAAGTTGCAGTTTGCTCTCTAATTTTTAATTCTTCTCACTTTATTCCCAATTTTAATCTACCTCATCAACTTAACATTTAAAAAAATTGCGAATTAACAAAAATGCCACCTCCTAAATAATTTTTCAAATTACCAATTCTTTCCATAACTGATTATAAAACAAAAACATATATCCAAATTTATTCCTTTTTTCCTCTAAACTCCTAATAATTACACCTTTTCTTTTCTTTAAGTTTTTTCTTTTTCTTTTTTCTATCCAAAACTCTCAAAAGTAGCCATAAAAGTTAAAACCCTTTCGCTAGAAAAATCAAGAAAAAGTTCATTTTTAGTCTACTACTGTATTTTTTTTTTTTTTTTGGACAAGTTCTTGGATGGTTGGTCCTTTGAAATTCTTGTAGTATTTATCAAACAAAAATTCTTGGCCGGCTCTTGGTGTATGATAAGAATTTAATACTTATCAAATAAATTCAGGGATGATGAGCTTTTGAAAGTTTTTTGGACAATTTCTTTCTTTTTTCAATCATAAAGTTGTAAAGATGAAAGTAGGAAAAAAATTTGTAATTTGAAAAATTGTTTGGGAGATGATTTTTTTTTTAAATTCACAATGTTTTAAATGTTAGTTGACGAGATTGACTGAAATTGGAAATAAAGTGAGAAAAATTAAAGGTTAAGGGGTAAACTGCAACTTTGAACAAACGTTAAGGGGAGTTTTTTAAAATTAACCCAAAAATAAAACCAGTTTCCAACTTAATAATTAGAATGTTTCAACCGGATGATCTTGTTTTCTCGCGAGTTCCGATGTTCATCGACCCATTTGATCTAATGAATCCCAAGTAGCTAGGACTCGTCCAGCCAAATTTTTTTTAGCTCCTAAAGAATGGGCGTAAATAATTATTACAATTAGTAGGAATATGAAAGGATGTTGATGTGATAAATGACCATTCTTTTGATATAACCTTGAGAAAATTGCAATTTTGGTACTAATTGTGTGGAGCATTGGTAGTTTTAATTTTTAAAGTTTGGATGAAAGCAAATATAGTATCTAATATTTCAAATTTTCAGCACATTTAGTCTTATTGACTGATTTTACTAAAATTTTACCGGGATTCGGTCACGTGATATTCATGTACCAGTGACCAAATCAAAAAAATGAGAAAAAAAATTTAAGTATCATAATTTGTAACTAAAGGCACTAATTTGACTTCGCACATGATAAATAAACAAATAAAACTAAAAAAATTAATCTGGACAGTGTGCACTAATTTGACTTCACACAAGATAAATAAGCAGATAAAATTGAAAAAAATCCACTTGGATTGTGCATTCATGTATGCCTTTAATTACAAATTATTGAAATTAAAAAATTTCTCTTTTTTCTATTTTTTTTTGAAAATTTGTCGACCGACACGTGAGTATCGCCTGGTTATATTCCGATAAGATTTTGGCAAAATCAGTCAATAGAATTAACTATTCTAAAAAATTAAAACATTTGATACTATGTTTGCTTTCATCCAAACTTTACAGACTAAAACTTTAATAACCCAAATATTTGATACCAAAATTACAATTTTCTCCATAACCTTTGGGTACTCTAGATTTGTCGATATATAAACTGTTTACATCAGTATTGTACATTAAGTTATTCATTGATTGCTCCAACGAGCAGCTTTGCTTTTTTATTTTTTTGGGGGCTAATTATTCTAAATTTTTTATGGCCTTTCAATATTCAAGAATGGCAACAAAATTTCAACTTGTAAGAAATTCATTAGCTGCCGTTTCAAACAATTCATTTGCTGTTTATCAACTAGGTTATTGGGGAATATCTAGAGAAATTGGGGCGAGGAGGCACTTAGAGAGGAAGCCTCTGCATCATCTCAAGCATTCAATGGATTAGATGTTTGATTTACAAAAACATCGAATCCATCAAGAAGACAATGCTGATGCACGAAGATATTTTTCAACGATAGATATGGTTCTCATCCTTGCATATTCCCTTTGTCTCCCATTCCATGGTATTCTAATTTATTACCACTCCAAAAATTCAGCTTCCAAATTAATACCTTCAGCTAAAGGGAATAAATGAAAGCCAACAGAATCTTGAAAAAAATTCAAGCCCTTTTGAGATATGCATGTGTTTGCGGTCATCTTGGACATATAGACTATTAATTCTACCAAAAAGCCAGCTACTCTTTGTTCCCTACAATATATCAAAACAAAATCACGTGTCCTCGCAATATTTGTTAGAAGTTCATAGTTAGCTTTTCATTGACTTAGTTATAATTTTATCCAAAGAAAGCTCTAAAAAGAGATTAAAAAATATGGAGACGCGGGAATTGTCTTCACCGTAACGAGCAGCTTAGAAACGTTGTAGTTCTCTTTTAGCATTAGAAAAGATGGAAGTTTGCAAAATCAAGCATTATACGAGCAGACAAAACTTTTTAGTTAAACAATCTAAATTTATCTTACAACTTCCGCTCATTATAATATTTGCATGTCACAAAGGATATATTAGATTAGAAGTCTCTTAACTTTTTAAAATGGTACTATTTAGTCCTTGAACTATAAAAGGATTCTACTAAGCCCTTGAACTTTATTAAATAATAATTCAGTTTAGTCCCTTTGAGTCGATTAAACATGTAGACACCAAATTTTGACACACTATTTATTTTCAAACACTGGGGGGGGGGGGGCATGATTGCACTTTTTAGGACAAATTTTAAATTTTAATAATCTCGGGGCAAAATAGTAATTTTATCTGTAAATATATTTCTGTCAAATTTTGGGGGTTTTAAATTTGTATTTTTACTTTTATATGCATTTATTAATTTCTTATGATTTTTCTGGATTTAATTGGTATTTTTTGTATTTTTACTAACACAAGGGCAAAATGGTAATTTCGCCTCGCGAATACCATTTTAGTTCATTTTTAGTTTCAAACTCATTTTTGTAATTCTTTAGGCATGTTTCTTAATTTTCTTGATTTTTCAGAGATGATAATTATTTTTCTGTGAATTTTCATTGCCTAAGGGCAAAATCGTCATTTTACAATTAAATTCATTTTTCATCAAATTTTGAGTCAAAAATGCACTTTCTAGTATTTTAAGCTTATTTGTAATTTTGATAATTTTCTGAGGACAATAATTATTTTTCTGTGAATTTTCATTGCCCAAGGGTAAAATCGTCATTTTACAAATTAAATTCATTTTTCATCAAATTTTGAGTCAAAAATGCATTTTCTAGTGTATTAAGCTTATTTGTAATTTTGGATAATTTTCTGAGGATAATAACTATTTTTCTGTGAATTTTCATTGCCCAAGGGCAAAATCGTCATTTTATAAATTAAATTCATTTTTCATCAATTTTGAGTCAAAAATGCATTTTCTAGTGTTTTAAGCTTATTTGTAATTTTTGATAATTTTCTGAAGTGAATAACTTATTTTTCTGTGAATTTTCTTTATCCAATGGCAAAATTGTCATTTCACATTCCAAACTCATTTTTCACTAATTTTTGGGTCCTAAATTCGCTTTTAAGTTTTAAGCATGTTTTTAAGTTTCTAAATTTTTCTCGGAGTAAATTAGTGTTAATGAATTTATTATTTATATTTTTCTTGATTTTTTTATTGTGAAAGAATAGATTTTTAAAGGATAAAGTTGTAATTTGTAGTCAAGGGTATTTTGGTCTTTTAACCATTTCTTGGAGGTTAAGACTTGTGCAGTATAAATACCCCATTTGGGGAGAGAGAAAAAAAAAAGAAGAAAAACCCTAAAAACACTCCTTCTTTTGTGATTTTAGATTAAAACACACACTTTCACACCTACAAAACACACATAACAGCCGCCACCTCTTTTTTTCAGTTACTGTTCATCGGAATAGTTCCAGACCCCCCTGAAGCTTGAACAGGTAAGTTCTCATTTCTTTTTTTTTAATTCATACTGTTTCCATAATTTTTTGTGGGTCTGATTGTTGGGATTTAATTGAGTATTTTTTTTAGATTTAGTTTCTATTTTTTTATTTTTGTTGTTTATGTTTATCACCGTTTCTGTTTTCTGATTTTCCATTCTGTTTGCTGGTTTTCTATTTTTGTTTATGGGTTTTACTCTGTTTGCTTGTTCTGGGAATCTCATCCTCACCGCCTCTCTCTCTCTCTTTCATTTCCACCGCTACTTCCACCGTCCCTCTACTTCTTCCATCCACCTACCTCTGCAATCCCAGAAATCCAGACCAATTAATCCAGCAAATCTCAGCCTGCAAGCCCTTGCTTCCGTCGCCCTTGAACCCATCAACCCCGCCCCTGCTCCACCAGTAATTCCCCCTGTAACCAACACCAACTTCCTCTACCACCACCAGTCTAACAATCCTCCCCTGCTAAACACATACATGCTCAGCAATCAGCCCCAATTACCATCAGTTTCCCACAAAATCAGACCCAATTGATAACCTGCAATCAGCTCCCACCACCATCAGTAACATCCCCCTTCAATCCACAAAACCTGCACAAAATCACAACAACTCAATCCCACCTCCACCACCGGGCCACATCCTTTTCATTGTTCGCCAATTACCAACCCACAACCCCTCAGGTCACCTAAATTGATACCAGTTCCAATCAAGACCATAACCAAAGCCACACCTGCAAACGATCCCCCAGATACAAACACTCAAAGCCAGTAGTTCCACTGGACCACCTTCACCTCCCTTGCCATAGAATTAACACTAAGCTCTCCCCTGTCAATCTCCTACACCACCCAATTTGACCACCCAATTATCGCTGAACAACCCACAGTCAACCAAAGCCACCGAAACTTTCACACCACCACCACCAGCAACAAAATCACCACCACTGACAGCTTCACTACTGCCTACTCCTAACCAGTTAAATTCCCAAATCATCACCTTCATCACCAACGACCACCCTGCTACCCAAACCCCTGAGCTCCAAATCGAAATGCCCCCCACAAACATCATTCCCAGACCACACACAGTCATAATTGAAAGAATTTAACACTGGTTAAATAAAAAAAAAATAGAGAGAGGAGTCTTCGCTTGAGAAACAGAGAATCGACAAAGCAGTGTGAGAACCAGAGACTTAAGAGAGGAAGAAGAAGAGAGAATAGAGGGAAGACTGGAAAAAGCTAAAAAAAAAAAATGGCAGAACAGAGATTGGAGGGCCGAGAGGAAGATAAACTTGATCTGGGCATTTTCGATTGAGGGCTGGAAAAACTAAGAAAAACAGAAGGAGTGAGGACGCCGGAGAAGTAGAGAGTAGAATTAGAAGAAAACTAGAGGAGAGAAGGAAGAGAAGGAAGAAAGAGAGCAGATCAGTAAGAAATTGAGAAAGGAAGAAGAGAGAAGGAGAAGACAGCAGGGAGAATCGGGGGGGAGAGAACAGAGGAGAGAAAAGGAAGATCAGTGAGGGAGAAAGAGAGAAAAGGAAAAGAAAAATAGAAAAAGGCAGAGAAATGAAGAAAAAGAAAAAGAAAGGAAGAAATAAAGAAAAGAAGGAAAGAAAAACGAAAAAATGATTATTGGGGGGAAGGGTTCTTGAATTTTCTGAGAAAAGAAAACAGTGCAAGAGGGCCAATTTGCGAGTTTTTAGTTTCTTAAGTATTAGTTTTAATTAGTTAATGATTTTGTGGTGTTTAATTTTAATTTAGTTTTAATTGGGTAATTGGGTTAATTAATTAATTTCAGTTTAGTTAATTGTGTTAATTTGAGTTAATTCAAAATTTAATTTGTTTTGTTTTGTTTTGTTATGAAAAGTGTAAATTTATTTCTTAGCTTCCCTAGCTTTTGATTATTATAGTTGTACACCTTGAATTCTTTTGTTTTAGCAATTAAGTCCCCCCATATTTCTAGATTAGCCCCCGAATTTTACTTTCATTTCAATCAGGTCCCGCTGCTTGCAGATTTGCCCCTATTCACTCCGATTTACTGTTTTGCCCAAATTTACTTTAATTTTTGCATGCTTACCTCCTCTGACTTATGTGAATTTCTAATTTCTACCCCTTAAGTTTAGAGAATTCTATTTTAGTTATTTAGTTGCTAAACTTTACATGTTTACCCCAATTTTGTCCAAAATTTCACATTTATATGTTTTATTTATTTATATTGTGATACATTGACGTGTGTGTTCATTTTCCCAAGCTTTTGTACCGGATCTTTAAAAAGGTATTTTCGTTACTTTTTAATTGCTTCTTTACTGTGCTCCAACGTGCTCTAATGTGATATTTTATGCAAATTTTTCATGCGTTTCTTATTTTTATGCACTTTTTGCGTATTTAATTATTTTGTGTTATTTAATTTTAAATTTTATTATTTTGACGAAAAATGTAATATTTTGTATTTAGCTAGTCAATGTAATAGTTAGATTTTTTTCTCATATTTTTAGCAAAAATCTGTGTAATTAGATAGAAAATGTAATAGATAGGGCATTTTAAATTTCCCCCTTAAATTGTAAATCAAGCCCCCCAGTGTAATAGTTAGGATTTATTTGCTTTTGCGTGCTTACGTGCTTATTTGTTTTACCGCTTTCATTAGGGGTTTTGCATCTAGATATCATGCTTATGTGTTATGTGATCCTATTTGATTTTATATGTCTTTATATGTTTAATTTGTTTTTAATTCACGTTTTATTATTTAAATTCATGATTTATAGTATTCCATCACCACACTAGTCCAACGCTAGTTGTGGCCTCATTCTTTTCCCGCTAGTCCAACGCTAGTGGAATTTTTTTAGAACGGGCTAGTCCAACGCTAGACCCTTAGGACATTTTAGCATTAGGTTCATTCGTGTGCATTTCTCATTTCACACACTTTTAGTTTTTCTTTTCACTTGGCATGATTTTATTATTACTATTATTATTATTATTATTATTATTATTATTATTATTATTATTATTATTATTTAACACATTTTCAAAATGAATGACATCTAGGTTGCATTTCACTTAGACTTTAGGACATTTGTGTGATCCGACTAGAAATAGTCGCTTACTCACGTGGGAAGCGGTGGCGTACATGCCGTTCCCCCCTCCGTGAGTAGAAACATTCAGTCACGAGTTATTAGTCTCCCGTACCCGTCATGTTGCATACCTACTTTCTTCGACCACTTACTATATATTACTATTGTTTCTTTTCTTTTTGCATCTCATTTTGCATTCACACTCGTGACTCCCTCGAGGTCTCGACTCGGGTTTCGCAATTAATGCGGTAATCCCGACCAAGCCTCGACAGGAACATGCCGACCCTCCCGATACTCACATTTAGATTTAAGATTTGCATTCATTTAGACACATCCAAAACGCAATAGAATTTAGGGTTAATTTAGGAAATTTTGATTAAACCTCGCAACTAGCTTCGGCTAGGTTGAAAGGGTGCCTTAGGCGCAAGCCTTTGCCTTCCCTTTCTTCAAATGTGCTCTCCGGACCTTTTTCTCTCGTTTTTTCGTAGACCGGAGTCGAAAAAGGGTTTTAAAATATTTTTTCTAAAATTTTATTTTTATTTTTATTAAACAGGTTTTTCGGGTGACTTGGTACACCCTAACTCAGTACCAAGTGGCGACTCCATTTTTTTTTAAATAAAATAAAACCCTTTTTCAAAATTAGTTGGCCAAACCTGTCGTACTTTTAGTCCCGGCCTTGTTTTCTTTTAAAATACCATTTTTCTTGAAATACACTTTTCACACACGCGCACGATTTTTCCCAAAAACTTGCTTTTTCAAAAGCGTCATTAGACTAGACCGTCTTTTCGGGACGCGACAATCACGACCCCACTAGTACCCTTTCCTTTTACGATTTTTCAGACGCGACAGGATTTTGGCGACTCCACTGGGGATCACTAGTGAGTCCGAGCACTAGGCTTAATCATCTTTTCCTTATTTAACCCTTTATTCCATCGCGTTTGGATGTAGGATTGCATTTTTCTTTCCTAAGTTTTTAGGTTTTTCTTTTGCATCTCACACACTCCTCGTCCCTCAGTTACTTATGTGATGTATGTATGATTTATTTACGTATTATTGTTTTATTCGACTCGCGCTTGCATTTGGGAGGGGATCAGTCACCCTTAGAGCCCACGCTTTATCATTCCCTTCTCTCATAAGGAGCACTTCATACGTGCATTCGATGTTTTTACCCTTTTTATCTTTTTGGTGGTTGTCACCCACTCGTCCCTTTAGGAATTAGGATCGATCTACTTAGACATGTGACCGTGGCACGACGTGCACGTAACATTGTCTAGGAGATCACCCAAACTCTCGGCTTGAGTCCACAAGTCTAGAGATTTGGGCTTTAAAAAATTGATTCGCTTGGACATGTGGCCGTGGCCCGACGTGCGCGTAGCAGTGTCCAGGGAATCACTCGAACCACCGACCTGGGATCCTTGGAATTGACGGACTTGTTACTTTTTGGATCCCTCAGTCTGAAGGTTCGGGAACCGAAGCCTTAATCGAGTCTAGATGCATTAGTGAGCCCAACCTCATGCATCCATGTAGGATAACCTAGGGTAGAGTCAGCCTTTCCCTATCAGGTACACCAGGCACGAGAGGAGGGAACCAACCTCCTTTACTTTCCTTATTATGTCATTTATTGTTATCTATGTGTATTATTTGTTCTTGCCAATGTGTTATGTGTTATTTGTTGAATAAACTAACGCAATTTCTTTCCTTCTTATTTTGATTGCATTCACAACCATAGAACAAAGAGCCCTGCATGGTGCTCTCATAAGAAGCAACCCTCTTTTGGCACGTTTAAATTTCATTTTGATAATTAATTTCTTCGAGAAAGATGGAAATAGAATTTCATAAATTTTTGCAAATTGCATTTTGTTATAAATACCCAAGGGATCAATCATTGTGAATTTCTTAAAAATCCTAAAAATTTGATTTTTCGTCTTGTATATTCTTGAATAAAAATTTTAGTTTTTAAATCCTTAGTTTCTAAATCCTTTTCAAAGTTTACTCATTTTTGATTGTACTTGTCAATTTTACTCGAACTAAATTTTTTCAAAGTCAATAACTGCACTCAAGTGGTCAAATTTTTGCATAGTTTTCATTTATTCTTTTTTCAAAGAAATTAATGTGTCATTTTTGCCGTATCTCCCGCCCTCCCGACCCACATTACACAAAAAGTGATTTTAGCACAAATTTCATTTGACTTTAATAAACGGGCATTTTGACTTGTATATTTCTAAATAAAGTCATGGCTTTTTCTTTTAATGCGGTGTCTCATAACCTCATAAAGGCTCGATTTTCTTTATCAAGCGAATAAATTTGAATTCAATAATTTTTTGTACAATTCATGTTCCATCTTTTTCAAAGAAATTTTGCAACATTTTCAAATCTCGCATTTTTGCATATTTTAATCAGCTTTAAACTGGCATCATGCATAAACCTTAGAGGGAATGCCATTTCGGGAATCCCATGATAGGAAAGCCGCCCTTTTGTCTTGGGTACTTAACCCTAAAAGACATGCACGTTTATATTTCAGTACCATCCTGGTGGGTGAGACCCTAGGTAAGGTAATCTGATCAGATCATATTTTTGAATCAGCATGAGCACCCCGCGACGCATCAAGCAGATGTTGACAATCCCACCAGAGGTTCGGAAATGGCCAGGGTTTCTTCTCCCTAGTGAGATTAACCAGGTAGCAGCATTTTTAGGGCCTATTGGTGATTTTAAAGAGATAGAGACAAACGGGTGTTTGGTAGAAGCTCTGATCCATCTGTGGGACCCGAATTGTTCGGCATTTAGGGTTAGAGACAAGGAATTGACCATTACAGTTGAAGAGGTAGCCGGCCTGCTTAATTTGCCAGTGGAACAGACGACCGTGATTTTTCCATATGTTTCTGGAAAAGCTGAGTTCTGTCGTTTCGCAGGGTTGAAGGAGACTGCAATGCAAAATTTTGATCAGAACATAAGTGTAAAGTTTCTATTCGACAGATTCGCAGACAAAGACGGGTTTGACAAGTACCCGAGAGATTTCAAGCTAGCATCCAAGATGGCATGGGCACAAAAGAGAGTCTGGGTATACGGGTTTGTCATGGCAGGCATATATTTGTTTCCAAGAGAAGACAAGAAGATCAGTTTCAAGATTACCAAACTCATGTTTGATCTTTTTTCTGGGATCGGGGGTCAGAAAGCTTCCATAGTGCCTACTGTGTTAGCTGATATATTCGTTGCCTGTACTAATTGCCAGAAAGGAACGAACTTCTTTCATGCATCTAACAGAATTCTGCATATGTGGGCAATGGAACATTTCAACGGGCATCCGGTTGTTCCCCACTGTTTGCCGCTGATTGGACATAATTGGATAGTCACTCATCATAAGAGGATTGATAGAAGCAGCTCAATGAGAACGGCGTCGGAATGTCTAGACTTTTTGATGACGATACCTGATCAAAGGATTCGATGGGTTCTGGATTGGACAGACTGCATCAAAGCTGCTCTCCGTACTAAGTTGGCCGATTTCATACCGCTACTAGGGACTCAGGGCATTGCCGCTTACACTCCGAAAAGATTTCTTCGACAGTTAGGGCGTATCCAAGGATTACCGCCGACACCTGATTTATCAGACTTTCTCATTATCTTTGACAAAGGAAACTGTCCCACTGAGATTCCTAGAAGATCAGAGCTGATGAAAGCATGGGAAAGCCAGTGTACAGACCAAAACCTACCGTTCGATGCAAAAAACAAGGTTACTCCTGTTACCACTCCGCAGTATGAGATGTGGCTCAACAATCAAAATACTTCAACAAGACAAGTTGTCATTGATCCTGCTGAAGAGATTGCTCGATTAAGAACCCTGTTAGAAATGAAGGATCGAGAATTAATACTAGAGAGACAGAGTTTCAAAAGGAAGGAAGAGGCATATGAGTCTGTCAAAGAACTTTACATGAAAGCCAAACAAGAGCTACGAGAGAAGAAAAGGAGATGCTTGAAACTGAAAGACGACATCAATTACACGATGAACAGGTACTCTTGGGAGTCAGATCACAGCAAAGCTCAGCGCTTGGAAGACCAGCTGAAGAAAGTCTTAGAATGTGTAGATGAATTAACAGAATGATGTACTTTCTTGTAATTGGTTTGGCCATGAAAATAGTGAAGCATTTTCTTCTGATGTTCAAAGTTGTATGAAATTCGACTCAAGAAATGAAAAGGCTATTTCTTTTGAAGCTGAAATTCATCCCGTTCAAATATTGAAAGGGGGGTCTCACCCTAAAGGATTGCATTTCATATTAGGCCTACCCTTGGCATAATAAGGGCTCCCCCTTAGGACATGCATTGAAATTATTCATACACTTACTAACTTCAGTATTTTTCTTTTTCTTTTTGAACAATGAATTTTGACAGCACCAATAGCGAAAAGATGACTGAATCAGTTTTCTCTCCAACATGTATTTCAGGTACTCTTAATCATAGCTTCGTTCCACCGAAGCCCCATTTACACACGGTCCCGTGCTAGATTACTGCATATAAACATGAGTCATCGCCCGGAGTCTCCCGAAGCGCCCACGGGAAATCAGTTATCTGAGATGACGGCACTGAGGGCCCAGATGAACGAAATGCTGTCCAAAATGAACGACATGACTCAGGAGGTGTCTTCTCACAGTCAGATTATCGCACATTTCATCAGCAACATGAACAATGGTGGTTCTACCTCTAATGCACCAACTGCTCAGGGAGCTCTGCAGACCCGACCCAATATAGGAGGGAACACACCAGATGTAAACAACACTGTCCCAATTGCCCAACAGACTCCGCCTTTGGACACTCAGAATACCCAAGTACCTCCCCCGCCTCCAATCATTCAGAACCCACCAATGCCCGTTCCACTTCCGCCTAGCCCGAGACATACTCAAAATATCCTGGAACAACCTCAATATCCTCAACAAACCGCCCACTTCACTTTGAACAACCAACCCTTGCCAGCCCATACTACGAAGCCAATTTGTGCTGGATTCCGGATTTCAAGGAGGAGCAGATGCAGAACCTTATACCAGAGAAGAGAATCCCAATATGATGGAGAAGGCTTTGTTAAGGAGGTTGGATAGGTTTGATGACTTTATCAAAGAAAGTCACGGATTCGACAGATATGGAGGATTGGACTATGAAGACTTTTGTATGTTTCCAGATACCCAATTGCCACCAAAGTTCAAAATTTCAGAGTTTTCTAAGTACAACGGTAATGGGGACCCTGTGATTCATCTCAAGATGTTTTGTAACAAGTTGAGAAAGCCGACTGGAGATGATAGATTGCCGATGAGATTGTTTGGTGAAAGTTTGGAAAAGGATGCATTGGAATGGTACTTGAAGTTGGACTTTTCGAAAATTCCGAAACTGGACGGACCTCTCTAGGGCTTTTATTAAGCAGTATGAGTTTAACTGTGATCTAGTACCTGATAGATTCTCTTTGGTCGAATTGAAAAAGAAGCCCTCGGAAAGCTATGTAGCTTATGGTCAGAGGTGGCGAAGCGTCGCAGCCAAAGTGAGCCCGCCGATCGATGAGAACGAAATGGTGAAGCTGTTTATTGATGCCCAAGACCCGCCGTACTACCAGGCGATTGTTGGTTCCATTGGAAAATCTTTTGCTCAGGTCATTGAACAAGCAGAAGCCATAGAGAGAGGTGTGAAGAAAGGAAAAGTAGTGGATATGGCGGCTGTGAAAATGCAAGTTGAGTCTTTGCAAAACATAAACAATGTGAAAAAGGCCATTGGGAAGAAGCCCGAGAAGAAAGAAGGGGAAGCAGCTTTTGTCATAAACCAAGATCCCAATCCTAAACCCAAATTTAACAACCGATCAAATTACCTCGACTCAACACCTACAATATCCCCAACCAGCACCTCCGCCACCTGTTTACCCTCAATATCCTCAACCCGTTTTCAACACCCAATCTCAACCAGTAAATACTCAGCCATTCTACCCAAACACCCAACCTCTGTTCCAAAACCCCCGACCCTACACCAAACAACTTTCGCCCACCCATACAGAACCGCCCAAGGATTGTCTACCCTAACAATTACGCTCCACCTAATCAGCCTCAAAATACAACAGGACCGGCGAACCCTCCACAAAGACGGCCTAGGGCTTTCACCCCTCTTGGTCGTCCTCTAGATCAGATATATGACCAACTGAGAGCAGCGAGCAAGATTGGCACAGTACCGCAGAAAACTTTTCTTAACGGGTTACCCCATGACTATGATCATCAAGCCATCTGTGCTTACCATTCCGGAGGTCGGGGACACCCCACAGCTAACTGTTGGGCTTTAAAACATAAGATTCAGGACATGATTGATGATGGAGAAATTGTATTGAGGAGAGGGAGAGGACAGGCACCCAATGTAGACAACAACCCTTTGCCTCAGCATGGATCTACAGTTGGGATGATTGCCTTGGATGAAGAGTTTGCTGACCATTCTGAAATGATAGTTGCAGTTGAGGAGATAAGTTGGGTTACTGATAGGGATGACAGGCGAGCTAGAACGATATTATCGAGAAAGAATTCATGAGTCAATATATGGATGATATTTTTACCTGAAAAATTGGCATCACCTGTAACCCAACCAAAAGAACCGATCTATGTCAGAAGAAGTACTGTCAGCCGCTCAATTCATCAAGCCAGCCATTTGTCCTAGATGTTTCACCTTTTGAGTTGGAAGTTTTTGAACCCGAGATCATCGATTTGCTAGAACAGTTGCCAATCGAGGACCTTACAACAAGTGCCTTGGAATTATGAAAGCTCTGAATACTAATGGTGATGTTACAACAGTTTTGAGGTCTGGAAGAGTGATTGCTGAACCAGAGATTATGGTTCCAGCTAAGGGGAAGGAGAGCACTCTGCCACCCCAACATTGCCCTGTTAGTGAGAAGGACTGCTAAGAATTTTTTGAGGATCTTTAAAGAGAAGCGAATACAAGGTAGTGAAACAGTTGAGTCGAATGCCGGCGCAGATTTCGATTCTCAACCTCTTGTTAACATCTGAGTTGCATCGAGATGCCCTTTTGAAGATTCTCAATGAGTCTCATGTTCCTAAGGATATCCCCACTGAAAAATTGGCCTGGAATAGTAGGGAATATTTTGGCATCCAATCAGATCACTTTTTCTGAAGGATGAGCTGACTCCCGAAGGGAAAGGGCACAACAAAGCTCTGTACATATCCGTGCGATGCAATGGGAAACATCTGCCTAGAGTTTTGATTGATAATGGGTCTGCTCTGAATATCTGTCCCTGGGGCACTCTGCAGAAGTTGGGATACTTGCGATCACAAGTCCGCCAATCGCCAACCTATAGTCAGAGGATTCGATGGATCAAGGAAAGAGACTATGGGAGAGATCGATTTAGTCCTTGAAATGGGTCCAGCCCAATATCAAGTTACCTTGTCAAGTCATGAATTTTTCGGGAATCTACAATGTGCTACTGGGACGACCATGGATTCACTCTTCAGGATCGATACCATCATCCTTGCACCAGTTAGTAAAAGTTCATTATGGATGATAAACAGATCACTGTCTTTGCTGAGGACGACTGCACCATGATGATAAACCGCGGATCTTTGGAAAAAGCAAAAGACAAGTTGCCGTTGGACCAGAGTTTTCGCACTTCTGATATTGTATCAGTTAATTGGATCCCTGAAGGAAAGCCACCTGTGGAACCGATGTTATCTGACACCAGTATCATGATTGCCAAAGAACTAATCAGGGCTGATTACCAACCAGGTAAGGGCATTGGAAGGATGTTACAAGGAGTGTTAGAACCCATTCAACTGATAGAGCAGAGGAACACCTTTGGGCTTGGTTTTCACCCAACTGGTAAGGATGTGAAAGAGATGAAAGAGAAGAAGAGAGCTGAGAAGGAAGGGCGGCACATCCCACTCTATATTCCCCCACTCTATCATAGCTTTCCGAGGTCAGTCTGGCGTTACTATCTCTGAAATCTGTAATGAGGAGATTATGTTGAAGAAGGAGTAAGCCGCCTGTTCATTGGAATGACTGACATTGAGGAAGCATCTGACACTGCCAGTTTCGATGAAATTGAGGAAAGGGGCAGTTAAACAACTGGATTGCCGATTATCTCCCTATGCGAAGGGAGTTTCGGTAAATTTGGGATTACTTCTACTCAACTGTTCATCTCTAGACAGAGCCCTAGAGTGAATTTTTTTCTTTTATGTTGATAGAGTCAGGCTCATATCATGTTTTGCATTTAACTTTCAATGAAAAATGGTTTTTTTTTTAAAAAAAAAGAAAAACCTTTCTTTAGAGTGAATTCCGTCTTTACATTTTGCTTGAAGGAGCGCCACACTTCTGTGGTTGTACATATTCCACTTTTAAATTAATGCATTCTGAGTTCTAATGAGATTAAGATTATATTTTTACCTATTCATTTACGTTTTCTTTACTTTATTTTTTCAGATGGCCGAAAATAACTGCTTATGATCCTTTGGATGTCACTTTACTTGAAACCGATGATTGCAATTTCGATATCTCTCTGAATTCTGAAATAATGCAAACTGTTGATGAAAATGAGAGTGATATCGAAGAAGATTATGATTCCGTACTTAAGAATCTCGAACAATATGAGGAAAAACTCAAGCCAAACCTGGAAGAAACAGAAACTATTAATATTGGCACTAAGACAGAGGTGAAAGAAGTTAAAATCAGTGTGCACTTTAAACAAGAAGCAGAGAATTGAAATGATTGAATTCCTCACACAGTTTCAAGATGTGTTCGCATGGTCATATGATGATATGCCTGGAGTTTCTACTGATATAGTAGTTCACCGATTGCCCACTGACCCAAACTTTCCTCCAGTAAAGCAAAAGCCTCGTAAATTCAAACCCGAAATGAGTCTTAAGATTAAAGAGCAGATAGTCAAGCAATTCAATGCCAATATCATTGTTGTGTCCCACTATCCCGTTTGGCTATCGAATATGGTTCCGGTTCTCAAAAAATCGGGAGAAGTACGAGTTTGTGTGGATTATCGGGATTTAAACAAGGCCAGTCCAAAAGATGATTTTCCTTTACCCAATATTCACATTTTGTTAGACAACACAGCAGGACATGAAATGGATTCGTTTATTGATTGTTTTGCTGGGTACCATCAGCTTTTGGTAGCAGAAGAAGACAGAGAGAAAACGTCATTCATTACTCCATGGGGTACGTTTTGTTATAGAGTCATGCCTTTTGGATTGAAGAATGCTGGGGCCACGTATCAAAGGACTATGACCACTTTGTTCCACGACATGATCCACAAGGAGATAGAAGTTTATGTGGATGACTATCATAGTCAAATCTAAGAGGTCCGAAGACCATTTGGTAGATTTGAGGAAATTGTTTGAAAGGTTGAGGAAATATAGTTTGCGATTGAATCCTGCAAAATGTGCTTTCGGATCTCCTGCTGGAAAGTTATTGGGATTTATTGTTAGCAAGAAGGGTATTGAGATAGATCCCACAAAGATAAAAGCTATACGGGAAATGCCAATTCCAAAGACACAGAAGGACGTGAAAAGTTTTCTGGGAAAGATAAATTTCATTGGCAGATTTATCGCTCAGTTAACCCTCACTTGTGAGCCACTGTTTAAGTTGTTAAGGAAGAATGCTCCAATGGATTGGAACGATGATTGTCAGCAGGCTTTTGATAAGATTAAAGATTATCTGTTGAACCCCCCTGTCTTAGTGCCACCAAAGCCAGGCCGACCACTCATCATGTATCTCTCAGTTCTGGACGGAGCGATGGGTTGTGTCTTGGGTCAGCATGATGATTCAGGAAAGAAGGAGCAGGCAATTTATTACTTGAGTAAGAAGTTCACGGCTTATGAAGCGAACTATTCATTTTTGGAAAGGTTGTGTTGTGCATTAGCTTGGGCTGCTCAGAAACTCAGACATTACCTTCTTGATCACACCACCTACCTTATATCTCGATCAGATCCTTTGAGGTACTTACTTGAGAAACCGATGCCCACCGGACGCATGGCTAAATGGCAGATGATTCTCAGCCAATTTGACATTGTGTTCACAACTCAGAAGGCAGTCAAGGGTCAAGCTATTGCAGATCATTTGGCAGGGAATCCCCTAGAAGATGATTATGCACCCTTGCACACCTATTTTCCGGACGAAGAGATATTGTTTGTGGGAGCAGTAGATCATCTGAATGAGGAATCTTCGAATTGGAGGTTATTCTTTGACGGTGCCTCGAATTCGTTCGGAGCAGGGATAGGTGCAGTTCTGATATCACCTGATGGAAAACATTATCCTGCTACAGCTAAGTTGAAGTTTGATTGCACTAATAACATGGCCGAGTATGAAGCTTGTATTTTGGGTTTGAAAATGGCATTGGATATGGATATTAGGGAGTTAGCAGTGTTTAGTGATTCTGACTTGTTGATTCATCAAACATTGGGAAAATGGATAACTCGGGATTCTAAGATCATTCCGTATCATTGTTGCTTACTCACTCTTGCTAGGCAATTCAAAACCCTGGAATTCACTCACATTCCGCGTACCCGAAATATATTTGCAGATGCTTTAGCAACTTTGTCTTCCATGATTAGTCACCCTGATAATATGGTGATCGATCCCATCTCCAGTCAAGATTCAAGAAGAACCAGCTCACTGTTTGCGTATTGAGCGGGAACCCGATACGGTCTCCCATGGTTTCATGATTTGAAAGAGTATTTAAAGAATGGACTCTATCCCTCGGGCATCAGTACAAGAGCTAAGAATTTTCTCCGAAGGATGTCTATGAGATTTTTCTTGAACGGAGAAGTATTGTATAAAAGGTCGAGCGATCTAGGTCTTTTGAGATGTGTAGATGAAGAGGAAGCTGAATATTTGATGAGGGAAGTACACAGCGGCGTGTGCGGGCCACATATGAATGGACACTTGCTGGCTAAGAAGATAATGAGAACAGGACATTTTTGGCTCACCATGGAGCATGACTGTGTTGAGTTCACCAGAAAGTGCGTTAAGTGTCAAATGCATGGTGATGTGATACGTGCTCCTCCCTCAGAACTCCACAGTATGACTGCTCCTTGGCCTTGTTCGATGTGGGGGATGGATGCGATTGGAACTATTGATCCTCCCGCTTCAAATGGCCATCGATTTATTTTGGTAGCAATAGAGTATTTCACTAAGTGGGTTGAGGCCGAGTCTTATCGGCACGTGACTAAGAAAGTGGCAGCTGATTTTTTGAGAAATCATATTATCTGTCGTTTTGGGATACCAGAGACATTGATTACAGATAACGCGAAGAATCTCAACAATGACTTGGTGGATGGGTTGTGTGAACAGTTCAAGATCAAGCATCGAAACTCCGCCATCTATAGACCTCAGATGAATGGAGCTGTAGAGGCTGCCAATAAGAATTTGAAGAAGATCATTCGAAGGATGACTGACACGCATCGAGATTGGCATGAGAAGTTGCCCTATGCACTGTTGGCATACAGGACCGCTATAAGAACTTCTACTGGGGCAACTCCATATTCTCTTATGTATGGGATGGAAGCAGTATTGCCAGCAGAAATTGAGATTCCTTCTCTGCGTATATTGATGGAAGCCCAGTTGGAAGAAGTTGAATGGGTCAGGCAACGTCATGAGCAGTTAACATTGATTGATGAAAAACGGTTGAATGCTGTTTGTCATGGACAGTGCTATCAAAGGCGAATAGCCCGTGCTTATCAAAAGAAGGTTAAACCTCGCCAATTCAAAATCGGAGACAAAGTCCTAAAGCGAATTCTCCCAATCCAAGAGGAGGCTAAGGGTAAATTTGCTCCAAATTGGCAAGGTCCATTCATTATAAAAAAGGTGCTATCAGGAGGAGGCCTTGTGCTAACGGAAATGGATGGTCAGGTGTTTCCCCAGATCATCAATTCAGACATGGTAAAAAAGTTCTACATTTGATTGGTAAGTTTTCTTTTTAAAATTATTGCAAAAAGAGGACGGATCAAAGGCGGGCCTTCTTTCTTTTCCCTTAAACATTTTTCCCTAGTTTTTCCCATTTGAGCCTTTAGAATCTATGAAGTTTCGCTTCATAACCCACTTGATGGTCGCACCCCATATTGGGGCAAATTTTACTTATTGACTGTTGTGTTAAAAAAAAAAAAAAAAAAAAAAAAGGGAAGGAAAAATGATACAAAAAGAAAACCCCATGGAAAGTAATAAACTGGGGCAAAAAAAAAAAAATGAAAAATGAAGAAGAGCCCAAGAAGGCAAAGAATAAAATTAGGATAAGTATGTCTGAAAATGCGACCTCAAGATAATCAACCTTTTTCATGAATTCTGCTTTCCGACCTTAACCTTTCAAGCACCTTACCTGACCCCGTTACAAAAGCCGAGAATGTTACCGACCTCCGTCTTTATTTTTGTGATAATTTTTGAATGAAAATTTGCAAATCAATCGGGCATATGATGTTAATATATCTATCCCTAATCAATCAAGGGAGGATTGTCTTACTGATGCCAAATATTTTTATACCAGTCTGATTTTGTGAAGCGGGAAACGATCGATCAGGATTTGAATGTTGAGTGTTTTCTTTTTCTCTCTATAAAAGCGAAAACCCGAAAGGGCGCTTCAAAAAAAAAAAAAAAAAAGAAGAAGAAGAAAAAGAAAAAAAAAAGAAGAAAAGAAAAAGAAAAAGTGAAGAAAAAAAAAAGGAAAAACAAAAGAAACAAAAAAAAAAAAAAAGAAAAGGGGAGGGGAAACCTCGGTGAAAACCTGAAAAGGCGCTGAGGACGGGAAATTACAAGCCGAAGGCTCACAAGTGAGGAAGTGCAATGCACCTATGGTGGATGTGGAATTCTTTGTAGAAGCTGGTGACCTTGGTTACTTGAGAATTTTCTTCTGTATTGATCATCTTGGAGCAATCTCGGAATTCAAGTGGAATGACATCCAGAGGATCAAAATGGCAGATTTCTTCGAAGCCGTCGCTGGAAACTAATTTTTCATTCAAACATAATTAGTTTGTTATTAAAAGTTTATATATACATATGCAAAAACGTTTAGTGTACATAATTTCTTTGTCTTTGCATCTGTCAAATTTTTCTGTAATATATTCACTTTTCATCTTTGTCAACAACATGACATTTTTTGTGGCTTAGTGGACAATATAATCAAAAGTGATCCCAAATTTATCGAGATCTTGAGAGGCATATGGGTGAGCACACAAGGCATTTATCGCAAATCATGGATCAGAGAATTTAGGGATCAGAAAATATCATGAAGCAAGGGCCGGAGACCAGTTCAGGATCCTGGATCACGATACTCATGTTTATATGCAATAAGTGGATCAAAGGACTGTCAAGTGGTGGCATAACTTTCACAACTATTGTTATCTTTCTCTCTTTTGCAGATTTGGTCACACTATCTCCAATTCAGATTTTGACAAGACTAACAACTGAGGCAAGTTTGCTAAGTCAATGATAGTTTGATCAAGGGCACCGCAAAAAAAAAAAAAAAAAAAAAAAAAAAAAAAAAATTGAAAATTTTTGGGGTTAGTCATGATAATTCATGTTTGCAGCAAAGTTTGAAAAGAATATTATATATTGAGATGGGTAGTCAGAAAGTTTAAATCAAATAAGATTTTAATGTTTTCATTTGGCACCTAAACGTTGAAAAGAGTGATTTCAAAGGGTTTTGACACCCTACACTGGGGCAAAAATTTTTTGGGAAAATTTTGACAAATTACGTTGATTTGGATGCAACATTTGATGATGACTTCTAAGTTTTTGATGTCTTAATTTGGTCGTGCATCCGTCCAGCAATCTGGTCGGCATCTTTTATTTATGTTTCCAAGTCTGGCAGCCCAGACCTTGCATTAATAATTCTTGGCAGCCCAGGATCATTCATTTACTTTTCCAAGTTGGCAGCCCAACTTTGCATTCATTAACCTTGGCAGCCCAAGGTCATGCATCCGTCCAGCAGCCTGGTCGGCATCTTTTTATTTAGGTTTCCAAGTCTGGCAGCCCAGACCTTGCATTAATGATTCCTGGCAGCCCAGGATCATTCATTTACTTTTCCAAGTTGGCAGCCCAACTTTGCATTCATCAACCTTGGCAGCCCAAGGTCATGCATCCGTCCAGCAGCCTGGTCGGCATCTTTTATTTACGTTTCCAAGTCTGGCAGCCCAGACCTTGCATTAATGATTCCTGGCAGCCCAGGATCATTTATTTACTTTTTCAAGTTGGCAGCCCAACTTTGCATTCATCAACCTTGGCAGCCCAAGGTCATGCATCCGTCCAGCAGCCTGGTCGGCATCTTTTATTTACGTTTCCAAGTCTGGCAGCCCAGACCTTGCATTAATGATTCCTGGCAGCCCAGGAATCATTTATTTACTTTTCCAAGTTGGCAGCCCAACTTTGCATTCATCAACCTTGGCAGCCCAAGGTCATGCATCCGTCCAGCAGCCTGGTCGGCATCTTTTATTTATGTTTCCAAGTCTGGCAGCCCAGACCTTGCATTATGATTCCTGGCAGCCCAGGATCATTTATTTACTTTTTCCAAGTTGGCAGCCCAACTTTGCATTCATCAACCTTGGCAGCCCAAGGTCATGCATCCGTCCAGCAGCCTGGTCGGCATCTTTTATTTACGTTTCCAAGTCTGGCAACCCAGACCTTGCATTAATGATTCCTGACAGCCCAGGATCACTTATTTACTTTTCCAAGTTTGGCAGCCCAACTTTGCATTCATCAACCTTGGCAGCCCAAGGTCATGCATCCCGTCCAGCAGCCTGGTCGGCATCTGTTTATTTATGTTTCCAAGTCTGGCAGCCCAGACTGTGCATTTATGATTCCTGGCAGCCCAGGATCATTTATTTACTTTTTCAAGTTGGCAGCCCAACTTTGCATTCATCAACCTTGGCAGCCCAAGGTCATGCATCCGTTCAGCAGCCTGAACGGCATATGTTTATTTACATTTTCAAGTCTGGCAGCCCAGGACATTGCATTTGTCTTGTCGGTATTTGTTTTGTTTAGCAACCTGAACTCATTCTTTCGTCTTTTAGTTTAAGCACTTTGCTTTGTCTTGCAGTCTCGTACCAATCGATGTTATTTTGTTTGGCAATTCGAATATTGCATTTCTTTCTTTTGATCACAAGTTGAACTCTTGTTTTACCATTTGTAATTGCGTTTCACATTCACCATTCTACCTTGCATCGGAACTACGTTCGACCTGATTCCCTTCACCGGGATACGTAGGCAGCTCTTTTAGAGCTCGGTCACATGTTTTTATGATTCATCCATTCATTGGTTTACGTTCAGCACATTCTTATACTATGCATGTTTAGATGTTTTAGTTTACATTTTATCTATTTCTACATTTTAGGTGAGTCAAAATTTGGTGTTGTCTACGTCTTTGTCTGAAATCTCTACGAGATTCCCGACAAAGAGGGGCAAACTGTAGACACCAAATTTTGACACACCGTTTATTTTCAAACACTGGGGGGGCATGTTTGCACTTTTTAGGACAAATTTTAAATTTTAATAATCTCGGGGGCAGAATAGTAATTTTACCTGTAAATATTTTTCTATCAAATTTTGGGGGTTTTAAATTCATATTTTTACTTTTATATGCATTTATTAATTTCTTATGATTTTTCTGGATTTAATTGGTATTATTTGTATTTTTACTAACACAAGGGCAAAATGGTAATTTCGCCTCGCGAATACCATTTTAGTTCATTTTTAGTTTCAAACTCATTTTTGTAATTCTTTAGGCATGTTTCTTAATTTTCTTGATTTTTCAGAGATGATAATTATTTTTCTGTGAATTTTCATTGCCTAAGGGCAAAATCGTCATTTTACAATTAAATTCATTTTTCATCAAATTTTGAGTCAAAAATGCACTTTCTAGTATTTTAAGCTTATTTGTAATTTTGATAATTTTCTGAGGACAATAATTATTTTTCTGTGAATTTTCATTGCCCAAGGGTAAAATCGTCATTTTACAAATTAAATTCATTTTTCATCAAATTTTGAGTCAAAAATGCATTTTCTAGTGTTTTAAGCGTATTTGTAATTTTGGATAATTTTCTGAGGACAATAACTATTTTTCTGTGAATTTTTATTGCCCAAGGGCAAAATCGTCATTTTATAAATTAAATTCATTTTTCATCAATTTTGAGTCAAAAATGCATTTTCTAGTGTTTTAAGCTTTATTGTAATTTTTGATAATTTTTTGAAGTAAATAACTATTTTTCTGTGAATTTTCTTTATCCAAGGGCAAAATTGTCATTTCACATTCCAAACTCATTTTTCACTAATTTTTGGGTCCTAAATTCGCTTTTAAGTTTTAAGCATGTTTTTAAGTTTCTAAATTTTTCTCGGAGTAAATTAGTGTTAATGAATTTATTATTTATATTTTTCTTGATTTTTTTTATTGTGAAAGAATAGATTTTTAAAGGATAAAGTTGTAATTTGTAGTCAAGGGTATTTTGGTCTTTTAACCATTTCTTGGAGGTTAAGACTTGTGCAGTATAAATACCCCATTTGGGGAGAGAGAAAAAAAAAGAAGAAAAACCCCAAAAACACTCATTCTTTTGTGATTTTAGATTAAAACACACACTTTCACACCTACAAAACACACATAACAGCCGCCACCTCTTTTTTTTCAGTTACTGTTCATCGGAATAGTTCCAGACCCCCCTGAAGCTTGAACAGGTAAGTTCTCATTTCTTTTTTTTTAATTCATACTGTTTCCATAATTTTTTGTGGGTCTGATTGTTGGGATTTAATTGAGTATTTTTTTTAGATTTAGTTTCTATTTTTTTATTTTTGTTGTTTATGTTTATCACCGTTTCTGTTTTCTGATTTTCCATTCTGTTTGCTGGTTTTCTATTTTTGTTTATGGGTTTTACTCTGTTTGCTTGTTCTGGGAATCTCATTCCTCACCGCCTCTCTCTCTCTCTTTCATTTCCATCGCTATTCCACCGTCCCTCTACTTCTTCCATCCCCCTACCTCTGCAATCCCAGAAATCAGACCAATTAATCCAGCAAATCTCAGCCTGCAAGCCCTTGCTTCCGTCGCCCTTGAACCCATCAACCCCGCCCCTGCTCCACCAGTAATTCCCCCTGTAACCAACACCAACTTCCTCTACCACCACCAGTCTAACAATCCTCCCCTGCTAAACACATACATGCTCAGCAATCAGCCCCAATTACCATCAGTTTCCCACAAAATCAGACCCAATTGATAACCTGCAATCAGCTCCCACCACCATCAGTAACATCCCCCTTCAATCCACAAAACCTGCACAAAATCACAACAACTCAATCCCACCTCCACCACCGGGCCACATCCTTTTCATTGTTTGCCAATTACCAACCCACAACCCCTCAGGTCACCTAAATTGATACCAGTTCCAATCAAGACCATAACCAAAGCCACACCTGCAAACGATCCCCCAGATACAAACACTCAAAGCCAGTAGTTCCACTGGACCACCTTCACCTCCTTGCCATAGAATTAACACTAAGCTCTCCCCTGCCAATCTCCTACACCACCCAATTTGACCACCCAATTATCGCTGAACAACCCACAGTCAACCAAAGCCACCGAAACTTTCACACCACCACCACCAGCAACAAAATCACCACCACTGACAGCTTCACTACTGCCTATTCCTAACCAGTTAGAGAATTCTATTTTAGTTATTTAGTTGCTAAACTTTACATGTTTACCCCAATTTTGTCCAAAATTTCACATTTATATGTTTTATTTATTTATATTGTGATACATTGACGTGTGTGTTCATTTTCCCAAGCTTTTGTACCGGATCTTTAAAAAGGTATTTTCGTTACTTTTTAATTGCTTCTTTACGTGCTCCAACGTGCTCTAATGTGATATTTTATGCAAATTTTTCATGCGTTTCTTATTTTTATGCACTTTTTGCGTATTTAATTATTTTGTGTTATTTAATTTTAAATTTTATTATTTTGACGAAAAATGTAATATTTTGTATTTAGCTAGTCAATGTAATAGTTAGATTTTTTTCTCATATTTTTAGCAAAAATCTGTGTAATTAGATAGAAAATGTAATAGATAGGGCATTTTAAATTTCCCCCTTAAATTGTAAATCAAGCCCCCCAGTGTAATAGTTAGGATTTATTTGCTTTTGCGTGCTTACGTGCTTATTTGTTTTACCGCTTTCATTAGGGGTTTTGCATCTAGATATCATGCTTATGTGTTATGTGATCCTATTTGATTTTATATGTCTTTATATGTTTAATTTGTTTTTTAATTCACGTTTTATTATTTAAATTCATGATTTATAGTATTCCATCACCACACTAGTCCAACGCTAGTTGTGGCCTCATTCTTTTCCCGCTAGTCCAACGCTAGTGAAATTTTTTTTAGAACGGGCTAGTCCAACGCTAGACCCTTAGGACATTTTAGAATTAGGTACACTCGTGTGCATTTTTACATCTCATTTCACACACTTCTAGTTTTATTTTTATTTGGCATGATTTATTATTATTATTATTATTATTATTATTGCTATTATTATTATTATTATTATTATTGCTATTATTATTATTATTATTATTATTATTATTTTGACACATTTTTAAAATGCATGACATCTAGCTTGCATTTCACTTAGACTTTAGGACATTTGCGTGATTCGACTAGAAACAGTCGCCTACTCACGTGGGAAGCGGTGGCGTACATGCCGTTCCCCCCTCCGTGAGTAGAAAGATTCAGTCACGAGATATTAGTCCCCGTACCCGTCATGTTGCATACCCACTTTCTTTTTTCACTTAATATATATTATTATTTTCTTTTTTTTTGCATCACATTTTGCATAAGCTCGTGACTCCCTTGAGGTCTCGACTCGGGTGTCGCAATTAATGCGATAATTCCGATCAAGCCTTGACGGAACATTTTGACCCTCCCGATACCCACATTTAGACTTAGGATTTGCATTCATTTAGACACATCCAAAACGCGATAGAATCTAGGGTTAATTTAGAAAAATTTGATTAAACCTCGCAACTAGCCTCGGCTAGGTTGAAAGGGTACCTTAGGTGCAAGCCTTTGCCTTCCCTTTCTTCAAATGTGGCTCCCGGAACCTTTTTCTCTCGTTTTTTCGTAGACCGGAGTCGAAAAAGGGTTTTAAAATATTTTTCTAAAATTTTTATTTTTATTTTTATTAAACGGTTTTTCGGGTGACTTGGTACACCCTAACTCAGTACCAAGTGGCGACTCTATTTTTTTTAAATAAAATAAAACCCTTTTTCAAAATTAGTTGGCCAAACCTGTCGTACTTTTAGTCCCGGCCTTGTTTTCTTTTAAAATACCATTTTTCTTGAAATACACTTTTCACACACGCGCACGATTTTTCTCAAAAACTTGCTTTTTCAAAAGCGTCATTAGACTAGATCGTCTTTTCGGGACGCGACAATCACGACCCCACTAGTACCCTTTCCTTTTACGATTTTTCGGACGCGACAAAACAATTATTAGTTTTGAACCCCAAAATATTTTATCTTATTGAATAAATATTTGGTTAAAAATTTTCCAAACCTAACATCAAGCTATGAAACTATGGGTGTAGAATATGTGAACACTTGTAAGCTCCTTTTAGAGATATGTGGATAAGTGCATTGGTTCGGGTGAACTTGTTAATCAGAAAGTTAAGACACGACACGAAAGTCAAGTGAGTTGAATTTGGATTGAAATTTTTCGACACGAACATAATAACAACATGATACGATATTGACAGCACAACTCATTGCCGCCCCTATATTTAATTGGGCAAACATGTTCATGTAGTATATGTGAGGAAGGTCTTGGTAATTTTGGTAATCTAACATTGAAAACAAAGAATCCCAAACGTGGGATGTCTCGTTGAAAAGAGAAAGGGTAGTCATTTGTTGAGACAAGCTAAAACTGAATATATTTTACCCAAAAAAGGGATAATTACATCTACCTCCCTTATGTTCAGCCAAATTTCCAAACTAACTCTGTGGTTTAACTAAATTACAATCTTATGTTCAGCCAAATTTCTAAACTAACTCTATGGTTTAACTAAATTACAATTTAACCCTTTAACTGGCCAAACGTTTACCTTGTCGTTAATTATGTAACGGAAATTGTGAAATGATAAGAATAGCCTTGGTTTAATACATTCACTTGCCTTGATGTTTGTTCAAATTACAAAATGACCTCTATAGTTTGGCCAAATTAGTCTAATCATATAAAATAATTATATGCTTATAAAAAACTCTCTATAATCATCTAAAAGATAAACAAAAAAATAAAATAAAAAATAACTAGATGCAACCACTAAAAATGATAAAGGAAAAAAGAAAAAATATCAACAAAATCTAGATAGTATTAGATATAGAGTGAGAAGATTTAGTTTGATTTATATCAATTTAAAGTTGAAATTTTGTTCTAATCTCTTAAAGAAGATTTAATTTGATTTATGTATAAAAAGAAATTATCTTTCACATTAAGAAAAAACTTTATCATGAATTTAAAGTTGAGTTTTTATTTTCATCTCTAAAAGAAAATTTAGTTTGATTTATGCATAAAAATAAATTGTATTTCAAATTAAGAAAAGACTTTAGCATGAATTTAAAATTGAGATGTTGTTTTAATATATAAGATTGTTTCATGAAATTTTACTTTTCACCTTTAACAATTACTAATTGTTTTAATAAGTGACAATGACACAACAGCGAAATTAGAGTATATTTTCAAAAAATTATTATATTTAAGAAATAGAATTTAGTGACATGCAAATGCACATAAAAATTGCTATTCATGTCTAGTATTTATTAATAATGGCTGAAATTATATTGTGAATAATACTATATAACTAAATTTTTTGTTACTTTTGATTGTAGCTTGTAAGAAAAGTAACAAGAAAGGACCAATGATTAATGAGCATGTTGAGAACTTCACAAAAAAAATATTATTGGCATTATTTAATCGAAATGAGGGTTAATTATATCTACATCTCTTGTGGCTTGGCCAAATTACCAAACAAACCCTGTGATTTGACCAAATTACAGTCTGATTCTTTGATTGGTTAAACGTTTACCTTACTATTAATGACGTAACGAAAATGCTGAAATAAAAAGTATAGACTTAGTTAAATATATTTACCTCCCTTGAGATTTGTTCAAATTACAAAATGACCCCTCTAGTTTGGCCAAATTAGTCTAATCCTATAAAATAATTATGTGCTTATAAAAAACCCTCTATAATCATCTAAAAGATAAATAAATAAATAATAAAAAATAATTAGGCACAGCCACTAAAAATGTTAAAGGAAAAAAAGAAAAATATCAACAAAATTTAGACAGATATGGAGTGAGAAGATTTAGTTTGATTTATATATAAAAAGAAATTATATTTCAAATTAAGAAAAAAAAACTTCATCATTAATTTAAAGTTGAGACTTTGATTTAATCTCTAAAAGAAGTATATCTTCAAAAATTTATTGTATTTAAGAAATAACATTTGGTGATGTGCATATACAAATAAAAATTATTGTTCATTTCTAGTATTTATTAGTAATGGTTAGAATTATATTGTCAATAACACTATATAACTAAAATTTTTATTACTTTAACTATAGAATGTAAGAAGAGTAACAAGAAAGGATAAGCGACTAATGAGCATATTGAATATTTCGCAAAGAATATTATTAGCATTATAAAATAACATCAAAGGGGTCGTTTTGTAATTTGAACAAACCTTGAGAGAGGTAGATGTAATTAATCAAAATTGAAAAAAATGATATTTGGGATTTTACGTCAAATATTTTGATGATGTAAGCATATTTTTTGTCAAAATTAATGGGAAGGGGCATTTGATAAATGTTTGTGATTTTCAGGGACATTTGATAAACGTTTGGTAATTCAAAGAGTTAGACTGTAATTTAGTCAAACTACAGGGTTCATTTAGTAATTTAGCCAAACCACATGGGAGGTAAATAAAACTAATCCTTAAAACAACATCATAGGGTCATTTTGTAATTTGGGCAAATCTCAAGGGAGGTAAATGTAATTAATCAAAATTGAAAAAATGGTATTTTGGAATTTTCAGTCAAATATTTTGATGATTTAAGCATATTTTCTGTCAAATTTAATAGGGAAGGGGCATTTGATAAACGTTGTGACTTTAGGGGGACATTTGATAAACGTTTGGTGATTCAAAGGGTTAGACTGTAATTTAGTCAAACTATAGGGTTTGTTTGGTAATTTGGCCAAAACCACATTAACCCCAAAAAAAAAGCACAAATAGAATATTTGTTGGATAATGAATTTTGGGAGAGAAAATCGAGGAAAAAAATGTCAGCAAAATGTCTGTCAAATTTATTTTATTTTTTTATCATGTTAATAAAGTTAGATAAAATAAATACAATTGTATAATTGGTAAAATCATCCTTTATTAGATGCATTCCTTTAACTTCAATACCATGCATTTTCACCATTTCTATCTTGATAATATTTCGGGGTGAAGGCACGTTGCCAAGGGTGACTAAGTTGCCCACTCTTGCCTTCAACCGCTATTAGTGAATGCAGCAAACCAACTCAGAAGTAGCCTTATAAATTCACTTTTATATTTATATAATTTATACAGGATATTTTTATTACCATCTAATTCTTTTTTTTAACATTTAAATGATAATGTCTTTAAAATAATTAACTATGTGTAAAAAATCATGACAAGCAACGACAACGAGATTCTTATTGCAATAGTTTTATTTTTACATATTGTAAATATACTAAAATTTGATTCACCATATAAAATGTTTATTGTTTAAGGATTTTTCTTATACATTTTAAGGGTCATTAGTGAGTTGCATTGGAAAATTTATGTTTAAGTCTTCAACAAGTCTTAATTCTTCTAGGTGTAAAATTATAAATTTTTTATTTTTAAATGTATTGTTGATATATATATATATATATGTATATATAAACTCACTCCTTCACACCTGCCTAGCTTGGCCAAACAGTGCATAGGAGTAGCACTATGTTTAACCAACCCAACTTGGTTGGGTTGACCACCACAAATCCTTTAAAGGCTAAGTGGGGTAGGAGGTCAGGAGTTCAAATCCTGCCTTCCATAAAAAATCTAAATAGGTGCGTAATGCACCAGTTTGGTCTGATGGTGGTTCAGTCCCCATCGATTCTTCCAGGATCCAATTGGACCCCTCTCCCTATAGTGTAGGTTAAAAATACAATAGTATATAGTTGACTATTGATACTGCTATGTTCAATGAATAGGACAATAATATTTCTTCGAATTTGCTTCATTCTTGGAAATTATTTAAAAAGAATATATAAAAAGATAAAACAAGAAAAGAAGTCAGGATTTGCATTCTACTTGTCCTATTATTTGAAATTTTGCTTCACGACAAATTAAACTAGTCATTTCTTAGTTAACTTAATGTATGTGTTTGACTACGCATGTGCTAGAAAATGTTGTTCATCATTTCCTTGTGAATTGACAAAAAGAATTACTTCGACCACATATTCCAAATCTCATCCCCTCCATTGCCTGATATTATTTGTTTCAGTAATGTTGGAAAACCTTATCTTGTGCAATTGGTAAGCAAGATCACACTGTTTCTAAACGATTGGTTGGTAGTTGGTTGACAAAATTTCCTATCCAATAAATTAAGGTTATTTTATTATACATTTGTTATTATTGGAGTATAAACATTTTTACACTTTTATCCGACCAAATTTTTTGTTACATCTCTAAGATTTCCGGCTCGTATACATTGTCATGATAAAGTACGTTTGGTGGGCCATCAATGTAATTTTCTTAACACAAGGTGTTTAGAAGTTAATGTCAAAAATTTTTACACCAACTCGATTTGCATTTTTACTTGTTAACCTTATAATATAAAATAAAAGATACCCAATCAGTTATAAAAACATTTTTATATCACTTTTTTAAATTAAATGTCTCTCTCTTTTAAATCACAAAATTCACAAGTTGAACCAAAACTAATCCATATAAGAATCTTCTGGTTGATGCCGATAATAATCTGTTTTATTATACTAATATATCCTTTTACATATGTTGCATGAATCTATATTCAACTTCTTGTTTGTATAAATATACTTAAACTTTAGACTTCTTCTTCCACTTTCCTCTTTCCTTGGACATCAACAAGGAAAACAATCTTGGGAAGCTTTCTTTGCTATATAAATAGTTTTGCTGTCCGGAAAATAGATCGAGCAAGCGCATAAGATGGAGAGTGGAAAGCAGACGTATAGAGCCCATATATTGGCTATTCCTTATCCAAGCCAAGGCCACATAAATCCCATGCTGCAATTTTGCAAGCGTTTAGTCTCCAAAGGGCTCAAAGCCACTTTAGCCGTCACAAATTTCATCAACAAAACGATGCAGCCAAAGTCAGGAGCAGTCCAAATTGATACCATTTCTGATGGATTTGATGAAGGTGGCTTCACTCAAGCAGAGAGTATTCATTCGTATTTGGAACATTTACAAGTTGCAGGCTCAAAAACCCTGGTTGATCTTATTAAGAAGCACAAAAACTCAGGGAATCATTTTGATTGCATAATTTATGATTCTTTCTTGCCTTGGGTTTTGGATGTGAACGAAGAGTTTGGTTTAGTTACAGCTTCTTTCTTCACTCAGCCTTGTGCTGTGAATTTTGTGTACTATTATGTGCATCATGGGCTTCTGAAACTGCCAACTTCTGAATTTCCTGTATCTATTCCCGGATTGCCGCTTCTTGATCGCCTGGACATGCCGGCGTTTATTGCTTTTCAGGGTACATATCCTGCTTATTTCCAGCTGGTTCTGAATCAGTTCTTGAATGTAGACAAAGCTGATTACGTCCTGGTCAACACATTCTACAAATTGGAAGCCGAGGTAAGTTGCATCAAAAGAATTGTCAGCATATTATATTAATTCTCAAGTTAATGGATTTCCCTTTTCTTTTATTTTTTGATTTTTGATCTTCGAAACCATGGAGTCTGCACTTGGTGGTTGCATAACTGGTAGGATAGCATTAAAGAAACGTAAATATTTAGTACCAAATCGGTCGTACAAGAAATAATTGTTCATGGAATTTGTATACACTCAATAATCCGGTGAATAACCAAACGAACTCAGATATTATAATATCTAGTAATTTAAAGTTTACTTCAGCTAAAAAGAATGTACATAAATTTATTTGTGAGATAAGGTCAATACAGTTAATCTATTGATCCGAGCAAAGCCCTTGTTTCGAAGACAGCAGATCAATGACAGGAGGGCATTTAAAATAAGAACAATTTCTTATGCTACCACCTCTTCTCTGGAAGTCGTAGATAGGACAAAAGATTTGAGGTTGAAAAAGTTTTGCAATATTATTAGGCTAGTCTTTTTTTTTATTTTTTTTATTTTATATATCTATATTTTGTTCCCAAGAAAGTTTGTGGTATAGTTAGGAAGTCTACTCTTGCTTTTGTATTTTATGCTTCTTGAGAAAAAGGTCATTTTTGGTTGTGTGTCATTTTGGTTGTGGACTTTGGACTCAACCCTGCAGATACTTTGATATTCAAACCTAATGTATTTTTAACTACACCAAAATAACACGCTAAATATTTAACATAATTTTAGTTGACTTTTCACAAGGTTTGTACTTTAGACTCTATATTTTACGAATGCTATAAAATGAGACATTATATATTATGAAATGGAGTATACCATTAACTACTTCTTTGTTCCATTAAAAATTAGAAAATATGCGTAGCTGAATTGATATTATGGATTGGAGTATACCATTAGCTAGTTCTTTCTTCAATTAAAAATTAGAAATAAGCATAATTAATTTGACAATCATCTTCAAAATATTTTAGGTGAAGATTTTAGCTCTTAGTGGGTACAACTAGGGATTCTCTATTGTTCAAGATTGGCGTGCCCTTCTCACTTTGACGATATGCTTTATCAGCCATCATGTATTTTCTGATTTATTTTCATGTCAATAAGTGGAACCAAATGTCCTCAACACGTGCCTGTTTAATAATGTCTACTGTTTAATCAAAATATTAAGGAGGCGTTTGGTTCAAATTCCTCAATCACTATCACTATAGGTATCATTAACCCTACTATGAGTATGGGTTTTGATGATTCCCCCCAACATGTTTGGTTTAATAATGGAATGGGTATCATTATAAGAATATTTGTTTGGTATATTGAAGGGGTATCATTATAAGAATATTTGTTTGGTATACTGAAATGACTTTCAAGTAAATTTTAAAATTTTTATTTATGATATACATATTTTTTAGATTTCTTATTTTGTATATTTGAAAAAAATTTAAAAAGATTTCTTCAATTTTAAATATAGTCATGCTCTAATTTGAGTTTTATGGAAATGATAATCTTAAAAAAAAGTCATTTTTATTATATTAACAGAGAGTATTATATATCTTTGATTTTCAATACAATTTTTTATAAAATTATTGAATGTAAAAAAAATTATTAAAAAGAATTTTTATAAAAAATTATTAAAAAGAATTTTTGTAAAAAAATTTATAAAGTACTAATAAAAAATATTCAAAATCAAAAGACGAGAGAGAGAGAGAGAGAGAGAGAGAGAGAGAGAGAGAGAGAGAGAGAGAGAGAGAGAGAGAGAGAGTATTGAGAGTGGGTAACTCAAAAGATATATATTTTTTAATGGGTGTGTTTTTGCCCTTAATAATAAGGGTTAATGGGTTTGATAGACTAGTATTTTGGGGGGAATCATTAACACCCCAATTAATCACTATCATTCCCATTGAATGATAGTGATAGTTGTTTAACAAACATCAACAATGAGTATCATTACTTGTGATACCCATTCCCCTCCTTGATTCCCCTAAACCAAACACCCCCTAAATTTTAAAAGTACAATAATTGATAGTAGCTGGCAACCTCAAGGGTCCACATTAGCTGCCGGTTGTGAAACGACGTGCTCCGCACGTATATATAAAAGAATTAATTGGAAACCAAGAAATGACGAAGAGAGAAGCACATATTATGGATTTTTTTTTTTTATTTAGTAGAATCATGTTACATGCGTGCTAACCAAAGCCGCACTTGATTTTTTCAAAAATCGGCTTAAAGCCTGCGGGAAATTGGGGAAGGGGATGACCTAAATCAATTCCACGAATCAATTCAAAAGACAATTGCTGACTTAAGAGTTAGTTCATGGAGCTTAAGTACTAACACACTCATGCTCAAAGTCCCGATGTGGGACAAGTCTTTTTCTTTCGAAAATCAAAGCCACACTTGATTGGTTCAATACCGCCAAATCCGTCTGTGTCAATTTTAAACTACACATTATAATAGAGACAGCTCTGCTGGAAATGATGGTTTGAGGTCCAGTTTTTGCTATATTTTGCGTATTAGAATGAGATTCTCCTAGCTGGGAAAAGGATTTAATGTTCGTTCCCCCCTTTTCCCCTTGTCAACTTAATGCTGTTTCCCTAGAGCATTTTCTGTTCAGAAAGCTTATATAACATTGCCATTCAATACATGAAAGTCTGATAATTTAAGGTGTACATCATGAGCTAATAATTAAGTACTACTTAAATTCATTCATGATATAAACTTAGTTTGTACATGGTAGAATATTAATTGATTGTGCCCTTGAGATCATCCTCTAGTAACTGTTTGTAAATTCTAATTACAGGTGCTAACTGCCAATTAGTAAACCTCCAATTCTTTTCTGTATGCTAATTTCCTAAGCAATTGACTTAACAAATTATTAGAAGTGCGTTCAAGATTTCTGCCCTTTATTCTGCCCATCTTTTATTATAATTTGAATTTTTGTGTATTTGCACAAACTCATAAATTGAATAATTTTATGTTCTTTATTTTCATTACAGACCGTGGATGCTATGTCAAAAATTAGTCCACTATTGACTATTGGACCAACCATCCCATCATTTTACTTGGACAACCGTGTTCAAAATGACATCGAATATGGGCTCAATCTTTTCGACCTGGAGCCAGAAATGAGTACCAATTGGCTTCACAACAAGCCTAAAGGTTCTGTCGTTTACGTAGCATTTGGCAGCATGGTTAATTTTGATGAAAGTCAAATGGAAGAACTCGCATGGGGATTAAAAGAAAGCAATTTCTACTTCTTATGGGTGGTGAGGGAATCTGAGGAAGCAAACCTCCCAAAAAATTTCAAACAAGAAACATCGCAAAAGGGCTGCTTGGTGAGATGGAGTCCACAGCTTAAAGTTCTTTCTCACCGGGCAATTGGATGTTTTTTCTCACACTGTGGATGGAATTCTAGTATTGAAGCATTGAGTTTAGGAGTTTCAATGGTTGTAATGCCTCAGTGGACTGATCAAACTACGAATGCTAAACTTGTACAAGATGTTCTTAAAGTAGGGGTGAGAGTTAAAGTTGATGAGAATGGTCTTGTTGGGAGAAAAGAAATTGAGGGTTGTTTGAGAGAAGTTATGGAAGCAGAGAGGGGAAAGGAAATGAAAAATAATGCTATTAAATGGATGAATTTGGCTAAGGAGGCAGTGAGTGAAAATGGGACTTCTGATAAATGCATTGATGAATTTATTTCTAGATGGAGAATATAAATTGAATTAGTAAAATTAATGAGTCAAATCATGCTCATTTCGTCAACAGGAGTAAGTGAACCTAAACACATTATTGTATTCCTATGTTTTTGGACAGTTTACTGGTATTTGTTTGACTGTCAAAGATCATATAAACTAGGCAGAAATATATATGTCTCCATCTGATTACGTTTTAGTCTTTATTGCTAGAAGTAATTTATTTGTTAACCTGATTTCTATGATGTTGAAATAATAATAAAAAAAGGATATCATTATGATGAGCCGTTGTCAAGTGCACTTTTCCTTAATTATCTAAACGAAGTGTGTATTGTTTATTGTTTTGTCAATGTTATAAACTAATCGACTCGTTTATCTTGTCTCAATCCATAATATTAATGTTACTTTGATAATTACGTTGAATTACCAGGTCTCAATCTACAACATTATCACATTTTCTGGTCTTTGTGAGTTATCAAGTTCATGTCTAAAAATTTTGTAAATTAATTATACTCCTACCGAACAACATACAAGAAACAATAACAACCAAAAAGAGTTTCTGAAAACAAGCCTTAAAATTCCAATTTGAGGGGCAATAAGGGAATAGAAAACTTACATCTAATAAAATATCAGACATTCTAAAAGGCTAGACAATAAAATTAAGAAGTTGTAAGTTTCCATTCGTATAACAGAAGATATTGAAAAATCAATATCTTTTTTATTGATTGGCATTCATATAAAATCTCAGATATTCTGAAAAGCTAAACAATATACAAATAAGAAGTGTACATTTGCATTCATATAACAGAAGATATTGAAAAATCAAGATCCTTTTTTTTTTCATTATAGTATTATATACAATTAGAGGAAAAGCATAAAAGAGAATTCTACCCCATTTACTGAAACACTACAAGTATAGTGACATTAGCTAGGGTTCTAACTTAGTGGAAGCACAAATTAAAGTTCCTTTGATGGACCCAAATCAATTAATAGAGAAAATCCTTTAGATAAGAAACACAAAGAAAAATAATGGTGAAAATTTCCTTAAACAAAAGAACGAGAGAAAGGCCGCAAATTTCTTAAACAAATAAAACCCCAAAACCTATAAAATAAAGCCAACACGGCTTTTCTTTTAAAAAAAAAAAAGGGAATAAACTACTGCAAATAAATGGGGTAAAATCCTATGCAACCACCACTAAAACTTACCGTACAACTTATTTAAACATCCAATAAACTATTTCACCTAATTCTAACTAACTCAACTTATTATACTACTAAAATAGCTTGATTTATTAATTGTCTTACATAGCCTTCCGTAAACCCAGCTCTTCAAATATAGACATGCTCAACATCTTCTTCAACCTCAAGAATGTGTCCATCTTTGAAGCCATTCTGAAAATATCTGCCACTTGCTCATCAGTCATACAATTGTTAATTTTAATATCCTTGTCACGAACCAACTCACGTATGAAGTGATGCTTGATATAAACATGTATACCACGCTAATGAAGAACCAGATTCTTGTACAACTCAATTGTTAACTTACTATCACAAAAAATCTTCATAGGACCACGTTGCTTGCGTTGTAGAACACCAAGCATCCTCCTTAACTACAATGCTTAAGTAGCACTGTTAGCTGTTGCAATATACTCTACCTTTGCAGTAAACAAAGTTATCACCTGTTGCTTTTTAAAACTCCAAGAAAATATTCCCTAGCTAGTAAAACAGGCATAGCCTGAAGTACTTTTCAACTGTATCACTTGTCCAATCACTATCTATTTACCCAAAAAGTTCAACAGGATCATTGCACGAATAAAAATACCATCTCCCTAAGTGCCTCTAATATACCCTAGGATCCTCTTTGCTGCCTGCAAGTGCGACTGATGTGGATTCTGCATAAACCTGCTAATCAAGTTAATACTAAAATTGATATCTGGTATCGTAGAAATCAAATATCTCAAACTCCGAACTAAACTTTTAAAGTAGATAGGATCTACATATTCACATGTGCCCTCCTCGGTCAACTTCAATTTTTCCTCAACAATAGTCAAAATTGGCTTAACTCCATCCATCTTGAATTTCTTTAAAGTATCACGTGCATACTTCTTTTGAGAAACATAAATACCATGGTCAGATTGAAAAACTTCAATCCCAAGAAAATAAGACATAAGGCCCATATCTGTTAGTTCAAACTGCTTGATCATGGCTTCCCTAAATTCAACAATCAACTATTTCCTATAAAAATTAAATAATCTACATAGATGCGCACAATTAAAATATTATCGGATGCAGAAGATTTAACACATAAAGTGTGCTTGTATGGATATCCTTGAAATCTATGAGAAATAAAACAAGAATCAATTCGTGTATACCAGGCCCTTGGGGCTTGTTTTAAACCATACAAAGCCCTTTTCAATCTATACATCTTATCTGCCTCACTTTTTCTGATATAACCTATAGGCTGTTCAACATATACTTCCTCCACAAGCACTCCATTAAAAAATGTAGACTCGACATCTATTTAATAAATTCTCCATTTATTTTGGGTAGCAAGAGAAATTATTAAACAACAATGTCAAGTCTAGAAACCGGTGCAAATATCGCAAAATAATCAATCCTTGGCTTCTGCTTGTACTCCTTAGTAACTAACTGATATGGTGTAGATTAGGTATAGCAAATATGAATAAATGCACACAAATCAAGTAATAAAAACCTAATCTCCCAACTTAGTTCGCAAGTGCACGGATCTGTTGTAGTACTTGAAGTATTAGGTGTCGAATCCCATGAGGAATCAAATATGTGCAACTACTAAAGTTTTTTATTAACTTTTATTATCAAAACACAATCAAAACAAGAGTGTTATGGGGTCCTTTCAATAGAATAGGTATATGATTGAGAACTTTTGTAAAATCCAAACAAAGAATTCTAGAACATAGAATCTACTAATGAATCATGCATGAATGACTTTCTAAGTCTTATCTTGCCTTGTTTAGAATCCAATTCCATAGGTGTCATAACTAGATCTCTTTATGAAATTACAAGGTTTCAACTATTCTCATGATGAAACCTTATGAAAACATGAATTGTATTGATTCACTTAAGCATGCATTATTTTCATATGAACTACTTAAGCATTACTTGTTCATTTTCTATTGTTACATGTATTTCTTAATGTCAAGGAGCAACTAAATGGCTTGTTTAAGTAAGCCAAGCAAAAACAAGTGTTAAAACTTGAACAAGTAAACAAACAAATGCAAGCTTGGCAAGTTTTGGTAATATTAGTCATGCTTTGGGATTCATTAGTTTAATCTATATCATAGATGAAGCTTTTAGTGAATCATGAATGGTGAAACAACTAAAAGTTCAAATTCAACACAAGAATTCATATCAACAATGAAAAGTAGAAAGAAAGAGTTAAGAATTGCTCAACCAAAATTTGGGCAAACTTCTCTTCTTATTCACCTTCAAAAGTTAAGCTTACAAAGCTTTCTTACAATTTTTCTCACTATTCTATTGAAGGATGAAGAGAATTCTACTAATTCTCTATCAAAACTAGTACAAAATAAGCTAACTATTGTTTTCTTCCTATCAAAACTAGTTACAAATGACTTCTATTTATAGGCAAAGATTCTTCAAGTTATTTTCCAACTTGCATGTGCCATTAATGCGTAGAAATGATGAAGATTTGCTTTGAAATACCAAATAGACATAAAAATCTTCAATTGTGTGCTCAAACGAATCCCCAGCTGCAAAAGCCCTATCTCATTATGAAAAGTCTACAAAACCAACTAGAAATGGATGCAAGTTGCAAGCCCTAGATTTTGCTGGCCAACGTCGATCTACCGGTGCCATCCGTAGGTTAGTTGATCCGCGGATCCAACTCGCGGATCACTAATTGTGGGCCCCACTTGATTTTCCGCTTTTGTTGACCTGGAATCCACATGTGCAAACTTTTTCCATGCATTTCCACCTATTTATGGTATGGAATTGGGTTTTCCAATTATTTGCACAATTTATTCTTCAAATATTTCTCCAAAGAATTCATTCACCTACTTTTTGGAATCATCTTTTGATTTTGATTTATCTTAACTCCAATAAATCCAAATTGAGTTTAGGTATGATGATCCTGCAAAAGTATACCCAAATTGTTCATTACTTTGCTCAAGGTAGCAAATTAACATAAAAATTCTAATTTTGAGTCAAAATTTTAATTCTAGAAAAAGTTAGAAAATGAGTCATTTGTAGCCAAAATTACTTATAATACAACCAAAATAAAACCAAAAATACATGATAAAACATACAATAATATTAGTCAATTTATTACTTGTCAAATTCGCCCACACTTGAATCATTGCTTGTCCTCAAGCAATTGAAAAATGAAGAGATCAAATAGTGATACAAGTATTGAAATAACAAATGCCACATTGTTGAATGCAATTCTACAAGATAAAGTAAATAGATATTATGCAATTCTTTGTAAAGTTTCTAATGCTAATCATACCAAGTAAAAGGGAAGTAATTATATCAAAATTAAAACTCATTTAACAAAATTTCTATGCCTTACAAAATTTCACACCACAAGTATTCCATATGGACAATTGTATATAACTCAATTTACACACCATAAGGACAATTACATTTCATATTTAGAAGTGTCTTTTGACATAAAGGTTGACATTTGTAGATGAAATCCATCGGTTACTCAACACTTTAATCTTTTTACCACATTTTAACCCTTAATTTGAGAAGTGAAATTGTCTTTTGATAAAAGGATCGACATTTTGTGATGAAGACCCCTTATTACTCAACAATTCACTTTCAATCAAACTTGCTTTGCATGCTCTTAATTCAAATGCCATTTGACGTGAAAATTGACATTTTGTGATGAAGATTCCCGGTTATTAAGCACTTTGAATTATTGGAGTAGCAATAAGTAAACATTCATCATTGAACTTCATAATATTATTGTCCCTTAATTCACATAAGTATACTTCTTGTCCATATCTACCACTTAATAGTGTAAAATTAAGTAAAAGAAAAAGAAATTTAAAATCAAACATGCCCAATCAAAACATAATTACAACCATTTCACAAGATATACTTTCTTAAAAACAAAACTCCTACTCACATAATATCTATTTCTTCATATATTTGTAGAAATCATTCAATCATAGCTGTATAAATTATTTCAAAAAGTAAAGAAATTCAACAAGTTAATGGCACAAAAGTACGATGAAGAGGCAAATTTTAAAAAAATTTGGGCCATATTTATCAAAACAAAATCTTGACACAATTATTCAAGACCAAATCAAACATGTTCTTATACCTTCCCCCCACACTCAGAACGAGACATTGTTCTCAGTGTGAAGAAGAAAAATTAAGAAAGAAAATGGAACAAGAAGACTTCCCTTGTTTGGTTGATATGTCCAATTGTTAATATTGTTGTTATCCTCGAAGTCCTTGGCCTTTGTTGAGTTCCTATTGCAATGCTTCACCATGTTTCTCGAATGGTCCATTCTTGCTCACTAACCTTGTTTCAAAGCTTAGAAAAACTCAAAAGCCATGTTAATGCATGTTTGAATAACCATTAAGCTCAAAAAGTGACATTACATGCATTGTAACACTTGATTTCCCCTTACACTTAGTTGTTGCAATGTAGCTCCATAGGGGTGAAATTTTGATGCAAGTGTTATATGAGCAAATGTGATATGTTATGATAAAGTGATAAGCAAAATAAACTTGTGTCAAAATGCCTCAAATCAAATTTCATACTTTGATGCACAAATCACCAAATTGACATATGAAATGAAACATGATATGCATTCTATTGAAATTTGTTAAAGTGATTTTTTCATGTCTTAAAAGTTGCTAAACAAACTTATAAACAATGTCCCAAAACATCCCAAACAAGAATAAAACAAACAACCAAAGAAATCAAATTTCTACCTTGATCCGCGGGTAGCATTTGTGGGTTATGGATGACCTGCAGATCCCTCCTAGAAATTCTGCAAATTTCTACAGAAAATTCGAGTTCCAGGTTGATTTTTTCTCAACTTTGGGGGCTGATTTCATCCATTTAAACTTCTAGTTTTGGGAAAACAATACATTCCAATTTTACTTCAAACTAGATCTCTCTACAAATGGAAGACTACCAATACATGAGTTTTCCTACTCTCGTGGTAAAGTCTAGCATACATTAGTTCATTAAACTCATGAATTATGGTTTTAATCCTTAATCCACCTACGTGAATCACTACTCTCGTGAGATTCAACATAAGTTTCATTTACTCTTTCTATTGTTTAGTGCAAATCTCTTTGTCAAATAACAACTAGATGACATGAAGGTGGTAGCTAATCAACAACAAGTGTTAAAGACCAAAGTGGACCAACCTGGAGATCAAAAAGAAATTTTGATTCAAAAGGCACAATCATGTTAGTTGAATTTCTTAGATTAAACTCTTTAGCCACCAAAAAATTAACTTATTTTTGCTACCTCATTGCACCCAAGGAAGAGTTAAAAAACTTTTACGTAACAGACGCTAGTATAGTAGCTATTGCCTTGCATTCTTTGATTCATTGCCCTTCTTGTGTCACTTGATACTCCTTGGTAGTAGTTAGCTAGGCCATGAAAAAGATGCAGATTTCTATTACCCTTTAAAGAGAGCATAATCCACCGAGTAGTGAAAGTAAGTTTAATGTCTTTGTTAGCCTGCTGTGCCAGTACTGCTCCAGTCAACAAAACCATGCGTTTTTATGACACGGGATCTATCTGAATTTTTTGGAACGTTGTGATTGTCCAGATTTATGCACTATATATGTGCCAATATATTATCCTACTCCTATTTGAATATGTATTCTTCTTTTCTCCCTCAAAAAAGAAAGTGTTCAATCTCCTCTCGGGTCTTGGGATGCATAAACTCTTGAAGCAACTTCAGCCTAAAAATGCACATCTAGATTCCAAAATTTAACAAAAGAAAAAGTGCAAAAGAAGGTCGTTGATCAATGTTACACTCCTCCTATCTTTGCTGTCTTTTGCTTGATGCTTACTATTACAGAGTATACTATTACAGAGTATAATTTTCTATTTTTTATTTATTATTTTTTTGTTCCTTCTTCTTTATTTGGGCAAATTGGAAGAGATGACGAATCAATAATGCCTAAGAATCACTTTTGGGAACAAGTGTCAACAAGTTTTTCTATGAATAATGCCTATGACTACTTAGTCATAGAACTCAAAACCAGATGAATAAACAGCGACATTCACCCAATAAGAAAGAATGTCTTACCTCTTTGAAGAAGAAAATACAGTTGCCGGCGTGGAGGCGACGAAGACTGGCGAGACGATGCTCCGGCGATGCAAGGCCGTACAACCGAGGGTGCTCCGGCGATAAGTCTTAGTTAGGGCAGAGGAATTTTGGAAAAGGATGTGTTCTTTTTGTGGGAAGGATGTTTTCTTTTGGGGCTACTGAAAGAGTATTGATTTTTGGGGAGTACATTGATTTTTTGGCCTTTTTAATTAAGTTTTCATATTGTGATCAAATTACAATACTAACCATTTTCTATTTACAATTTAAATGTATAAAATTGTATTTTTGTTAAAAATCATGGATAAAAAAGTCATATCATGTTACTACCCCATTATTACCTACACATATTTAACATTTCCAATTATGTGTGGGTAATATGGATAATAAAAAAAAGGAAAAACCACATCAGCATTGTAAAACTTGAAAATATTATAGTATTACCCACACATAAGGGACATTTTCACTTATGTGTAGGTAATATTAACTTCTAAAAAACACATCAGCATTCCAAAAAATTTGACAATTATTTTCGCCAATTTTATGTGTAATGACAAACATTTACCCACACATAATTTAATTAACAAAAAAGACATGTCAATATTTCAAAAAATTTAATAATACCGCCAATTTCTAAATTTTGGAGGGAAATTCTCCCACCAATTTTATGTGTAACGAAAAACTTTTACCTACACTTAATATGAATAACAAAAAAACCACGTCATCATTTCAAAATTTTTAATAATACCGCCAATTTCAAAATTTTGAGGGAAATTTTCCCATCAATTTTATGTGTAATAGAAAACTTTTACCTACACATAATATAAAAAACAAAAAAGCCACATCAGCATTATAAAAATTTTGAAAATGCAGCCAATTCCTAATTATGGAGGGAAAAACTCCCACCAAATTTATATGAAACTATAGATATTTACCAACACTTAATAAATGCCCAATATTTAGTAGTTCTTCTTATTATATTTACCCACACATATAAAATAGATGTGTGGCTAAATACCCACACATATTATGTGTAACAATTTTATGTGTAGGTAAAAACTAAATTTCTTGTAGTGAAATAAATGAATAAACAAGAATAAATAGGCCATAAACTAATTCAAACATATTAGAGCTTCATCTTAAACCTAGTGGAAATCAACTTAGTTCAACATATTTAAGATAAACCTAAGTACATAAATGAAAGTAAACAAGCATAATAAAAGGAATAAGGTTAGATTGCTCATTTGGTAGATGAACTTGGCTCCAAAACTTGTCCTTGCATTTCATCAAACATGTTGAATACAAAGTAATTCCTCCAAAGTCATGTTACAAGAATATGATTTTGCCTACTACAAGAATACAAAGTAATTCCTCCAAAGTCATGTTACAAGAATATGATTTTGCCTACTACAAAACTAAGAAAGAAAATCTACTCTAAGTATTTACAAGGAGTGCTCCTCCTACCAAGCTATGGTTTTTTACTCTTTCAAGCACAAAACCAAGCATAACTTTCTTGAATACAAAGGCATGTATTTATAAAATAAACCCTAGCTTAAGTCCTTATCCAAGTTGGAGATATAATGATGAAATTGGATTCCTTTGGCCTCAAAAGTCTTCATTGAACTTTGTGTTATCTTCTAGGGCATCCCAAAGTGCAGTTGGACGTTGGAATTATCTAGAAAAATAGTGTGAACAAGCTGCAATTTGAAGAGAGCCGAAATCTGCAAGTTGGTGACGATTCGCGGGTGGCAACCTACAAATCGTGACCCGCTGATCACTCCTCATTTTCAATTTTGCCCTTTTAAATTTTTATTATTCCCATAATGCCCTTGAGACGTTTTTCCACAAATAAACTATAATTTCTTTAATAGAATTTGGTGAAGAAAATATTTGCCGGAAATTCCAAGCTTAAATAATAAAATTGGTAAAACTTGAATCATCCTTAAATTTTGATATTCCTTAAGCTTCAATTGATCCAAATTGTGTTTAATCATCATTTTTCTAAAAAATCAAATAAACTTGGGCATTAATTTGCTCCAAATAATATTTCTGCCTCAAAATTCTAATTTTCGGACAAAAAACCCTAATTTAAGAGTAATCCTTTATTTGATGAAAAATTATAAAATTGAGCCATTTTAATATCTAAAATACTAAAAAATACTAAACATACTTAAATCATATATAAAATACTATAGTAAAATAGATAAATTTATTACTTATCAAGTATCAGCCTTTTGACTTTTTTTTCTTCCTTTGATAAATTTTCTCTTAGGGACAATTTCACTACCTCCTCTGAGGTTTGCCATAATTGTACTTGCCTCATCTCAGGTTTTAAAAAATTACACTTACACACCCTATATTATATTTTTTATAAGAAAACAAGTCCATTTTGATAATGTAATCCAAAAACACCAATCAAACACATTTTAAATCCTTAATTGCTTTTAAAAAAGATAAATAAATCTTAAAAAAATAAGTAAGTAGTCATAAAAATGTTAAAAGAGCTTATACTCTTACATCAATTTTCAATCTCTACCAAATACTACTTCTTTAAAATTCAGTTATATCTGACTAATCTAAATGAACTTACCTAAACTATCACAATTTTACAAACAAATATATTAACAAAAAAGAGATGAAAGATTTAAAAGCAATTAAAGATATTTTAAAGTGTTTGATTGGTGTTTTTGTGTTACATCATCAAAATGGAATTGTTTTGTTATAAAAAAATAAATACAAGAGGTGTAAATATAATTTTTAAAACATGAAGGGAGTTAAGTACAATTATGACAAACTTAGGAGGTATGCGAACTTATCTCTTTGTCGTATTATCCTTATAATTTAGTCCGTACTTTATTTGTACATAAACAAGAAACACGAAAATATGCACAGACCAGTCACATCTGGGATACGCTGATAATAAAGTAAACTTAGCACATGGCCTCCACCCACTTTTTTTCCTCCCACTTCAAATCAAACCTGTCATTATGTTCATGATTCTCAATCTCAAATTAAGAGTAAGGGGACAGTTGATAAACAAGAACAATGGAGGTACGGACCTAATTTAAAGTCCGATCATTTGGGACAACCATAGATTACCTTGAGATACCTACTTGTCATTTACAAGGAAGACGAAGAAGAAGTGGGGAAACCTTAGCCGACTTTCTTCACCTGTTGTTCACATAGCTAACAATTTGTTCTTTTGTGGACCACAACCTCTCGTACTCTTGTCTTCTCGAAAACACTGTCATATCGTCACGTTTATATAATGTTGGGTACATATTATTTAGGAATTGCTTATTTACTACAAATTTAACAAGGAAACCAATAGAAAGAATAGAAGAAATGGCTGCTAAGTCTCATGCTCTAGTCCTCATTTACCCAGTGCAAGGCCATATCAATCCTGTGCTGCAATTTTCCAAACGCTTGGCTTCCAAAGGTATCGAAGTCACAGTAGTCACCACAAGTTCCATTAACTTACGAGGGAAAAGTCAATCCAACTCGATCAAATTTGAGTCCATTCCTGAAATAAGCAACCAAGAACAAGAAGGTGAGAGAGATGAGAAACCAACTGACGATGATAGGATCGATGATTTCTTTAAAAAAGTTCAAGTTGAAGTTCTGGAGCATCTGCCCTTGATTTTCGAGAGGAAAGCTTCTTCTGGTGAGCCTGTGAAAGTTCTTGTTTATGATTCAGCTATGCCATATGTTCTTGATATTGCACATGAGCATGGAAGTCCAGGAGCTGCTTTTTTCACTCAGTCTTTTTCAGTTTGTGCCATATACCATCATATGCATCTGGGGACAATGAAACTTCCTCTGAAAGAGCCAAATGTATCACTCCCTTCAGTGCCAATACTCCTTGAGTCAAAAGATTTGCCTTCTTTCCTTTATGACACAGGATCATATCCCTCTCTTTTTAAGCTCGTGCTTTACCAAAATCTAAATTTCCAGAAAGCTGATTGGCTCTTGTTCAACTCTTTCGACAATCTAGAACAACAGGTAGTTGCTCTATTCCCATGTTTTTAGATTTCATTTTATTGCATGGGATAGTATCACATACCTCACAGGTTTCTTATAATTGCAAGAAACTTCCTTCAAGTTTTAAAATTACACTTATACTCTTTGTGTTTATGTTTTTGATGACAAAAAACCTCCTCCCCCAAAATTTTGATAATTTAACCCAACAACACTCATCAAATATTTTAAAATATCCTTAGTTGCTTTTAAAAACAACTAAATATTCTAAAATACCCTTAATTGGTTTAAAAAAAAGAAAAATAAAGCTTAAAAAATCAATTAGTTAGTCCAAAAAAATATTAAAATTACTTGTACTTTTATACCAAATTTTCAATGTCCACCAGATTATACTCTTCAAAACTCAATTATCGACTAATCTAAATAAAATTACTTTCTTTATCAAAATCTTATTACAATGAATATATTTGTAAGAAAAAGATGACTAATTTAAGAAAAAACATGCGTAAATGACTAGGGAGACCAAATTAAAGGGTCTAACAACTTTGGGTTTAAAGTCTTTTTATTTTTCTACTTATTGTTTTTTAAAGCAATTAAAGATATTTTAGAATATTTGGTTAGTGTTTTTGAGTTACATTATTAAAATGGATTTTTTGGTTATCAAAATATAAACACAGAGGGTGTAAATGTAATTTTCAAAACTGAGGGGAAGTTCTTGCAATTATGACAATCTTAGAGAGATAAGTGAAATTATCCCTTATTATATTACCATTTTTGTTGTTTATTTTTATTCAATTTTCAGAGAAAAGGAAAAAAGTAGCCAAATATGACCCTCTTTAAGGATCTGGGGTCTCACAATTTGGCTCTTTTCAATTTTTACAATTTGAACCCTTTATAACTGTGTGTAACCATGGTGTAACTATGTTGAATAATGATATAACTCCGTTAAAATGTGCTGTAACTATTTTTTACATGAAACTATGTCATATTTTCTTTTAGAATTTGGCCTTATTAGTTCAATTTTGTTCCTCCATATTTGACCTTTAAATTTAGGCATGAAATTGTTAAAAATGGAAATTGTGAGGCCACTTGGCCGCCCAGTCAATATTGAGTGTCAATGTGGTTTGCTCTGCATTCTAAGGTTGGTCCTGCGCTAATTGACCTTTACAGTATCGACTGCACATCCTTCCACCTTTTAATGCTCAACCAAAGATTTGCTTACTGCAATAGCTAGTGGAAACATAATATAACATTATTCCCTGCTTAACATGTACCGCATATAGATTAACATTTTCTTGTACACGTAAAATACATAACCTATTAGGAGTAGGTATGGAGTAGTTAATTGGTCCACACACTCAATATTCTAACCAGAATCAATTGTATTAGTTTGTCTAATTTATTAATTGTCTTCGACTGTCATTAGTTAGTTAACTGTTAGTTGATTACTCGGTTAAAGAGGGCTGGGGTACCGCGAGTTTTTGGAACATTATATTATTGAATTAACTTGACTAGATAAAAAATATTAAAACTTAAGTACTTGTTCAAATTATAAAAAAAAACTACTTATAAATTTCAATTACTTTGACAAAAATAAAGTAGTAAAATTAAAAATTGAAACTCTTTCATCCACTTTTTTTAAGTGAAAAAAGTTACAAATCAAATTTTTTCACAACACATTTAAGAAAAACAGTTGTGTTATTTTCTATATTCCATATCTAAGTTATATGAAAGTAAATTTCTAGTTAATATTAAGAAAACATATGATAATCAAAGCGTAAAAATAAATGATAATACAAATAAAAAAACTAAATGAAAACAAAAATCAAATGATCGAATACTCTTCAATTCCTTTATAATATTTACAAATATTATAGTCAAAATAAAAGATTGCTTATACAATTTCAATTACTTTGAAAAAAAGGAATAAAATTACAAATTGAAACTATCACATTTACGTTTTTTTAATAGTAAAAAAAAGTTATAAATAAAAAATTTTCACATTACAAGTAAGAAAAATACTTGTGTTATTTTTCGTATCCCACATATAAGTTATATGAAAATAATTTTTTAGTTAGTATCAAGAAAATATATAATAATCAAAACTCAAAAATAAATGATAATATACAAATCTAAAAATTAAATGGAAACAAAATTCAAATATGATATTTAAGTTTTTGAATTATCATAAACATGTAAAGTAAGAGTTAATACTCATCAATCATCTATAATATTTACACATATTAGTCTCTAATATATATATGTGGATGGGTTTAATTAACTGTAGTTTTTAAAATTGATACTTGGAATGACCACTTTTTCAAATGAGATTCGGTTAATCTAATTGCTTTTAAAAATTGTTTCAGAATGGACGTATTATTGAGGTTTTTCGATTTTTCAATTATTTTTCTCACCCCTAATAACTATATACAACTTTGTTATTTCTATACATACGCGTACGCGTACGTGTACGCACATGCACATACGCATGCACATATGTATATATGATAATTCCCTGAATTTGATAGATTTGCCCTCTTAAGTTGAACTCTTAAATAGTAGCCACATGTTGGATAGACATCCAATTACTGTGCAGATCCCGTGGCCTTTGCATACCAATTTACAATTGTAACACAATTTTTTTTTTTTTTTGAAGTTGACAATATATTTAACGGAATACAGAACGTGAAGATTAATTGTTTCTTAATTGTGAGCCTATTCCCATTTGTTTTTCCAATCTACAAGGCAACGATCTGGATGGCAAGTCAATACCCTATGATCAAGGCAATTGGACCGACTATTCCATTTATGTACCTTGACGAACAATTGGAGGATGACAGAGATTATGGTCTCAGTCTATTCAGGCCAGATACTGAAACTTGCCTGCAATGGTTAGCCTGAAAAGTTATTAGTTCTGTGGTTTATGCATCATTCGGCAGCTTGGCGAATCTTGGGGAAGAACAAATGGCAGAAATAGCATGGGGTCTAGCAAGCAGCCAATGTTACTTCTTGTGGGTGGTTCGAGCTTCTGAAGAGAACAAACTCCCCAGTAATTTCAAGGCTGAGGTAGAAGGGAAAGGTCTAATTGTGAGCTGGTGCCCGCAACTGGAGGTCTTGAATCATCAGGCAGTGGGATGCTTCCTGACTCATTGTGGCTGGAACTCCACACTTGAGGCATTGAGTTTGGGGGTGCCAATTGTGGCAATGCCTCAGTGGACGGATCAACCGACAAATGCAAAATGTATTGTTGATGTATGGAAAATTAGAGTTCGAGTTACTACTAGCAAAGAGGGAATTGTGAGAAAAGAATAGATTGAAATGGCAATTAATGAAGTTCTGGTGGGGGAGAAATCAACTGAGCTTAAAAAGAATGCTACAAGGTGGAAAGAGTTGGCTAAGGAAGCAACGAGTAAAGGAGGAAGCTCTGACAAAAACATTGAAGAATTTATTTCATCATTTTTAACTACATGATGTCTATCCATATTTATCGATTTCCACCAGTTATGAAAACAAATAAAACTCTGTTGTTGTTTTTTAATGAGCATTGTGCTTTTGAAGGGAATTTTTTTTGTTTCTTCTCAGGAAGAGTATCCATTGTGAAAGTCTTATACCAATGCTAATCACAAATATCAATTGATTTGCAAGACAGAGGAGAATTTTTTTTATTTTTATTTCTGGCTCAAAACATCAAGGATTAAACCCAACTTGGTGTACATCAGGCAAAACAACGATATTCACAAATGTCAGTTTATTGGAGGGATCGAATATTTTTTTTTCTCCCTTTTGCTTTCCCACGACACTATCTATTAATGAGGAATATTTTTTTATTTCACCCTATCTATTCAAAGTAAATCAAATGAAAATGAGAGGCAAAATGCTAGTTTTTGTATAGAAATATTCCATCATTTAAGGGTGCAAACCTCACAACTACTCAAAGATGAATATGTAAGATTGAATGTTTTAAATTAAGGATCCCAAATAAGCTCCAGAAAAACACATCCAAGAGGATAGAGTTCAGTTAGGAAGAGTGCATTTTAGACACCAGTTGATTCATATGTTAAAAACTATCAGCCTTGAATACCATGAGAACCACCTAATTCAAAACTGCCCGTTGAGATAAAAACAAAGAATTACATGAACAAGTGGAGAATAAAATATAAAATGGGTGCCAATTTTGCATTATTCTCGGAAAAAGCAGATCCATAGATGAACTAAAATGGAGCCACAATTTTTTTACTTCGAGTTCCATATATTCAGATGGCAACCTATAAATAACAATCGATTTTATATAATTTCTTCACATTTTCACAATCAGCGAGCATATATTCAAATCAACTAATCAAAAGCAATTTACCCAAATGATCAACAAATAACATAGGCAGACAATTTTGTGTCACTCAAATGTTTTAAACATGCACAAATTTGGTTGTTTATGCTCCTGAATTTTTGTAAGGGCAATCGTTTTTGCAATTATTTTGCCAAATGAATCAAGATTCGTATGAGACCTCAAACATCATTTAATCTTCACTGCTCATTTTCTTTAACTTTCAAACTCAGCTACTAATTGTACTAAGCAATTTCGCTGGTGTTTGATGAGATTCCATTCGACGTAAGAGTATCGCCGACAGCCAGCACTTCAAGCCATATTTTGTGTAATGTCCCGTCCCACATCGGAAAAGTTAAGGGACATGAACTAATATATAAGATGAGTCTAAGTATTTAAGTCCAAGTTGAGATAACTATTTTGGGCTAGCGAGGACAGAACTCAAATATTTGGAATTGATTGCTGAGACTCTGATCACAGCCTAGCCTGCGAGCTTAAGGCTCTGATAGAATGGTATTAGAGCTAATCTCGTATGGTCTCTGTAAAATGTGAAATTGGAATAGTGGTATTGGAGATATTGGGCCGCGAGTAGTGTGGTCTCTGTACAATGTGAGACTGGACTAGTGGTATTGGAGATATTGGGCTGCAATTACGCAAGAGAGTCTAGATTAGTTGTATTGGAGATCTTGGGCATCGACTAAGCAAGGGAGTGGAGGAGCTAATTGTTCTATGGGGGCTATATAATGGTATCAGAGTTAACCTCGTGTGGGCACAATGTAAAATTGGAGTAGTGGTGTTGGAGATATTAGGCAATAAATAGTGTGGTCTCTATACAATGTGAGACTAGACTAGTGGTATTGGAGATATTGAGCCGCGACTATGCAAGGGAGTCTAGACAAGTGTATTGGAGATCTTGGGCCGTGACTAATTAAGGGAGTGGAGGAACTAAGTGTTGTGCTAGGGCCAATGATATTGGAGATATTGGGAGTGAAAGAACTTAGTGCTGTGTAGCTAAGTGCTATGTCGACCGAATGGTGGTAATGTGAGACTTAGCTTGTGGTATTGAGCCACAACTAAGCAATGAAGTGGATGTAATGGTGGTAATGTGAGACTTAGCATGTGGTATTGAGCCGCATCTAAGCAATGAAGTGGACGTTGACCTAAGGGTGGTAATGTGAGACTCTGAGCCAATGATATTGGATCACAACTAAGCAATGAAGTGGAGGAACTAAGTGCTATGTAGGTCTAAGGGCTACATTGACCTAAGGGTGAGAGCCACTTTTAGAGGCTGTACGAGGTGCCTGAGCACCAAGCAATGAAGTGGAGGAACTAAGTGCTATGCAGGGCTAAGGGCATCAACCTGAGGATGGGAGCCGCTTCTAAAGCCCATATCTGTCACCTGAGCCATGTCTACATAGTGTGATCTCTACACGACGTGAGACTAAGTCGTCGACCTAAGCGTGCTAATGTGAGATTGAGCATGTGGTATTGGGCTACAACTAAGCAATGAAATGGAGTCGACCTAACGGTGGTAATGTGAGACTGAGCTAGTGATATTGGGTCACAATTAAGGGATGAAGTGGAGTAACTAAGAGCTGTGCAGGACTAGGAGCTTCATCAACCTAAGGATGAGAGCCACCTCTAGAGCCCGTATAAGCCGCCTGAGCACCAAGCAATGAAGTGGAGGAATTAAGTGTTATGTAGGGCTAAGAGTTACATCGACCTAAGGGTGCGAGCCAACTCTAGAGCTTGTATGAGTCACTTGGGCCACGACTATGTAGTATGGTCTCTACATGATGTAAGACTGAGCTAATGGTATTGAGCTGTCTATGCAAGGGAATAGAGGAATTAAGTGCTATACAAAGTTAAATGCTATGTTGACCTAAAGGTAGAGGCCACTTATAGATCCTCTACGACTACGTAGTGGAGAAACTAAGTACTGTGTGAGGTTAAGTGCTATGTTAACCTAAGGGTTGAAGCCACCTCTAGAACCAGTACGACTACGCAGTGGATGAATTAAATGCTGTGAGGAGCTAAGTGCTACGTTGACCTAAGTGTGGGAGTTACCTCTACAGTTTGTGCGAGCTACGTCTAGAATCAAACACAATTAAGTGGGTGAATGTAACACTCCGTCCCACATCAGAAAAGTTAAATGACATGGACTAATTATAAGTTGTGTCGGAGCATTCAATTCTAATTTAGGATATTCATTTTGGGCTAATAAGAATCGAGTCCAAATAATTGAACTTGGCTGTAGAGACTTTGGTCACGTGCTGGGCTTGTGGGCATGAGGCGTGACATTTTACATATGATCTGCTCTCAAAATTTTGAAATCCTATTCTTTCCAAATTATAGTTGTTAAACTTTGGTTAGGAACCAGACAGTGGGATCGGATTGATGGAATGCTAGTTGAATTGGTGGGTGAGTGATCGAAACGATGAGTCATTAAAATAGCATTTTAATTATCATATTTTATGATACGTAAATATTAATAGAAATAGAAAATTACTTTTAAAAATTTTGATTCATTGATTAATAAAATTCGAAATAAATAAATGATAACAATTATGATGAACTGTTTTAGATATCAACTATTGCATAAAATAGTGTAAGGTTGTAGTATACGCTATTTTGCACTTATAATTGGAATAGAGCAATTAAACACATTTATGAAGTAACAAAAGACTTAATTTTACTTTATAATACTTTGCAAATTTATAAATATCGTATTGTATATTACGTAAAAGAATTATTTTACTTTAGTAATACAACAAGTTTTAAAAGAAAAAACAGTATGCTTTTTTGAAATGTTCGTTTATCTAAAATTAAAATAATTTTTTTAGGGAATTTACAATTGTTATATGATGATAACATTTTTATTTCAAAATTGGAACACTGAAGTAATTATACAAGAAAGTAAATCAATATAGTTAATAGGACAACTCAAAAACAAGGGCAGATTTAGCCTAGCAATTATATCTCTTGCATATTGAGATTAATTTTGTGCATGCGTGAGAGAGAGAGAGAGAGAGAGAGAGAGAGAGAGAGAGAGAGAGAGAGAGAGAGAGAGAGAGAGAGATTTTCGGTTTAAACCTTGTTACCTGCATACATTTTGGCTAAGTTATAAAAAGCCATCTGCTTTCTGATTTACCCAGTCCAACAAGGTCCATCGGCTTATCAATTTTTCAGGTCCAACAAGCTCGATCCGAATTCGGTGCTTATTCATTGCAATGGGAAAACCAGTTCGGCCCCTGATTAGTTCACTAATTTGAATGGTTTAAGTGTGAGGTCAAGTCGACTTTTATAGGTGTTTCCAATGCCTTGGATATAATTTTCTAAAATTAATGATGACATGATGTTGGCTAAACTATAAAAAGCTATTGGAAACCCAATTTGCCCACTCCAATAAGGTCCACCTGAGCATTAAAAATAAATGATAATATACAAACTAAAAAACTAAATAGAAAGAAAAATAAAATACAATATTTTAGTTTTTAAATTATCTTAAATTTAAAAATAAAATTTTTTAATTCTCCTCGATTCCTCTAAACTATTCACAAGTATTAACCTCTATGTCATAAATGTGGACCAGTTTGGTTAATCACGATTTTTAAAAATTGATACCTAGAACTGAGATCGCTTTTGTAAATAAGATTCAATTAATCTAACTTCTTTCGAAATTTTGTTCGGTTACACTTATTTTTTGTTTCTTAATTGACCTTTTTTTTATTTTTTAGTTTCTCAGTTATTTTTGTCCACCATAATTAATGATGTGATGATGTTAAACGTGTACCTTGTATGATATGAACATGAGCCTTGGATGAGATGGTGCCAATCGTGTCACGTTAAAAACATATATTTTAGTAATGACATATGTGATCCAATATTGCTCAAGCTCATGCACACGTTGGACTTCAAATTATCAGGGTACGTTTGGAGGGAGTCTTAGTGGGTAAAATGTTATGTCACTTGAATTTGTTTTCATGTAAGCAGTAAAATTTTCAATTGTAACATTATCTAATTTTTAAAAAAATTTGAAATATTTTCGTATGAAATTCTTGATAATACATAGATCCATATACTAATTCGAAAGCATTAAAAAATCTTAAAAAAAGGTAATGTTCATTCAAAATTGCAATGATTTTACTACAATTATTGGTGCCTCTTGAGTTTTGGTTAATCCTTAAAATATCTTAAGAGCAAAACAATAAAAATCTTTACAACGAAAAGGGATAATTACCATTCTCTTCTCTTTTTGTTGGTAAATAAATAGAAGTTCATGTCCAGAGTAAGGATTGGATCAATCAATAAAATATCTTAAATATTTTAGTAGTTATATTAGTCACAGAATCAGAAGCAAAAGTGAAAATTCCACAAGAAAAAGGGATAATTTCACATTCCTCCCCTATGGTTTTGCATAATTGCTGAGTGCTCCCTTCTTGTTTAAGAAATTACACATAATGCCCTTTTGGAATCATCCAGCCCACTATCACCATCAAACTTAGTTTTTGGACAAATAATATCATTAGGCACAATTGAATATTTACAATAAAAAGGCAAAAAATCTACTGATGAAAAGTCCAAAAGCATTATTGGCGCTAAATTAGCCGGTAATAAAGAATAAAAGCAACCACTTTTATTTGGTATCAATAATTGAATATTAGTTGCAGCAGAATTTACACTCAATTCTCTCACGGGTGAATGAACAACCGTTAGTACTAAGGAGGAATTTCGGTGAATCAAAGTATTAACCAATGCTTTGACTACATAGCTCAAATTAGTCTGTTTCTTACAAGAATTTCAGGCAATAACAAGTGGCAATTTTACCTTAATAATGTAGTGATCATTGACATGGTTTAGATTAAGTATAACAAATATGAACAAATTACATACAACTCAAGTAATAAAAGCCTAAACTCCCAACTATACCGCAAGTATACGGATCTATTGTAGCACTTAGAGTATTAGGTGTCGAATTCCATAAGGAATCAATATTGATAACTACTAAGGTTTTATGACTAACTTTTATTATCCAAACAAACAAAAAACAAGGATAATGGTAGATGATTTTCCATTTCAATAGAATATGTATAAGATTAAGAAACACCTGAATGAATTCAATGACTAAGAACCTAGAACATAGAATGCACTAATGAATCATGCATGAATAACTCGTTAAGTTTTTCCTTGCCTTGTTTAGAATTTAATTCCATATAAGTCATAACTAGATCTCTCTATAAGATAACAAGATTTTACTATTCTCATGATGAAATCTTATGAAGACATAAATTGTTATGATTCACTTAAGCCTTCATTATTCTCATATGAATAACTTAAGCATTACTTGTTCATTTTCCATTGTTAAATGCATTTCTCAATGTCAAGTAACAACTAAATGATTTGTTAATTTTGGTCATGCAAAAACAAGTGTTAATACTTGAACAAGTAAACAAACAAGTGCAAACTTAGCAAGTGTATATGATTTAAGTCATGCTTTTGGATTCATTAGCTTCATCTATATTCTAGATGAAGCTTTTAGTGAATCATGACTAGTGAAACAACTAAAAGTTCAAATTCAAAGCAAAAATTCATGCTCAACAATTGAAAATAAAAGAGAGAGAGAGAGAGAGAGAGAGAGATAGAATTGCTCAACCAAAAATTTGAACAAAGCTTCAATTCTATTTCATCTCCAAAAATTGAACCTCATGTGTTCTTGTACAATGTTACAAATGACTTGTATTTATAGATAAATGTTCTTGAAGTCATTTTCCAACTTGCAAAATGCATTTAATGCAAGCAAATGATGAAGATGCTTCTTGAGATTCCAAATTTGCAAAATAGTCTTCCTTTGTGTGCTCAACGAAATCTCTAGCTTGAAAAACCTCATCTCCATACGAAAATTTTTGCAAAAATAGCTGGAAGGAGATGCAAATTGCAACCCTAGAAAACTCCAACCGACGTCGATCCATGGGAGTGATTTGCGGGTGCAACTTGTAGATAACAACCCATGGATCACCCATAAAGTGGCCCCACTTGATTTTCTAATTTTGCTGAGCTAGAGTCTACGTGTGCAGACCTTTTTCACACATTTCCACATATTTTTGGTAAATAATTAGGTCTTTCAAATATTTTTGCACAATTATTTCTCCAAGTATTTCTCCAAGAAATCCACCATTCTAACCTTTTGAATCATCTTTGATTTTGATTCACCTTGACACCAATTGTTCCAAATTAAGTTTAAGCATGATGAACCTACAAATTTTGTACAAGTATTGTGCATTAATCTGCTCAAAATAACAATTTTGCCTCCAAACCCTAATTTCAGGAGAAAAACCCTAATTCTATAAAAAGTTGAAAAATGAGTTGTTTTGTAATCAAAATTGCTATAATTATATTAAAATCACACCAAAAACACATAAAAAATATATAATAATATTGGTTAATTTATCACTTATCAATCATCTTGGTTGGTTCATAAATATTTTTCATTTCGGCAATGTGATGATTGTAGTGCATTTTAAAGAGGAAAAAAAAGTAATTTAATTGTGAAAAACTTTAGTAGAAAGTTGTGAAATCAAATATTGTGATCTTAGATGACATCTGGTAAGCCTAAATGGTCGATTACTAGTAGATTACTACTGGCATGTTAGTTATTTTGAAAGTGATAGTGGTTAAATACATGTTGATTAAAACAGGAATTTTCGGTGATAAAGTTGCATTATGATCTTAGCTTAAATGACATGTGATCGGCCTAAATGGTTGATTAATGGTAGATAATTGCTTGTATGTTAGTTATTTGAGTGTGATAGTGATGAAGAGTGTATGTTGATTAAAATGGAATGGTAATGAAGTTGCACCTATGATAACATGTTTTTATATGATTTGTATAATTGCTCATGTGCTGTTGCACTTGAAAAAATATAGTTGCACCTATATCTGATGAAATTGTACATGTTTGATTATTTTTATAGCATTTTAAGTCATATGAACAAGAAGTATTAATGTGTAGAGGGTGATTAATTTTGCTTAAGTCATAATCATATGTTGTTCATTGTATAACTGAAATTTTGTTTATAAAATAAGATGGAAAGTATTGCTGCTCATTATGTGGTAATACATATTGTGTTCAAAAAACAAAGATACCAAATGTTGATCTTAATATTGAATGATGTTTGTGAAACAAGTTTTAACAAAATTCATGAAAATATGAATGGTATAGTGTCTATGAGGTGTGCTATTCCAAGATCATTTGGCTACATAGATGTTAACTATAAAAAGTGATATCCTACAAATGTTTAAAGTTCATAGACATGATCATGTGATCAGTTTTTTCTATGCATGATATGGTTGTATTTCCCTCTTACCTTAGTGAGAATCTTAAAATGAGAATGATGAAGAACAACAAGAAGTTAAGGACAAACCTTAATAGTGAATTAGAGAAGGATATGATGTTTGCCAATGTTGATGGATTTTGAGTAGCTTTAAAGGATTTTGCGATTCAAAAGGATTTTCCTATACTAAGGTTGAAAAATGAGAAATATTTCTATGTGTAAGGTCGAAGGTTGTCTATGGAGAATTCATGCTTTTTCCTTAATTGATGGTATAACTTATCAGATTAAATCTTATATTCCAACCCACACGTGTCATGTCAAGCAAAAATCGTGAGGCTATGTCAGAATAGATTTCAGAGAAATTGACATCTATCTTGAGGGAAAATCCCCAAATGACAAGGAAGGTAGTTTTAGCTTAAATGAGAAAATATGGGCTACAACCTTGTATAATGTAGATATAAAGAGCTAAGAAGAAAACCCTTGATGAGACTCATGGCTCACACACAGCTTGTATAATGTAGATATGCCTAACTTTTGAGGTCTTCTAACCCTTATAGTATATGCAAGATACACTTTGATAGGCCGAACTTAATAGTTGAACCATATTTTAAGAGGTTGTTCATTGCTTACAAGGCAATGAAGGATGGTTTCCATCAAGGTTGTAGATCCTTTCATTGGGTTTGATGGTTGCCATCTAAAGGGACCATATGGTGGCATGCTTTTATCAGTAGTTGCATTAGATGGAAATAACAGTTTATTCTCGTTAGCATTTGCAGTTGTTGAGTGTGAGAACAAAGAAACTTGGAGCTGGTTTTTCTATTTCTTTGATAACTTTTTTGGTCCTTTCTCTTCTAACATGCCTCTAACTTTCATGAGTGATAGACAAAAGGGTTTAAACTTGGCTTATGAAGAGCAGTTTCCAAATGTTCATGCTAGATATTGCTGTAGACATATTTATAGCAATTTTAAGGCTTCATTTCCTGGCTTGTTGCTCAAAAGCAATTTCTGGACAGCTGCAAAAAGTTATGATGAGGTCTCACACAATGAGGCAATGGAAAGGATTAAAAACATTAACATTGAGGCATGGAGATGGCTATGTAAGATACCAAAAAATTCATGGGCAAGACATGCTTTTAATTCTGACTTAAAGCGTGATCATGTGACTAATAACTTCACAAAATCATTTGATGCTTGGATTGATGATCTTAGAGGCAAGCCAATTCTTACACTTGCTGAAAGCATAAGACAAAAATTTGATGAACCAGCTTCATAAGAGGTTCCACAAGGCTTGAACATGGAGTTTAACATTATCACCAAAGTATGTTAACAAGCTTAACGAAATATCTAATAAGTGAAGAAAGTATTCGTTAATGGTAACTAGAAAAAATGGCTTTGAGGTTAGTGATGTTGACAAGACATATGCTGTGAATTTATCTCAGATGACTTGTGATTGTGGTGCATTTCAACTTTCTGGCAGTCTATATAAGCATGCTGCTTTTAGGATACTTTATAAAAGAGATAAGTTAGAAGAATATTGTGATAAAGCTTTTAAGAAAAATGCATATCAAAAGGCTTATACTGGGATGATATATCCTATTCTCAATGAGAAAAGGTGACCTAGAATAGATCTAATTCCTGCAACACTTCTTCCCCCTCCATTAAGGAGGTTACTAAATAGACCTAGAAATAACAAAAAAAGATCATCTGATGAAGATGCACCTCCATCTCAGACAAGAAGATCAAGTACCCTTAGATCTATATGTTTTGGCATTTGATAATAATAATAGGACTTATAAAAGAGGTTCTGTGGCTACAAAGAAAACCAACACTTTTGGTACTGATCAGGTATACTAATCAACACTTCTAACCTATGACATACTAACTAGTTCTACTTTATAGTTGTTACCTTGATCTCATTTAAATTGGTGCTGCCAACAGGTCTCAGGCAATAGAGTTAAATCTGATAGAAGTATGGCTTCTATAGGCTTATTAAGGGCTATTCTTTGGGTAAGCTACCTAAATTTCATGCATTCCATATTTAATTTAACATATTACAAGCTAAATCATACAATATATACTTCTGCATATGTTTTTAGGAGTATGCAATTAGAAATATCCCTGTTATAATATCAAGTCAGGGCAGTAATCCAACTCCAGGAAATGAGATAAATTTGATATATCTATGGTTCATATAAGCTAGAGTTCTATTTTATGATACACTAAGTTATATATTCTAACTATATATTTGATGTCTAGGCCAATAATAATGACAGTTTAAGTGAAACTCAGGCCAATATTCAAGTTCAAGACCAACCTGGAACAACTCAAATGAAAAAGGTAATGCATACTTGCTTGAATCAACTTCACAACTTGTCTTATTTTAACTTAACAAAGTAAATGATATTAACTTCTGCAGAGAGGAAAGACCTGCAAAGAAGACTGCCAGAAAGCTTACAACAACTCAATTTGGCAGTTTCTACAGAAGTGTTAGAGGCCAACCACCAGAAAGTTCACAAATGATGAAGACTAATCTGGGTGGAAGTGCAAGTGGTGCCATGGAAGATAATGCAACAACTGACACTGTACAATCCATTAACAAGGAAGCATTTGTTGATGCTAGGGCCATCACTTAACAGTGGGAACATTAGTAACAACTTCAGTATGTGGTTCTAAGTCTAGTCTTGCAACTTAGTATCAGATAATGTAATTATCTACTAGCCTTATGTCACAATATAGTGTGCAACTAATAACTTGTTTGCTAGTATAATATGGGACATATTTTTTTGAATATGCTAGAGAATTGAAATGTTAAGTTCTGAAGCTTTTGCAATCCTCACCATCTTGGCAAGGAACAAAATGGTGTTTTGGCCATACAAGGATTGCTTAGAAGTTGTTTGGAGTAGATAAGACCACAACATAGTTGCTTACGTGATATGATATGGCATATAGTTTGTTATGACTTGGCAGAAGAAGAGAAGTTGGTAAAAGAAGATTGAAGAGAACCAACATAGCTGCTGAGAAAGAAGAACAATAAAGAAGACAGCTGGCAGTTATAGATTGGCTAAGCTAATAATTAGAAGTTAGAGTCATTATACCTGTTAGGAGAAGTTTGCAATAGAAATCAGAATTGGTTATGCATTCATTGTATAAATAACATGAGATTTGGAGGGAATTGCAGTTTTAGAGGCATTTTAATTCGTACTTTTTTTTATCTTCAATAATATCCCATCTTTTTCTCTCCCACTTTTCTTCTAGTTTCTTTCTTATTCTCAAATCCCTATCTGTTCTTCTGCTTCTTCTTGAATTTCAATCATCTACTACAATTGGATATTACAAAATGGTATCAGAGTTTCCGATTCTTGAACTTCAAGCTTGATTCCACTATTATCATGGCTAAGGGTACTCGATTGAAGTGACTGGAAGAATAAATCAGAAAATAGGGAGCTAAGAGTCAAGGAATCTTAGAATCTCAAACTACTTATAGACAATTCATGGAAGAAAGATTGAATTCCAGCCAAGCTGAGTCCTATGGAAGTAAACACAACAAAATCGAAGACATTTATGGTTGTAATGATTGCCTAATTTAATAGCTTCATGAGAGGGTTAATGGTGATAAAGTAATTTTGGAAAATCTTTTTGGGTCCACTGAGAGGACTCCAATTAATAAGGAAAATGAAAATTTCGAGTATGATGGGGGAAAATAAAATTCCAGAAAGAATGTATTTTTGTGGGATTACCCAAACTGGACTTCCCAAACTTCAGAAGAGATAACCCAAAGAAGAGGCCAGGAAATGCAAGAAATTCTTCCAAGTATATCATATTCCAAGTGAGCAGCAACTAGATATAACAAAACTGTACTTGGATAGAAAGGTAGTATTAGAATTCTAAAAGGGACAAAGGTGTGGTTTCATGGCATGAATTTAGTTATGAGATATGCAAGAGATTTGGAGAGTTAGGAAAAGATGAAGTGATTGAAGAATTCAGCAAATTGCAAAAGATATCCTCTGCATTGTCCTATTAAGAAAAATTTGAAGAGTTTAGGACTGTTGTGATGCAGAAGGTATCAGGTCTATCAGAGCCCTATTTTATCTCATGCTTTCTAAGTGGGTTGCAAGATGAGATCAAGCTATTAGTTTATATGCATAAAGTTGTTAAACTTACAAGATGCCTTTGAGACTGCTAGATAGCAAGAGGATTAGCTAGAAGTTATCAAAAAGAAGAATAAGGGAAGTCTTAAGATTCAATCAAACTTCACTCGTTATAATGCTGGCACTTCAAGATTCACTAGTAATTTATAAGGAAACAAAGGGGGTAACAAGGAGCATGTAATGAGAATGTAAAAAGAAAAATGAAGAAAAGTATTCTTCTCTAAAATCCAATTTAGGATGGTGCATATCTTGTGTTTTAACTGTGGGATAAATTTAAACCAATTCAACAATGTAAGAATAAAGAGGTGCACATGTTATTAGTTGAAGAAATGGAGAAGTTTGAGCAAGAAGAAGAAGCACCAGATAAAGAGGAGGAAGTAATTAAATATGCTAGTTTAAAGAATAATAAGGAAATGGTAATGCCATTGCATACATCTCAGGGAAATGTAGGTTCAGAAGCACTAGCCTTTTACGATAAAAAATGCTGATGGGAAGGAGTTTAGCTATTGCAAGTGGATTCCAAGAATGCACAGGACCATACAGGAACATATATTTGTGCATGATGTGTATGTGTTGAACTTGTAGCCCTATGACATGATTGTGGGAGAGGATTGGAAGAAATGTTACTGGCCCTTAACATTTGATTTCAAAAAATTAAAACTAACTTTCAACAACAAAGGTCAACTAGTAACATTACAAAGTGAATCTGAAAATTTGTAATGGCATGTTAAACAACAGTAGATTGCTCAAGAACTAGAACAAGGAATTTAATACTCTCCAACAATCATTCTTGATTAAGGTACAACCTGCTCACATATCTACTATTCCTGATTCTCTACCTAAATTATGGCCATATAGCATGAGGTATTTGTTGAATCTCTACAACTACCTCCTCTAAGAAAACTGGATCATCATATTGAATTGAAACCTATGGCAAAACCTTTTAAAGTTACCTCAAATAGATATTGTCACAAACAAAAGGCTGCAGTTGAAAAAACAGATTAAAGTCTTGCTTATCGATGCAGTGATAAGACTTGACCACAATTCCTATGCCTCTCCATTTTTTTTTTTGGCAAAAAGCCCCATACATAGTATGGGATGCTAGCCCAATATTGTATTAAAACAAAATTAGAACCAAGTACAAAGTTAAAGGGAGACTATACCTGACCTCTAAGCAGTTAAAGAAAAGAAAATAAAGAGTACTACTTGTTTACAATTACATTTCTAACATATAGAAAATTAAACCAATCTAACTTAATAAGTGATTTTACTTTATTGGGTAGATCTTGTGATGTCTCAAAGATGATGCTATTTTAGAAACTTAGTCCCACTATAAAGTCTGCTACTGCATTCACTTCTCTAAAAAATGTTGTATTGAACCTGAAAGTTGTGTCAACTGATGTTTAATCTTTTGAATAGTTAAGCATAATGTCTATTTTAAGGGTTGTGTGCAAGATGTTAAATGATATAACACTTGTCAATCCATCTCAGCTACAATGCAAATGAATCCTCAATCCTCACATAATTGAATGCTATAATTCAAGGCTTGAGCTTCAGTTTCCAATACTTTCCTCCTATCTAGGTTCTTATAAAAAGCAAATATTAGCCTGCCCAAATGGTTTCAAACTATTCCACCTCTTTTTGCACTCTCTTTAGCTTTATTAGTTAAGAAAAAGGATGGAAGCTGGAGACTTTGCATAGATTATAGATAGCCAAATAGCCTCATTGTCAAAGATAAATTTTTCATTCCCTTGATTGATAACCTATTAAATGAATTACATGATGCCAAGGTATTTTCTACATTAGAATTGAGAGTTGACTACTATTAAATCAAAATGGACCCTAGGGATATTCCAAAAACTACATTTAGAACTCATTTAGGCTTGTATCAGTCATAGTAATGCTCTTTGGGCTCACTAATGCACCAGCCATCTTTCAAGTTGTATTAAACTCAATTTTTAGGCCATGTATTAGGAAGTTTGTTCTCTCTTTTTTTATGACATTTTGGTATATAGCACTGAAATGTTGAATCATCTTTTACACTTGTCCTTATCTTTGAGACAGTAAAAAAAAACTCTTTGTTTGTCAAACTGTCCAAGTGTTCCTTTGGCCAAGAAAAGGTAGAGTATTTAGAACATTTAATGATTAACACAGATGTACAAACTCATCCTTCCAAGATTGATGCCATGGTAAACCGGCCTGTTTCTAGAAATGTGAAGGGCTTAAAGGGATTTTTAGGGTCGACATATTATTACATAAAGTTTGTTAAAGGATATGGAAAGATGGCTAAACCTTTGACTGATCTTCTCTAGAAAAATGCATTCTAATAGAGTGAATAGACTCAAGAAGCCTTTCAACAGCTTAAGCATGCTATGAGTTGCACTCCAATGCTAGCTCTACCAGACTTCACTAAAACTTTCCTATTAGGGACTGATACAAGTCACTAGGCCATAGGGGTAGTCTTCATGCAGCAAGTCAATCTATTGCATACATGAGTTAAGCACTGAGACTAAGGAATCAGGTTTTATTCACTTATGAGAAGGAACTATTGTTTTTCATATCAATTGTGACAAAGTGGAGACATTATTTGATTGGGTCTCACTTTGTTATAAAAACTAGTCATGAGAATTTCAACTATTTACTCGATCAAAAGGTGACTATAGTTATACAATAGAAATGGTTATCTAGGTTAGTAAAGCTGGCTTATAAAAGGAAAAGGAAAATGTGGTGGTGGTAGATGTATTGTCAAGGAGAATGGAGGAAGAGAAAGTGGAGGAAAAGGAAGGTGCAATACATACTTTTTTCAGTGGTAAGATCAATATGGTTAGAAAAGGTTGCTAACCGTTACCGTGGAGATGAAACAACTAAGAAGTTATCAATAGCACTGTCATTAGGAGATTCCACTCACCCTAAACATTCTTACAGTAACAGAACCATCAGATAAAATGGAAGAATCTTTATTGGTGCAAAAGATGACCTCAAAAAATAATTGATAGCAAGTATGCATAACATTGTGATAGGAGGTTATTCCGGAATTCTAGGGACCTATCAAAGATTGAAGACTTAAATTGTTTGGTAGGGAATAAAAAGGATGAAGAAGACTTGTACAAAACTGTGGCATCTATAGGAGGAGCAAAGGAGAAACCTATAGCTATCTTGGTCTCCTACAACCTCTTCCAGTTCTAGAACAAGCATGGTGGCATACATCTATGGACTTCATTGAGGGACTTTCAAAATCAATGGGCTTAGATGTTATATATGTGACTATAGATAAATTCACCAAATATGCACACCTTATCCCTTTAACTTCACATTTCACCACCAAAGAAGTAGCATTAGTTTTCTTGAACCAATTTTCAGGTTGCATGGACTGCCAAAGTCCACTGTGTCTGACAGGGATAAAGTCTTCACCTGTTTATTCTAGCAAGAACTTTTCAGTCAATTCGAAACCAATCTTAACATGACTACAGCCTATTACCCTCAATCAAATGGCAAGCTAAAAGGATAAATAGATGTGTAGAGACATATTTGAGAGAATGTGTATGCAACAACTAGGAAAATGGAAGAAGTATCTTGCAACAGCTAAATGGTGGCACAACATCGATTTTCATTTAGCCTTACAAATGTCTCTGTTCCAAGCTTTATATGGGTACAATCCAACCCAATTATGCTTGGATCCTAACAACTAAAATGTGGCTGGAGTGGAGGACTGGTTGAAGGACAGAGTAAACTCAGTGCCATGTTGAAAGAAAATCTAATACAGGCTCATAATAGGATGAAACAAAATGCTGATAGAAAGAGGATGGACAGGAGTTTTCAGGTGGGTGATTGGGTGTGTCTCAAATTATAACCCTATAGGCAATCATCTATAGCTTTGAGGAGAAATTTGAAACTCATTGCTAAATATTATGGCCTTTATCAGATTGAGAAGAAAATAGGGTGTGTGGCTTACAACTTGAAGCTACCTACAGATGCTTCCATACATTATGTTTTTTCACATTTCGTTACTAAAGAAATCTTCTAAACTAGTGGGTGTGACTGAAGAACCACCATAAATAGATGAAGAGGGAGCCTTCATTGTGGGTCTTGATGTTATACTAGATAGGAGAACAATTATCAAAGGAAACCATGAGTTGAAATAATATTAGTTAGCTGAAAAAGTTTAAGTGAAAATGATGCAACTTGAGAAGACTGGTCAATCATTAAAGAGCAATTTTTTTCTTTCAATTCTAGAGATTAGGATTATTTAAGGGAGAAGTGTTGTTATGACACAATAGAAGAAGAGCAGTAGACAAAAGGAGATTGAAGGCAGCTGATGTCACTGTTGGGCAAGGAGAACAATAAATATGACAACTGGCAGTTGTTGAATGGGTGAGCTAGTAGTTAGAAGTTGGATTCATTATAGCTGTTAGGAAAAGTTTGTTACAGAAGTTAGAATTGGTTATTCATTCATTGCATAAAGGGTTAATTACACTTTGCTCCCTGAAAGTGAAGATAACAAATACTTTGTCCTCCTGAACGCAAAAAAGCATACACTTTCCACTGAAAATTTTGGCTTTGAATTTTTTTAATTACCTTTATTTTGTATAAATTGCTAAAAGACTAAATTGGCCTCACACATACATGCGTGAGACATGTATTTATAAGGGCTATTTAGTCTTTTAAAAATTTATACAAAATGAAGGTAATACAAAATTCAAAACCAAAATTTTCGATTTTCGGTGGAAAGTGCATGTTTTTGCATTCAAGGGGGCAAAGTGTTGGTTATCCCCACTTTCAAATGGCAAAGTGTAATTAACCCTTATACAAATAATGTGAGATTTGGAGAGTGTCACACCCCGAAAAATGCTCAGGTCGATGACTCTTTTTGAAAATGTGGTTTTGGGTTTTGAAAAAATGTGCGTGTGTGATAAAACTAATTTTTTGGTGAAAAAGTGTATTTTTGAACAAATGGTATTTTGAAAAACAAAACAAGGCCGGGACTATAAATGCGATAGTTTTGGCCAAATATTTTGAAAAAAAGATTTTATTTAAAAAATGAAATTGCTATTTGGTATTGAGTTAGAGAGAACAAATTCACCTGAAAAATCATTTAACAAAACAAAATAAAAAATTAACAAAACAAAATAAAATCAAATTTTTAAAAAAATGTTCAAAAACCCTTTTCGACTATGGTCTGCAAAAAAAAATAAGAGAAAAATGTCCGAGAGTGGCATTTGAAGAAAGGGAAGGCAAAGGCTCACGTCGAAGGCACCTTTTCCACCTAGCTGAAACTAGTTGTGAGGATTAATAAAAATTTTCTAAAATAACACTAATTTTTATCATATTTGAATGTGTCTAAATGAATGCAAATCCTAAATCCAAATGAGATATCAGGAGGGTCGAAATTTCTCGTCGAGACTGGATCGGTTTATCGCATTAATTGCAAAACTCGAAATGAAGCCTCGAGGAGCTCACGAGTGTGGATGCAAAAAATGAAATGTAAAAAGAAACGAAAAATAGCAATATAGATAGTAAGTGAACAAAGAAAATGAGTAAGCAACATAACGAATACGGGGGACTAAGAATCTCGTGACTGACTGTTCCTTATTCACGGAGGAGGGAACGACATGTTACGCCACCGCTTTTCACATAAGCAGGTGACTATTCTTAGTCAGATCACACAAAATGACCTAAGATTCTAAGTGAAATACAACCTACATATCACGCATTGAATATTTGTCAAAAATAGATAATAGATAATAAAATATAAACAAAGATTATGCAAGAATGAAAAAATCTTGGAAAAGAGAAATAGTGTGTGAAATGATATAAAATGTACATGAGGTATGAAGCTAATACTAAAATGACCTAAGGGTGCAGCATTGGACTAACCACTTTTAGAAATTTCTCACTAACGTTGGACTAGCGGGAAGCAATAAAACCACAACTAGTGTTGGACTAGTGTGGTGATGTCACAAATTAAGCATAAATAAGAGCATAATATAAATAAATAAACATATAAGAGCATATAAATCATGTAGGAGCAACTAACAAATAAACATAATATCTAGATACAAAATCTTAAGGAAAGTGGTAAAACAAATAAGCACATAAAAATACAAAAAGCAAATAAACCCTAATTATTATACCGAGGAGATTTAACTTACAATTTAAAGGGGAAAAGAAAAAGTAAAATGACCCATCTATTACATTTGCCTATCTAAATACAATTTTTTTTTTTGATAAAATAGCATAGGTGCAACCTATCTATTATATTGATTATTTAAATACAAAAACATTTGTCAAAATAGTAAAAATGACTATCTATTACACTTCTAGAATAATTAAAAATTAAAATCAAATTAATGAATTAACAAGCACTCAAAATGGATAAAAATGATATCAACACATAACACAAAAGCATCAAGGAGCACATAAAAAACAATTAAAAGGTAACAAAATACCTTTTCTTGAAGACCCGGTACTAAATACTATCAAAATGAATGAATAAGTTAAAGTGTGACAACCCCACCTTACCCTAAGGCGTATCAAAGGGCTTAGCGGACTGCCTACCTAACTCTCGCCAGAATTCGGATCAAGCACGTGCTAGATTTCATGAAACAATCGATATTTTATTGAAAACTCGTAAATATATTCATATGATTCAAACTTAAGAGTAAGGAGCCAGTTAAATAGTTTACATCATAAACACCTAACTAATATAGTAAAATCTCAAACATCCCATTTACTAACAAAATCCTACCAAGAACTATTCTTAAATCCTCACCACCAGCCTTAAGAGTAGGAGCCTGTTTAAGGAGAACAAATAAAAGAGGTGAGCTATGATAGCCCAGTGAGATTCCCACATATGTAAACACACAGGCAGACAAATTAGAATAAATAAATAAATAAATAACAATACCACAAAACAATATAAGAACAAGTTAAGTAAACAATTAATCAAATAAAGAAGGATACATCTCAACCACGGGAGCAAGCTCAACCGCAGGAATATCAAGTACATAGTCATGTGGCAATATTGTTCAGACCAATAGAGATAACCAGGTCTTTGCCAATGATCAAGTAAATATCAGATAACAGTACCCAAAAACACCCATGTATCTTTACCTCCTCAAAACCTCCACTCCAAGGAGAAATCTCAACCTTGGAGGGAAAAATAGTTTGTTCAATCCAGAGTTGGCCTCTTTGAGGAATCTCAACTCAAAGGAGAGAACACGAAACCCAAAGCCCAAACACCTTATATCCTCCTAACCAGTATGACTAACCGTGGTATAACTGGTGAAGTATGACCATGAAAGCTTAGCCCGAAGGCTGAGTTCAGTTGAAAGTTTACAAACAAGTATATTCACATTTGATAAAAGATGTGCATGTAACAAATTGCGAAATAGATATGATAAAGTACATATCTTACGTTCATATAGCACATTGTAGTAGCTAACAAGTATCAGGCATAAAAGTGGAATTAATACTTAAACATGCATCAGGCGTACAAGGAAACACTCACCTCAAAAATTCAAGAAAGTGTCTCGTAAAACGTGCGAAGTTCAGACTCGGATCTTGAAATTCAAAAGTAGCCTAATTAACCTATTGGATTTTCTTTGAAAAGAATTTTGTAAAATATACCCAAGTTTAACTAGGGTTTTAAAATAAATGTAAATTGGTTACAAAGAAAATCCAAGAAGTTGTAATAAAGAAATCCGAGTAAAACCCTAAATCAACCAATAAAGAAATTTAAGAAATTTTTTTTTTAAAATACTTTGGTTCTAAGGGGTAAATAATTCATTAGGTATCAAAATTAAAGTTAAATTCAAAAGGAATGATTAATACTAGAAATTTGTTACTAATTTTGGCTTTATTTACTATTATGGTTGCAAAACTTTAATAATTCCCTATAAATTCTGGACTAAAAGAAAATACTGCTAAATACTATGGACTAAAAAGATAGTTTAAATAAATATTGATTAGGGTTCAAGTTTTTTTTTTTTTTTTTTGTGTAAGAAGAAATTTTGCCCAAAATAGTTAATTTATAGGCAAACTAGCTTTTAAAGTCCAAGAAAATTTTATTAGTAATAGTCGAGTGTAATTTAATAATTTAGTAAAATTAATGTAAGTTAAAATGAGAAAACTCTGAAATATCCTATACTTAGGTAAATTAATGGTTTTTAAACTAATTAAGATCAAACTAATGATATTTAATTAAACCAAGACTAGTTAAATAACAAATTAAGGTTATTTGATAAAAGCATACTAGAACCGAGTGTAAGGTTAAACTAGTCAAAATTTTCACTTACACATTTAATAAAAGTCTAGCTTCTAACCGGTTTAAACCTTCAAAAATTTATAAGAATTTCTTCCTAAAATTGATTAACAATGTTCCAAAATCATTGCACAACGTTTTCCTAAAAACCGGTTAAGTAGATTATGCTTAAGGTGCTCAATATTTGGTGTTACTTCAATCAGTTTACAAGCTGAAATTTCCAGCAGTTTATGTCATCAAAACTTAGCAAAAACAAAGTTAATATAGCTGGAAATATTATGTTATCAAAGCTGAAATTTTGTAAACTAGTAACGCTGAAATTTGTTCAAGATTTTGGAACAAGGGAGTGCCGGTCAATAGGCTGAAATTCCAGCAGCCTTAGCTCACTAAACAGGCCTTAAATGCTAAAATTTTTCAGAATTTTTCCTCTAACAAGGCTAACCAATATGCCTTCTAACTCTAGTAAAAATTTCAGCCTTAAATTCTAAGATTTTCCCCTCAAATGAAGCATCAATTTTTTTTATACAAGTAAATACTAATCAAGTAAGTCATAACATAGTTAATCTACTATCAAGGAAAGGATCAAAACAAGGAAACATCATAATCATGAGTATAAATATTCATATGTATAACAAAAGAATAAAATATAATCATAAATCTTAAGTACTTAATGAAATTATAAGAAAAATATAAGAAATCTTTTATTGAAACTTGAAAGAACTTGAAGTTTCTTGATGAGTATACCTCAAAATAGGTAGCTTTTTAGTTGAAGAAGATTGAATGGTTAGTCCCTGAAGAACCTTGAACTTTGAGCAAGAACTTGAGCTTGAAACTTGGAGAAAATATGATGAAATTTGAGGGGATTTTTTTTCTAGTTAGATTAAGCTTTTGGAAAGGATTTAAGTTAGTCTTTCAAGTGTTTAAAATGGTTGAAATTGAAGAGGGTTTCTTGACTTATGGTGGCCGGCCAAGAGAAGAAAAATGCAAGGAAAATTGAATCAAAATTTTGAAAAGAATTGGTAAAAGTAAAAGCAAATGATAGGTGGCCATTCTTGGGTGCTAAGTGGCATTAATCTCCTAAATATCTAAATGATAGGTGGCATTAATTTCCTAAATATCTAAGCTTGGTTGGTAACATTTAATTGGTAGAATTTCCTATGATTATCATCAAACATGTATCAATAATAAATCAAGAAATCAAATTGTAAAAGAAAATTAGACAATAACAACTAATAAGGAAACTTTACAATTAATATTCATAACATAGAAACTATGTTTTTCTTTCCCTGTTTAAAGCTTCTAGGATTTTACATAAGGTGCCACTATTTAAAGCAATAAAGCATAAAATATGAAATATGGCAAAGTAAGGGAGCACAAAAATGTAAATTCTAGCAGCCACTAAAACTTAATTGCAATTAACAGGGCCTAATTGAAAGAAACTAATCCTAAAGGGAACAATATATAGTTAATGAGGATTGAATTGCAGAAAACAAAAAATATTTGGGGTGTATATGCTACTCAAAAGAACATAAATGCTGAAATGTAAATAACTATCTCATCATAAAATAATGAAAGAAAAATAACAAACTAGATAAAAAAAGATTAAATCAATTAACTGATCAGTTAACTTAATTATTGAATCAATTAACTAATGTAAAATTAAATTAAATCAAAATCCAAAAAATTAACTAAAGTTAGAACTAAACCAGAATGGCAAAGCAGATGCAAAATCCCCCCAAATGCCCAAATTTTTTTGGTTGGTTTTTTTTTCTTCTTCATCACACTTAAATTTCCTCCAAAATCTATTAATTTCATTCTCTCTCTCATGCGTTCTCTCTCTCTCTCTCTCTCTCTCTCTCTTCCCTGTTCGTTTCTCTCCTCTCTCTCTGGTTTCTCTTCTCCTATCTATGATTTCTTTTCTCCACCCCTTATATTCTTTCCCTTTTCTCTGATTACCCAGCTTCTCCCTCTCCCTCTTTTGTTCTCTTATTCCTCCTGCCCTTTTCTTCTATGCTTTTTGTGTGGCCTCTCTTTCTCTTTCTCTTTTTGCCCTGTCTCCTCTTCTTTTCTTTCTCTGCTCCTCCCTCTCCCTGGTTCTCTCCCTTTCTCAAAACAATGGAATGCGGTGATGGGTGGAGGCTATGACTTGGGCTTCAATTGTTGTTGGTGGTGTAATGGGTGGTGAGATGGCGTTGATTGTGGGTGGGAACTAGAATATGATTGCGATTTTGTAGGTGAGAAAGGTGAATTACAATGGGAGGAAGAAAAAGAGGTGATGATATTGTCAACAGTGATGGTGTGGTAGTGATTGAAGAGATAGAATTGGGTAAATTATTTGGTTGTTCTATCTGTACAAAGCGATTGTGGAAATTTTTGGTGATTGTTTGGCAATGGGTAATAGTTTTTTGGGCTTCAAGGGTGGCAATTGCTAATTGACTCATAGTGAATTTGGGGTTGTTTGGTGAAGCTAGTGACTGTGTGGTGGTAGTGTGATTTGGCTAGTAGTTCTGGCTGATAAAGTCAGGAGTTGTTGTTAAGGAAGATTTGGGTCAATTTTGGGTTGTTTTAGGAGACTGTTTGGCAGTGTTGTGGCAACAAGTGGTTGTTCTTGGGTACTGGTTTGGTAGGGCTGGACAAAGGTAGTGGCGGTGGTAGGAGGTTCTGTGATGTTTGTCTGTTGCAGGGAAGAGGCCATTTTCGATGGTGAGGCAGTAGCTAGGTGTTGTTTGGTTGTGGCTTTGTGCTGAGAAGCTATTCAGGCTTCTTTATGGGTAGAAATTGAGAGGCTGTTTTGTGTGTGAAATGATGAGCAGAGAGGTTTTGGTGGTATTGATGGCTGCAAATGATTGTGTAGACGATGGCCATGGATTGCATTTGATGATTGTTTGAAGTTGTGACTGGAGGCCTATTTGGGCTATGATTAGTAGCGATGGATTTTAGCAGTTAATTGAAGATTGATTGCTAAAATTGTGATGATGGTGTTGGATGATGCGTGGAGATAGGGGCAGCGATTGACAATGGTGGTGAAAGGCTGGTGATGTTTCCGGCTGTTGGAGATTTAAGGGGTGGTTTTCTGGTTGTTTGTATAGAGTTGAAATTTGGGTAGTGAGGTTGATTTTATAGGGCTACAATTGTTTCGGGTATAGTTTTTAGGTGGCCAATTGATTGGGTTTTGGTGGGTTTGTTGTTGTTGATGGATGGTGGGTTGAGGTTAGGTGATTGAGAAGAACTAATGGGGTGATTCGGATGGTAGAGACAATGGCAAAAAGGGCTGGTTTGCAAGGTAGTTTGATTATGGAAGTGGAAGGTGGTATGGTTGGAGACAAGGAAGGCTTTGACTATTGGTTTAGGTGGACTTTTAGGGGTTGTGGTTGCTGGCTGTTGTTGTTCTTGCAGATTTGTGTGAGCTTGAGGAATGTTCATGCTGTGGTGAGTGGTGGTTTTGGATTGTGGTAGTGGAAACAACTACTGTTTTTTGGCTGAACAGTGAAGAAGGGAGAAGAGAGTGATGGTTATGGTTGAAGGCGGTGGCATAGAATGGGGTTTGGGTTTGGTTGAGTGGTGGAAGTTGGGTTTGGTTGTTCGATGATTCTGGTGGATGGATAAATTTTGGAAGAAGGAATGAAGGGGAAGCAGAATAGTGGTAATTGCAGAACTAGAAAAGAAATAAAAAAGAAACCTAGGAGATGAAACCCAGAAGAACTAAAAATTAGAAAATCAAAGTAAAAACTCAAGAAGAAAACCTAAAAAATGATAGTCACATTTTTTTGAAAAAATCTAGCTTTTTATTAAACAAGATATAGAAAAATGAACCCAACAAACAGAAGTTTAGGATAAAAGGTTACCTTGTTAATGATTCTTGGATGAATGATTGAAGTCTTCTTAGTGTGAGTTTTTGTGTGTGAAAGTGTGTGGGTTTTGATTTGAATATGTGAGATTATGGTGTGTTTGTGTGTGTGAATGATCTTTGTGCGTGGGTTTTATGTGTGTCAGTGTGTGCGTGGGATTTTGTGTGTTTTAAGTGAGAGTGTGTGCAAGACTAATCTTAAGATTTTCTAATTAATCTCTTTTTATTTTATACCCAATGGAGTATTCATAGGGTGAAGTAGTATTGCCTTCCATGAATGTTCAAATGCCCCTAGCAATTAAATCTCAACTTTTATTATTAAAAATTTTTTTGACACAAAAAATTAAAAAACTACAAAATGACAATGAACTCCAAAATTCACCCAAAAAAAATTCAAACAATAGATTTAAAATCTAAACAATAAAATTAGAGTCTAAAATCTGCCAAAAATACGTTTAGGCTGTGAAATAATTATTTTGTCCTTGTAATGACGAAATACAAAAAAATAGCTATTGGTTTCGAAAAATTGTCAAAAATTAAAAATAGGCTTAAAACCCTATAAAATGAATTTAGAACTCAAAAATTGACAGAAAAATGCATTTAGGATTTGAAATGACTATTTTACCCTTGAATGTAGTATTTACAGAAAAAATAGCAATTGTCCCCGAAGAAAGAAAAAAATCTTTAAAAATTCAGAAACATGTATAAAATTACAAAATGTATATTTAAAACTCCAGAACTAGTAAAAAAAAATATTTATGTGCTAAAAATTATTGTTTTGCCCCCTAAAATTACTAGTTTCGCCCCCTTTTACCGAGAAATTAGAATTTGATTCCAAAAGTAGCAAAAATGCTCCCCTAATGTCAGAAAAATAAATGATATGTCAAAATTTGGTGTCTAAAGAGGGAACTGTAGTTTTGAAGCCATTGTAATCTGTACTTTTCTTCATCTTCATTGATGTCCCTTCTTTTTCTCTCTCACTTTTTTTCTCTTTTCTTTCTTATTCTCAAATCCCTATCTATTCTTCTGCTTCTTCTTAATTTTCAATCATCCACTATAATTGGATATAACACAATTGTCTATGTTCTTTAGCCCAAGTGAAAACTCAATCCTTTTTTTATCTTATTTAGTACTTCGAACTTAAAGACTTATTTAGTAAGAACTCATCTATCTGGTTACTGTATATGAGACATACATATCGCTTAGTTACTGATTTGTTTGATGCTATTTTTGATACTTAATCATTCATACATATGTTAGGTACACCAGCACAAAAAAAGTCTTTTGTTTTGCTAACACTGTAAGAAGTAAGGCTTCATAAGTGCTAGTACATTGTTTTACATTCCTCCCAACAACACTTCTCTTGTGATTTGCATGCAGCGTAGGAAATTGATTTTGCTATCAGAATAAGCATGTACAATGCTAATAAGACTAGATTCATGCACATCAATACATTAATCAGACTTCTTGCTTTGCTACAAGAATTTTCATTCTGAGGTTGGACTTTGAAAGCTTTTGCTTGGTTGTCTTCTTCATAGTCTCCACTGATATAAGCTTCATGGTTTGCCCATTGAAAAAAGCTGCACTTTGAACATGACAAATAGAGTTGGATTGGGTGTGCTTTTGATTCTGAAATTCTAATGATTGCTTTCCTCCCACATATGACAGTTTCACCTTACCCTAAGGCGCACCAAAGAGTTTAGCGGACTGCCTGCTTGGCTCTCGCCAAGACTCAAATCAAGCGCTCACTCAATTGATTCAAACATACATAACCTACAAATACATTCATGTAATTAAACTTAAGAGTACAAGTACTATTAAGTGTTACATCCCAAAACATATACATAGTAATTATATTAATAGCCTAAACAGTTTGGCTATCAACAATCCATCTAACACATCCAAAATCTACTTTGCCAACTTTAGTAGTAATGAAAGCCTGGTCAAAGAAAATAAGTGAAAGGGATAAGCTATAATAGCCCAATGAGTGCTCAAGTCATGCAAACATACCAATAACCCATTATAATATTAAATGATAATAATTGACGATTTCAATAAACAGTATATAAATAAGTTAAATAACAATTAGTCAATGGCGGATACAGACTCGACCACGGGAGCAAGTTTGACCGCAGAATTAACAAGTACTGAAGCATGTAACAATGGCGTTGGGACCGAGATAATAGCTCAGATCCTAACTAATGATCATATCAGTATTAACAAGCAAGTACCCTAACCACCATTCACCTTATAACCTCCATACAGGCTACCACATTCAAAGAGTAATCTCAACCTTGTAGGGCCAACAAGTAAGAAAGTTCAATTTAGAGTTGGCCTCTTTAAGGAATTCAACCCAGAGAGGAAAGAATAACACGCCCTAAAACACCTAACACCTTATATCCTCCTATTCACAACCGGTTTGACTAACCGTGGAGTAACGGCAAAATTACTCACGAAAGTTTCAAGCACAAATAACACATTGGATAATGAAGGCAGGTAACACATTGCGTACACATCTTTCTTCAAGTAACACATTTCATTAAATAATATTTACAGGTATAACATAGCATTTCATGCAGCATGCACACATAAAAATACTAACCTAGAATAATTAAGAGAAAATCTTGTAGTAAGGACGCGATTCACTCTCGAATCCTGAAATTCAAAAGAAATAACCTAATAAAAACCTAATTAAAATCCTAAGTAAATCAGTAAGAAAATTCAAAAAATAACCCAATTCTTTCTAGGGTTTAGGTTTTAGGGTTTTAGGGTTTAGAGTTTTCTTGTTCTAGGAAAATTAATTCACTACTAGTTCATTCTCTTGAAATTTTCTGCACATCCAATTCCCTAAATTTTAGCATATCCTAAATTAAATTGCGCCTATCAAATTTTTGCTCTTTAGATTCTACCAAAATTTTGGCAGCATCTCCCCTAAAACCAGACTAATCCAAAAATTTAACCTGCAAGGAAAATCAGCCAACCAACCAAATTTCGACTAATTTTATGACTTCTAAATCTTAATCAACCATTATTTTATTTAAAATTTCAATCAAATCACTTGAGTCATACCAAGGTTTTTCAATCAATTAATAACCAATATTTGTTATTTTAAGGTTTAAACACTAACAACAAGTCATTCAAACCAATAAATATGAAAAACATGGAATAAAATTTCATAATCATAGCCTAATTTCTCATACTCAACAACAAGAACTTGATTATAAAACTTGCACAACTATCACTTATAAATTTAGAAAAATAACAAAAGTTCATAGTGAGTACCTCAAGTAAGTCTAGAGTTTTGCTAAGTGAAGAAAAGAAATAAGGAAAGAAATAGAAAAAAATCAACCAATCCTAGCAAGCCAAAATTGCCATAGATATCTTGACTTTTGCCTATTAGCACATCAACTTGACTTAAATTGATTGGAGGAAATTTCCTATACTTATCTACCTATTAATTCCAAGAGCTTCATAGGTACAACTCCTAAAGAGAATGTACAATATACTATAACAAGGAAGAAATCATGCTAATGCTTATTCATTTGACTATTTTTTATTTTTTCTTTTTTTTTTAACATGTCTAACATAAATCTAAATAAGTTTTATGTGCTTTTAGAGTGTTACATTCTCCCCACCTTAAAAGAATTTCGTTCTCAAAATTCTACTTTGATTTTCGAATAGCTGGGGATATTTCCTCCGCATCTCATCCTCTGTTTCCCAGATAGCTTCTTCCAACCCATGATGCATTTCCAAAGAACTTTGACCTAGAGATATTTGTTTATTTCTCAACTCTTTCACCTTCGGTCTAAAATCTAGACTGGCTGTTCTTCATATGATAGTATCTCATCAAACTTAATTTTTTCGGGTTAAAGTACATGATGAGGATCCGGGTGATACTTTTTCAGTACAGAACATGTGAAAATATTGTGCATTTTGGACAACTTTAAAGGCAGTTCTAATTTATAAGGAACGTTACCAATATGTTTAGTGATTTTGAACAATCCCACGTACCTTGGTTGAAATTTTTTCTTTTACCAAACTTGATGCCTCCTTTGAATGGAGAAATTTTGAGAAACACGTTATCTCTAATTTCAAACTCCAACTCTTTCTTTCTGTGGTCAGCATAGCTCTTCTGACGACTCTAAACAGTTTGGATTCACTGCTGGATCAGTTTGACCTTCTCATATGCTTCTTCTATCCACGGTACCTTTTCTAAACCTAGCACTTTTTGTTCTCTCACTTCATCCCAGTAATCAAGTGTTCTGCATTTTCTTCCATACAATGTTTCGAATAGAGCCATTGAGATAGAGGTTTGATAGCTATTATTGTAGATGAACTCTATCAAGGTTATGTGTTATCCCAACTATTACCAAATTTCATCACACTTGCCCGTAGCATATCTTCTAAAATTTGGATTATTCGTTCTGACTGTCCATCAGTTTGGGGATGATAAGTCGTGATAAAGTTTAATTTCGTCTCCAACGCTTCATGCATTTGTTTTCAAAGTTGCGCAATAAATCGAGAATCCCGATCTGAAACTATACTTACTGAAATTTCATGAAATCTAACAATCTCATCTATGAACATTCAGGCAAGTTTTTTCAAAAAATAAGTCATGTTCATTGACAGAAAATGAGCAAATTTGGTTAGTCGGTTAACTATAAATCAAAAGGCGTCATATCCTCTTTGAGTTCTCGGTAAACCTGAAACAAAATCTATGGTAATGTGTTTCTATTTTCATTTCGGGATCTCTAAAGGTTGCAATAACTTTGACGGTTTCTAATATTCGGCCTTTACTTGTTGACACGTAAGACAGGTTTGAACATACTGTGCTATATCTCTCTTCATATTGTCCCAACAATGTAATTTCTTTAAATTTTGATACAATTTGGTACTGCCTGAATGCACAGTATATCTAGAATGGTGAGTTTCATCCAAAATTATTCTCTTCAACTCTTCATTCCTCGGTATGAATATCTGGTTTCGAAATCTCAACAATCCTTCTGACCCAATACTATATTCAGGTAGGATCCTTACTTTAGCTTTCTCTATCCGTTTTTGTAAAAGTAGGATCCTTTCCTTGAACTTTCTCTAATTCGTTCCAACAATTCATATTGCACATCAATATTTTCAGCAAATCACCTTAGAGCCAACTACTACGAGAATTGCTCTCGCTAAGTTGTTCTAACAAACTCTACTCATGTACGGCCAAACTAGCCATTTGAACTTTTCTACTTAGGGCATCTGCGACAACATTTGCTTTACCCGAATGATAATTAATGGTACAATCATAATTTTCTAACAACTCTACCCATCTGCAGCTGCCGCAAATTCAGCTCTTTCTGAGAAAACAAATATTTCAAATTCTTATGATCTTGTATACACCTCAAAAGTAACCCCATATAAATAATGTCTCCATTTCTTGAGTGCAAACACCACAACTGCTAGTTCCAAGTCATGAATTGAGTAATTTCTCTCATGAGATTTTAATTTACGAGAGGCGTAGGCAATTATTTGTTTCCTTTACATTAGCACGCATCCCAAACCTTCCCATGAAACATCCGTATACACACTAAAAGTCTCCTTCCCACTTGGTAACGCTAACACTGGAACCGATGTTAACTGTTTCTTAAATTCATTGAAACTCTACTCACATCGTTCATCCTATTTATACTTAACATTCTTCTGGGTCAAAATAGTAAGTGATGTGGTTATTTTCAAAAAATCCTTAATAAACCATCGATAATATCTAACTAGTCCCAAGAAACTACGAATTTCAATTAGATTCTCAGGCTGTTTCTAATTGACTACTGCTTCCACCTTAAAGGGATCTACCGTTATTCTTTTTCGGAGATTACATAATCTAAAAATGACACTTGGTCTTTCCAAAACTCACATTTACTGAACTTGGCATATAACTTATTATCTCTTAAAATTTGTAACACAATCCTCAAGTGTTGCTCATGCTCCTTATGAGACTTGAAAAATATCAAAATATCATCAATGAATACCACTCACAAATTGATCCAAGTATGGCTTAAAAACCCTATGCATCAGATCCATGAAGGCCGCTGGGGCATTGGTTAAACCAAATGGCATTACCACAAATTCATAATGGCCATATCGAGAGTTAAAAGCAGTTTTAGGTACATCTTCTTCCTTAATTTTCAACTGATAGTATCCTTGCCTAAGGTTTATCTTGGAAAATACTACTGCTCCCTCCAATTGATCAAACAGTTCATCGATGTGGGGTAAAGGATACTTATTCTTTATTGTAACATTGTTTAATCCTCGATAATCAATACAGAAGCCTCAAGGTACCATCTTTCTTCTTTACAAACAACACTAGAGCTCCCCATGGTGAAACACTTGGCCTGACAAATTCCCTTTCTAACAAATCTTGAAGTTGAATCTTAAGCTCTTCGAGTTCAGCGGAGACATGCAGTACGTGTTTTAGAAATTGGCGTGACTCCTGACACCAACTCTATCCCAAATTCCACTTCTCTTTCAGGGGGTAGGGAGTTTAATTTCTCAGGAAAAACTATCAAGAAACTCTCTTACCACTGGCACATCTTCAAGCCTAACTTTATCTTCAGGGGTATTAATTAAGTAAGTAAGATAACCCACTGCCCCTCTAAACATTAACTTCCTAACTTGCATTGCAGAAAGAAGGTTCGAAGAAATTAGGAGTTTTCTTTACATCCAATCTTAAGGTAGGTTCTCTCGATATACTAAAATCACTACTTTCGTCCACAATTTAACTGAGCACGGTACTGGGTTAAACAATCCTATGCCTAAAATCACATCATAACCTCGAATAGGCAATGCTATGAGGTCCGTTAAAAACTTTCTCTTTCCTACCCAGAACTCACAATCTTTGTAAACAAGATTGGTGGTCAAACAATGGTCCCCAGTAGGAGTTCTCACTTCCAATTCATAAGATAGTTTAACAGGTTGTACTTCAATAGCAGTCATAAACTGAGAATTCACAAATGAATGAGTAGAACTAGGATCTACTAGTAGTTTGGCTAGACAGTGAAAAACAAGAATCGTACCTTCAATTACTGCTGACGATTCTTTAGCATCTCGACTTGTCTAGAGCATAAACTCGAGCTGGCACCTTTCTGCTTATTCCCACTCTCTTTGGCTTGATTGGGTTCCTTGTGTCCAGGCTGAGCTATACTCGATCCGCTGGCCTGACTGTTTTGGACATTGATTAATTTGATGATCGGCACTACCGCAAAGGCAGACATTTGTGAGTTTTTCTCCAACAAGTGTCTTCAGTATGACCACTTTTACCACAGTATCCACAGACAACTGGAACAACTGAAGGTTGGATTCCCTTCTAGGTATCATCTTTTCGTTTATTTCTTTGTGGAGTCCTCCCCATTAGAGCCCCTTCTCGTCCTTCCAGGTTGTGTACCTTGCCTAATTCTCTGCCCCACCAGCTCCTCTTCCAGCTTTAGGGACTGGAACATTTTCGAGTTGGTGGTCGAGAATCACTAGCACTTCCCCGTTTTCGTGCTTGAAAGGTCCGAACTAAGGACTTTGTCTCTTCTACTTGTTGTGCTTTCTCTACCGCGACTTCATAAGTCTCAATAGTAGCGGCGGCAAGGGCATCCTGAATTTTCAAGTTTAAGTCTTGAATGAATCGTCTTTTCCTCCGTCGTTCTGTGGCCACTAACTCGGGAGTATATCGGGACAATTTAGTGAATTGAGTTTCATATTCTAGCCACACTCATTAATCTCTATCTCAATTTCAGAAATTCATCTTCTCGCTTCTCTTGCACTCGTACAGGGATGTATTTTTCCTTAAACTCTCAGGTGAAATTTGTCCACATTCTCGGAGTCTGGTGTCGTTCCCACTTAGCATTTACCAAATTCCACCAAGGTGTAGCAGCACCTTCCAATTGAAATATGACAAATGTCACCTGCCTTTCTTCAGTGTATTTCAAGGCAGCAAAAATTTTCTCAATATCTTCCAATCACTTTTCAGCAATTTCAGGGTTTGGACCGCCGATGAATTTAGGAGGGATAAATTTCTGAAATCCTTTCTAAAGCTACGTCTTCCCCTACTACGAGATTTCTATGAAGGGTTACCTGTCTCCATTCCTGAATTTTGCCGGTTCCCAAGCTAGGATCAGAACATCGGTCATTCGGTTCAACACTGCTATCATCGGGTCAGCCCCAGCGTTAGGGTTTACGCTCGATGTAGTGCCCTCTTCCTGAGCTGGTCGACCGGAGACAGTCCTCTACCTTGACCCGCCATAACTCAATATTCTAAAATAACATTAACTAGTTATTTTCAAGATCCACGTAATAATTAACGAGACGTATTTCAGAAAATGTACAAATTCATGAATAAAACAAGAGAAGCAAATGTCATGCCAAATAGAGTCACATATATATACATGCTATTCAATTTACATATTTCAAAAGTTTCACATATAAAACATAGTAAGGCAAACATAGGTCTTTATACATATTCCTATCTAGTAATCTAATCTAGCTGCCCTATTGATCCGGTGGAACTCACACCCTCAAGGAGCTCTCTCTCTAACTCATCCTCATGGGCCTCCTCGGCTCCAGGAGGTGGGTGTGCGGCCTGCCCTTGCCTCAATGTGCACTCTCCCATCTCGTGCCTCATCAACCACCCGAGCCTATCATCTAGGCCACACTCAGTCGACAACACGTCTGGTGTGGTCCTGAATGTGCCGTAAGACTCAGAGTGAGTTGGGCACGAGTGCCATGGTACAGCTCTCTAAAAGCGTCAGTCCTTCTACTGCTCCTCTCGAACAGCATCCTCCAGCTCTCGAATCCGCTGCGTCTGTGCTCGTACTACCTCCCTCAACTCATGAACACGCCCCTGAGAGGTATCACCCGCTGCGTCCTAGGTGCCTACTCTCCTCGATCAAAGAAACTACAACATAATCAGGGTATGAGTAGGTCCTCCAACACCCACATGAAGGACGCACTCGTTGAGCAGGCGAAAAGGTCCTGTAAGGATGTCTCAGGTCCTCTCTGTATCGGACTCACCGAGTCTAGTACGAAACCCCTGATGTACCGGAGCCACGTTCAGACGGCTGGGATACCTCTCCCTGCCCACTCTCAGCCATACCTACATGTATCAATAACAAATCAATTAGGTCTAAACCCAAAAGTACTTAATAATAAGCAATACCTAAATATCACACTCCAAAATCAAGCTTAGAAAGTGAACTAAAACCATTCTCAAACATATTCACATAAGCGTTCAGGCACGGAAATTCGAGATCTTATCACTCACAACTTAGGTTGATCAGGCCCAAGAGTAACTGACTCAACCCAATTTCCTACCTGACATACAATCAATTCTAGCACTAGAGATAGGATTCAAACCTTAAACTCTGATACCACCTATGACAGCCCCACCTTACTCTAAGGCGCACCAAAGGGCTTAGCGGACTGCCTGCCTGCTCTCGCCAGAATTCAAATCAAGCACTCACTCAATTGATCCAAACATACATAACCCATAAATACATTCATATAATTCAACTTAAGAGTACAAGTACCATTAAGTATTACATCCCAAAAAATATACACAGTAATTACATTAATAGCCTAAACAGTTTAGCTATCAAAAATCCATCTAACACATCCAAAATCTGCTTTGCCAGCCTTAATAGTAATGGAAGGCTGGTCAAAGAAAACAAGTGAAAGAGATGAGTTATAATAACCCAATGAGTACTCAAGTCATGCAAACATACCAGTAATCCATTATAATATTAAATGATAATAATTAACGATTTCAATAAACAGTGTATAAATAAGTTAAATAATAAATAGTCAAGGACGGATACAGGCTCGACCACGGAAGTAAGCTCAACCGTAGAAATAACAAGTACTGAAGCATGTAACAATGGTGTTAGGACCGAGATAATAGCTCAGGTCGTAGCCAATGATCATATCGGTATTAACAAACAAGTACCCTAACCACCATTTACCTTATGACCTCCATACAGGTTACCACATTTAGAGAGTAATCTCAACCTTGGAGGGCCAACAAGCAAGAAAGTTCAATCCAGAGTTGACCTCTTTGAGGAATTCAACTCAGATAGGAAAGAACAACACGCCCTAAAACACCCAACACCTTATATCCTCCTAATTCACGACCGGTTTGACTAACCGTGGAGTAACGGTGAAGTTAACCACGGAAGTCTCAAGCACAAATAACACATTGAATAATCAAGGCATGTAACACATTGCGGAATAGATGCGATAAAGTACACATCTTTCCTCAAGTAACACATTTCATTAAATAACATTTACAGGTATAACATAGCATTTCATGCAGCATGCACACATAGAAACACTCACCTGAAATAATTAAGAGAAAATCTCGTAGTAAGGACGCGATTCACTCTCGGATCCTGAAATTCAAAAGAAATAACCTAATGAAAACCTTATTAAAACCCTAAGTAAATCAGTAAGAAAATTCAAGAAACAACCCAATTCTTTCTAGGGTTTAGGTTTAGGGTTTAGGGTTTTAGGGTTTAGGATTTAGGGTTTTCTTGTTCTAGAAGAATTAATTCACTACTAGTTCATTCTCTTGAAATTTTCCACATATCCAATTCTCAAAATTTCAGCATATCCTAGGTTAAATTTCGTGTATCAAATTTTTGCTCTTTAGATTCTACCGAAATTTCGATAGCATCTCTCCTAAAACCGGCTAACCCAAAATTTTAACCTGCAAGGAAAATCAACCAACCAACCAAATTTTGACTAGTTCTATGACTTTTATATCTTAATCAACTATTATTTCACTCAAAATTTCAATCAAATTACTTGAGTCATACCAAGGTTCTTCAATCAATCAATAACCAATACTTGTTATTTTAAGGTTTAAACACTAACTACAAGTCATTCAAGCCAATAAATATCATAACATGGAATAAAACTTTATAATCATAGCCTAATTTCTCATGCTCAACAACAAGAACTTGATAATAAAATTTGCACAACTACCACTTATAAACTTGAAACAATAACAAAAGTTCATGGTGAGTACCTCAAGTAAGTCTAGAGTTTTGCTAAGTGAAAAGATAGGCTCTCTTTCAATTGAAGAAGATAACCAAAATGAGAAGAAAAGCTTCAAGAAGAATGGTAGCAAAAGAGAAGAAAGAAAAGCAAGGAGGTGGCCGGCCAAGCAAGAAGAAAAGAAAGAAAATAAACCAAGAAAAATGGGAAAAGAAATAAAGAAAGAGATGGAAAAAAAACTAACCAATCCTAGCAAGCCAAGATTGACATAGAGGTCTTGACTTTTGCCCATTAGCCATCAACTTGGCTTAATTGATTAGAGGAAATTTCTATACTTATCAACCCATTAATTTCAAGAGCTCTAAGGTACAACTCCTAAAAAGAAATGTACAATATACTATAACATGGAAGAAATCATGCTAATGCTTATTCATTTAGCTATTTTCGGTTTTTCTTTTTTTTTTTTCTAACATGTCTAACATAAATCTAAATGAGTTTTATGTGCTTCTAGGGTGTTATACCACACCTATAATATTGGCTTTCACTTAACTTTGATAGACTTCGATTAGCTTTCTTCTTATATGTTGACGATAGAGCTATAAACGTATCAAGTTAAGAAGAGTATTCTCGATTCGAGCTCGTATTCGTTTAATAAACAAGCAAAGCGGAGTCGATCTCGTTTATTAAACGAGCCTAAATTTGTATTCGAATTCGGCTCGTTTAGCTATATGAATGAGTCGAACACGAGCTTTTATGAGCAGAGTCGAGCTTTGTTTGCGAACAGCACGGTTCAAGTAAGTGCAAGGTGTTATTCGAGTCGAACCGAGCCGAGTATCTCGTGTTCGAACTCTTGTTCGTTTATTAAATGAGCGAGCTCAAGATTGCCCGTTTATTAAACAAGCATAAATTTGTGTTCGAATTTAGCTTGTTTAGCTAAACAAACAAGCCGAACTTGAACTTTCACGAGCCAAGCCGAGCTATGTCTATGAACAGCATGGTTTGTTTACAGCTTTAGTTGAAGATGACATTGTTTTTTTTTTTTTCAACTAATTTTTTTCTATTATTTATGTGCTTCATGGCTGCCTTTTATATTGTTTCCTCACAATTAGCCGTTAATATATAATGGTCAACTATTTAAAACCGTTGGCCAGAAACATTGACCAAAAGAAAAAGTGTGCCACTGTTTGTATGTTTCACATTTGCAGGTATTTACAAAGGTATTATAGGAAAACAAAAATTTACTTTCCATTCCCAATCATTTTATATTCTTAACCATTTGACAATGGGCTGAAATTGAAATCTTAAACCTCAAAGAAAGGGAAGCACATGCAATTTCTTAAACAAGAGGGGAGCTCTCTGCAATTATATAAAACCACAAGGAAGTAATGTGAAATTATGCCCAGCAAAAATGAAGGCAAAGAGAAGTAGTCTTTTCAGTGCTTGCGTAAACACTTATGTCAAATGTCTCTACAGATGACATAGGCTTGCGAAATGATGATGGAGAAAGAATTTGTGAATTTGCCAAATTTCGACGTCGCATTTTTTAGCAATATCGTGAGTGAGGACGGATAAGATATAATGCTATCAAGGAAACAAAACTCAATACATTTTTTACGGCCAAATAAGCATGAATAAAAATAAAACGGTGAGGTACATACTTTAGTCAAACTGCATATTGCACGAATGTTAAATATGTCAATACTACTAGATCAAGATGTACAATAAATAACTGAAATAGTGATGTGAAATACAGGTGCGTGTGAATCAGATTGTCATCTTACACAAAAATTAGAACCTAAACTGTCAGGAGAAAATTTATCGCAGAAGATAAAAAATTGAGGTGCAAGATAATTCTTGAAATTGATTTTACCCTCACGGCGTCATATCCACGATGTAGTATGACTTCACAAATGGTCACCCTCTATAATACAATGTCGACATTGGTCGCATGCACTCTTCGGGCTAAAACATCGAGTTTCTCTAAGATTATTGGGTACCACAAAATGAGTACAATGAAATGAACGGAGAAAAGAAGCATATCTAAAGAGTTTCATTCTACACTCTTATAAGAATGGTAAATCGACTTAATTGATAAAAAGTAATTAGGTTAGTTATTGTGAGAAAAAATATGTAACAAAAGTTTGAAAAGAACCAGACTGTATAAAAATAAGACAAATTTTGGGTAAGAAAAGAAAATTTTGGATGTCATGCGCACGCACCACACTAGGCCGCACCATGTCAGGCCCAGTGCATGTGCGTTATATTTTGATTTTCACTTCACTCCATAGTCTTTCCCTGAATATTTCTGGGTCCTGTAACCCACATTAGAAATGTAAGGGTCTTATGCTCGTATACAGAAAGTGATTTTGTGAATGACAACTCTAGTAAGTGAGACGCAAAATAGTTGTTAGAGACTCAAATTTATAACATATGTGCACGTACTCGCTTGGCTAGTGTGGTGCGGTGGAGTGTAGTGTGTCCATTTGACATACAAAGTTTTACTTTTATTACCCCCTTACTTTTGTAAAATTTGTTTCCCTATATATTTCTATTCCTTGTTCCTATTCAATTTCCACAATTGACTTGATTAATTTTTAATCGAACTGGTTTACCATTCTATGATTAAGGGTGCAAAGTTTGTTTTCTTTCACTTCTATTACATATTCCTACTCAGTTTTATACCTTACATAATTGCTTTTTCTTAATTAAGTTGATTTACCATTCTATAAATAAAGGGGTATGGCAAATCTCTTTACATAAGTTTCTTTTCTCTTCGGTTTTCCTCTTCTTATTTTGCGGCACAGAGTAATCCTTAGAGAAATTAGATAAACTCAAGACTTTGTCTTGCGAATAGAGTATCAGATGTTTTGACTTTTTGTGTTTTTCTGATAAATTTTCTCCTATTTCCCTATAATTTAGTCCTCACTTTATCTGTTACATAAAAAACACGCAGAAAATATGCACATGCCGAGGGTATAGGGCCTCACAAATTGGCCTTTGACCATTTTTCACAAGTTGGGGCCATGTAACTTCTTAGCATTTTGATGTAATTCTTTAGAATTTTGATGTAATTCCTTAGTATTTTGATGGAACCAATTTCCTTCCAAAGTGATAAGGAACCACGATCTAGCTAATACCAAAGTTTTTTTTTTAACACAATTTTTTTTTTTTTTGATGTAGACAATATATTTAATTGAACACAAAACATGAAGATAAATTGTTTCTTAATAGTGAGCGTATTCCCATTCGTTTTTCCATAATTACAAGGCAATAAGCTGGATGGTAAGTCAATACCCTATGATCAAGGCAATTGGCCAACTATTCCATTTATTTACCTTGACAAACAATTGGAGGATGACAGAGATTATGGTCTCAATCTCTTCAGGCCAGATACTGAAACTTGACTGCAATGGTTACGCTCCAAAGCCATTGGTTCTGTGGTTTATGCATCATTCGGCAGCTTGGCGAATCTTGGGGAAGAACAAATGGCAGAAATAGCATGGGGTCTATCAAGCAGCCAATGTTACTTCTTGTGGGGGGTTCGAGCTTCTGAAGAGAACAAACTCCCCAGTAATTTCAAGTCTGAGGTAGAACGGAAAGGTCTAATTGTGAACTGGTGCCCTCAACTGGAGGTCTTGAATCATCAGGCAGTGGGATGCTTCTTGACTCACTGTGGCTCGAACTCCACACTTGAAGCATTGAGTTTGGGAGTGCCAATGGTGGCAATGCCTCAGTGGACTGATCAACCGACAAATGCAAAATGTACTGTTGATGTATGGAAAGTTGGAGTTCGAGTTGCGGCTAGCAAAGAGGGAATTGTGAGACAAGAAGTGATTGAAATGGCAGTAAAAGAAGTTATGGTGGGGGAGAAATCAACTGAGCTTAAAAAGAATGCTTTAAGATGGAAAGAGTTGGCTAAGGAAGCAACGAGTAAAGGGGGAAGCTCTGACAAAAACATTAAAGAATTTATTTCATCATTTTTAACTACATGATATTTTTCGATTTCCACAAATTATGAAAACAAATAAAACTCTGTTGTTGTTTAATTGAGCATTGAGCTTTAGAATGGAATGTTTTTTGTTTTCTTCTTAGGAAGAGTATCTAATGTGGAAGTGTTGTACCAATGCTAATAACAAATGTCAATTGATTTGCTAGAGAGAGGAGAAATCTTTTTTGGCTCAAAACACAATGGATTAAACACAACTTTGTGTACATCAGGCAAAAATAATATTATTCACAAATGTCAGTTTATTGGAGGGATCAAATATTTTCTCTGTCTCCTTTTTGTTTTCCCACGACGATCATTTCATCTAATGAGGAAACCTTTTTATTTCACCCTAAATATTCAAAGTATACTAGATGAAAATGAGAGGCAATGTGCTAGTTTGTGAATAATTTAAGGATGCAAACCCCACAACTACACAAAACTGAATATGTAAGATTGAATGTTTTGAAATAAGTATCCCAATTAAGCTCCAGAAAAACACATCCAAGAGGATAGATCAGTCCATTTAGGAAGTGCATTTTAGACTAGAGTTTATTCACATTTTAAAAACCATCAGCCTTGAATACCATGAGAATCACATAATTCAAAACTGCCCATTGAGATAAAAACAATTAGTTGTTCAAATTAAAAAAATATTACTTATACAATTTCAATTATTTTGTAAAATAAGTAATAAAATTACAAACTGAAACTCTTGTATTCACTTTTTTTCAAGAGTTGAAAAAGTTAGAAGCCATAATTTTTCACAATACGAATAAAAAAAATACTTGTGCTATTTTTCATATTTCACATCTATGATATATGAATGAAATTGTTTAGTTAGCATCAAGAAAACATATGTTAATTAGAGCATATAAACAAAGAATAATATACAAATCAACAAATTAATTGGAAAGAAAAATCAAATACGATATTTAAATTTTTAAGTCATCTTAAAATTGAAAATGAAATGATTTAATACTTCTCAAATGATTCACAAATATTAACCTCTAAGACATAGTGTGGACCGCTTTCGTTAATTGTTGTTTTTTAAAATTGATACCTAAAACCGGAACTTCTTTTGCAAATGAGGTTTGATTAATCAAACCGCTTTCAAAATTTAGTTCAGTTACCCTCATTTTTCTATTCAAAATGAGTTGATTTTTGCAAATTTTTAATTTTCTAGTTATTCTTGCTCTCCTCTAATTAGTGTTGCGATGATCTTAAACATGTATCTTGCATCATATGAACATGTGCCTTGGGTGAGATGATGTTAATAGTGTCACATTAAAAACATATATTTTAGTAATGACATGACATGACCCAATATTGCTCAAGTTCATGCACACGTTGGATTTCAAATTCTTTGTGTACATATCTAAACGGATTGTGTCTCTTGAGAGAGTAAGTGGGTAAAATGTTACGTTACTTGAATTTGTTTTCATGTACTCAATACAATTTTCAATCGTAATATTTTAAAATTTTTAAAAATTTTTGAAATATTTTAACATTAAACTCTTGATAATATATAGATATATAATTCAAAGGCATTAAGAGAAGTAATGACCATTCAAAATCGCAATGAATTTACTACAATTATTGGTGCCTTGAATTCTGGTTAATCCTTAAAATACCTCAAGAGCAAAATAATAAAAAGCTTTGCGACCAAAAAGAGGATGAAAATTTTTACTTTACTCTCTTTTCTCGTTTTTGGCGAATAAATATTATTCTCTTCTCTTTTGGTTGGTAAATAAATAGAAGTCCACGTCTAGAATAAGAATTGGAACAAAAAAATTAAATGAAATATAAGAAAAATCTAAAATATCTAAGTAGTTATGTTAATGACGGAATCGTAACCAGAAGTAAAAATTCCACACGAAAAAGGAAGGCAAATTGAAGTAGCCCACTTTAATAAACGAAAGTCTTGTCATGTATTGGTCCTTCTCAGTCCTTGCGTAAGCACTTACGTCAAATGTCTCTAAGGTTGACATGGCATTGCCAAATGGTGATGGGGAAAAAGAATTTGTGAAAAAGCCATATTTTAATGTCGCCTTTTCAGCAATATTGTTAGGAGGACAAATAGGATACAATACAACGAAGAAAACAAAATTTGGCAAATTTTTTACGGTCAATAAGCATAAAAAAGAATATATATAAGGGTGAGGTACTTCAGTCAAGCTGCATATTGCACGGATGTTAATTGTGTCAATAATACTAAATCAGGATGTGCAATAAATGATTAAAATAGTAGTATGAAATACGGGTGCGAGTAATACATTGCAATTTTACACAGTAATTAGAACCTAAATTGTCAGGAGAAAATTTATTATAGGAAGACAGAAAAATTTAAGTACAAGATTGCTTTGAAAGTGATTTCGTTCCTGTAGAATCGTATTCATGATGTAGTGTGACTTCAAAAAACGTCGTTCCTATAGAATCGTATTCATGATGTAGTATGACTTCAAAGAACGATCAACCTAAAAAATGTAATGTCAGTCTCAATTGCGTATACTTGCAGGATAAGACACTTAGGCTGTGTCTGTATTGTTATTTTTGGAGGTCTTTTTTAAAAAATATTTCATATCAGTTTTAAAGATTTTTGTTAATAAATATATATATGTCAGATAAAAACATAATTAGAAAACGTGTTTGAAATTTTTAAAAAATATATTTTTAAAAAACATAATTAACCGAACACAACCTTAGTTTCTCTGAGATTGTCTAGTACGATAGAATAAGAAGAATGAAATGAACAACAAAGAGAAGAAGCTTATGTAAAGAGTTTTATTCTACACCCTTAATTTATAGAATGGTAAACTGGCTTAGTTAAGAAAAAGTAATTAATTTAGTTATAAAAATAAGAAGAAATATGAAAAAGAAGTTTGAAATGAATCAAGCTATATAAAACTAAGGCAAAATTTGGATGAAAAAAAAAAACTTTTAGATGTCATAAGCACGCACCACACTACACTGGACCGCACCGCGTTGGGTCAAGCAGGTGCACGTGTGCTAGAGTTAAAATTTATTTCGCTCTACGATTTTTCCCCTATATATTTAGGTCATGTAACCTACATAGAAATGTAAGGGTCTTATGCTTGTGCATACAAAGCGGTTTTGTGAATGGCAACTCTAGAAAGTGACATAAACTATGTGAGGTAGTGGTCATAGGTTCAAATCTATAATCAGCATGCCTGCACTCGCTTGGCCTGTTTGGCCTGTATAGTGTGGTATGGTATGATGAGTAAATGTGACATTCAGAATTTTACTTTTATTACCCAGATTTAGGGATGTCACTTAATACTGAAAATTAATTGATTAAGTGCTTTTTGAATTCAGTGTGTTTGAAAACAAAATTTCTTTACCACTTAACACCTTAAGCACTTATTTAATTTGTATACAAAATTTTAAGTAAAAATTTTTCACTTAATTTGCTGAATTTTGATACTCTTCCCCTCCTCTCATTGCACACACACATACACACACTCACCCATGCACGCACACATACATGCATACTCTTTCTCATATACGTGCACAATCTTTCTCTCTCTCTGACACTCTCTCTCTCTCTCTCACAAGCACACACACCTACTTTCACACAAATACACATATTCTCTCGCCCTCTCTCTCTCTCACACACACACATGCGCGCTCTCTCTCTCTCTCTCTCTCTCTCTCTCCTCCCACACATAGTTACTTGCACACTTTCTTGCACATACACTTTTACACACACATACATATACTTTCATATGTACATTTTCTATCTCTCATATACACGTGCACATATTTTAATTTTTTTCCTCTTACATACTTACGTTTTTTCATATATACACATACTTTCTCTCTCACACACTTTCTCATACATAAATACACTTATTTTCTATCTCTAACAAACAAACAATATCTTTCATTCTCATATACATTGTCAATAAATTATTTTAAAATTTTAAGATAAAATAGTTATATTTATGAGATGAAATATTTAAATTCAGTGCATATATTTAGTTAATTATCAAACAGGTAAAACTTTTTCAATTCAGCAACTTAATTCTTTTAGCACTTAAATTTCAAACTTCAGACTTCAGATTTCAGATTTCAGTTTTACCAAACGGCACCTTAGTCTTATTTTGTAAAATTTATTTCTTTTATACTTCTATTATCTATTCCTAATCAATTTGCACAAATGACTTAATTACTTTTAATTAAATTGGTTTACTATTCTATGAAAAGGGGTAAAAAGTTTATTTCCTTTTAGACTTCTATTACATATTCTTACTCAGCATTTGTAAATGGCAAAAACTGGGAATAAAGTGAGAATACTTAAATGTTAAGGGATAAATTGCATTTTTGACTTAAAACTAGAAGGAATTTCTTAAATTAACCCTTTTCTTTGATTTATCATTCTATAAAGTATTCTATCATAAATTTGTGACATTTTGTCTTCGTTTGATAAATTTTCTCCTAATCCTTAGAATTTAGTCCGTATGTTATTGGTACCATAAACTACACAAGAAAATATGCACGTGCGGGCCATATATTCGGAATAAGCTGAAAATAAAACAAACTCAAGGGGTAAACATGGAGACGGCCTGCACACACTTTCTCTCCGTTCAATTTAAAATTAGAGGATTGCCTAACTTCACCTAAACTGCGTTATTGGTTCTCAATCTCAAATTGAGAGGATTGCCTTTAGATACCTAATTGTCAAATTTGGAGCCTCTCAAGTGCCATTTTCATCAAGTTGATAGCTAGAATTGAATGTAGCAAAATAAATGACTGAGATGTGTGCCATATTGGCAAATTTTGGAGGAAAAAAAACACCAAAACCTAAGTGATTTTGGAGGAAAAAGTGGTGACGTAAAAATCTTGGACAGTTACATCAGAATGCTAGATAGTTAAAAAAAATGTAAAGTAATTATACAGCTTCAACTCGAAAGAAACGGAGGCCCCCAGAATTGAGAGGCCTCGAGCCTGGAAAAGTATACAATACACCACGTGCATTGCCACGTGGTGTACTAGAACCAATAATTTATCGCCATGTGGTAATGGTGAGTCATACCTTGTATTATTTGGCGATGTGTGATTGGTTCTAGTGCACCACGTGACACACCACGTGACGCGCGTGGTGCACGCAATACTCACTCCCCCGAGCCCCCTACTTGTCGTTTACAAGAAAAAAACCTCAGCCAACTGTGTCTGTTGTCCACATAGCTAACAATTTGTTCTTTTGTTATCCGTAGCCTCCAGTTCTGTCTACTTCAAAAAAAAAGTATCCTATCGTCACTTTTATATAATGTTGGTTCCATACTATCAAGTGATTGCTTATTTACTAAAAATTTAACAAAGAAACCAGTGGAAAGAATAGAAGAAATGGCCGCTAAACCCCATGCTCTAGTCCTCATTTTCCCTTTACAGGGCCATATCAATCCTATGCTGCAATTTTCCAAACGCTTGGCTTCCAAAGGTATCAAAGTCACAGTAGTCACCACAAGTTCCATTAACTTACCAGTGGGAATTCAATCCAACTTGATCAAGTTTGAATACATTCCTGAAATCAGCAACCAAGAACAAGAAGGTGAGAGAGATGAGAAACAAGCTGACGATGACAGGATTGATGTTTTCCTTAAAAAATTCGAAGCTGAAGTTCTGGAGCATCTGCCCATGATTTTCGAGAGGAAGGCTTCTTCTGGGGAGCCCGTGAAAGTTCTTGTTTATGGTTCAGTTATGCCATATGTTCTTGATATTGCACATAAGCATGGAATTCCAGCAGCTGCTTTTTTCACTCAGTCTTTTTCAGTTTGTGCGATATACCATCATATCCATCTCGGGACGCTGAAACTTCCTTTAGAAGAGCCAAACGTATCACTTCCTTCAGTGCCAATACTACTCGAGTCAAAAGAATTGCCTTCTTTCCTTTATGACACAGGATCATATCCATCTCTTTTGAGGCTTGTGCTTTATCAAAATCTAAATTTCCAGAAAGCTGATTGGCTCTTCTTCAACTCTTTTGACAGTCTGGAACAACAGGTAGTTTCTCTGTTTCCATCTTTTGGAATATTCAATTTATTACAATTAGCTTTAATTCCTTTTTCGCTGTTCATTCTTATTCAATTTTCAAAGAAAAAGAAAAGGTTCATCTTCCTCTTAAATCTTAATGGAGATTCCTGAGCCAAATATGGCCCCTTCAATATTCAGTCTCAATTTGGTTTGTTGTGCAATATGAAATTATCCTGCTTGTAATTGATCTCTGCAATACTGACTGCACATCCTTCTATATTTTAAGGCCTAATTAATGATTTGGTTAGTGCAATAGCTAGTGAAGTATAATGTACAGTATTCATAAGCTAAATCCCTGAATTTGTCCAAAGAATAATTGATTTGGCCCCTAAGTTGAACTTTTGCATAGACATCCAATTATTGTACAGGTCTAGTGGCCTTAGGATAACCAATTTACAACAGTAACGCAAAATGTTTTTTCAATGTAGGCAATTTCTTTAATTGAATGCAACATGAAAATTAGTTATATCTTAATTGTGAGCCTATTCTCATTTTTTTTCCCACAATCTACAAGGCAGTAAGCTGGATGACAAGTCAATACCCTATGATCAAGTCAATTGGACCAACTATCCCGTCTATGTACCTTGATAAACAATTGGAGGACGACAAGGATTATGGTCTCAGTCTCTTCAAGCCAGATACTGAAACTTGCCTGCAATGGTTAGACTCCAAAGCCATCGATTCTGTGGTTTATGCATCATTCGGGAGCTTGGCAAATCTTGGGGAAGAACAAACGGCAGAAATAGCATGGGGTCTAGCAAACAGCCAATGTTACTTCTTGTGGGTGGTTCGAGCTTCTGAAGAGAACAAAGTCCCCAGTAATTTCAAGGCTGAGGTAGAAGGGAAAGGTCTAATTGTGAACTGGTGCCCTCAACTGGAGGTCTTGAATCATCAGGCAGTGGGATGCTTCTTGACTCATTGTGGCTGGAACTCCACACTTGAAGCATTGAGTTTGGGAGTGCCAATGGTTGCAATGCCTCAGTGGACTGATCAACCGACAAATGCAAAATGTATTGTTGATGTATGGAAAATTGGAGTTCGAGTTACGGCTAGCAAAGAGGGAATCGTGAGAAAAGAAGTGATTGAAATGGCAATAAAAGAAGTAATGGTGGGGGAGAAATCAATTGAGCTTAAAAAGAATGCTGTAAGTTGGAAAGAGTTGGCTAAGGAAGCAATGAGTGAAGGAGGAAGCTCAGACAAAAACATTGAAGAGTTCGTTTCATCATTTATAACTACATGATATCTATTTATATTTATTGATTTCCACAATTGAGAAACAAATAAAACTTTGAGGTTGTTTCATTGAGCATTTGGCTAAGAAGGGAATGTTTTTGTTTTCTTTTCAGGAAGAGCATTCATTGTGGAAGTGTTCTTAGAACGGAATGTTTTTTATTACAGAAATTTGATTTATTTCATTCATATAGAGGAATGATATTTTGGGTCACTAGAGGAATTCATGCAATCTTGCATGCCACATATATGCAAGTTGATAGTGTAGCGTTTTACGCAAAAAAAAGTTAAAAAATAAAAAGAATCTATATATCTAGTCACACTGATGAATTTGAATTTGAATCTAAAATTTGACGCCACTTCCAAATCCGTATTAACAATACCAAGCCAAGAGTTTCACGCATACATAACGTCTCCGTTACGAGATTTTCTGTGGTCACTTTGGACAGTGTGTACTAGATACATGCTTCAGAAATTTTGACAAATGTGCTGTTGGTAGGTGTCAATCAACCAAAAATTATTTTATTGATTACCTACCCTCCAAAGTTAATGAGTATAGCAGTGAATAGGGTTGTCTCCTTAAGAAAAACTACTAGAATTATTGCTTTTAAGAAAAATGTAGTAAACATTAGGGGGAGAGTTTCTACCAAATCATAATTAAATATAAAGACAAATATGCAATAATTAAAATAGAATTAAAGTATTAACAGACATGAATAACAGGCTCTGATTACAGAAACAATCTCATCAACGGTTCACCTAATTAATCATTGATACATAGAATAACTCGTGTATTTACGAATAAATTGGTTATAGTAGTTCAGCAACTGTTGTACCACCAATCTTTCCTTAATTACTCAATAGTTAAGAGACGCTCTTAATCTACTTCGCTTGCTAAATAAATAACCCTAGAGACTCTCTTAGGATTTAATCTAATTATAGCTTTAAGAACTAGAAAGACCCAAATTTAGATAACAAACATACGTGCGGGTTCATTTAGACTAGATTAGTTATTTTTATGACACAAATTAGACTACTTGTGAGGTAATAAAATTGTGTCATTTGCCACTAATATCAAAACATCCAATTACATACGGACTAGATGTCTCAATTAGCAATAAACCATTTAGACAATCGAATTACTGGCCAAATTTATTCAATTAATTCAGAATGATCATAATCAATTAAGAGATAGGGAATAACTAAATACCCATGAACACATAAATTTCAAATTAAACAAATATCGAAAGATTTCACAATTGATATGAAACTGTGCTTAGATTATTCCGCAACCAGAATGAAATTTAGCAACGATCCATGAAGAAGGTGCAGTCAAAAGTATCCATGAAAATTCTCCTTACAAGTCTTGAAAGAAAGAAAAGAAAAACTAAAAAAAAAATCTCCTAAACTAGAAGAAAAGCAGAGGATGACTTTTCGGTTCCACAAAAAAGTCTAAGCCTTCCTATTTTAGCGTCTTCCTCATCCCCCAAGACTTTCTAATCCTCACGCCTCTTTTGATGGAAATGAAAGATTCTTTTTCTTCTCTAATTATAATTCTAATTCAATACCCAATAAGCATAGAAAAGAATTTCTTGCTAAAACTATTTACTAAAAAATAGGAAACTAATTTAGTTTCCAATTACCAATCAAACTCCAATCAGTGATCACTGCAAATCTCACAAAATCTGGACTTCCAACTGGACAGGGCTTGGGTGCTATTTATAAGTCTTCTGGAAATTTCCCTTGAAAGATCATTTTTCTCATTCGAATCCTATAAGCAACATAAAAATCCAAACAATAGTAAAATCCAATAATTAGCAAATTATTTGGCTAAAATTAAGATAAAATATCAACAAATAACATGCACAATTGGCACACTATCAAATTTCCCCCACACCAAGACAATGCTTGCCCTCGAGCATTTTAGAACTCAGAAGTTTAATTAAGACAACAAGCATTAAATAGCTCCTCATACAAGCAAAAGTATCTCATCCATCTAACAACTTCATCAAATTCTAGAACATGCAAGACTCAATCCTCTCATCTAGATGTATATAAACACTCGTAGCTCATCTAACAACTTCATCAAATTCTAGAACATGCAAGACTCAATCCTCTCATCTAGATGTATATAAACGCTCATAGTTCAAGTATAAAATGGGTATCATTGAACACTTTTAACAACACAGTGGAATGACATTATCATAGGCTTGCAAATTTATCACATCTCCCCCGCTTGAATAGAAATTGAATGCAAAAACCTAAGGTCTTTGACAAGGTTGTAATGGGACTTGGGTAAAGGTTGGATAAGAAGAAAATTTAGGTGTAAATAGGTATCAAAAGGAATGTCTAAAGTCAAATCATGAACACATTTGCTATCTTCGTGTGCACTCCTTGCATATTACTGTATAACACAATTTGTTCAACCAAGGCAAGCGCAAACATTTTTAGGTTTTTGCCCAATAATAACACATATATACAGAAATCATTTCACAACATATTTTTATATGCTTCTTTTTTTTGGCTTCTTTTTTTGTGCTTTTTTTTCAAAAATACAAAATGTAGACACCAAATTTTGACACACATTTTATCTTTTCTAACATTAGGGGGCTTTTTTTCTAGTTTTGAGGTCGAATCTTGATTTTTAAAAAAAGGTTGAAATCAGTAAATTGGATAGGCAAAATAGTAATTTTTAACTGTAAATATTTTTCCATTAGTTTTGAAATTTTAAATTCATATTTTGTACTTTTATATGCATTTTTAAATTTTAGTGAGTTTTTCTTTTCGGGTTTGATTAGTATTTTCTATATTTCGCTAGCACATGGGCAGAATGGTCATTTTACCTCGTGAATATCATTTTCTTTCATTTTTTGTTTCTAAAGTTATTTTTCAGACTTTTAGTCATGTTTTTACATTTTTGCAATTTTTTCAGAGATAATTGCTATTTTTCTATAAATACTGAGCTTAAGGACAAAATGGTCATTCGCACCCCAATTTTTTGGGTTCTAAATTCACTTTTCAGGTTTTTAAGCCTATTTTTAATTTTTGACAATTTTCAAAACCAACTCCTATTTTTTCTGTGAATACTATGTTAGGGGCATAACAGTAATTCTGCTCAAAATTTTATTTTTTGTTTTTTATTTTTATTTGCAGTTTTTGGCTTTTTCTACTTTTGGGTCTCTTAGAAAAATCATGATATTTATTTTAGTTTTAATTTAAATTTTTTGTGTCAAAAATTATTTTTTAGGATAAAATGATAATTTTTATTGTTAAAGGCATTTTTGTCTTTCCTCCATTTCTTGGAGGCTAAGACTCTCTTACACTATAAATAACCCATTTTGGATTAAATAAAGGGAGTTAATTAGAAAAATACCACACATATTTATTATTCTTGCACACACAACACACCTAATTTTACATACTAACACACCACACATACATTCAGATCAAAAGGCACACATTAACACACTATAAAAACACGCACTTAGATCAAAGACACACACAAACACATCACTTTTACACCTAGTAAGATCAAACAAGCAAAGCAAAAAGAACATACAAGAACACAAGATAAATAACCTCAATTTTTTGTACATTTATTTATATCTTTTGTTGATTAATACAAAAATCTGATGTTTGTTTTTTAAAGAAATGATTTTCTTTTGCAGTCATGGTCTTGCTATCTTTCATTTGTTCATAGTTTTTTCTTCTTTTTCTTTTGTTTCTGTTTCTCCTTTTACACCACTGATTTGGGTTTTTCTTTCAATTTTTGGGTTACTCTTCTGGGTTTTCTTCTCTTTCTTTTCCACAGTTCTCTCTTCTCTCCTTCCCCTCCATCTTCTTTACCTCGCCTCCAACCACCATCTTCACTAGAAAACCTGTACCTCCAAGAAACAACCATCGTCTCCTCCCTCACCACCCAAATCTCCACCCTCAACTCTTCTCAACCAAAATCAATCAACCAAAATCATTTGCATAGCCCCTCAACCTAGACAGTCTCCTCTGTCTCTTCACCGCCTGAACTACTAAAACCAACAGCAAGACTAAAATCAACAACTGACTGAGCCACCACCATCACCATTCAACAGCTAACCAGTTGGCATCCTCACAAGCAACAAGCTACCAGAAATTCTCCTAACGGCAATGTAGACACCAAATTTTAACACACCATTTATTTTCAAACATTAGGGGGGGCATGCTTATATTTTTTGGGCCAAATTTTAATTTTTCAATAATCTTGGGGGCAAAATAGTAATTTTTAGTTGTAAACATTTTTTTCATTAGCTTTGGGGTTTTTAAATTCATATTTTTGCTTTCATATGGATTTGTTAATTTTTTATGATTTCTTTATATTTAATTGGTATTTTTTTATATTTTTACTAGCACAAGGGCAAAATGGCAATTTTGCCTTGCGAATGCCATTTTAGCTCATTTTAGGTTCCAAATTTATTCTAAGCATGTTTCAAAATTTTCTTGATTTTTACTAGCACAAGGGCAAAATCGTCATTTTATAATTTAAATTCATTTTTTGCCAATTTTGAGTCATAAATGCATTTCCTAGGGTTTTAAACTTATTTTTAATTTTTTGTAATATTTTTTAGGGTAATAGCTATTTTTCTATGAATTTTCATTGTTCAAGGGCAAAATCATTATTTTACAGTTTAAATTCATTTTTTGTCAATTTTTGAGTCATAAATGCATTTTCTAGTGTTTTAAACTTATTTTAATTTTTGGTAATTTTTTGAGGCTAATAGCTATTTTTCTGTGAATTTTCATTATCCAAGGGCAAAATCATCATTTTACAGTTTAAATTCATTTTTTATCAATTTTTTGAGTCATAAATGCATTTTCTAGTGTTTTAAGCTTATTTTTAATTTTTGGTAATTTTTTTTTTAGGCTAATAGCCATTTTTTTGTGTATTTTCATTGTCTAGAGGCCAAATCGTCATTTCACACCCCGAGCGCGTTTTTTGTCAACTTTCAGCTCTAACTTTTATTTTTGAAGTCTACTTTGAATTTTTTGAAAATTTTAGGGATTGCTGTCATTTCTTTGTATTAATTTTTAATTTTTTTGGGTTAAAAATATTTTTTAAAATAAAAATAAAATTTTTATTACTGGTGATGTTTTTGTTATTTTGTAGTATTCTTGGTGACCAAAACGACTAGCCTATAAATACCCTTTTAATTAGAAAAAAAAAACAAGAAAGGAAAAATCAGAAACCCTAAAAACACATTTGATTTTATCCATTTTTTTAGATCAAACACATATACAAAAACACCACAAAACACACACTGTAGGCGTTCTTCATCAAAAGGTTACTATTCATCCTTCTTCAAGCTTAAAAGGTGAGTTCTTTTTATGATTTGGTTCACTTTTCTTCTATTCTTAAATGGATCTGATCAATTGTATGTGTTTATTTAGAGATTTTGGTTGAGTCTTTTGCATTTTTCTTTTCTTTTTTCTTCCTGATTTTGTTTTCATTTCTGGGTTTTGTTCATATTTCTGGGTTTATGTTCATATTTCTGCGTTCATGTTTTCTCTTCTTAATTTATCTTCTCCGCCGTAACCTGCCAAATACTCACAAAAGCCTCACCTTTTAACCACCGCTTCCCTCAACCTCAATCATCTCCACCCTTTCCACCATCTCCAACCATAGACTCTCACCATAAACCACCACAAGCTCCTTGCAACTTCTAAGCTCAGTTTCATGACCACCGTAGAACTCTACTGTCTCCACCACAATCCAAAAGCAAGCAGAACAACACATACAACTCAGAAAGCCTCACTTTCCTTGCCACCAATTAGCCACGCCAAATCACAGTCAAAGTAACTCCACAACACGCCACTTTCCCCAGCCATATGCAGCCACTAAATACAACTGTTGTATCCCCTAATTTCACCGAAGACAACACCAAATAGCAGCCTCAACCCACTGGCATTCCACCCTAAAGCCACTCGAATCATCAACTTCCCAATTCATGCTCAATCACTCCACTGAAATCCCAATTAACACCACCAACTACCCGAACAACTACGCCCCTGCAATCAGTTACCACTGAACTAGGCCCCAACCAAGCTCTGCTCCATCTCTGAACAACTGTCACAAACAACTCCTGCTCAACCCACGCAGGCCACCAATCAACATGTCTCCCCTGTACAAACACCACCCAAGCACAGAGCCAATTCCCAACCACAGCTTCCATATACCATTCCATTATCAGTTACCAGCAGAAAAACCAGCAATAATTATCACAGCCATCTTCACCGAATCGTCACCAATACCCAAAATCATCTTGCCAACCAGCTTGCCAGCCAACAGCAACCCACTATCACACACAATCCACCTCACCATCATCACAAAACCACCTACAGCCCAAGTTCCACTCCGAAACCCCAAATCCCCCAAACCTCCACCACTACCCAATTGCCCCTTCACCAACAAAATGCCATCCGAAGCTCCATCTCCACCCACAGACCTGCAATCCAATAGCCCTGCACACACAATCACAACAAAGCAACCCACCAAAACTACAAATCAACCATTGCAATCGAAAAGGAGAAAAAGAGATTGGAGAGTAGAAACGAGAGAGAGACAGAGACAGAGAGTTGGAGGGCGAGAGAAAAGAAAACAAAGAGGGAGAGAGTGAAACCGGAGAGGAGAAGAGAGAAGCAAAGAGAGGGTGAGACAGAGCAATCGGAGAATAAAGGGAGAGCAACGAGAGAGATTGAGAACAGACAAGGGAAAGCTGAAAAAAAAAAAGAAAGAAAATGAAGGGAGAAGGGAAATTGGCTGGAAAGAATGGAAAGTAGAGAGAAGGAAAATGAGAGAGAGAGGAGAACGAGAATTAGATTGGGAGAAGAAATTAGAGAAGAGAGATGCAGAGATAAAGAGGGAGAGAGAGAGAGAGAGAAAGTCCTCTGTTGAAGGAAGAAAACGACCTGGGAGGAGGGGTTTTATTAATTTTATACATTTATTTCTTTTCTTGTCTTTTCTTATTTTTGTTCACATAAAAAAAAAAGAAGAAGGATTTGAGAATTGGTTTAGTTCTTAATTTAGTGTTGTTTTTATTTTTCTCTCTTTCGTTATTTAATTTTTTGGTGTTAATTGATTTCTATTTTGACTTAGTTTAGTTGGATTGAGTAATTAAAATAATTCATTAAGTTAGTTTAGCTAATTAATGTAGTTTTATTTTAGTTTAGCATTTTCTGTTTTGGTTATTCTATTTATAGTAAATATTTACATGTCAGTCCCTAGGTCTTGAATAATATTGGTATGCCCTCAAAGACTTCCTAGTCTTATACAATTAGGTCCTTAATTTTACACATTGACCCTTAGATTTTTACATTCTTTCAATTAAGTCCCCTATTTGCAATTTGCCTCCACTCTTGTTGGAATTTATTGTTTTATCCCCTTAGTTTACTTTAATTTTGTATTTCTAGCTCTTTAGACTTTGTGAATTTCTAATTTTTTACCTTAAGCTCTATAGAATTTTATCTTTAGCCGCTTTTAGTTGCTAGAATTTATTTTTTATCTCAATTTGTCAATATTTATAGATCCTAGGCTCTATGTATTTATATCCTGATACATTGACGTGTGTGTTCATTTTTTTAAGTATTAGTACCGGATCTTCAAAGAGGTATCCCTATTACTACTAAATTCTCTTTATGTGCTCCAATGTGCCCTATTTGATTTATTATGCATTTTCTCTCATATTTCTTATTTTACTAGCTTTTTGCTTATTTATTTATTTTATGTTATTTAATTTCAATTTTTTTATTTTGGCAAAAGTGTAATATTTTTATATTTAGCTAGTCAATGTAATAGTTAGGCTACATATTTTATATTTTTCAAATATTTGTGTATCTAGATAGCAAGTGTAATAGATAGATTATTTTTACTTTTTTCCCCTAAAATTGTAGCTAAATTCCTCGATATAATAGTTAGGGCTTATTTGCTTTTGTGTGCTCATGTGCTTATTTGTTTTACCGCTTTCATTAGAATTTTGCATCTAGAATATTATATTTATGTGTTATGTGCTCTTACTTGAATTTATATGTCTTTATATGTTGAATTTGCTTTTTTAATTCATGCTTTATTATTTAATTCATATTTTATGTTATTCCGTCACCACACTAGTTCAATGCTAGTTGTGGCTTTATCATTTTCCCCGCTAAGTCCAACGCTGGTGGGAATCTCTAGAAAGGGCTAGTCCAATGCTAGACCCTTAGGGTATCTTAGTGTTAGGTGCACTCGTGTGCATTTTACATCTCACTTCACACATTTTTAGTTTTCTTTCCATTCTGCATGATTTTTTATTAATGTTATTTATTTATTTTGATGTATCTTCAAATGCATGACATCTAGGTTGCATCCCACTTAGAATTTAAGTCATTTTGTGTGATCTGACTAGAAATAGTCACCTACTCACGTGGGAAGCAGTGGCGTACATGTCGTTCCCCGCTCCGTGAGTAGAAACATTCAGTCACGAGATATTAGTCCCCCGTACCTGTCATGTTGCATACCCATTTTCTTTCTTCACTTAATATATATTATTATTTTTCTTTTCTTTTGCATCGCATGTTATATAGACACTCGTGACTCCCTTGAGGTCTCGATTCGGGTTTTGCAATTAATGCGATAATCCCATTTAAACCTCGATGGGACATTTCGACCCTCTAGATACTCACATTTAGATTTAGGATTTGCATTCATTTAGATACATCCGAACACGATAGAATTTAGGGTTAATTTAGAAAATTTTGATTAAACCTCGCAACTAGTTTCGGCTAGGTGGAAAGGGTGCCTTAAGGCACGAGCCTTTGCCTTCCCTTTCTTCAAATGTAACTCTCGGACCTTTTTCTCTTGTTTTTTCATAGATCGGAGTCGGAAAAAGGTTTTTAAATATTTTTTAAATTTTTATTTTTTTGTTTTGTTAAATTACTTTTCGGGTGACTTGGTATACTCTAACTCAATACCAAGTGACGACCTCATTTAAAAAATAAAACTCTTTTTCAAAATTAGTTAGCCAAAATTGTTGCACTTTTTTGTCCCAGTCCTTGTTTTATTTTAAATACCATTTTCCTAAAAAAATATTTTTTTACTAAAAACTCAATTTTTATCACACATGCACGATTTTTTTTAAAAAATCTTTATTTTTGAAAAGGGGTCTCAGAATGGACCGTCTCTTCAAGACGTGACAGTCAACGACCCATCCATGCGGGTCATTTCGAGGCGCGACAGCCAACAGCAATCAACACCCAAAACCACCACTAGTTTCTAAATCAGCCTACCCCTGCCACCATCTTCTTCTACTACCAATTCCCTGCCACCATCTTCTTCTACTACCAATTCCCTGCCACTAGCAAGCAACCATCTACAACCCACAAAATCACTCCGCCCTCAAATTCAACAAACAACCACACAGAAACCATCCCCTACCATCGTTAATCTCAAAACAGACCCAAAGACTACTGCCTCCTTCACTAGACACCAATTCAATCAACAACCAGCCCCAAGCCAGCCTAAACCATACCACTGCCACCCACGAAACCACCATTACAGTCCTTTCTCCCAACCACAGTCAGCCAAAACCAACCATAAAAACATCCAAATAACTTGCAAACAAAAAAAATTCCGCAAATAACTAATTAGACCCAAAACCAGCAATTACCATGCCCTCACCACCAACTCAACCGTTACAATATGCTCCATCACCGCTACCCGAATTAGCCCTGCAAGGAACAACCAGAATTCTCTCCTTCAGTCTCCACCACTAACAAACCCAGAAAATAACTGAACAAACATCAACCATAGTTAACCGAGCCCTCACCAGTAAATACCACGTCTCCACCTGCTCCATTAATCCCAGCTCCCCCACACCATAGTCACTCCACCATAGGCCATCCACCTCTTTATCGCTACTAATCACCTGCAAAGAAAAAACAACAACCACAAACGAATCACAATCGAAGCCAACCGAAATAGCCCCTCAACCTCAAATCCACCACCATCAATCCCTTAACTTCAGCAGCAACCATAATCAAATGGACCTGCAATCACCAAATCACAGTCAAATTCAACCACACTACAACCACCCAATCCATTAATGAGACCCGCTACTATTGTTAATCACCACCTGAAAGCACATAATAACCATCAAGCCTCACCAATAACACAAACCCAAATACCCCACTGTTGCGTCATTATGCCCATTTCCACAATTCCTACTCCCCTACTTCGAAAGGGAAACCAATTGCGGGAGAATTGATCCTACTGGGGGGAGTAATTGAATAACAAAAATCGAGTGAGAAAGGAAGAAGAAGAGACAAGGAGTGGATGATAGAGGAAGAGAAAGAGGAAACAGATTGAGGAGAGAAAGAGAGAAAAGAATGAATAGAAATCAGAGAGGAAGGGAAAAGAGAGAAATCATACGTGAGAGAGAGGTGAGAAACAGAGAGCAGGAAAAGAAACGGCAAGGAAAAAATAGAACGGAGAAACAAAAGAAATAGTGAAGCAGATAAAGAGAGGAAGAAGAGAGTTGGAGAAGAAGGAGAGAGAAAGAAGAAATAGAGAGGAGTAGAGAGAGAAGCGAACGACAGAAGAGACAAATTTGGGAGATAAAGGAAAGTTTAAGAACCCTCTGATTTTAAGAAACAAATGATTAAAGGGGTGGATCTTTGGTGTTCTGCTTTTCTGAAAATTGTTTTAACTCTTTTAATTTGGGTCGTTTTTTATTTATGATCTTGTTTAGGTTGGGCTTAATGTTAATTTAGTTACTATTTTAGTTAATTAGGTTAATATCTGACGTGGTGTATATTAGGTATGAAAAATCAAGTCAAGTATACACACAAAAATCAAGTAATAAAACCTAATCTCTCAATTTTTACCGCAAGTATACGGGTTGTTGTAGTATAGAAAATTAGAGTCGAATCCCTCAAGGAAGCAACAAGATCCAATTACTAGAGTTTTATCACTTCTTTATTATCTAAGCAATGATTAAATTAAACAAGTTGGGTTGAAAATCAAATTAACTAGGAGAAACTTGTAGGAATGCAAGAATTCATGTAGAAAAATAGTTATCAAGGAGTTCTAGGGTTATGAATCCACTAATGATCAATATTAAGTTGTAGAGATTAACACTTGCCAAGTTGAACTTGCTTTGTTTAGGAATGCAATTCCATTTATATCAAAATTTGCTTTCACAATGAATTGATTCAACCTACCTACTTCCGTGATAGAATTGTTGTTGTTTGCATGAATTGTTTCATCAAGTCCTCATAAGCTTAACACTATTTTCATGTGCTAAAACTTAAGCTCAATCATTCATTTTCTATTATTAAGAACAAACTTAATTGATTCCTAATAACTAAGATACTTTGCATATGATGGCCTTTCAAATACAAAGAGTTAAAGCTTGAATAATTGAAGAAACAATAGCAAGAAAGGGGTAAGGTTAGTAAACAACAAGTCTTAATATGAATTCATTAGTATCATCAAAACCCTAGAATAAGAATTTAGCTCAACGTGATTGTCTCCAAATCAATACACATGATTTGAACACAACTTCCATAGCAATCAAGTTAAATGAAATGGACAAAGTTGAAGAAAGCTTATTCAATATGGAAATGGCTTCAAGATTTGTATTTGTTTCACAAGAATTGCTACAAGAGTTTTTGAATCAAGAAACTCTCTTAAACTCACAGTATTTCTATTATGGTTTTGGAGAATTCTAACAATTCTCTACAAACTCCCTATCCTAGCATATCTCAAACCCTTTACAAATGACTTCTATTTCTAGATATGGATCCTACAAGTCATTTTCCAACTTGCCATTTAGATTCAATGAATTGGAATGGTGAAACCCGAGTTATAGGCCTAAAAGTCTTCATTTGTACTTCCAATGTAATCTTTAACTTGCAAAACCTGTTTATTGTTAAAAAATCTACAAAAATAGCTGAAGGATGAAGCAAGTTGCAATAGCTGTGTCGCGTCCGAAAATCGTAAAAGTAAAAAGTGTGCTAAGTGGGGTCGCTGCCTGTCGCGTCCTGAAAAGACGGTCCAGTCCGAGACCCTTTTTAACAAAGCAAGTTTTGGAAAAAACCGTGCGCGTGTGTGAAAAATTAAATTTTAGTAAAAAAGTGTATTTTAAGAAAAATTATATTTTAAAAGAAAATAAGGCCGGGACTAAAAATGCGACAGGTTTGACCAAATAATTTTTTGAAAAAGGGTTTTATTTTTAAAATGGAGTCGCCACTTGGTACTGAGTTAGGGTGTACCAAGTCACCCGAAAAATCGTTTAATAAAAATAAAAATAAAATTAAAAAAAACATTTTAAAACCCTTTTTCGACTCCTGTCTACGAAAAAAAACGAGATAAAAAGGTTCGGGAGTCACATTTGAAGAAAGGGAAGGCAAAGGCTTGCGCCTAAGGCACCCTTTCAACCTAGCCGAGGCTAGTTGCGAGGTTTAATCAAAATTTCCTAAATTAACCCTAAATTCTATCGCGTTCGGATGTATTTAAATGAATGCAAATCCTAAATCTAAATGTGGATATCGGAAGGGTCGGCATATTCCGTCGAGGTTTGGTCGGAATTATCGCATTAATTGCGAAACCCGAGTTGAGACCTCGAGGGAGTCACGAGTGTGAATGCAAAATGAAATGCAAAAAGGAAAAGAAAATAATAATATATAGTAAGTGATTGAAGAAAGTGGGAATGCAACATAACGGGTACGGGGAACTAATATCTCGTGACTAAATATTTCTACCCACGGAGGGGGGAACGGCATGTACGCCACCGCTTCCCACGTGAGTAGACGACTATTTTCTAGTCGAGTCACACAAATGTCCTAAAGTCTAAGTGAAATGCAACCTAGATGTCATGCATTTTAACCAATGTGTCAAAATAATAAAATAATAATAATAATAATAATAATAATAATAGTAATAATAAAATGATTCCGAATGGAAAGAAAATTAAGAGTGTGTGAAATGAGATGAGAAATGCACACGAATGTACCTAACGCTAAAATGTCCTAAGGGTCTAGCGTTGGACTAGTTCGTTCTAAAAAGTCTCACTAGCGTTGGACTAGCGAGAAAAAGAAATGAAGCCACAACTAGCGTTGGACTAGTGTGGTGACGGAATATCATAAAACATGAATTTAACATTAAAGCATAAATTAAAAGCAAATTAAACATATAAAAACATATAAGATCACATAGGAGCACATAACACATAAGCATGATATTCTAGATGCAAAAATCCTAAGGAAAGCGGTAAAAGAAATAAACACATAAGCATGCAAAAGCGAATAAACCCTAACTATTACACCGGGAGGCTTAATTTACAATTTAAAGGGGAAATTAAAAATGCCCTATCTATTACACTTTCTATCTAGATACAAAATTTTACTAAAATATGAGAAAAATAATCTAACTATTACACTGATTAACTAAATACAAAATATTACATTTTCGTAAAATTTAAAATTAAATAACACAAAATAAATAAATACACAAAAAGTGCATAAAATAAGAAATGCATAAAAAATTGCATAAAATATTACATTAGAGCACGTTGGAGCACATAAAGAAGCAATTAAAAGGTAACGAAAATACCTTTTTGAAGACCCGGTATCAAAGCTTAAAAATGAATACACATGTTAAGGTACCACTATTTAATAAAATAAATCATAAAATAATTGAATATTGGCAAATGGGGATAAAATGTAAATCTTAGCAAACATAGAGACACAAATCTCAACTTCACACAAATTAGGGGGGCAAAATCATAAATTCCAACAAACAAAAGGGTAAAATGAAAATTCAAGCAAATCGAAGGGCAAATATGCAAATTCAAGAAGAAATGGGACCAACTTTGCCATTTTATCAAAATCAAGGGGTCAAGAATCGTAAATTTCATCAATTTAAGGGCACAAAACACAAACATGAACAAATTTAAAGGACCAAATTATAAAAATTTCAACAACCATGGGGTAAAACTAAGAATTCTAATAAAATGAGGGGATAGTCTTCAAATTTGGCAACTTCAAGGTGCCAAATTCTAAACTACAATAATTATAAAAGAAATTATAAGCCGACTAGGATGCAATTGAAAGGAAATGAGACCTAAAGGGTCAAATGCAAATTTATGTTTTTCCATGAAATAACTAGAAACTAAAATGTCAAATTAGACAAAACTAATTACATTAACTAAAGTAATTTAAATAATCAACTAACTGAACCACTTAACCAAACTAACTTAATTAACCAAGTTAACCAAAGTTAATTACATGACTAGTTACTACAGTAAAGATAAATTAAATCAACAAATCAATAAATAAATAAACAAATAAAAACTAGCTAAAACGAGTTAGATTAACTAATCTATGTTAACTTAATTTACTAAACTACTAACTCAATCAGAATTAAATTTAATTAAATTGAATACTGCTTAACAAGTTAATTAAACCGAAATTAAGACAAACAAATGAAAAATGACAATAATACAAATACCCCCCAGAACCCTTCTTGTTTTCTTTCTTCTTTTCACGATTTCTTCCTTTTTATTTCTCACTTTCTTCTCCCTCACTGTTCTTCTCTGTTTCTCGTTTTTGTCATCCCTCTTTTGATTTTCTTCAGCTCTTCCAGGTCTACTCCAATTTCTCACTCTTTCTTTTGATTTCCCCTCTTTCTGGTTTTCCCTCTCTCGCCTGATTTCCATTCTCTCTCACTCTCTTTCTTCCATCTCCGGTCGATTTCTCTCTTCCTCCGGTTTCTTTCTCTTTCTCTCTATCCGAATCTCTCTCTCTTCGTCTCTGTAATTTCTCTGTCCAACTCACTACTCTTGGCGATTGAAATTGGATGTTTGGGGGGTTCGTGTGTGGGCTTCCGGTGGCAGGGGAAGATTCTGTGATGGTAGGGAGTGGGGTGGATGTCCGGCAGTAGAGGATGTTTAGTCGACAGTGATGTCGCCAGTGGAGGAGCTGGGTTAATGGGCTGATTTTGGGTGTTTTCATGTTGGGGCTAGCAGATGGCAGAGGAGGGATAGAGGTTGTTTGGTCAATTAATTGGGCGTGGTGGCTTTTGTAGCGATTTCATGTACAATTTTTCTGTTATTTTCTTGCAGGCAATCAAGGTGTTCGTGTGGTGCAGGGTCTGATTGTGAAGATGTGGGAAGATGAGTTTGGTTGATTAGGCTGCTAACGGTGAGGATGGTCTACTGTCCGGTGGGAATTGAGTGCTAGGGGGTGTTTGAGTTGCGTTTTCGATGGACCTCGGTGGTGATTGGTGGTGGCAGGAGCATGGGCAGTGGTCCTGTGTGATCAATTGAATTTGTTGCTGTATATGTGCTTGAATTTGAATATGTGTTGCAGTCATTGCTTATGAGTTTGTGTGTGTGTGGGTCACTGATTGTGCGTGGTTTATGAGGGAGCAATTGGGCAATTTTGCTGCCGGTTGATTGGGTCCGTTTGAAGGTGTTGTTCTGATGGGATTTCCGGGATTGTTTGTGCCTGGAAGTTGGTCAGCTGAGGAGGCTGATAATATGAAATTGGTAGAATTGTTTGTGATGATGAGTGGTGGCGTTGATGAAGGCATGATATGAAGAAGGTGGTGATGGAGCTGTGAACTTGGCAGAATCGAGAACTGGGATTCAGGGAAGGGATTTGCACTGGAGTTTTGTGATTGTAATTGAGTGATCTTGGATGAGGGTAGGAAGAGACGGTGAAGAAGATGGAGAAAAACATAAACCCAGAAAATAAACCCAAAAGCAGATCCGGTGGACTAAAACAAACATTTCAAACAACTAAAAAAAATTCATATTTTCATGAAGAAAATGAAATAAAAATGAATCAAATAAATGAACAATTGATTAAGAACTCACCTTTTGATCCTGCAAGATGGACTGGAGATAACTAGTGAATTTGAAACTTGCTAGATGAACAGTAAATCGATAAAGATGAAGAACGATGAACAGTACTTTTTGAAAGAAACGGCTACTTGTGTGTGTTGTGTGGTGTGGAGTGTGTGTGTTTTAATCCACAAATTACCAAAAGCAAAAGTGTTTTTGGGTTTTTTTTTTCTTCTTTCTAAGTGGGGTATTTATACTGCACAAGTCTTAACCTCCAAGAAATGGCTAAAAGACCAAAATGCTCTTGACTACAAAAATTATAATTTTATCTTTAAAAATCTATTTTCTCTTACAAAAGATAATAATAAAAATTAAGAAAAATGAAATAACAAATTTGTTAATAAAAATTCAGCCTAAAAAAGTTAGAAGCTTAGTGCTTAAAATTTAAAAACGAATTTGGGATCCAAAAATTGGTAAAAAATGAGTTTGGGATGTGAAATGACAATTTTGCCCTTGGATGACAAAAATTCACAGAAAAATAGCTATTGACATAAAAAAATTACCAAAAAATAAGAGTAAGCTTAAAATACTAGAAAATGTATTTACGACTCAAAATTTGACAAAAAATGAATTTAATCTGTAAAATGACGATTTTGCCCTTGAGCAATGAAAATTCGCAGAAAAATAGTTATTGTCCTCAAAAAATTATCAAAAATTACAAATAAGCTTAAAACATTAGAAAATGCATTTTTGACTCAAAATTGGTGAAAAATGAATTTAATTTGTAAAATGATGATTTTGCCCTCGGGCAATGAAAATTCACAGAAAAATAGTAATCGTCTCTGAAAAACTTTAAAAAATTCAGAAACATGCCTCAAAAATTTGAGAAATGAGTTTGGAACTTAAAATGAGTTAAAATGGTATCCGTGAGACGAAATTACCATTTTGCCCTTGTGCTGGCAAAAATATAAAGAATACTAAAAAAATCATAGAAAATTAACAAATTCATATAAAAGTAAAAATACGAATTTAAAACCCCCAAAAGTTGATAGAAAAATATTTACAGATAAAATTACTATTTTGCCCCTCAAATTATTAAAAAATTAAAAATTTGTCTCAAAAGTGCAAATATGCCCCCCAGTGTTTGAAAATAAAGGGTGTGTCAAAATTTGGTGTCTACAGTTTGCCCCTCTTTGTCGGGAATCTCGTAGAGATTTCAGACAAAGACGTAGACAACACCAAATTTTGACTCACCTAAAAATGTAGAAACAGATAAGAATGTAAACTAAAATATCTAAATATGCATAGTATGAAAATGTGTTAAGACGTAAATCAATGGACAGATGAATCATAAAACATGTGACTGAGCTCTCAAAGAGCTGCCTACGTATCTCGGTGAAGGGAATCAGGTCAAACGTAATTCCAATGCAAGTGGACGGTGGATACGAAACATAATTGCAAATTGTAACACGAGTTCAAACTTGTGATCAAAAGAAAGAAATGCAACATTCGAACTGCTAAGCAAAGATAACATAGATTGGTAAAAGACAACAAGACAAAATAAAGTGCTTAAACTAAAAGACAAAAAAAAATGAGTTCAGGTTGCTAAATAAAAAATAAAAAAATAAATAAAAAAAACAAATATCGACAAGATAAATGCAATGTCTGGGCTACCAGACTTGAAAATGTGAATAAACAGATGCCGACCAGGCTACTGGACGGATGCATGACCTTGGGCTGCCAAGGTTGATGAATGCAAAATTAGGCTGCCAACTTGGAAAAGTAAATAAATGATCCTGAGCTGCCGGGAATCATAAAATGCAATGCAAGGTCTAGGCTGCCAGACTTGAAAACGTAAATAAACAGATGTCGACCAAGCTGCTGGACGGATGCATGACCTTGGGCCGCCAAGGTTGATGAATGCAAAGTCTGAGCTGTCAGACTTGAAAATGTAAATAACAAATGCATGACCTTGGGCTGTCAGGGATCATGGAATGCAAAGTCTGGGCTGTCAGACTTAAAAAAGTAAATGATAAATGCATGTTCCTGTGCTGTCAAGAATCATGGAATGCAAAGTCTGGGCTATCAGACTTGGAAAAGTAAATGACAAATGCAAGTCCAGGCTGTCGGACATAATAAATGCGACAAAGATTTCAAACAAAAAAGAAATAAGTGTTAAGCATAAGATGCAATCTTACTCAAAAAATTTTCTTCTTCTTTTTTTTTCTTTTTTTTCACCTTTTTCCTTTCTTTTTCTCTTTTTTTTTTTTTGAAAAAATATGAAAGTAAATAAACCAACATGACAACTAATGCATGATGACATAAGAAGAACCAGAATAGTAAACTAAGACGCATGAGTATGCAGTTATAACGACATGGTATCTAATGTTGCAAACATAATTAATAAAAATTGAAAATGTCGAATTGGTACCCAATGTTACAGATTGAGCCTACCACAAACTGAAAATGAAAATCGGTACCCAATGCAAGGATTGAGCCTACCGAGAACTGAAAGTGAAAATCGGTACCCAAAAGATTGAGCCTACCGAGAACTGAAAATAAAGACGGTACCCAATGCTGACGATTGAGCCTACCGCAAACTGAAAATGAAAATCGGTACCCAATGTGAGGATTGAGCCTACCGAGAACTGAAAGTAAAGACGGTACCCAATGCTGACGATTGAGCCTACCGCAAACTGAAAATGAAAATCGGTACCCAATGCAAGGATTGAGCCTACCGAGAACTGAAAGTGAAAATCGGTACCCAAAAAATTGAGCCTACTGAGAACTGAAAATAAAGACGGTACCCAATGTTGACGATTGAGCCTACCGCAAACTGAAAATGAAAATCGATACCCAATGCAAAGATTGAGCATACCAAGAACTGGAAATAAAGACGGTACCCAATGCTGACGATTGAGCCTACCGCAAACTAAAAATAAAAATCGGTACCCAGTGCAAGGACTGAGCCTACCGAGAACTGGAAATAAAGACGGTACCCAATGCTGACGATTGAGCCTACCACACACTGAAAATGAAAATCGGTACCCAATGCAAAGATTGAGCCTACCGAGAATTGGAAATAAAGACGGTACCCAATGCTGACGATTGAGCCTACCGCAAACTAAAAATAAAAATCGGTACCCAGTGCAAGGACTGAGCCTACCGAGAACTGGAAATAAAGACGGTACCCAATGCTGACGATTGAGCCTACCACACACTGAAAATGAAAATCGGTACCCAATGCAAAGATTGAGCCTACCGAGAATTGGAAATAAAGACGGTACCCAATGCTGACGATTGAGCCTACCGCAAACTGAAAATGAAAATCGGTACCCAACGCAAAGATTGAGCCTACCGAGAATTGGAAATCAAAATAGTACCCAATGCTGACGATTGAGCCTACCGCAAACTGAAAATAAAAATCGGTACCCAATGCAAAGACTGAGCCTACCGAGAACTGAAAATAAAGACGGTACCCAATGCTGACGATTGAGCCTACCGCAAACTGAAAATGAAAATCGGTACCCAATACAAAGATTGAGCCTACCGAGAATTGAAAATAAAGACGGTACCCAATGCTGACGATTGAGCCTACCGCAAACTGAAAATAAAGACGGTACCCAATGCTGACGATTGAGCCTACCGCAAACTGAAAATGAAAATTGGTACTCAATGCAAAGATTGAGCTTACCGAGAACTGGAAATAAAGACAGTACCCAATGCGGACGTTTGAGCCTATCGCAAACTGAAAATGAAAATCGGTACCCAATGCAAAGATTGAGCCTACCGAGAATTGGAAATAAAGATGGTACCCAATGCTGACGATTGAGCCTACCGCAAATTGAAAATAAAAATCGGTACCCAATGCAAAGACTGAGCCTATCGAGAACTGGAAATAAAGACGGTACCTAATGCTGACGATTGAGCCTACCGCAAACTGAAAATGAAAATCGGTAACCAATGCAAAGATTGAACCTACCGAGAACCAGAAATAAAGACGGTACCCAATGCTGACGATTGAGCCTACCGCAAACTGAAAATAAAAATCTGTACCCAATGCAAAGACTGAGCCTATCGAGAACTGGAAATAAAGACGGTACCTAATGCTGACGATTGAGCCTACCGCAAACTGAAAATGAAAATCGGTAACCAATACAAAGATTGAACCTACCGAGAACTGAAAATAAAGACGGTACCCAATGCTGACGATTGAGCCTACCGTAAACTGAAAATAAAAATCTGTACCCAATACAAAAACTAAGCCTACCGAGAACTGGAAAGAAAGACGGTACCCAATGCTGACGATTGAGCCTACCATAAACTGAAAATGAAAATCGATACCCAATGCAAAGATTGAGCCTAACGAGAATTGAAAATAAGGACGGTACCCAATGGTGACGATTGAGCCTACCGCAAACTGAAAATGAAAATCAGTACCCAATGCAAAGATTGAGCCTACCGCAAATTGAAAATGAAAATCGGTACCCAATGCTGACGATTGAGCCTACCGCAAACTGAAAATAAAAATCGATACCCAATGCAATGACTGAGCCTACCGAGAACTGGAAATAAAAACGGTACCTAATGCTGACGATTGAGCCTACCGCAAACTGAAAATGAAAATCGGTACCCAATGCAAAGACTGAGCCTATCGAGAACTGGAAATAAAGACGGTACCTAATGCTGACAATTGAGCCTACAGCAAACTGAAAATGAAAATCGGTACCCAATGCAAAGACTGAGCCTATCGAGAACTGGAAATAAAGACGGTACCTAATGTTGACGATTGAGCTTACCGCAAACTGAAAATGAAAATCGGTACCCAATGCAAAGATTGAACCTACCGAGAACTGGAAATAAAGACGGTACCCAATGCTGACGATTGAGTCTACCGTAAACTGAAAATAAAAATCTGTACCCAATGCAAAGATTGAGCCTACCGAGAACTAGAAAGAAAGACGGTACCCAATGCTGACGATTGAGCCTACCCCAAACTGAAAATGAAAATCGGTACCCAATGCAAAGATTGAGCCTACCGAGAATTGAAAATAAGGACGGTACGCAATGTTGACGATTGAGCCTACCGCAAACTGAAAATGAAAATCGGTACCCAATGCAAAGATTGAGCCTACTGAGAACTAGAAATAAAGACGGTACCCAATGTTGACGATTGAGCCTACCGCAAACTAAAAATGAATGAAAAAGTGCGAACACAATATGCGAACTATTAAACACATTAAAACACCGGGCAGTATGCTAGACAAATGTAAGACAATGTAAGATGATTTCTAAATGAATGCAAATTGAGAAAAGTAAAACATGCTAATGGGGTATGGACTGAGAAAATGAATGCATGATATATAAAAATAAAAATGTAGAGTTTAAACGACTAGATTAAAATAAATGGAAATTAAAACCAATGGACGAGTTAGGGGCCAACGGACGAGCTGGGACTTAAGCAACAAACAAATAAACCTAACGAATAAGATGGGGCCCAACGGACAAGTTGGGACTTAAATAGAAAAGTAAAATATGCTTAATGCTGGACAAAATCAAAATAACATGCAACACGCTAATCAAATGATGAACAAGTGTCGGTTCAAAAAAGTAACACAAGATGATGTAACACAGGCTGCTAGATAAAATGCATGAATGCATGATCCTAAACTGATTAACCAAATGCACCAGACTAAAATGAACAAAAATGAGATCCAGACTGATGAAAAACTGCATAAAGAAATTTGAGACATGGGAAAACTTGAAACAATTATCAAATGTTGTATTTAAATCATCCCAAAGAACAAAATTTTCAAAAAATTTTGCTCCAGTGTATGGCATTAAACTAACCCAAAATCACTCTTTTGAGATTTGGTATGAAAATCCATTTAAATTCATCCCTTGCAAAAAGCTTGTCCCAGTACAAATGAATCTCAAAGTCAAATTTTTGCCAAAAAATTTGCCCCAGTGTCAATTTTTGAAATCGATTTTTTGCAATGAATTGCACTCTTGATCAAATCATCATTATCTAAAAAAAATTGCCCCAGTTTTCATTCTTGAATGAAGGCCTCAATGTGATGACTGATGTGATTGCACCTGCAAAAAGAGGAAGCAACTACAATTGCAAAAGTGATGCCACCATCTGACGGTCCCTTGACTCTGCTAGCGCATATAAACATGAGTATTGCCATTCTGAGTCTCTGACCAATCTCTTGCCTTACTCTCTGCAAGTTCTTCGATTCAGTGAATTCTGATTCACGACTCAAATCCAAATCTCTCAAAACAGTCTTTCAATTCATGCATGCCTCTGACTTCTGATAAACTTAGGATTGCCTTTGCTTTTATTCAAATTTGAACACAGCAAATGTCAAAATTTTCAAAACATGAATTGGTTAGAAAAATGCTTCACATGCAATAATGTGAAAGAAATTATGTACAGTAAACAATACACAAAACTAAATGAAATACAATTAAATGAAACATTTTTTCAAAAAATTGAATAATGTTAAAATGATGCCTTTTGATCTTTGGATGTCATTCCCATTTGAATTCTGACACTGCCACAACTGATCAATGCAGACGAAAAACCTCAATCAACTGTTCTCATCAACTTCCCAATGACTTTCATGTCGACATACTGATTTTCTCATCCGTGAGCCTTCAACTTATTACATTCTTCTAACCATAGGGTTCTTCCAGATTACTGACTTCAGGAGGAGAAATGGAACTGAACGACAGTGTCCAAAATTGAAGATGATCTTTCCTTTTTCATTAAAACAGACTAGTGCTCAAAGAATATTTGGCATCAGTAAGACAATCTTCCCTTGTTGATTGGGATAGACTATATTAACATCATCCTGCCTAATGTGCTAGAATGCATCATTTTGACACTTGTCAATTCCCCCACACTTGAATCATCACTTGTCCTCAAATTGTTTGAAAGAATGTGAGATCAATTAATGATTCAAGACATTGAAATCACACACTGTGCATTTTAAAATGTATTTCTTCAAAACTGAGTAAATAACCATTATGCAATTTATCATCTTGTCTTTAATACTCATAATATCAAGCAAAGGGGAAGGAATTATATCACAATTAAGTCAGCTCAACTTAATTTTTTCGCCTTACCTAATTTCACAAGTAAAATCATATGATCAATCGGAGAACATCACATGCCTATGATCAATTTCATTTTTCACTTGAGGGATATTTGTTCTAGTGACCTAATCACTCAAAATACGAGAGTGTCTTTTGACGCGAAAATCGACATTGGTTATGAAGGTTCCCGGTTACTCAACATCTCGATCTTAACCAATAGCAGAAAACTGTATTCGAAAAGTAAAGCTGCCTTTTTACGCAAGAATCGACATTGGTTGGATGAAGATCCCTGATTACTCAACAATTTACTTACTACAAATTTGTAATACACTACTCATAATTCAATGTCCTGTTTGACACGAAAGTCGACATTTTTTAATAAAACTCCCGATTACTAAGCACTGAGAACCATTAGAGTAGAAAAGGACTACATTATTCTTTCTTTTTTCTTTCTTCTCTTTCTCCTTTTTCTTTTTTCCTTTTTCTTCCCTTTTTCTTTTTTTTTTTAATCTCCTCATAACAATATTACATCACAGACTACATGAGTGCACTAATTGACCATAATCAGCATTTAACATGTGAAATTGAGTAAAGAAGAGAAATTTTCATCGAACATACAAAATTTTGGACTATAATTCTAACCACTTTACAACGATATACTTTCTATAAGAACAAAAGTCCAAACCACATAATAATTCATTTTCTTAGTACTTTAGAAAAAGCATTTGCCAAAGCACATAAGGTAACTTTCAACCAGTAGGGGAAATTAGACAAAAATCACGATTGCTAGTCAATAACTCACAAGCAGTGTGACTATCACTCTATTTTAATATCACAACAATTTACACAACACATTTCAAAGGTGAATGAGAAATTGTGGACATGGAACAATAAAAACTCCCCTCGTCCAATGGTTGAAGTCGTATCCTTTGTATGTTTATTCCTTTTGTTGTGCTCGACTTCCTCCGGTCACGCGTTGTGGAATTTGTTCAACATTTTCAAAGTTTTCAAAGTAGAAGTACATCCTGACCTAACTGCTTGACCTATGTCTTGACGCCAATGTTTATAACTTCTGATCTAAGCCTGAACTCTCGTTGTACCATTCAAACTCCTTAATACGGAATTCATGTTCCTTTTCAGCGTCATCTCTGATTCTTCATTGACAATTTTGTCTTATTTAGAATCCGTAGATATATCGAAATGGCAATCCTCAGCTTCACATGAGGTGACATCCAAAAATCATCGGCATTTATTTCGACCACTTGATGGGAAAAGAAAGAAAAGAAAAAAATGAAAAATATACAAACAATTGCATCAAATGAAAAAACTTTCATTTCATTGAACTCAAACTTGCATTTTCTTAGAAAGAGAGTATTTACAAACACCTACTGGCACCAGCCTTTGGAAAGCAGTAAACGTAGTTCAAGTTTAAAACAAAACTATTTTACTTAAAAGTAAATAAGACTTACGACTCATGAAATAAAAGAAAACAGGATATGAGCCAGACACCAAGACCATTGAAGAAAGAAATCCATTCCAGGGCTCTATCTGGAAATGAATTTAGAAACAAAGGCAATTCTAAATTCACCATCACTCAGCTGTCCAGTCGTTCAGTGCTCCTTCATCAATGACCTTGAAACCAGTATTATCGGATGTCTCCCCAACCTTGAGTTTCTCATCCTAGTGCTATCATCCCAACAGTAGGTTCGTGTTGAGGCAAAGGATTATTGTCGACATTAGGGCCCTGTCTTCCCCCTCTCCTCAACACGATTTCTCCATCATCAATCATGTCTTGGATCTTATGCTTCAAGTCCCAACAGTTGGCCGTAGTATGCCCTGGCTTCCTGAATGATAATCACAAATAGCTTGAGGGTCATAGCCATGAGGTAGCCCATTGGGGAAAGTTTTCTCTGGTATGGTGCCAATCTTGCCTGCCGCCTTTCAACTGCTCATATATTTGATCAACAGGGCGACCAAGAGGAGTGAAGTCTCTGTAGCGTTTTCGCGGTTGGTTGGCTTGACCAACAACTGCTTGATGTTGGGTAGGTGGAACATAGGTGTTAGGGTAAATAGGTCTTGGGCGGGGCTGAAATGGGGGACGAAGGTTAGTTGGTGGTGCAGGTTGAAAATTTTGAAAGGTAGGTCGAGCATTTGGAAGAAATGGCAGCGTATTCATTGGTTGGGCTTGGGTGTGAAAAATTGATTGAGGACACGGTGAAAAAGTAGGCAAAAGCATGTGCTGGTGGAGAGTACTGCAGATAATTGGCATGGATAGTTCGTGTGAGTTTGGAATCTGGGTCTGAGTCTGGGGCCTTGATTTAGTACAAAAACTGATTCCCCTTCCTTCGGTTCGGCTTTCTTTCCAGCTGCTTTCTTCAAATGGTTGTTGTTCTGTAAATTTTTCCACTTGCAGTTTCATGGCAGCCATGTCTACTACTTTTCCTTTTTTCACTCCTCTCTCAATGGCTTCTGCCTGTTCGATGACCTGAGCGAAAGTTTTTCCGAATAGAGCCCACAATGGCTTGGTAATACGGTGGATCTTGGGCGTCTATGAACAATTTAACCATTTCGTTCTCATCAATTGGTGGATTTACTTTGGCTGCCACACTTCGCCACCTTTGACCGTAAGTTACATAGCTCTCTGAGGGTTTCTTCTTTAACTCTACCAGAGCAAATCTGTCAGGTACTAGGTCACAGTTAAATTCATACTGCTTGATGAAAGCCCGTGAAAGGTCAGTCCAGTTTCGGATCTTTGAGAAGTCCAATTTCAAATACCACTCTAATGCATCTTTCTCCAAACTCTCTCCAAAAAGTCTCATGGGCAACTTGTCATCTTCCGTTGGCTCCCAAGTTTGTTACAGAACATTTTGAGGTGCACCACAGGGTCCCCACTGCCATTATACTTAGAAAATTCAGGCACTTTGAATTTCGGTGGCAATTGAGTATTTGGGAACATGCAGAAATCCTCGTAATCCAATCCACCGTATCTATCAAACCCCTGACTTTCTTTGATGAAATCATCAAATCTGTCCAGTCTCTTCAACAGTGTCTTATCAGTCATAAAGGATTCTCTTCCCTAGCAAAGGTTCCATCTCTGCTCCCTCCTGATACCCAGTATCTGAGCACAAACTGACTTGGATTAAGAGCCGGTGGTGGTTGAGTGTTTTGGGTGAATTGAGTTGCTTGCTGGGGGTAGTAAGGTTGGTTCGGAACATTTTGAGTGTTTCTAGGGCTGGATGGAATATGAACAGGACATTTGAGGATTTTGAGTAAGTGGGGGTAGAATCTGCGTGTCTTGAGTATTCAGAGATGAGACTTGTATCTGGACAAGCTGGGTCATTGTCGTTCGTACCAAGGGTACTTCCACTTGCATTGGGTTGCATGTGCGGAGTTTCCCGAGCGGGTGGTACATTCGAGGTGGAACCATTGTTGTTCATATTGCTTATGAAGTGGGCAATGATTTGGCTATGTGAGGACACCTCGTGAGTCATGTCATTCATCTTGGTTAACATTTCATTCATTTGCGCCCTTAGCGCAGTCAGTTCAGATGCCTGATTCCCTGCTGGCACTTCGGAAGAATCCGGATGGTTACTCATGTTTATATGCAGTAGCTTGGCACGGGACCGCGTGTAAATGGGGCTTCGATGAAAAGAAGCTATGATTTACTGTACCTGAAAGATGGGAATTGAAAGAACATGATTCAGGTGTTTATTTTGCATAACACTGCCTTATTTTACTCTGAGAAAGAAAAAGAAAAAGAAAAAGATTGGAGTTAGTAAATGTATAAACAATTCGGATGCATGTCCTAAGAAGTGCCCTTATTGTGCCAAGGGTAGGCCTAGCATGAAATGCAATCCTTTAGGGTGAGACCCCCCTTTTCTAGTGAAAAACACGCCATATTCATCGAGAAGCAAATGCTTCTGTTTTGCTCGTACTACCTTACCTAGGGTCTTCACCCGTCCAGGATGGTACTGAAATATAAACGTGCATGTCTTTTTAGGGTTAAGTACCCAAGACAAAAGGGCGGCTTTCCTATTCATGGGATTCCCGAAATGGCATTCCCTCTAGGGTTTATGCATGATGCCAATTTATTAAAGCAGGTTTAAAATAATCAAAATGCAAAATTTGAAAATGATGTTGAATTTCTTCGAGAAAGATGGAACATGAATTGTACGAAGGATTATTAACTTCAAATTTATTTGATTGAAAAATCTGAGCTTTTTATGGGGTTAGTGGGATACAACATTGAAAGAAAATAAAAATCATGACTTTATTCTAGAAATATACAAGTCAAAATGTCAGTTTATTATAGTCAAATGAAATATGTGCTAAAATCACCTTTTGTGTAATGTGGGACGGGAGGGCTGGGGGATACAGCAAAAATGACATATTAATTTTGAAAAAAGATAAATACAAGCTGTGCAAAAAATTTGACCACTCACGTATATTTATTCACTCTAAAAAATTTGATTCGAATAAAACTGACAAGTACAACAAGAATGAAGTAATCATTAAAAAGATTTAAAAACTAAGGATTTAAAAACTACAATTTTTATTCAAGAATATACAAGACTAAAAAATCGAATTTTCAGGATTTTTAAGAAATTCACAATGATTTATCCCTTAGATATTTATAACAAAATGTAATTTGCAAAAAATTACTGAAATTCCATTTCCATCTTCTCGAAGAAATTAATTATCAAAATGAAATTTAAACGTGCCAAAAGAGGATTGGCTTCCTACGAGAGTACTATGCCAAGGCTCTTTATTCTATGGTTGTGAATGCAATCAAAATAGGAAAGAAATTGCGTTAGTTATTCAACAAATAACACATAACATATTGGAAAAATAATAATACTCATAGATAACAGTAAATGGCATAACAAGGAAAATAAATGAGGTTGGTTCCCTCCTCTCGTGCCTTAGTGTACCTGATAGGGTAAGGCTGACTCTATCCCTAGGTTATTCTACATGGATGCATGAGGTTGGGCTCACTAATGCATCTAGACTCAATTAAGGCTTCGGTTCCCAAACCTTCAGACTGAGGGATCCAAAAGTAACAAGTCCGTCAATTCCAAGGATCCCAGGTCGGTGGTTCGAGTGATTCCCTGGACACTGCTACGCGCACGTCGGGCCACGGCCACATGTCCAAGCGAATCAATTTTTTAAAGCCCAAATCTCTAGACTTGTGGACTCAAGCCGAGAGTTTGGGTGATCTCCTAGACAATGTTACGTGCACGTCGTGCCACGGTCACACGTCTAAGTAGATCGATTCCTAATTCCTAAAGGGACTGGGTGGGTGACAACCACCAAAAAGAAAAAAGGGTAAAAATAATCGAATGCACGTATGAAGTGCTCCTTATGAGAGGAGAGAATGATAAAGCGTGGGCTCTAAGGGTGACTGACCCCCTCCCAAATGCAAGCGCGGTCGAATAAAGCAAATAAGTAAATAAATATACATACATCACATAAGTAGTCGAGAGACGGGAAGTGTGTGAGATGTAAAAGAAAAACCTAAAACCTTAGGAAAGAAAAATGCAATCCTAACATCCAAACGCGATGGAATAGAAGGGTTAAATAAGGAAAAGATGATTAAGCCTAGTGCTCAGACTCACTAGTGATCCCCAGTGGAGTCGCCAAAATCCTGTCGCGTCCTAAAAATCGTGAAGCAAAAGGGTGCTAGTGGGGTCGTTGACTGTCGCGTCCCGAAAAGGACGGTCCGGTCTGGTGATCCCTTTTGAAAAGATAAATTTTTGAAAAATGGTGCGTGTGTAGATAAAATCGAATTTTAGTGACAAAAGTGTATTTTAAGAAAAATGATATTTTAAAAGCAAAATAAGGCCGGGACTAAAAGTGCGACAGTTTTGGCCAAATAATTTTTAGAAAAAGGGTTTTATTTTGAAAATGGAGTCGCCACTTGGTACTAGAGTTAGGGTGTACCAAGTCACCCGAAAAATTGTTTAACAAAATAAAAATAAAATTTTAGAAAAATATTTTAAAACCCTTTTTCGACTCCGGTCTACGAAAAAACGAAGAGAAAAAGGTTCGGGAGTCACATTTGAAGAAAGGGAAGGCAAAGGCTTGCGCCTAAGGCACCCTTTCAACCTAGCCGAGGCTAGTTGCGAGGTTTAATCAAATTTTCCTACATTAACCCTAGATTCTATCGCGTTCGGATGTATCTATAATGAATGCAAATCCTAAGTCTAAATGTGGATATCGGGAGGGTCGGAATGTTCCGTCGAAGCTTGGTCGGAATTATCGCATTAATTGCGAAACCCGAGTCGAGACCTCGAGGGAGTCACGAGTTTTATGCAAAATGTGATGCAAAAAGAAAGAAAATAATAATATATAGTAAGTGAAGAAAGAAAGGTGGGTATGCAACATGACGGGTACGGGGGACTAATAACTCATGACTGAATGTTTCTACTCACGGAGGGAGGAACGGCATGTACGCCACCGCTTCCCACGTGAGTAGACGACTATTTCTAGTCGAATCACACAAATGTCCTAAATTCTAAGTGAGAATGCAACCTAGATGTCATGCATTTTGAAAATGTGTCAAAAATAAGATAATAATAATAATAATAATATAATAAAATCATGCGAAATGGAAAGAAAACTAAAAGTGTGTGAAGTAGATGTAAAATGCACACGAATGCACCTAACACTAAAATGTCCTAAGGGTCTAGCGTTGGACTAGCCCGTTCATAAAAAAGTCCCACTAGCGTTGGACTAGCGAGGAAAAGAAAGAAGCCACAACTAGCGTTGGACTAGTGTGGTGACGGAATACTATAAATCATGAATTAAACATTAAAGCATGAATTAAAAGCAAATTAAACATATAAGACATATAAGGTCACGTAGGAGCACATAACACATAAGCATGATATTCTAGATGCAAAAATCCTAAGGAAAGCGGTAAGAGAAATAAACACATAAGCATGCAAAAGCGAATAAACCCTAACTATTACACCGGGGGGGCTTAATTTACAATTTAAAGGGGAAATTAAAAATGCCCTATCTATTACACTTTCTATCTAGATACAAAATTTTACTAAAATATGAGAAAAATAATCTAACTATTACATTGATTAACTAAATACAAAATATTACATTTTCATAAAATTTAAATTAAATAACACAAAATAAATAAATACGCAAAAAGTGCATTAAATAAGAAACGCATAAAAAATTGCATAAAATATTACATTAGAGCACGTTGGAGCACATAAAGAAGCAATTAAAAGGTAACGAAAATACCTTTTTGAAGACCCGGTATCAAAGCTTAAAAATGAATACACATGTTAAGGTACCACTATTTAATAGAATAAATCATAAAATAATTGAATATTGACAAATGGGGATAAAATGTAAATCTTAGCAAACATAGGGACACAAATCTCAGCTTCACACAAATTAGGGGGGGCAAAATCATAAATTCCAACAAACAAAAGGGTAAAATGAAAATTCAAGCAAATAGAAGGGCAAATATGCAAATTCAAGAAGAAATGGGACCAACTTTGCCATTTTATCAAAATCAAGGGGTCAAGAATTGTAAATTTCATCAATTTAAGGGCACAAAACACAAACATGAACAAATTTAAAGGACCAAATTATAAAAATTTCAGCAACCATGAGGTAAAACTAAGAATTCTAATAAAATGAGGGGCTAGTCTTCAAATTTGGCAACTTCAAGGTGCCAAATTCTAAACTACAATAATTATAAAAGAAATTATAAGCCGACTAGGATGCAATTGAAAGGAAATGAGACCTAAAGGGTCAAATGCAAATTTATGTTTTCCATGAAATGACTATAAACTAAAATGTCAAATTAGACAAAACTAATTACATTAACTAAAATAATTTAAATAATCAACTAACTGAACAACTTAACCAAACTAACTTAATTAACCAAGTTAACCAAAGTTAATTACATGACTAATTACTACAGTAAAAATAAATTAAATCAACAAATCAATAAATAAATAAACAAATAAAAACTAACTAAAACGAGTTAGATTAACTAATCTATGTTAACTTAATTTACTAAACTACTAACTCAATCAGAATTAAATTTAATTAAATTGAATACTGCTTAACAAGTTAATTAAACCGAAATTAAGACAAACAAATGAAAAATGACAATAATACAAATACCCCCCAGAACCCTTCTTGTTTTCTTTCTTCTTTTCACGATTTCTTCCTTTTTATTTCTCACTTTCTTCTCCCTCACTGTTCTTCTCTGTTTCTCGTTTTTGTCATCCCTCTTTTGATTTTCTTCAGCTCTTCCAGGTCTACTCCAATTTCTCACTCTTTCTTTTGATTTCCCCTCTTTCTGGTTTTCCCTCTCTCGCCTGATTTCTATTCTCTCTCACTCTCTTTCTTCCATCTCCGGTCGATTTCTCTCTTCCTCCGGTTTCTCTTCTCTTTCTCTCTATCCGAATCTCTCTCTCTTCGTCTCTGTAATTTCTCTGTCCAACTCACTACTCTTGGCGATTGAAATTGGATGTTTGGGGGGTTCGTGTGTGGGCTTCCGGTGGCAGGGGAAGATTCTGTGATGGTAGGGAGTGGGGTGGATGTCCGGCAGTGGAGGATGTTTAGTCGACAGTGATGTCGCCAGTGGAGGAGCTGGGTTAATGGGCTGATTTTGGGTGTTTTCATGTTGGGGCTAGCAGATGGCAGAGGAGGGATAGAGGTTGTTTGGTCAATTAATTGGGCGTGGTGGCTTTTGTAGCGATTTCATGTACAATTTTTCTGTTATTTTCTTGCAGGCAATCAAGGTGTTCGTGTGGTGCAGGGTCTGATTGTGAAGATGTGGGAAGATGAGTTTGGTTGATTAGGCTGCTAACGGTGAGGATGGTCTACTGTCCGGTGGGAATTGAGTGCTAGGGGGTGTTTGAGTTGCGTTTTCGGTGGACCTCGGTGGTGATTGGTGGTGGCAGGAGCATGGGCAGTGGTCCTGTGTGATCAATTGAATTTGTTGCTGTATATGTGCTTGAATTTGAATATGTGTTGCGTCATTGCTTATGAGTTTGTGTGTGTGTGGGTCACTGATTGTGCGTGGTTTATGAGGGAGCAATTGGGCAATTTTGCTGCCGGTTGATTGGGTCCGTTTGAAGGTGTTGTTCTGATGGGATTTCCGGGATTGTTTGTGCCTGGAAGTTGGTCAGCTGAGGAGGCTGATAATATGAAATTGGTAGAATTGTTTGTGATGATGAGTGGTGGCGTTGATGAAGGCATGATATGAAGAAGGTGGTGATGGAGCTGTGAACTTGGCAGAATCGAGAACTGGGTTCAGGGAAGGGATTTGCACTGGAGTTTTGTGATTGTAATTGAGTGATCTTGGATGAGGGTAGGAAGAGACGGTGAAGAAGATGGAGAAAAACATAAACCCAGAAAATGAACCCAGAAGCAGATCCGGTGGACTAAAACAAACATTTCAAACAACTAAAAAAAATTCATATTTTCATGAAGAAAATGAAATAAAAATGAATCAAATAAATGAACAATTGATTAAGAACTCACCTTTTGATCCTGCAAGATGGACTGGAGATAACTGGTGAATTTGAAGCTTGCTAGATGAACAGTAAATCGATAAAGATGAAGAACGATGAACAGTACTTTTTGAAAGAAACGGCTGCTTGTGTGTGTTGTGTGGTGTGGAGTGTGTGTTTTAATCCACAAATTACCAAAAGCAAAAGTGTTTTAGGGTTTTTTTTTCTTCTTTCTAAGTGGGGTATTTATACTGCACAAGTCTTAACCTCCAAGAAATGATTAAAAGACCAAAATACCCTTGACTACAAATTATAACTTTATCCTTTAAAAATCTATTCTTTCACAATAATAAAAAATCAAGAAAAATATAAATAATAAATTCATTAACACTAATTTACTCTGAGAAAAATTTAGAAACTTAGAAACATGCTTAAAATCTAAAAATGAATTTTGGGACCTAAAATTGGTGAAAAACGAGTTTGGGATGTGAAATGACAATTTTACCCTTTGCCAATGAAATTCACGAAAAAATAATTATTGACCCCAAAAAATTACCAAAAACTAAAAATAAGTTTAAAACACTAAAAAATACATTTTTGACTCAAAATGGTGAAACTGAATTTAATTGTAAAATGACAATTTTGCCCTTGGGCAATGAAAATTCACAGAAAAATAGTTATTGACCTCAAAAAAATTACTAAAAATTACAAATAATCTTAAAACACTGGAAAATTGCCTTTTCGACTCAAAATTTGACAAAAATGAATTTAATCTGTAAAATGACGATTTTTGCCCTTGGACAATGAAAATTTGTAAAAAAATAGTAATCGTCTCTGAAAAAATCAGAAAATTTAGAAACATGCCTCAAGAATTTGAAAATTGAATTTGGAACTTGAATGAAGCTAAAATGGTATTCGCGAGATGAAATTACCATTTTGCCCTTGTGCTGGCAAAAATATAAAGAATACTAAAAAAATCATAGAAAATTAACAAATTCATATAAAAGTAAAAATATGAATTTAAAACCCCCAAAAGTTGATAGAAAAATATTTACAGATAAAATTACTATTTTGCCCCCCAAATTATTGAAAAATTAAAAATTTGTCCCAAAAGTGCAAATATGCCCCCCAGTGTTTGAAAATAAAGGGTGTGTCAAAATTTGGTGTCTACAAGCTGAAATTTGGCAAGTCAATTGCGATACACGGTTGGTCGTCCACGTATCGTCATCCGCAGATCGCGTTTCCTTGTCCCACTTGTGTAAATTTTTTCTGAGTTGTCCCTCCAAGTGTCCTGATCCTTTTTCATGCCTTTCTTTGATTTTTTGCTGATTTTTCTAATTTTCCACATTTTGCTCATTTAATCTTCCAATAATTCTTACCTTTGATTATTTCACTTAATCACCTTGATTTTGGTCTTTCTTGATGAATCTGCAAAAATAAATATTAGTTTATGAATTAAATATTAAAAATAATAGTTTTAGATGCAAAACTCTAATTCTAGAAAATAAACCCTACTGAATGAAAACGTATTATTTAAAGTCAAAAAGTATAATAATTATTGCTAAAAATATACTAAAAATACCAACTAATATATATACTAATTTGGGCAAAATTTTCACTTATCAATATCATTAACTGATTTAATTTTTTGAATTTAATTTAGCATTTTTCATTTTTGTTTCTTTTAAATGATACCACAATATTTACACTATAATCTTTATTTTTCTTGAGCATTATTAATGTGCCCTCAAAAATTTTGGTTTTCTGCAATTGAGTCTTCATAATTTTAGATGGACCCCTCTAGTTTTAGTTTCTTTTAATTAAGTCCTGATTAATTGTAATTAAGTCTGAGTGGTTGCTGGAATTTACATTTTGGTGCCCCAAACTTGCTAAAGTTTTCTTTTTTCCACTTAGCTTTAATTTACAAATTTTGCCCCATGCTTGCTTAAACTTGAGATTTGGTCCTTAGGTTTGCTTAGATTTTTATTTTAGTCCCCTTGATTGGCTAAGAAATTTGTATCTACCCCAATTTGTTGAAATTTACTTTGCTATATTTCATATTTTTATGTTTTATTGCTTTAAATAGTGGTTCCTTGACTTGTTTGTTCATTTTGATAGTATTTAGTACCGTGTCTTCAAGGAGAGGTATTTTTATTATTTTTTTATTGCTCTTTATGTGCTTATCGGTGTTTTTATCTGTTTTATGTGATGTTCTTATTTTATTTATGTTACTTTTGAGTATTCATGATTTTATTGATTTGATTTAATGTTAATTTTCAAATTATTCTAGAAGTGTAATAGATAGCATTTTTACTATTTTGGCAAATATTTTTGTATTTAGCTAATCAATTAATAGTTAGGTTACATTTTGTATTTTTTACAAATATTTTTGTATTTAGATAGCAAGTGTAATAAATAAGTTATTTTTACTTTTCCCTCCTAAAATTGTAGCTAAATTCCCCCTGCTTAATAGTTAGGGCTTATGTGCTTTTGTGTGCTTGTGCGCTCATATGTTTTACCGCTTTCCTTAGGATTTTGCATCTAGATGCCATGCCTACGTGTTATGTGCTCCTATGTGTTCTTGTATGTTTTATATGTTTATTCGCTTTTGATTTATGTTTTACTATTTGTATTCATGTTTAATTTATTCCATCACCACACTAGTCCAACGCTAGTTGTGGCTATATCACTTTCTCTCTAGTCCAACGCTAGTGAGGAATCCGTAAAAAGGGTTAGTCCAACGCCAGACTCTTAGATCATTTTAGTGATAGATTCACTCCCTGTGTGTATTTGATATCATTTCAAACACTATTTCTCTTTTTCATTTTTTTTCCATTTTCGTGTGATTTTTGTATATATTTTATTTTATATTATCTATTTTTGACAGATATTCAGTGCATGACATATAGGTTGCATTTCACTTAGAAATTAAGTCGTTTGTGTGCTCTAACTAGAAATAGTTGCCTGCTTACATGGGAAGCGGTGGCGCAACATGTTGTTCCCCCTTCCGTGAGTAAGGAATAGTCAGTCACAAGTTTCTTAGTTCCTGTACCTGTTGTGTTGCATACTCACTTTCTTTGTTCACTTACTACCTATACTATTTTGCTTTTTATTTTTGGCATTCCATTTTGCATTCAAACTCGTCACTCTCTCGATGGCTCATTTTGAGTTTCGTAATTAATGCGATATTTTCAACCAAGTCTCGACGAGACATTTTGACCCTCCTGATAGCATATTAGGTATAGAACTTGCATTCATTTAGATACATCCAAACACGATAGAATTTGGGGTTACTTTAGCAAAATTTGATTAAACCTCGCAACTAGCCTCGACTAAGTAGAAAGGGTACTTTAGGCGTGAGCCTTTGCCTTCCCTTTCTTCAAATGCGACTCCCAGACTTTTTTTTCCTCTTGTTTTTTTCGTAGACCAGAGTTGAAAAAGAGTTTTCAAATGTTTTTATCTAAAATTTTATTTTCGTTAAACGATTTTTCGAGTGACTTGGTATACTCTAGCTCAATACCAAGTGGCGACTCCATTTTTTTATACAAAACCCTTTTTCAAAAAATTAGTTGGCTAAAACTGTCGCATCTTTAGTCCCAACCTTGTTTTGTTTTTTAAAAATACCATTTGTTCAAAATAACACTTTTCTACTAAAAATTTGATTTTTTCTAACACATGCATGGTTTTCTAAAACTTTCTTTTCAAAAGGGTTACTGGACCGAACTGCCTTTTCGGGGCTCGACAGTCACGAACTGACCCCCGTGCTTCATTTTTTGGGTGCAACACAAAAGAAATTAAAACATGTGCAATTGCCTATGCTTGCTTTCTTTAATCAGCACCTTGTAATGAGACTTAAAATTTTTCATGCAATGAAATTAAGCCACTCCTTTGACACATGGTTCAAAGAGAAACTTTAAACAAAGAGATTTTTAGTTAAACATATGACTAATAAACAAAGAAAAAGTTATGGCTCAAATGGGTGCACTAATGGTAATAAAATAGAGACAAGTTGTTGCGAGAGTCAAAAGGGTTAAACTTAAGTGCCCTTATCATTTTAATGCATTGAATTTCATAAAATGTGGTCTCGACATGCATATAAAAGAAAGTTCTAGAATGACACTCATGTGTATTAAACCCTCAACCAAAAAGAAAATTGAGTAAGTTTAAATGCAATAGTCTTTAAAAAGCTCAAAAGCTCACAAGGTAGGTCAAAATTTGTCAATTTGTCAAGTCTTGCACATTCCTCATTCAACTCTGTTGTCAAGCAAACAAGACACCTAACTAGCATAATTACACTGATCATGCTTGTATCTCAATTGCAATCATCGTCACAGTTTTAAAAGTAAGAAACTAAGTAGCACAAAGTTCCAAAAATTCAAAATTTCTAGCAATACTCAACATTTCTAACCAACATATTCCATCCCCCACACCTAACTCTACATTGTCCCCAATGTAAAAAGATAAAGACTGAATTAAAAATGGGCAGTCTCCTGAGTATGCAACTAGGTGCTGGGTGGAGAAAGATAGCGGTATCGTCAAAGTAGACGAACCAGGTTCCTTTGCGGTCCTAGCAGCGGGTGGTATGCATATAAACCAAACTCATAAAGAAATAGGAGTTTCCTATTTAGTTTTGGATGTTATGATTTAGTTTAATTTCAATAGGTTGCTAATTTAAGATGTTGACTATTATATGTGAGTTTCCTGTTAGAATTATATTACCTATTCCAGTAAGGTTTCTTATTGCTAAGGTCTTGTGAGTTATAAATAGGGAGCTTTATTATTGTATTGAGTTGAGAAGAGTTGAGAGAGTTGTGAGTCTAAAGAAATTCTAGATGGGTTTAATGCCACGATGCCGTGGGTTTATGGTAGTCTCAATATGAGAGTTGGAGATACTTTATTTTGTAACTCCTCTTCTCCCACATATTTTTATGTGTTAAAATAAAATACTGATGCGTGTTTTTTGTGCTAACAAGTGGTATCAAATCATGAGGCTTTTGATTAGGTTGTTTGGGTGTTTGTTAAAATTATTTGTTGGAGTACTCATTAGTGTTGAAGATTAGGCAGAAAAAGATGGTCATAATTGAGTTGAGATTAAAGAATCCTACCTAAATTTTAACTTTGGATAGTTTGGCAAAGATAGAAAAGAAGTCTTGCCAAAAATGTTAAAAGATATTGCAGGTTTTGATCAGGTTATCAGCAATAGACACTTGGAATTGAAGACAAACTAAGCAATGAAGTTATATTTATCTAGGTACGTGGAATGTTTGAATAAAGATTTGAAAGATGAAGATCAATTAAACGTTGGTGATTTGGAAAAGATTGAATGTTACAGTGACAAAGTCAATAGAGATCAATTAATTGCGATGTTCATGATGGAGTAGACCATTATTCTTCACGATGAAAGAGACAGTTCGGTTTAATGGAGGCATTGTTGGCATCTAAACCAAACTCATAAGGGATTAGGAGTTTCCGATTTAGTTTTGAAAATTATGATTTAGTTTAATTTCAATAAGTTCCTAATTTGAGATGTTGAGTATTATTTGTGAGTTTCCTGTTAGAATTATATTACCTATTCCAATTAGGTTTCTTATTGTTAAGGTCTTGTGGGTTATAAATAGGGAACTTTATTATTGTATTGAGTTGAGAATAGTTAAGAGAGTTGTGAGTCTAGAGAAATTTCAGATGAGATTAAGGCTACAATGCCATGAGTTTATGCTAGTCTCAATATGAGAGTTGAATATGCTTTATTTTGTAACTTCTCTTCTCTCACATATTTTTATGTGTTAAAATAAAATTCCGCTGTGTGTTTTTTGTGCTAACAATTGGTATCAAAGCCCAAGGCTTTTGATCCTAGGTTGTTCGGGTGGTGATGAGTTGCAATTTAGCTTCTTTTGTTAATCTCTTGGCTATTTCCTTAATCTCTGGATCAAATTCAAGCTTTCATGAATAGGAAGTTCAAGGCATAAACCAAAGAGAAAAGAAATAGATAAAAGCAATAAAGTCACTTGTGGCACCAGTTATTCCCTGGCAACGGCACCAAAATTTTGTTGGATGTCAACCAACCAAAAATTATTTTATTAATTACTTACTCTCCAAAGTTAATATGTATAGCAACGAGTAGGATCGTCTTCTAAGGAAAAATTGGTGGAATTATTGCTTTTAAGAAAAATGCAGTAAAGATTTGGAGGAGAGTTTCTACCAAATCGTAATTAAATGTAATGACAAATATGCAATAATTAAAATAGAATTAAAGTATTAAAACAAATAAATAATAGGCTCTGGTTGCAGCAACAATCTCAGTAATGGTTCACCCAATTGATCACTGACACACAGAACAACTCATGTATTTATGAATAAATTGGTTATAGTAGTACAAGAACCGCTATACCACCAATCTTTTCTTAATTACTTGGTAGTTAAGAGATGCTCTTAGACTACTTCACTTGTTAAATAGAAAACCCTAGAGACACTCTTAGGATTTTATCTAATTATAGCTTTAAGAACTAGAAATACCCAATTCTAGTTAACAAACACACATGTGGGTTCATTTACACTAGATTAGTTATTTTATGACACAAATTGGACTAATTGTGAGATAATGAAATTGTGTCATTTGCCACTAATATTAAAACATTCAAGTACATACGGACTAGATGTCTCAATTAGCAATAAACCATTCATAAAATCTGGCCAGATTTATTCAATTAAATTAGAATGATCATAATAAATTAAGAAACATGAACACATGAGTTTCAAATTAAACAAATATCAAAAGATCTCAGAATTGATATGAAACCGTGCTTTGATTATTCTACAACTAGAATGAAATTTAGTAACGATCCATGAAGAAAATTGCAGCCAAAAGTATTCATGAAAATTCTCCTAACAAGTCTTGAAAGAAAGAAAAGAAAAACTAAAAAAATTATTATCTCCTAAACTAGAAGAAAAGCAGAGGATGACTTTTCAATTCCTTAACAAAATCTAAGCCTTCCTATTTTAATGTCTTCCTCATCCCCCAAGTCTTTCTAATCCTCACGCCTCTTTTGATGGAAAGGAAAGAATCCTTTTCTTCTTTAATTCTAATTCAATACACAATATGCATAGAAAGGAATTTACTGCTAAAAGAGTAAACTAAAAAATAGGAAACTAATTTAGTTTCCAATTGCCAATCAAACTCCAATCAAAGATCACTTCAAATCTCCCAAAATTTGGACTTCCAACTAGATAGGGCTTGGGTGCGGTTTACAATAGCAAGTCTTTTGGAAATTTCCCTTGAAATATCACTGTTCTTATTTGAATCCTATAAGCAACATAAAAAACCGAACAATAGTAAAATCCAGCAATCAACATAATATTTGACTAAAATTAAGATACAATATCAACAAGTAATATGAACAATTGGTGCACTATCAGCTATCATGTAGCCTAATAATAAAGCTTGTGTGGCAGTTTAGGCAAATAGAATTAGAATACAAGCAACAAGATATAATAGCCCAATAAGTACTCACGATAAATGCAAGGAATACTCTTGCGATGTAAACAAATTAAATTTCTACGACACACCTTACGTAATTCAAAAGTCCCCCCACTCTGAATATTATTCAATTGATACCTCTAAATCATCATTAAAAAATTTTGCTCATTGTAAGAGATTGCGAGGGCATGCAATGGCCCATGCAATGATGTACACTTAAAAATGCTGGTCATATGTAAATGATATCAAGGTTCAACCATACAGATCAAGCTGAGGTATAAAGTAAAATTAGAGAAGGGAAGGCTAGCTGAACATGGGACAAAAAATATACAATCACCTGTTGGAAGTTATCTGCAGTGAACCTTTGAACTCCAAATGGGCATCTTTTCTCAGGATTTTTTTTGTCAAAATCTTTCAAGAACTTCATTAGGAATTTTTAGCATTGAGGGCTCCAAGTTGTTTTCTAAGATGTTCAAGGTCATCAAGAAGGTTACTAGTCTTCTCTAAAGTGGGCAAATTTTCATATCCATCAGCTCTTAGCAATTCATGAGTAAGGCCCTCTGGAAAAACACTTGGAAGAAAGAGTTGAGGATGGTATAAATTTAGGCAGCTTTTGTATACCAATAACAACTAAAAATGCCAAAAACCAAGGTTCATACAGGAATTTCAAAAGTCTGGTTATTAGAACGACCAAAACTTCCTCATCCTTGATTTTCCCTTATTTTATCACCCATAAAATCTAAAGTCAAGTTATTGTTAAATAACAAAGATTGATCTAGTAGATATCCGTATACTAACTATGGAAATAAATAGAAATAGAATTGATAGAAATGTTCAACTCGATGTTCTTTATTGGAATACTAACCAATTGTGTTAGTTTGATCTTTTAAAAATGGCACATGATGATTTGGCTACTCTAAAACCACTGTTGCATTGAAATTAACTTTCAGCATTGGAGGATGAATTTTTTTATCAATATGGTAGTTGTCTTGAATTGGATATTGTGAAAGCTTTAATTTTGTACTTAAAATTGGCAATTTGGATATGAAGGTAATGATTACAAATCCTTTCCCTTTCATCTCACATTTTTATTTAATATTGCTTTTGAAACTTAATAATGAAATAATTTATGATATCGTTGTTAGATACTGCACAATTAATTTAGATGATCTCATTGAAAACGTTATGACACTGGACATCAATTCACAAACTTTTGAGTCAATTTAGGATTCTAACACGGCTAGCATGACATGAGATAACTAAATTTTTAACATTTTCATCTTTTAGTATTTGTGTCATATCCTGGCTTATTAACAGATTGACACAGCCCATCCTGATTAATTCATCACATTATTTATGTCATAATAATCATTTGTAACATGAAAAAAACAATTTATAGGATTAAACCATTAACCTCCAAAATGTTTCCAATTTTTTAATAAACATTATAGAAAGGTTTTTAAAGTAAAAAGCCAATGCAATTTTCCACCAAAACAAAGTCTAATAACTATGCAAAATTAAACATGAATTATCTTAGGTTAAATTATCTTTTCCATTGTGCTACTTTGGTGGATTGGAATAATGAATAAAAAAATGAAAGCCTGTTAGCTAAATGATTTTGCAATTTGAATGAGTATGTACAATGCTAATAGTACTAGATTAATGCATATTAATGCATTAATCAGACTCCTTGTATTGCTGCATGAATTTTCATTCTGAGGTTGGACTATGAAAGCTTGTGCTTGACTGGTTTTTCATAGCCTTCATTGGTATAAGCTTCATGGTTTGCCCACTAAACAATGTTGCATGTTAAACACGAAAAATAGAGAAATAGAGTTGGTCTGGGTGTGCTTCTGATTCTGAAATTTTGATGATTGCTTTGCTCCCTTACCAACAATATTGATTTCTAATCTTAGTTGGTAGACTTCCTTCATCTCTCCTCTTATATGTTGAAGATGACATTGTTGTATCTTTTTTCAACTATTTTTTCTTTTTTGTATCAATAAAAATATAAAATTTTATTACCTTGATTTAGGATCATTTCGATATAATTTATATGATTACAAAGGGGGTTTACTAAATTTACTTTAAACACAGATAAGTTTTATGCTTCAAAAGGCATATCCTAGTTGATGAAAATATTGTGTCTCCCATAAAGCTCTTTGAGTATAGAGCCTCCGACAATATCCACATGAACACGATCTCTAGGAATCTCTCTAGGCGTGTTTCGCCTTGCCTTTTGAGTGCTAACTCTTTTGAACATAGTATCAACCATACAAGAAGTAGAAAAGAAGGGAAAACCCTAACCATTAGGGAGTGAGAGGAAGGTGTCCAAAGAGGAAGAAATTGAACATCTCTTTTCTTTTGTAATTTTTCTCTCACTACTTTTTATCACTCTAGCTATATTGTGTATTAATGTAGTAGTTCAAGAGTCAAAGCTAGATTTGTATTTATGGATAACAAATTCTAGTTTATAGGAAATAGACTATTTTAACCAACAAAATTAGGAAGCCTTACCAAATACGATTAAGTAGTTCCTTTCCTTAAGGAAACCCAAGACCTTTTCTGCTGGTATTTGGAAATTCTTTCCACCAAGACTTGAATAAGTACTAATAAGTCCCTATGATTAATTTATCACATAAATTAACCCATAAATATCTCACGCTTATCTGAAGTACAATTTAAACCAAAGATTATGTCTTTGTTGTTTGTGACCAATTAGGCTACATTCACGTCGGCAACAAGTACAAATTATAACTCATTAATTAATCAACTAAGCGCTAGATAAATTAAAATTTTCAATTTATCATTAATTCAATTAATTAAATAATTCATACTTATAAATTATGATTGGCATCTAGCAATACATCATGATGATCCAATTTCATAGGAAAGTAATATAGTAGACTATACCTATCAATGATAATGTTACCGTGCAATTAAATTCTTTAATCATACTATATCTCCAATTAGTCTAGAAGTGTAATGCACACTCCTCATATAAGTAATTATTATTTTTGTTGTTATTGAAATATAACTCTATGAAGTATAACCTTGAAACTCCTTTCAAGTTATAGCAGAAGATTTATTGAGTTAACGTTTTCAAAATGTGGTCAATATGAGATATACTCTCCTAATGCAAGGAGTGGTGAATCTTACATTGATTGGTATCCTTCCACGCTTCAAACTATATTCAGTCTCTATCCTATAGTCTGCTCTTTTAAGAGTACCAAATAATAGAGTCAAAGTATATAATAATCCACACTTAAGATACTATAATAATTTCAAGTCTAAAGAACACTTACACCATTACCATTAAGAGTAATAATGACTCTTAGAGGTTCAATCTAATGAACTTATTTTCTATCAAGCATCCGGGTACCAGCACAAGTGTCACACGTCATAAGTGATGAGATCAACCACTACTTATCGTAGGAAGAAGCAAAGTATGTGCTAGTTTATCTGTATTAATGATGTCAAATCTCATTACTACTACAATTAGGGATATTTAATAATATACCTTATGTGAATTAAGAATCTCACCATTGTAACTCTTATAGTTTCTTATACATAGTTAATATTTTATGAACTTCATCAAATATACAAGTGATATAAACAGGTATCAAATGATTAAGAAAAATACCACATTTATTAATATAACATAAATAAATGTGAAATACAAAAACCCCTAACCCAATTTAATTTTAGGGCACACATTAACATTTGTATGCTTCATGGTTAGCTGATAAGAAATAAATTTACCTATTTTAGTATGTATATTATTATATATTTTTAGTATATTTTGAGTTTTTTTATCATAAATTTGGTCATTTTTATTAATTTTCTCTAATTTGATTATTTTCCCAGAAATGAGAATTTTTACCTCGTTTTTAAGGTTTTGAGGCGGAATTTATATTTTGAGCAATTTAATGCACAATTTTTGCACAATCTTGCAGGTTTTATATATTCAATCATAATTTGGATCAGTTGGAGCAAAAGTTATCACATTTATAGTATATTCAAGGATGATTGGATGAAGGTTTCAAGGCAACAACTTTTACATTTAAATTTGGAGGATTGTTTTGCTCAACTTTTAAGAAAGTTCCATCAACAAATTCAAAATGAAATTAAAGAATCAACATCACAAAAACATCTCAAGGGCATAAGAGGAATAACCGTCAAGGGCAAAGGGCAAAATCTTCACAGATTGAGTGATCCACGGGATACCAACTTGCGGATTAGGCAATGATAGCTTCAACTTGCAGTTATCTTCCAGCTTGTTTTGATAACTTTTTGAAGAATCTCTGCACTTGAATTGCTCAAGGGAATATTGCAAAATTCAATGAAAATCTTTTTGTAATTTCAAGAGAATTTTTCTTGCAAATTATCATGCAAGTTGTCTAAATGATTAAGGCGAATTTTTCTATAAATAGAGAGCTCTTATAAGACATTTAGAGCAAGTGTTCAAGGTAAGAGCACTCCCAAAGTAGTTGTAGTTCAGTATTTCTTTTAGTAATTTTTAAAAAAATCAATATTTGTAAGGAAACTCTCAGAGGAATCTTAGTTGTAGCAAATCATATTCAATGGAGGAAATGAAGATTTGAACCTATGAAATGCGAATTTCTAAACTAACTCTCTACTCTCATTCTTTGTTATAAGTTTATGCATTAAATTCTTGTTCTTATATGTTTTTATCTTCAATATGAGCTAATTAGAAGTTAAGGGATAAGATGAAGTTGATGATATGTATTGAATATGATTAATCTTGACATAACTTGTTCTCTCTTGTGGCTAAAGATGGATTAACCATAAGATATTTTACTATGAGAATAGGAAATACTTGTTGCTGGTTTCATTTGAGTCATCATGAGAATGAGACTTTGAAGTAATAATCCAATTCATTGTGAGAGCAAGTCTTGATCGCTATGGATTCCTAAGTAAGACAAGATATTATAAGCAAATTTAGTCTTGTTCTTGCATATATTGTGACCATTAGTGGATTTTAACCCTACACAACTTGTACTTGTGATTTACTCCATTTGTTTTACTACAAGTTATTGAATTTTTCACTTTTCCTACCAACTATTTGATGATTTGTTTAGATAATAAGGAAAGTGATTAGCTTTGCTAATTGCCAATTCTAGTTTCCTTGTGGGATCAGCCCTAATACATCTCCTATTACAATTGACCCGTGCACTTTTAGAAAGGGGTATTATGTTATAAATTTTATTACTTGTTTTTGTGTTTCTTGTCTAATTTTAATAGTACCGAAACCTCACAATCATTGGCTTTATATATTTGTTTCCTCACAATTAGCAGTTAATACGTAAATTGTCCACTACTCAAGATCGTTGGCCAACAACATGGATCAAAAGAAAAAGTGTGCCAGTGTTTTCATATTTCATATTTGCAAGTATTTATAAGGGTTATAGGGAAACAAAAATCTACTTTCCATTGCCAATCATTTTTTATTCTTAACCATCTCACAGTGGGCTAAAATTGAAATCTTAAGCTTCAAAGTAAAAGAAGGCATGTTTAATTTCTTAAACAAGAGGGGAGCTCTTTGTAATTATGCAAAACCACTGAGAAGGAATATGAAATTATCCCCAGGAAAAATGATAGCAAAGAGAAGCAGCCCACTTTAATAAACAAAATGTCACAGCCTTGTCATGTATTGATCGTTTTCAGTGCTTGCTAAGTACTGATGTCAAAGGTCTCTACTGATTACATAGGCTTGTGAAATGATGATGGAGAAAGAATTTGTGAATTTGCCACATTTCGACATCGCATTTTTAGCAATACCGTGAGGAGGACAGATAAGATATAATGCTATGAAGGAAACAAAACCTAATACATTTTTTACGGCCAAATAAGCAAAAATAAGAATAAAAGGGTGAGATTGGTACTTCAATCAAGCTACATATTGCAGAATTTTAATTATGTCAATACTACTAAATCAAGATGTATAATAAATAATTGAAATAATAGTATGAAATACAAGTGCAAGTAAAATACATTGTTATCTTACACAAAAATTAGAATCTAAACTCGCAAGAGAAAATCTATCACAGGAAGGCAAAATATTCATGTGCAAGATAATCCTTGAAAGTGATTTTACCCTCACAGGTCGTAACCGCGATGTAGTACGACTTCACAAATGATCACCCTCTATAATATAATGTTAGCCTCAGTCGGATGCACTCTTTGTGGTAAGACATCGAGTTTCTCTAAGATTATTTAGTACCACAAAAAAAGTACAATGAAATGAACAGAGAAAAGAAGAGTCCATAAAGAGTTTTATTCTATACCCTTATTTTTAGAATGGGAAGCCTGACTTAATTAATAAAGAGTAATTAAGTTAGTTATTGTCAAAAAAATATGTAATAGAAGTTTGAAAAGAGTCAAACTGTAAAAAAATAAGGCAAAATTTGGGTGAGGAAAAGAAAACTTTGGATGTCACGTGCAGGCACCACACTGGGAGTTAGGAGTGTTAGCGAACAGAACAACTTATGAACTGTTCATGAGTAGTTCGGTTTGCTGTTCGACTCCATTTCGGTATTAACCAAACTCGAGTCAAGCTCAAATAACTTGTATGCTAAATGAGCTCGAATTCGAGCAATAAAAAATGAGTTCGAGCAACTCGAAATATATATATTAAATATTTATATATAAAATTACCGATTTACTCATACCAATTATATATGAATTGTGAATTCGAACTAAATTACAACTCTAATAAGTGAAATAAATTATGCAAAATAGTGGTTATGGACTCAAATTTATAACATATGTGCACGCAATCGCTTGGCCAATGTGGTGCGGTGGAGTGTGGTGTTACATAGTTTTACTTTTATTACCCAAATTTTGACTTATTTTTGTAAAATTTACTTCCTTATATATTTCTATTACTTATTCCTTTTCAATTTCCACAATTGACTTAATTAATTCTTAATTGAACTAGTTTACCATTCTATGATTAAGGGTGCAAAGTTTGTTTTCTTTCACTTCTATTACATATTCCTATTCAGTTTTAGAACTTACATAATGCTTTTTCTTAATTATATTGATTTACCATTCTATCAATAAATGTGTATGGTAAATCTCTTTACATAAGTTTCTTTTCTCTTAGGTGTTTTTCTTCCTTCTTTTATTGCGGTACAGTGTAATCCTTAGCGAAATTGGAGGAAGGCAAAACTTTGTATTGCAAAAAAGTCAAAACCTTGTCAAAATTCTATCACGTGTTTTGACTTTTTGCGTTCTTTTGATAAATTTTCTACTGTCGTCCAATCCACACTTTATTTGTCACATAGGCTACACGCAAAAAATATGCACGTGTCAGTTTTATACTGGGAATAAGTTATGAAAAAAAAACAAACTTAGCACATGGCCTTCAATCACTTCTTCTCCTAAACTTTGTTCATGTTTCCCAATATTAAATTAAGAGGGCCAATGATAGACAAGAACAGCTTGGGCACGGGACCTTCTTCAAAGTCCAATGTTTGGGACCCACTTGTCGTTTACAAGCAAAAAAAAAAAACTTTAGCCAACTTTACCTGCTGTTCACATAGCTAACAATGAAAATAACATAGAACACAGCTAACAACCAAAATAACATTGTTATAGATTGTAACTTGATTCTTAGTTATACAAAGATTTTGACCATATAAGAGATATTATCAATTATAAACTCTTATATTTATTCAACTTGTAACCTGCATTACTAGTTTCTTACGTAAATATCTATCTATTTGCTATTAGTTTTTTTTTTATTACAACATAGACCTTAGAGAAAAAAAACTGTTGTTGATATTTTCACTATAAGATTTTATATTTATTTATGAATTAGAGTTTAGGATTCAGGATTTAGGATGTACGGTTTATGATTTTAGCATTTAGGTTTTTAATTAAATTAAGAAAATAGTGACAACTTTAGCTTTTTGTTTGTTTAAGGAAAATTGCGATTAACTTTTTATTTGCTAATAACATTTTATATTTTTATTTTTTAGTAAGTTAGGATGATATGTGACTCTTTCAAATTTAAGTTAAATTAGTATTAATTTAGAGGAATAATATTTTAGTAAGCTGGGATAATATAATATAGGACTCTTTTAAAATTATGTTAAATTAATATTAATCCAGATATAACAAATTACGTTAGGCGTTAGACATATATAACATTAAGTATCACAATATCTTTAATGCTACTATCGTTCTAGCTAACAATTGGTTCTTTTGTTGTCCACAACCTCCTGTACCCTGTCTTCCCCAAAAAAAACACTATCTTATTGTCCCTTCATATAATGTTGGGTCCATATTGACTAGTGATTGCTTATTTACTAAAAATTTAACCAAGAAACCAATGGAAAGAATAGAAGAAATGGCTGCTAAGTCTCATGCTCTAGTCCTCATTTATCCAGTGCAAGGCCATATCAATCCTATGCTGCAATTTTCCAAATGCTTGGCTTCCAGAGATATCAAAGTCACAGTAGTCACGACAAGTTCCATTGAGTTACCAGTGCAAAGTCAATCAAACTTGATCAAATTTGATTCCATTCCTGAAATCAGCAACCAAGAACAAGAAGGTGAGAGAGATAAGAAACTAGCTGACGATGACAGGATTGATTTTTTCTTTAAAAAAGTCCAAGTTGAAGTTCTGGAGCATCTGCCAATGATTTTCGAGAGGAAAGCTTCTTCTGGTGAGCCCGTGAAAATTATTGTTTATGATTCAGTTATGCCATATGTTCTTGATATTGCACATGAGCATGGAATTCCAGGAGCTGCTTTTTTCACTCCGTCTTGTTCAGTTTGTGCCATATACCATCATATCCATCTGGGGACACTGAAACTTCCTCTGAAGGAGCCAAATGTATCACTCCCTTCAGTGCCAATGCTACTTGAGTCAAAAGATTTGCCTTCTCTCCTTTATGATACAGAATCATATCCCTCTCTTTTGAGGCTTGTGCTTAGTCAGAATCCAATAAATTTCCAGAAAGCTGATTGGCTCTTGTTCAATTCTTTTGACAGTCTGGAACAACAGGTAGTTTCTCTATTCCCACGTTTTGGAGTATTCATTTTTATTATTATTAGCTTTAATTCCTTTTTAATAGTCCATTCTTATTCCATTTTCAGAATAGAAGAAAATGGTTATCCTTCTCTTAAATCTTAATGGAGATTCCAAGCCAAATATGGCCCCTTTAATTTTCAGTGTCAATTTGGCTTGCTTTGCATTCTAAAGTTGATCTTGCTTGTAATGACCTGTACAATACTAATTGCACATCCTTCCATATTTTAGTGCCTAACCAAAGATTTGTTTAGTGCAATAGCTAGTGGAAACATAATAATATTATTCTTTGTTTAACAGGCACTGCGTGTAGATTAATATTTTCTTTTGTGTGTGTGTGTGTAATATTTTATATATATATATATATATGTATCTCTCTCTCTCTCTCTCTGTGTTAATATTTTCTCGTGTGTGTGTGTGTAATATTATTTCTATATATATTCTTTGTCCGTGTCTATACATATATATATGATAAATCCCTAAATTTTTTTAAACAATAATTCGTTTGCCCCTAAGTTGAACTCTTAAATAATTATTAAATGTCAAACAGATGTCCAGTTAGTGTATCGGTCCAGTGGCCCTGGAATACCAATTTACAATAGTGACGCAAAATGTTTTTTTGATGTAGACAGTTTCTTTAATTGACTAATGCAAAACATGAGGATTAATTGTTTCTTAATTGTGAGCCCATTCCCATTTGTTTTTCCATAACGTACAAAGGCAGTGGGCTGGATGGCAAGTCAACACCCTATGATCAAGGCAATTGGACCAACTATTCCATTCATATACCTTGACAAACAATTGGAGGATGACAGGGATTATGGCCTCAGTCTCTTCAAGCCAGATACTGAAACTTGCCTGCAATGGTTAGACTCCAAAGCCATTGGTTCTGTGGTTTATGCATCATTCGGGAGCATGGCGAATCTTGGGGAAGAACAAATGGCAGAAATAGCATGGGGTCTAGCAAACAGCCAATGTTACTTCTTGTGGGTTGTTCGAGCTTCTGAAAAGAACAAACTCCCCCCTAATTTCAAGTCTGAGGTAGAAGGGAAAGGTTTAATTGTGAACTGGTGCCCTCAACTAGAGGTCTTGAATCATCAGGCAGTGGGATGCTTCTTGACTCATTGTGGCTGGAACTCCACACTTGAAGCATTGAGTTTGGGAGTGCCAATGGTGGCAGTGCCTCTGTGGACTGATCAACCAACAAATGCAAAATTTATTGTTGATATATGGAAAACTGGAGTTCGAGGTACTGCCAGCAAACAGGGAATTATGCGAAAAGAAAAGATTGAAATGGCAATAAAAGAAGTTATGGTGGGGGAGAAATCAACTGAGCTTAAAAAGAACGCTGTAAGGTGGAAAGAGTTGGCTAAGGAAGCAATGAGGGAAGGAGGAAGCTCTGACAAAAACATTGAAGAATTTGTTTCATCATTTTTAACTACATGATATCTATTTATATTTCTTGATTTCCACAACTTGAGAAACAAATAAAACTCTGTTGTTGTTTAACTTAGCATTGAGCTTTATAAGAGAATGCTTTTTTTTTTCTCCATTATGCTTTTTTTTTTTTTCGTTCTCAGGAAGAGGATCCGTTGTGGATGTCACGCCCCGAGACCGGGACATAACACCGCCGTGACCAGGCTAAGCTGAGTCATAAGGCTCAATTGATCAAAGCATCTAACTTGCACATCTCAAATATTTCATGTACCAAGCCATTAACAATATCCCAAGTCAAATGATAGCATTAGGTACAAGTACATTATCATCCAATACCATAGTATTTAATACTTCATATACACAGTTTTAGATGCCGAAAACAATCTCTAAAGTCTTAACCTTACATAATATAGTACCAGCATAGTCTAAGTAACATAAATAACATAACTAACAAAATCTCACTAGCATACTATTATCTAATCACTTTGAGTACCCCGAATGCTAGTACAACCCTCCTCTACAATTCACCTGTCACTGCACAACAAAATGAAAGGAGTGAGTGACAAAATCACTCAGTAAGTGGCAAAAGTATCACCTTGTGGCTTGAAGGTGTCATACATATAACTACATTCAAAACACTTAATTAATCGTTTATATAAGTACGAAGGAACTTGAAAATGCACAATTAGTCACAAATCCAAATCAATTATCAAAAGCGAGCAATGCACTTAAACAGAGTCTCATTGCATTCAGACAAAGGGTCAATTCATTCAAACAAAGCCCTGGATATCCAGTCATTCACTATAACCCGGTTGCCCGGTCATATTGACTTTTACCCGGTCAGTTCGGTCAGACTGACTTTAACCCGGTCAGTTCGGTCAGACTGACTTTAACCCGGTCAGCTCGGTCATACTGACTTTTACTCGGCCAGTCTGGTCCTACTGACTATTACCCGGTCAGTTCGGTCAAACATACAACATCATTCATACATTACTTCATTGTACAAACAATTCATTATTCGATCATTCATTTGTATCACATACATTATTAAGTCATAGAATATGAGAACATAATCACAATCAAGCCATTTGATATAGCAAATAGGGTATAAAAGCAATTGTACTTGGCAATGATTCATTTTCCAAAATCCAAGGGATGCAAGTCCCACTTACCTCAATCCGAGCTAACTTAATACTTCACAAAATTTCGGCCACGTTCTTTGCCTAAAACATACAATAAACATTCAATTATACACTAACTTTATCCAGAAATCATAATCGAAATTCAAACTTAGACTCGGAACGTAGAACGAAACAAGACGGTTAAAAACTGAAGTGATCCGCAGGTGGACCCTTCTGATCTGCGCCCGCAGATCCAAACGAACCAGCGGCTCACTGCAGCTCACTTGGCCTCACTCGCGGCTCGTCCGTCAGAGACTTACCACGAGCGCAAGCCAAGTGAGCCTTGGCCGCGTCTCATCTTCCTCTGCCCACATTTCACCTGCGAAACTACAGATTTTCTCTGTCACACCCACAAACTTCAATCCATCCAAACCCAACATAATCCAATCAACAATCCAACCCCAAAATGACATAATAAGGCAGTATAATTACTCATTACACTCATTACACTCCATAAATCATAATTGCAAGTCATAAATCATACATTGGCCCTAATTGTTCTTCACCCATATTCTTCCTAAATCAACCACCCAATTGACATATATACACTACAAACACTTAGCACATGATCATTAAAGCACAAGAGATTTTAAAACTTTCATTAATCATCCACCAATTACCCTAATTCTACTACAACCAAACCCATGAAATATGACGAAAGTTTAGGGAAAAATTACCTTGGTTGGGAGATGAAGTTGAAGCCCCAAGATTCCCCTACTTGCTTCTCCTTAAGAGAGGCCCTTCAATGTCTTCTTCAAGTATAGGTAGAGAAAAGAGAGCAAATATTAGAGAGAAGTAAAGAACTTGGGAGAAGAAGAAGAAAGAAATGAAGAAAAGAGAAATGCCCTAGGTCCATTTGGGCAAAAGAACAACTTGTCAAAATTTCCCTTAAGTCTCTCTTGAGTTTTTAATTTACACTCTCATCCAAATCCTGCCAAATTACAAGAATGCCCCCTGGAGATCCTTGGTATTACAGTGGAAGTGTTGTATCAGTGCTAATCACAAATGTCAATTGATTTGCCAGAGAGAAGAAAAAAATTTTTGGCTCAAAAGGCTAAGGATTAAACACAACTTTGTGCACGTTGGGCAAAAAAAAAAAAAACAATGACATATGATATTCACAAATGTCAGTTTATTGGATTTCTCCTTTTGTTTTCCCACGACAATAATTTCTATTTTTTGAGGAAACCTTTTCACTCACTGTTCAAGGTATTCCAAATAAAAATGAGTAGCAATGTCCTAGTTTATGTATACAAATACTCAAAGATCAATATGTAAGATTGGATGTTTTAAAATAAGGATCCCATTTATGCTCTAGGAAAACATATCCAAGAGGATGGAGTTCAGTTTGGAAGTGAATTTTTAGACTAGAATTGATTCACATTCTAAAAACTATCAGCCATGAATACCATGAAAACCACCTGATTCAAAACTACCCGTCGAGATAAGAATAGAGATTTACATGAATAAGTGGAGGATAAAAGATAAAATTTGTGCCAAAATTTGTGCCAATTTTGTATCACTGTCGGACAAAGCAAATCCGTAGATGAACTAAAACAGAGCCACAATGTATAAGAATTTTCACAATCAGATGGTGTAAGAATTTTTAAAAGTAGGCTTGATTGAGTCACTTATTTTAAAGAATTAACTGATGAATGAGGACAGAAAGAAGCTGTGTGTCAGTGCCAAGAGAAACCTCCCGCAGCTTCTCACAAAAGCCGTCACAGCTGCTTTCCAAGAGGGCAGCCGCGACTTAAGCCGCGACCGGTGCTTCTATCGAATAAGAAAACAGCTACTCTTTAGAGAATAGTCCCCACCTCAGTCATCCACGGATAGAGCCGGGGCTGCTCCCTGAATTTGAAAAATATGGGAGGCGTTTGGTTCAAATTCTTCAATCACTATCACTATGGGTATCATTAATCCTATTATGAGTATGGGTTTTGATGATTCCCCCCAACATGTTTGGTTTAATAATGGAATGGGTATCATTAGAAGAATATTTGTTTGGTATACTGAAATGACTTTCAAGTAAATTTTAAAATTTTAAATTTTTATTTATGATATACATATTTTTTAGATTTCTTATTTTGTATATTTAAAAAAAATTTAAAAAGATTTCTTCAATTTTAAATATAGTCATGCTTCTAATTTGAGTTTTATGGAAATGATAATCTTAAAAAAAAAGTTATTTTTATTATATTAACAGAGAGTATTATATATCTTTGATTTTCAATACAATTTTTTATAAAATTATTGAATGTAAAAAAAATTATTAAAAAGAATTTTTATAAAAAAATTATTAAAAAAATTTTTGTAAAAAAATTTATAAAGTACTAATAAAAAAATTCAAAATCAAAAGATGGGGGAGAGAGAGAGAGAGAGAGAGAGTATTGAGAGTAGGTAACTCAAAAGATATATATTTTTTAATGGGTGTGTTTTTGCCCTTAATAATAAGGGTTAATGGGTTTGATAGACTAGTATTTTGGGGGGAATCACTAACACCCCAATTAATCACTATCATTCCCATTGAATGATAGTGATAGTTGTTTAACAAACATCAACAATGGGTATCATTACTTGTGATACCCATTCCCCTCCTTGATTCCCCTAAACCAAACACCCCCATGAATTTTTTTTTTTTTTTCGAAAAGTTACATCCTTTTGGAGAGATACATCTCCTGGCCACTAAACAAAGAGATATGTCTGAAAAACCTCTTCCATATGCGTGTTAAGTCTACAAATAACACAACTTGATGAAAGTTTTGCAGCAGAAAAGCATTCATCAAGTGAAGGCATGTCCTACAAACTTAAACACTCCCTAGGCTTGGAACACTAATGCAAAGTGATTCTAAGGTCACTTCATTTTATCTCAGAGGGAATTTGTCCTTTTTGTTTTTTTTTTTTTTTGTATTTACATACACAACTTGAAGCAAAATTCTCCCTTGAAAACTTCATTTTACAACTTCTCCTTCTTGTTCTTCATTTCCATTGTTCTAGTTTCATTATGTTCCCCAATAGATGGCACATATTCAAATCAACTAATCAAAACCAAATTAACCCAAATGATCAACAATAATATAGGCAGACAATTCTGTGTCACTGAAATGTTTCAAACATAAACAGGTTTGGTTGTTTATTACCCTGAATTTTTGTAAGGGCAATCATTTTGTTTTTTTTTTTTTTTTGACAAATTAGATCAAGATTCTTATGAGAACTCCCTGTATTAACAGATTCACAAAACAACTTTCATTGACATATCTGCTTTCCTATTTTTTTAACTTTCTTTAGCTGATGAGAGTAAGTGAGCGGGAAATCCGGTACTCGCTTGAATCCGGTACTCGCTTGAAAGGTGTGAAATAGAAAAAATCCACATCTCGCTTTTGAAGCGTAGCGATGTGCCTTCGTCGTGATGAGCCTCTTTTGTTAGGAGTGTCTTGCATAAAGGCGTGAAATCAGGAATGGATATTGAATTGAAGCCTCTATCTGTATGTATCATCACATCGAAAGAAAAGGACCCTGGTTTGATGAGGATAAAGAAGATCGCGACTTCATACAAACAAAAAGAATCACTGAGCTACCACACCTTTAAATTTCAAACACCATTTAATCTTTTTCTTTTTTTGGAATAAAAACACCAATTAATCTTTACTGTTCATTTTCTTTAAATTCAGCCAAGAATTGTGCAAAGCAAAGCAATTCCGCTTGTGATTGGTGAGATTCCATCTGACGTGAGAGTATCAACAGCATACCAGTACATCTAGCCATAGTTCACAAATCAAGAAATAATCTTAAATAGACCAATCCACGGCCCTAGCTGTAGATCTTGTGATTTTAAAAAAAGTTACATAACCATCATTATATCACTTTTTTACATCAGCATGCACCACTTTGCTTATTTATTGCTCTTTTAAATCACTAGATCTACAAGCGAAACCGTAAACCCAGTTCACGTAAAAATCTCTCACAATACCAAAATAAGATTTAGGTGGCCCATTTAGTCACGTGTAGTGCCCATATTGAACCAGATATCAACAAATTAATAATTCTATTTAAATATTTAATTAATTACTCAAAAAAATTTGATGGCCTTGTTAGGACACCAATTTCTGCCATTATTTGCAAAAATTATTTGGAGTTGTGTTTGAATAAAACCAAAATTATTGCAAAAAATATGAATAATTCTTGTAGCTTTGACCAAAAAATTGCCACAATTTTTGTTCAATTTTTCCCGTCAATTGTTTTCTTTTTAAATTTCAAAACTATTCTTTTCTTATCTCTATCCTTTTTTTCTCCTGCTTGTTTTCTTTTAAATTTGATAAACCTTCTCCTCCATCTCTCCAATCTTTCTTCTCCTCCTCTCCAACCTAAACTCATCTAACACACTGAACTCAAAACGAACTCAAGTTGTGAAATCAACCTACTAAATGACCGATTTCCACTCACCCATACATCAGATTACCCATCTAAACTGTTAGAGGGAGTAGTATTTGCTATCGAATCGAAACTCCAGTTTCCAAATTCCTTGCCCAAACTAACTATTCATCTGAGAAGTTAGCTGTCGGTGGTATGAATGTTTCAGATGCTCGTTTATTGATGAGCGTCTGGTGACTAATGCTCACTCCCATTGTCATATTTCAAATTTTTCACTATGCCCGGGTGCTCATAATTTAACAAGCATCCATCGCCTAGTGCTCATTTGGCAAAATCTATTGTCAATGAAGCGAATCTTCTTCGTCGCAATTTTTTTAATTTTTCTTAATAGGTTTTAAATAAAAAATTGATGGGTTTTGTGAATAATTGTTCAAAGAAGTCGAATACGTTGTTATAAAGTTTTTGAACAATTCAAAATCTTTTTCAAAATAATTATTCATTATGCAATAGTGGTGGATGCAAGGTGGGGACCCTGGGCGCACAAGCCCCTGCTTCCTCCCTTAAACTTATTTAATACGCATGAGTTTTAGAAATATTTTCAAGTGTGCCCCTGTAAAGATTTTCTCTGAGTCATACTAGAGTTTTTATTAATCTAAAGAGTCTAGTGGTCTTCTGATTTTGATTGAACTAGATTGCTAAAAAAATCTTGTGGGTCATGGAGTTATATTTAAGCTAAATTAAAAAACACCTTTTTCATTTCAATTACCAATCATATCGTCTTTTACTCTAACCTACCATTTTTCCTCTCTTTCTCTAGTCCCCCAATTTCCTTCCCAATGGAACAGAGCCATCATTTCCTCTTCACCAAAAACAAAAGCTACTAATCACTTCATCCCTACACAGCCTTTGCACTACATCAACTTATCTTTCGGGCCTGGATTATGATTGCAACTCCTCTCCAAGCTTTTCACAAACTATAAAAGATCATCATCATCAGGTTCTAAACTATCACATATTATTATTATCATCGTCATCGTCATTATCATTTTCTTTGCAAATATGTTTTTGGAGCATGAGGCTATTATTGTTTTAATGGAATTTTGAAATTGATTAAGTAATATAATAACTAATAAATAAATAATCTAATAGATATTTTAACTTGTGAAATGGTGTTTGGATGAATGATTGTTTAGTCACTTACATTGAAAAAAAATATACTTCATAAAGTTAAAAATGAGAAGGTTATAGACCGTTATCAAAAGATGAAACTCGTCGTGAGCAATTGTAAATTTGTTGGTTCACTTTTTGAAATAAAATTACTATTACTTTAGTAATTTTGAGTATAAATTCACTTATATTTTATGTGGAATATTATGTATTATTTCTACTTGTTATGTGAGTATTGATAGTTATTTTGTTTAAAAAAAAAAGTAAAAGAGTAAGCAAAAAATTTTAATGTTGCTTTTCCCCCACTAAAAATTTTTTCTGGCTCCACCACTGTTATGCAAACAGGTTTTTTAAAAAATTTTCACAATCCAAACAGTTTTTTACTTTTTCAAAAAGTCAACAAAAGTCATCTAAATAGTTATTCAGAATAATTCTCCAAATATGCATATCCAAATAGAGCCAATAGTTTAAGTGCATGATCTACTCTCAAAATTTTGAAATCCTGTGGCTTTCGAATTATAGTATTTAAGCCATAGTTGGGAACAAGACAATGAGATCGTATTCATGGAATGCTAGTTCAATTGGTAGGTAAGTGATTGAATCAATGAGTCGTTGAAATAGTATTTTTAAATTTAGTAATATTTTAATTATTATAATATATGATACATAAGTTTTAATAGTAATAGAAAATTACTTTTTAAAATTTTGATTGATTGATTAATAAAACACCAAATAAATAAATGATAACTGTTACGATGCACTGTTATGTCTACTTGAGTTTTACTATGTGTTTCAAACACCTTGGATATAATTTTCTGAAATTAATGATGACATAATGTTGGGTAAACTATAAAAAGCTATTGGAATTCCGATTTGCCCGGTCCAGTAAGGTAAACCTAAATCCGATGCTTATTTATTACAAGTAGAAAATCGGCTCAGACCAATGAACAACTAACTAGGTTGAATGGTTGAATCGTCAAGTTAAGCCGAGTTTAATGTGTGTTCCAAATACCTCGATGTAATTTTCTAAACTTAATGATGACATGATGTTGTCCGTCCAAGTTCGACCCTTACTGATTACAACAAGAAGACTAGCTTTGGCCAGTGATCATTTATTCGGTTGAATGATTAAGCCGTCAGGTTAAATAATGTGTGTTCCAAATACCTTGGATGTAATTTTTTAAAATTAATGCTACGGGTGGGTATGGACTGGTTAACTGGTATATACACCCAATAATCTAACCGAAACTGGTTGTACAAATCATCTAATTTGCTAATCATATCCAACTTTCATTAGTCCGTTAACTACTTATTGATTAACCGTTTAAAAAGGGTTAAGTGCCGTGGGTATTAAATTAATTTGACAGAATAAATAAAAACATATTGCGACACAAATAGCTGTTCGAATAAAAAAATTTACTTATACAATTTCAATTATTTTGCACAACAAGTGATAAAATTACAAATTAAAACTTTGACGCCCACTTTCTTTTCACAATATGAGTAAAAAATACTTGTGCTATCTTCCACATTCCACATCTATGATATATAACTTTTTTTAGTTATCATCAAGAAAAATATGATAATTTGAGCATAAAAATAAAGCAGTAATATACAAATAAAAAATTAAATGAAAAGAAAAATCAAATACAATATTTAAGTTTTTAATTTATCTTAAACTTGAACTGAAATGATTTTCCTCTATAATATTGACAAATATTAACCTCTAAGACATAGATGTGGACTACAGTTCAGTTAATTGGGATTTTTAAAATTAATACTCGGAACCGAAATCAATTTTACAATGAGGTTTGGTTGATTTAGTTGTTTTAGAATTCGGTTGGGTTACCCTTACTTTTTGGTTTGGAATGGACCGATTGTTATATTTTATTGGTTTTTCCGTTAATTTTGCTAATCGTTAGTTAATGATGTTGATGATGTTAAAGGTGTTCCTTGCAAGATATGAACATGTGCCTTGGATGAGATGATGTTAATATATATTTTAGTAATGACATGGCATGACCCAATATTTATCAAGTTCACGCACACGTTCAATTTCAAGTTCTCAGTGTGCATATCTGAACGGATTGCAGCTTTGGAGAGAGTCTAGGATGCATTTGATAACCTGAAATTTGAATTCTGAAATATGAATATTGAAATCTGAATTCAAAATCACCTAAGTTGCTAAATTTTAATTTTTAAAAAAAATTTATAAGTTCACCCCTAAATCTGAACACTAAATTTAATATGTTTATTTGATAATAATATGCGATTGAATGTTGAATCATGAATTTTAAAATTTATTTTTGGTGTCAATTTATTTCTTAGAACTTTCTTATTTTGTTACATTTGAAATTCTTAAATAATGATAAAATAATTAAGAAATGTTAAAAATAAGTAAAAAACTTTAAATAATGTTCATGAATATTTTTCTTGACATATTCAAACCCACTAAGCATCGAATTAATGTTTGGCCTTCCTTCCAATGCATTGTTTCTTCAATATCTTTATTGGGCTTCTTCCAATATGTTATTTCTTCGATTTCTTTATGATAAGTATTAACACGACATTCAATATTTTCTTTTGCTCCTCTGTCAATATCTATCAATAGCATAATAAAATATATTTTTGCAAACTAAATGTAATAAAATTTGAATGTGAAGCAAACAAATTAAAATATCATTGTTAAAAAAAGTCCAATAGATTTAACACAAATTCCAATAACAAAATTTGTAATATCCAACAGCCAAATTGTAAGACAAAAATTACTATCCAAAATAAAATGCTCCAAAATTCTGTAGTTTATTGAAAAAACTAACATTCAATAAATAAATCCTAATCTAAATTAGGGCTAATTTTTTCCATTTATTACTAACTAATTTTTTTTATTTCTTTAGGTTTATTACTCATTCTAATCCATCATTCCCTATAAACATTAACCACACAAAAAATACCAATAGGCTCAATATGTAGTGCGCCATTTTCATCTACTGTTTTCATCTCATCAAGATGTTTATTACATTCTTCAATCATTGGTCCATTTGATTGCCTCAAATACCATACGAATTGCCATTAATTGGTTAGCAAGGTTAATTATCCAATTTTTCAAAATTATTTTTCTTTCAATGCACAAGTAATGCTCTTGGTAATAATAGGTCGAGACTTGACCATGCCTAAGTACCAACAAACAATATTTTTTGTAGCTATTTTTAATTTTTTAATTTTAAGTTATTTTCTCAAGAATTCATCATTATTTGGTTCCTATGAGTAGAAATAAGAGATATAGACATATATACATATTATGAGATCACATTTACACACCTTTAGATGAGAGAGAGAGTGAGAGGAGAGAGAGAAAGAGATAGAGAAAGAGAAGTTTGATGTAAAATTGTCTTCTATGGTAAGAAAAAACTAGAGGAAAAGAGAGCAAAGGAACTATGAGGGAGTCAAGAGACAGAATAATAGGGATAAAACGTATTTTTATAGGGTTATATTTGTCATTTGATATGTCATTTGAAACTCCAATGTCTGAGGGTGTTCTGTATTAAGTTATAAGTGGAATTGATATGACTTATTTTTGTAATACCTCTTGCCTAGATTTTCAATGGCACTTAACTATTTAAAAAATCTGTTTTAGGTTATCAAACAATTTTAATATATTTAACATCTGAATCAATTAATTTTAAGTGCTTAATTAAGGGGGTATTTGATAACATAATTGAATACTGAAAATTAATAAATTAAGAGCCTATTGAATTCAGTGCGTTTGATAACAAATTCCTTTATCACTTAATACATTAAGCACTCATTTAATTTGTGTACAAAATTTTAAGTGAAAATTTTTCACTTAATTTGTTAAATTTTATTACTCTTCCCCTCCCTCCGTTACACACGCATACACACACACTCTCTCTCTCACTCACCCATGCACGCGCATAGATATACTCTTTCTCACATGAGCAATCTCTCTCTCTCACACGCACACACAAACACGCACAAGCATGCACACATACACACACATACTTTTACACAAATACACATATTTGCTCTCCCTTCTTCTCTCTCTCTCTCTCTCTCTCTCACACTCTATATTCTCAATTAGTCTAGAAGTGTAGTGCGCACTTCTTATATGACTAATTATTATTATTTTTGTTTACAAAATATAACTCTTCATGAGGTATAACTGTGAAACTCAGTTCAAATTATACTATCACTTTTGTAAAAGATTTATTGAGTTAATATGTTGAATAAGTGGCCAAACCGAATATCGTCTCCTAATACAAGGGGTGGTGAATCTTATACTGATTGCTTACTATCCTTCTATACTTCATACTATATCCAGCCTCTATCTTATAGGCTACTCTTTTAAGAACATGGACGGGTGTCAACCGCACAAAAATTAATATTAAAATCCCACTCAACAAAAGATGATTTTTCGAGTATAGCGATGAGTAGGGTCGTCTCCTCAGGGACTGGGTTGTTTACTTATCTCACAGTCACTAGAATATGGGGGATTTTGGAATAACTAAAATTAACTAAACAAACTAGAGTAAACAAAATTGCAGAGAATAAATTAAAGGAAATCAAGGTTGAGAAAACTCTAGCCAAAGGAATGATATTGGAATTGGTTCATTCAACTGATCATTGATGCAAGGATGAATTCTAACAATTATTGATAAATTGGTTATAGCTGTTGATACAATCGAACAGCCAACTCTTCCTTACCGTTTTGGTAATCAAGGTACAACCGTTAATTACTTCCCTAATTGAGAGACAATCTAGGTACAACCATAGAATTTAATCTCACAATCGCAATAAGAATTAGAAAAGCCCAATTCTAATCAACAAACACCTACAAGGGTTCATTTAAATTAGATTGTAGATCTCTTAAACTAGTTGTCACAAATATCAAAATAGTTAAACAATCAACTATTTTGAATGACAGAGGATTATAAGGTAGAATTAAATACCTGGCCAGTAATATTTAATTTAACACACAATAACCCTAAGCGCTAAAAGCATGAGATATACAAATACCAATAATTGAAAGAAACAATGAAAATAAATTAGATCTCACAGCATGTAAAACCAATTCTTCAATCTTCCTTTGACTAGAATAGAGGTTTAGTTACACCCCATGGAAGTAGAGAGAGAGAGGCATCGAGAGAAGAAGAAGAAATTTTAGTTCTAAGTCTTCCTCCATCGTTTAGAACGATTCACAACCCCTACTAATAATACATCTCTCTCTTTCCTACTTAGACTTCTACTACCAAAGGAAGTCTTTCCTTTTAGATAAAAGTTGATTAACTAATAATACTTTTCCCTAAATCTAATTAATTGAAATTGACAAAAGGTAATAATAGACTCCTAAAAATCTGCTAATCTTCCAAAATCTCGCACAAGAGTCGTAGTTTGAGTCACAATAGGAAGTTTCTCCTTTTAATCCCGCTGCTTAGTTTCTCGGCTACAGCGTGCCCACGCCTTACGAACAAAACTATTCTGAAATTTTCCTTTCTGCTCCAAATTGCACCAAATACACCAAAACACCTATAAACGACACAAAACATAAAACTAAGTAAAATCAACTCATAAAAACAATAAAACACTAAAACATAATGGAAAAACACACAATTAACATTGACTAAATACGCGCTATCAAATACCCCCACACCTAAACAATGCTTGTCCTCAAGCATTCCTCAAACAAGATAAACAAGAATTTCTTAGCACAATCTCTCACATACTAGCATGAATAGCATATTTCCTAAACAATTTCTCAAAACTCAAAATGTAGAAGATTCAACAACTTCCTCCCAGATTTCACTCTATGCACTCAAAAGTATTTCAAGGGACCATTTACTCTCATATCAACACCATGGAATGACATCACCATATGCTTGCTAATATATCACATCTCCACCACTTGAATAGAAATTTAATGCAAAAATCTAAGGGTCTTTGAACAAGGTTGTAATGGGGCTAAGGTCAAAGGGTAGATAAAATGGAAGTTTTAGGTGTACATGAATGTCAAGGCGAATGCCTAATTTTACTGCATGAATTCAACCATCATTTTTCACGTTCTTCATTGCTTCATGTAATACATAACTCGAGCAAACTGGGCAAGTACAAACACATCTAGGCTTTTGCCTATCATCACGAAACAACACGTATATACACATCACTTCACAAATACTTTAATATTTTTTTTTCACTTTTTCTTCTCTTTTTTTCAGATTTTTGTTCTTTTCTCTTTTTTTTTTTTCAACACAAAATGAAGTAACATCATGATACTTGTTCTTGCCAATATTTGCTTTCTTCAAACAACCATTGCAATGAGGCTTGTAATTTTCATGCAATAAAATCAATACACTTCTTTGACACAAGGTTGAAAGAGAGAGTTAAAACAAAAAGGTTTTGATTAAATTTTAGTGACTAGTCAAAGAACAAAAGGTTAAGGCTCAAAAGGGTTCACTAGTGGTATTATGCAAAGGTAGGTATTTAGAGAGTTAAAAGGGGTTAAACCTAATTGCCCTTGTCATTTTAATGCACCAAATTTCATGAAAATGTGATCTTGACATGCATAACAAAGCAAGTTCTAGAATGTCATATCCATGTGTGATAACCACTCATCAAAAGAAAATAGAGCAAATTTTATGAATGGAATGCTCATAAGGCTCAAAAACTCACAAGTGGTTAACTTTGTGTCAAATCTTGCACATTAAGATTTCAATCCATTGTTTAGAATTCAATGCAATACTCATACTAGCAATGAAAACTAATACTAATCATGCTTGTCTCTTATTGAGAAATTAGAAAGACAAGATTAACACAAAAAAGAAAAAAAATTCTACCACAACTAAAGAAAAATAAAAATGACACATAAACTAACTAGACACATTAGCACCAAACATGAAGCAATTGCATAAATCCTCCCCCACACCTAAACTCTACATTGTCCCCAATGTAGGAAAATAATATCATAAGTGAGGAGACGAGTACTTCCCTGAAAAAGCAACTAATCACTGGAAGTAGCTGGCGGAGTGAAACCTGTGAACTCAAAGAAGGCCAACAATTGTTGTGTCAGTTCAGCATTTTGCTGTTCAATGTGAGAAAGACGACTATCCAACTGCTGCATGCTCGTGCTCAATTGCTGCAGCTGGGACTCCAAAGTGGTTGGTTGAGCTGGGGTAGATGTAGAAGGCGCTGCTTCATTTGCAAGCTGTGAAGTACCAGATGTACTGCCTAAGAGACTACGTGGAACGGGACGCGTATATACCCCTGGTGGGCGAAATTTAAAAGCCCCATCAACTAATTCAACAATCCCCATAGTTTCTAAACATGCCAAATTCAATGGCTCAGAGAGACATGCCACATGCATATCTGTTTCCTCGTCCGGGTCAAAGAGTCCATGCTCCACAGCAAGATGAGTGATAATAGACCCTAAAATGATTGGCTTCTTCTTCTTTGCAAGTACAGTTTGGAATTGAGAGGCTAGCCAACACCCAAGATTTACTTTTAGCTTGTTCAACATGGACCAAATGATGAAGAATTCTGCCTTGGAGAAGGTGCCAGATGAGTCCTTTCGTCCGGAGAAATTGTAGGCAAGGAACCGCTGTACATATCTCAAAATAGGATCTTTCAAGTATGAGCTCTTTGATGTACTGGGGTTGTACACTAAAGGGTCCGTGGATATTTCCCTCCAAATGTTAATATAATTAGACGAAAAGGTTTGTACATAATCGCATGCACTTTCCAAGTATTCTTTCAATTCCACATTTGAGGAATCCAGAAATCCCAGTGACAAATTAAATTGGGTGATTGACTGATGAAATTCTTTCCCTAGCAATCTATACTTGATTACCCCAGGAGTGTCTAAGTTCAAGTCATCATGTCTCTCAAAAGCAAAGGTGCTATAAAATTCATATGTAAGTTCCAAATAGGCTGGGTATTTAACCATTGTGAAGTAATTTCTCCAACCAACCGCATCAAATAGATCATGCACTTGAGTTGCAATATTTAACTGATCAAGGGTCGAAGCATCGATGAACTTACACGGGGCAAAGCTTCTGAATCGAAATAGTTCTAGGCGTTGCCTTTGAGCTGGAGTCATGCTTCCTAATTCTCCTCCCAATTGATCAAGGCGCAATGGTAGAATACCAGTATCGATCCCCAGCCGAGATCTTTGCCTGTTTGAAGATTGAGCTTTACGCTTTTGACCAACATTGATGTGTGGCACAGAGGGTTCTGTAGAAGTCTTAGCCTTCTTTTTCTTGGATTTAATATTAGTGCGCGGCATAATTGAACTGGAGACAAATTAAACCAATGAAAATCAGTAACTGAGCTTTATGAACAAACACTTGAACAATGCTGCTTAGAAAGACTTCAATCGCCCATTACAAAGAATGACCAAGCATTAGCAATATAGAATGATTCAAATTAACGAACGTTGTATCAATGCATAATGCTTCAGACAATCATCTACCCAAATAATCATATATTCAAATAAGCCCATAAAAATCATAGTTCAACAATTGTATATACCAACCGATCAGCACAGTCATTCGGTCATCACCAATACCAAGAAACAAACGAATACCCACGGTTTCAACAACACAATAACTAATCAGGGAAGCAATTAAACACAAGTAACAATGGAATCACAAATTTCAAAAATTAAGGCAAAAATTAATCAATTTAATAAACATAAAAGAAGACAACAATAAAACCAAATAAGCAGAGATGACTAGAGGGTGAGGGAAAAGGGCAATAATCCTGCAAGAGAGTGAAGAAATCGTGGTACCAGTGAGGGAAGTGGGGTGTCGATCGGCAGGGGTTGTGAGAAAAAAAAATGATATGAGAAAGAAAGAAAAGAGTGAGGGAAAGAGAGAGATGGAAGATGAGAGACAATAATGTGAGAATGAAAGAGAGAGAGTAGGCGGGAGGGTTGTTTTTAGGATGAGGTTGCAGAGGGAAAAGGGTTTGCAAGGGAGAAAGAAAGAAAGAAAGAAAGAAAGAAAGAGGGAGAATGGGGAAGGCGGTAGAAAAAGAAAGAAAAAGAAAGAAGAAAAAAAAATGAAAGTAAGAAGAAAGAAAATACGTTGAGAAGGAATTTTTTTTTTTTTTTTTTTGCGATTCAAAAACTTTCTACAGAAGACTTTTAGGTTTAACACGTGGGCACGTTGTATCATAAAAAGTCTTCTGACATTAAACCTTAAACTTCCCTGTGTACAATTTGTAAAACGTGGGCACGTTGTATAAGCAATAGTCTTCTGATTTTTTTGCACATTCCAGCTCTTTGAGTTTTTCTCATAAGACGTGACCACGCTGTACAGAACGAAGTCTTCTGTCTTTTTCATCAAATTCTCGTTACGAGCCAATTGTAAGACGTGGGCACGCCTTAAAAGAAAAAGTCTCCTGATTTCTCCCACTGTGATCCTTCAGAAGCACTAGTTATAAGACGTGGGCACGCCCTATAAATTAAACTCCCCTGTCAAAATCGAAATAATTAGACTTTAACATTTGAACTTAAAACAACCTACGACAACTAAAATAACATAAATTAAACTAATTAATTTGGGTTGCCTCCCAATAGCGCCTTTCTTTAACGTCTTTGGCTAGACGTGATTTAATCTCTTCAAACTCCATATATGGGGTCCTCTAAAAGGATTACTTCCACTTCTGCAATTTTGAATCCTTCGTAATAAGGCTTGAGACGGTGCCCATTCACTACAAATTTCTTGTCATTCTTCAAACTTTTAAGTTCCACTGCACCATGATGAAAAATATCAGTCACAACAAACGGACCAAACCATCGAGATCTCAACTTACCTGGAAATAACTTGAGCTTGGAGTTATAGAGTAGAACTTTTTGCCCCACTACAAAGGTTTTCCTTGTAATGTTTTGGTCATGAAATGCTTTGCTCTTCTCTTTGTATATTTTAACATTCTCATAAGCCTCATTCCTTAACTCTTCAAGCTCTTGCAGTTGTAACTTTCTCTGCAATCCTGCCTCATTAAAATCCATATTGCACTTTTTGATTGCCCAAAAAGCCTTGTGTTCGAGTTCAACCGGAAGATGGCATGGCTTCCCAAACACCAGCCTGTATGGGGACATACCAATTGGCGTTTTGTATGCCGTCCTGTAAGCCCATAAAGCATCGTCTAGTCTCATGCTCCAGTCTTTTCTATCGGGACGAACCACTTTTTCCAATATAGATTTAATTTCCTTGTTTGATACTTCAGCTTGACCATTTGTTTGAGGATGATAAGACGTGGAGACTTTGTGTATGACATTGTACCTTCGAAATAATGTCTCCATCGTCTTGTTGCAAAAATGAGTTCCTCTGTCACTCACCATAGCTCGTGGAACTCCAAAACGGACAAAAATATTGGACTTAATGAAATCTGCAACCACTTTCGAATCATTATTTCGGGTGGCTTTTGCTTCCACCCACTTTGAGACATAATCTACTGCAAGTAAAATATAGTGAAAACCACAAGAGGGGGGAAAGGGACCCATAAAGTCAATGCCCCAGACGTCAAAAATTTCACAGAAAAGCATTGGTGTTTGAGGCATTTGATTTCTATGGGATATGTTACCTACTCTTTGGCAATTATCACATGACTTACAGAACATGTATGCATCCTTGAATATGGTTGGCCAGTAGAATCCACTTTCCAAAACTTTTCTAGCTGTTTTCTTGGGTCCAAAATGACCTCCACATGCAAAAGAATGACAAAAAGTTAATATAGAATTAACTTCATTATCATTTACGCACCTTCGTAACAGTTGGTCAGCACAAATCTTCCAAAGATAGGGGTCATCCCAAATATAATATTTAGCTTCGCTTTTTAGCTTATCCCTTCTAGCTGTTGTCCAACCTGCAGGTAGCTTATTAGTAACCAAGTAATTCACAATATCAGCATACCAAGGGGGTGTTGAATTGATAGAGAGTAGTTGCTCATCGGGAAATGTTTCTCTCAACGAGGAGTCCACTTCCGTTCTAACCAAACGACTCAAATGGTCTGCAACTAAATTTTCTGCTCCTTTTTTATCCTTTATCTCCAAGTCAAATTCTTGGAGGAGCAAGATCCACCTGATCAGCCTTGGCTTAGCTTCCTTCTTGGTCAACAAATACTTCAACTGCTGCATGATCAGAATAAACTATCACTTTAGCTCCCAATAAATAAGACCTAAATTTTTCTAAAGCAAAAACAACAGATAAAAGTTCTTTTTCAGTAGTTGTATAATTCAATTGAGCTCCACTCAAAGCCTTCGAGGCGTAATAAATTGCATGAGCTGCCTTTCCCACCCTTTGACCTAGCACCGCTCCTACTGCATAGTCACTGGCATCGCACATAATCTCAAAGAGGATAGTCCAATCTGGAGGTTGGATTATAGGCGGTGAAATTAATAATTCCTTTAATTTATCAAATGCCACTTTGCATTCTGCATTGAATTCAAACACCGCTTCCTTCTGCAGGAGTCGGAATAAAGGTGCGCCAATCATAGAGAAATCTTTAATAAACCTTCGATAGAATCCTGCATGACCAAGAAAAGAGCGAACTTCCCGCACATTTACAGGGTAAGGTAAAGCAGACACAAGATCTATCTTAGCTTTATCAACCTCTATTCCTCGTGAAGACACTACATGTCCTAGAACAATACCTTGTTCAACCATAAAGTGACATTTTTCCCAATTGAGCACAAGATTTGTTTCTATGCACCTTTCCAGTATTAGAGCCAAATTATCTAAACACTCATCAAAGCTATTCCCATAAACACTAAAATCATCCATAAAGACCTCAATTATATTCTCCACATATTTAGAGAAAATACTTACCATACACCTTTGAAAGGTGGCAGGAGCATTACATAACCCGAAAGGCATTCTTCGATAAGCAAAAGTACCAAACGGGCATGTAAAAGTAGTCTTCTCTTGATCTTCGGGCGCAATTGCAATTTGCAAATAACCTGAAAAACCATCCAAAAAGCAATAATAAGATTTACCAGATAATCTTTCTAGCATTTGGTCAATAAAAGGTAAAGGAAAATGGTCCTTTTTAGTCACTGCATTTAATTTTCGGTAATCAATGCATTGACGCCATCCGGTAGGCTTACGAACTGAAACTAGTTCACCTTCTTGGTTTGCTTCAACAGTAACTCCTGCTTTCTTTGGGACAACTTGCACTGGACTTACCCATGGACTATCTGAAATAGCAAAAATTATTCCTGCATCTAAGAGCTTAATAATTTCCTTTTTCACTACATCCATCATCAATGGGTTGAGTCTTCGTTGTGCTTGCCTCACAGGTTTAGCGTCTTTCTCAAGCCAAATCTTATGCATACACAAGGAGGGACTTATGCCTTTTATATCAGCAATTGTCCACCCAATTGCCTCCTTATGCTCTTTCACGACTCTGAGTAATTTTTCCTCTTGAATTGATGACAAATTTGCAGAAATAACTATCGGTAAAGTATCATTGTCACCTAGATATGCATACTTCAGATGGTTCGGTAATGGTTTCAATTCCACTTCAGGGGCCTGCACGACAGAAGGAAGTAATTTCTGATGAGGATTTGAAATAAGAATAGGAGCCAAGTCATACCTCTTTTCAGTAGATTCCAACGAATGAAGTGCAGCAACCACATTCTTTAACTCCTCACTCCATTCAATTTCACTATTGGATTCCATCATAAGGGATGCATTGAGCACCACTTCTAATTCATCCTTTCCATTCAGTTCAAAAACTTTCTGCACTAAAGATTCAGTCGTACTAACAACAAAAACATGATGAGAATCATTTGGATATTTCAATGCATCATAAACATTAAAATAAACGACCTCTCCATCAAATTCCATTGTTAAGGTACCCTTACTAACATCTATTTTAGTTTGGGCAGTGCTCAAGAAAGGTCTACCTAAAAGAATAGGTGATGGATTATACGAAGTATGGTCATTCATTTCAAGCACATAAAAATCAGCAGGGAACACCAATCCATTTACTTGGACTAGGACATCTTCAATGAGACCATCAGGATATGCATTTGTACGGTCAGCTAATTGAATGATAATTCCAGTTTCTTTTAAAGGCCCTAAATTTAGGGATGCATAAATAGATTTAGGCATCACATTAATAGATGCACCTAAGTCTATCATGGCACTCCTAATTGTGGTATCTCCGATTTTGCAAGGAATTGTAAATATACCTGGATCTTTACATTTAGGTGGCAACTTCCTTTGCAAAACTGCTGACACGTTCTCTCCAACAACAATCTTCTCATCTCCTCTCAATTTTCTCTTATTGATGCACAAGTCCTTCAAGAATTTGGCATACCTTGGCACTTGTTTGATCGCATCTAAGAGAGGTATATTAATCTCCACTTTACGAAACACCTCCCATACTTCCTTTTCCTTATCTTGCTTCGTTGGCTTGACTAACCTGCTAGGAAAAGGAGGGGGATTAGTTCTAACTTGAACCATCGAATTTGGGCTTACCTTGGCATTAGCATCTTTGCCTTCCTCTTCTAACTCTTTCTCAATTCTATTCTCATCTTTGCTCTTGGGAATGACTAACTTTGGATCTTCAATCTCTTTGCCGCTTCTGAGAGTCATTGCACTCACATTTCTTGGATTTGCCTCTGGTTGAGACGGCAATTTTCCTCCATTTTGAGCTTCTACACGATGGATAGCTGTCGCCAATTGACTTATTTGATTTGCCAAATCTTTCATAGTTGATTCTGCCCTTTGTTGAAATTGAGATTGTCCATCTGTCAATTTCTGGATTTGGAGTTGATTATCTGCTACAATTTTAATTACATCCTCCATAGATGTACTTGGGCTCGTATTTGAGGATGAAGGTTGACCCTTAGGGTGGAATTGTAGGTTGAAAACCTTGCTGCCTATTCGGATAAAAATTCTGCTTATTTCCACCGTAGTTGAGATTTGGATGATCTCGCCAACCTGGGTTATAGGTGTTAGAAAAAGGGTCGTACTGCTTACGTAGCCCAGGCACATTTCCAGCCATGTTCACTTGTTCATTGTTTTCATCTTGCAACATCGGGCACATATCTGTAGGGTGATTCGTGTTCGTACAAATTCCACAGACTATCCTTTGTTGCATATTTCCTACAGCAAGTTGACGGACAAGAGAAGTTAGTTCAGATATCTGTTGTTCAACTGAAGGAGTATTTACCTCATTCACTCGGCGAACAGGAACATCTTGTCTAGTTCCAAATTGCTGCGAATTTGCTGCCATATTTGCGATTAAATTCCTCGCCTCTTGAGGTGTCTTGTCCACTAAGGCACCACCACTTGCAGCATCAATAATACTCCTCTCCGTAGTCAGTAGTCCCTCATAAAAATATTGAATAAGAAGTTGCTCGCTTATCTGGTGTTGTGGACAACTAGCACAAAGCTTCTTGAACCTCTCCCAATACTCGTATAGGGACTCTCCAAAATTCTGCTTGATGCCACATATTTCTTTTCTCAATGTAGCAGCCCTAGATGCAGGAAAATATCTCTCCAAAAATGCTTGTTTCATGCCATTCCATGTGGTTATGCTCCCCGGAGGTAGATAATACAACCAATCCTTGGCTGCATCCTTCAAAGAAAATGGGAATGCTCGCATTTTGATTTGGTCTTCATTGATACCAGGTGGCTTCATGCTCGAGCAAACTACGTGAAATTCTTGCAAATGTTTGTGGGGCTCTTCACCTGGAAGACCATGAAAAGAGGGCAAAAGGTGAATTAGTCCAGATTTTAACTCAAAGGTAACATTCTCATCCAAATTAGGAAAAGTAATGCATAGGGGCTGTTGGTTCAAGTCGGGAGCAGCCAACTCCTTTAGAGTCCTGTTATTGGCCATGATTTCTTCTTTTGACTCAGAGTCACTAGAGTAATCTGTCAATTCAATAGCCAAGTTTAGTCCAGGAGATGCAACAGACGACTGCTCTTCTATTCTTTCTCTGGTCTCTTTTCTCAATCTACGTGCAGTCCTTTCTATTTCTGGGATGAATATTAATTCACCTGTACGAGAAGAACGGGACATAAACGAGATAAAAGTACCAGAAAATAACTACTTAAAAATAAATAAAAAGAGATAAATAAACTGAGACGCCAAGTCCCCGGCAACGGCGCCAAAATTTTGGACGGGTGTCAACCGCACAAAAATTAATATTAAAATCCCACTCAACAAAAGATGATTTTTCGAGTATAGCGATGAGTAGGGTCGTCTCCTCAGGGATTGGGTTGTTTACTTATCTCACAGTCACTAGAATATGGGGGATTTTGGAATAACTAAAATTAACTAAACAAACTAGAGTAAACAAAATTGCAGAGAATAAATTAAAGGAAATCAAGGTTGAGAAAACTCTAGCCAAAGGAATGATATTGGAATTGGTTCATTCAACTGATCATTGATGCAAGGATGAATTCTAACAATTATTGATAAATTGGTTATAGCTGTTGATACAATCGAACAGCCAACTCTTCCTTACCGTTTTGGTAATCAAGGTACAACCGTTAATTACTTCCCTAATTGAGAGACAATCTAGGTACAACCATAGAATTTAATCTCACAATCGCAATAAGAATTAGAAAAGCCCAATTCTAATCAACAAACACCTACAAGGGTTCATTTAAATTAGATTGTAGATCTCTTAAACTAGTTGTCACAAATATCAAAATAGTTAAACAATCAACTATTTTGAATGACAGAGGATTATAAGGTAGAATTAAATACCTGGCCAGTAATATTTAATTTAACACACAATAACCCTAAGCGCTAAAAGCATGAGATATACAAATACCAATAATTGAAAGAAACAATGAAAATAAATTAGATCTCACAGCATGTAAAACCAATTCTTCAATCTTCCTTTGACTAGAATAGAGGTTTAGTTACACCCCATGGAAGTAGAGAGAGAGAGGCATCGAGAGAAGAAGAAGAAATTTTAGTTCTAAGTCTTCCTCCATCCGTTTAGAACGATTCACAACCCCTACTAATAATACATCTCTCTCTTTCCTACTTAGACTTCTACTACCAAAGGAAGTCTTTCCTTTTAGATAAAAGTTGATTAACTAATAATACTTTTCCCTAAATCTAATTAATTGAAATTGACAAAAGGTAATAATAGACTCCTAAAAATCTGCTAATCTTCCAAAATCTCGCACAAGAGTCGTAGTTTGAGTCACAATAGGAAGTTTCTCCTTTTAATCCCGCTGCTTAGTTTCTCGGCTACAGCGTGCCCACGCCTTACGAACAAAACTGTTCTGAAATTTTCCTTTCTGCTCCAAATTGCACCAAATACACCAAAACACCTATAAACGACACAAAACATAAAACTAAGTAAAATCAACTCATAAAAACAATAAAACACTAAAACATAATGGAAAAACACACAATTAACATTGACTAAATACGCGCTATCAGAACACCAAGTAATGGAGTCAAAGTATAATAATCCACACTCAAGATACTACGCTAATCTTAAGTCTAAAGATCACTTATATTATTGCCATTAAGAGTTCAAACCATTGGCATCAGGAATGATGACTCTTGGCAGATCAATTTAATGAACTTGTTTTCTAAATAGCATCCAAATATCAGCTTCGGGTCACACACCATAGTCAATGAGATTATCAATTACTTATCATTAGTAGAGGCAAAATATGTACAAGTCTATTTATATTAATGATGTCCAATCTCATTAATACTACGACTAGGGATATTTAATATAACTTATATGAATTAAGAGTCTCACTATTGTAACTATTACAATCTCTTATATACAGTTAATGTTCTATGGACTTCATTAGATAAACAAAAAGTGTTAAATGATAAAGACAAATGCCACATTTATTATAAGTGTGAAATGCAAAAACCCCTAAAACCAACTTGGTTTGAGGTTATATACTAACATTTATGTGCTTCATGGCTGCCTTATATGTTGTTTTTTCACAATTAGCTGTTAATACGTAACTGGTCAACTGTTTAAGATCGTTGGCCAGCAATATGGACCAAAAAAAAAAAGTGTGCCAGTGTTTCTATATTTCACATTTGCAAGTATTTGAAAGTGTATTATAAGAAAACAAAAACTTCCATTTTAAATCATGTTTTATTTAACATTCTGACAATGGACTGAAATTGGAATCTTAAGCTTCAAAGTAAGAGAGATGTGTGTAATTTCTTAAACAAGAATAAAGCTCTCTGCAATTATGCAAAATCATACGGGAGGAATGTGAAATTGTCTTGTGGAAAAATGACGACTAAGAGAAGTAGCCTACTTTAATAAACGAATAGAGGGTTAAGGGGTCAGAGCTCTATGACTCACCTCAGAAATCGGGGAATTCGAATCCCGTCAACACTAATTACCCACCGCCATTGTAATAGTGTAGGATTTATCAAAAATATATATATAATGTCGTGGTCTCGCCACGCATTGATCCCTTGTTCAGTGCTTGTGTAAGCATTTATGTCAAAAGTCTTTATTAATGATATAGGCATGCAAAATGATAATGGAGAAAGAATTTGTGAATTTGCCACATTTCGACCTCACATTTTGTAGAAATATCATGAGGAAGACCAATAAGATGGTTAATTTCAACAAATAATAGCAAAATCTAAATTTATCTGGAAAATGGAGATGGATGGTGATGAGTTTCTGGTTTAAGGGTCGCCGCTAACAAGGTTAGCGGGCACAAAAATATTTTTTATGTTCTTTTTAATATCTATAGTGTTGCCACCAAGGATACTGACGGCGACACAAAAGTTTTCAAACAAATTTTCACTCTAGTCCTTAGGAACCAGAGTGCCAAAAACTTTTAAAACCTATTTTAAATAGTTGGCGGTGACACAAGTTCTAAAAAAATTACAATTAAAAATTTTTTCCTTTTTAAATTGAAATAAAAAATCGACAAATAACAAAATTTAGAAAAAAACAAAATTAAAAAAAGAAAATATATTTATTTAAATAGCGTCGCCGCCAACAATAAATATTTTCAATTTTAAATTTGAAATTAAAAAATCTAGCGAATGACAATTTTTTTAAAAAAAGCAAAATTAAAAAAGAAAAATTAATGAGGTGGTGACACAAAAAATAATTTTTTTTCCTTTTTAAATTGAAATTAAAAAATTCTAAGAATATAAAATTTTAAAAAAGAAAATTAATGAGGGGATGACACAAAAATGACTTTTTCCTTTTTATACTGAAATTAAAAAATTTTGAGAGTAACAAATTTTTTAAAAAAGCAAAATTTAAAAAAAGATATTTAATGAGGCTGAGCATGACTAAGCAAAAGAATTCTAGGGTTTAGGGTTTAGAATTTAGTACTCGTTAATATATTATCTAGTAGATATTAGCACTATCTAACTAATATGTACTTTTAAACACATTAAAAATGAATAACTCGATGCGTGTTAACTTCTGAAACCAATTCGTATGACACGTGCACGTGCAAATCATTTCTGGTAAATTAAAATTTAATTTTGACAACGAAGCATAAATTTATAAAAAATTAGTATTAGTAATATTAATAGTTGATTCTCTAGTAATCAGATCCTTAAATTTCTTTTGCTCAATCATGTTCAGCCTCATTAAATTTCTTTTTTTTATTTTTCTTTTTTTAAAAATATGTTCTTCTCGATTTTTTTAATTTCAGTTTAAAAATAAAAAATTATTTTTGGAGTCCCCTCATTAATATTCCTTTTTTCAAATTTTTTATTCATCAAATTTTTTTAATTTTAATTTAAAAATAAAAATATTTATTTTTTTTGGTGATATTATTCCTATACCTATTATTAGTGTATCGGTCCAATGGCCTTAGAATACCAATTTACAACAGTGACGGAAAATGTTTTTTTGATGTAGACAATTTCTTTAATTGATTAATGCAAAACATGAAGATTGATTGTTTCTTAATTGTGAGCCTATTCCCATTTGTATTTCGATAATCTACAAAGGCAGTGGGCTGGATGGCAAGTCAATACCCTATGATCAGGGCAATTGGACCAACTATTCCATCTATGTGCCTTGACAAACAATTGGAGGATGACAGGGCTTGTGGCCTCAGTCTTCAAGCCAGATACTGAAACTTGCCTGCAATGGTTAGACTCCAAAGCCATTGGTTCTGTGGTTTATGCATCATTCGGGAGCTTGGCGAATTTCGGGAAAGAACAAATGGCAGAAATAGCATGGGGTCTAGCAAACAGCCAATGTTACTTCTTGTGGGTGGTACGAGCTTCTGAAGAGAACAAACTGCCCATTAATTTCAAGTCTGAGGTAGAAGGGAAAGGTCTCATTGTGAACTGGTGCCCTCAATTAGTTAGAGGTCTTGAATCATCAGGCAGTGGGATGCTTCTTGACTCATTGTGGCTGGAACTCCACAGTTGAAGCATTGAGTTTGGGAGTGCCAATGGTTGCAATGCCTCAGTGGACTGATCAACCGACAAATGCAAAATTTATTGTTGATATATGGAAAACTGGAGTTCGAGTTACTGCTAGCAAACAGGGAATTATGAGAAAAGAAGAGATTGAAATGGCAATAAAAGAAGTTATGGTGGGGGAGAAATCAATTGAGCTTAAAAAGAATGCTGTAAGGTGGAAAGAATTGGCTAAGAAAGCAACGAGTAAAGGAGGAAGCTCTGAGAAAAGCATTGAAGAATTTATTTCATCATTTTCAACGACGTGATATCTGTCCATATTTATCGATTTCCACAAATTATGAAAACAAATAAAACTCTGTTGTTACTCAATTGAGCATTGAGCTTTAGAAGGGAATGTTTTCTGTTTTCTTCCCAGGAAGAGTATCCGTTGTGGAAGTGTTGTACAAATGCTAATCACAAATGTCAATCGATTTGCCAGAGAGGAGAATTTTTTTTGGCTCAAAAAACCAAGGATTAAACACAATTTTGTGCATAAAAAATAATGAGATTCACAAATATCAGTTTATTGGAGGGATTGAATATTTTCTTTGTCTCCTTTTTGTTTTCCTGCGACAATAATTTCATATAATGAGGAAACCTTTTTATTTCACCCTGAATATTCAAAGTATACCAGATGAAAATGAGAGGCAATGTGCCAGTTTGTGAATGATTTAAGGATGCAAACCTCACAACTACAGAAAGATGAAAATGTAAGATTGAATGTTTTAAAATAAGGATCCCAATTAAGTTCCAGAAAAAAAAACCATTCAAGAGGATAGAGTTCAGTTAGGAAGTGCATTTTAGACTCGAGTTGATTCACATTTAAAAACCATCAGCCATGAATACCATGAGAACCACATAATTCAAAACTGCCCATTTAGATAAAAACAAAGATTGACGTGAATAAGTGGAGAATAAAAGATAAAATGTCTACCGGTCTTGTACCATTCTCGGACAAAGCAAATCCACAGCTGAACTAAAACGGAGCCACAATATTTTACTTCCAGTTCCAGACATTCAGATGGCAACCCATAAATAACCATCGGTTTAATATGATTTCTTCACATTTTCACAATCAGATAGCATAAATTCAAATCAACTAATCAAAACCAATTTACCGAAATGATCAACAAATAATATAGGCAGATAATTTTGTGTCACTCAAATGTTTTAAAGATCAACAGATTTAATTGTTTATGCTCTTGAATTTATATAAGGGCAATAGTTTTTGCAAAAGAAATTTTTTTTTGACAAAAAAGATCGAGAATCATATGAGAACTGTAACACCGTTTAATCTTTACTACTGATATTCTTTAGTCTTTAAACTCTGTCAAGATGGGCAAATTTCTCTGATTATTGTTAAAAAGAAAGTCCGCCAATTGTGTTGTTTAGGGGTTGTTTCTTAATCTAGCGTCGTGTGACAATTGACAATTTCTTTTTTTTAATTTTTAGAGCTGGGGACTAAAGTGCAAATACTTCAAAATTAATTTTTTTAGTGGTCGTGTGCGGCAAGTCTCACAATATTAAAAAAAAAAAAAAGAAATTTTGTAACCGCAAACCATTTGTGGGGTTACTCTCACAAATCATAATTTTTTTTTGAACGTTGGCCGTATTTTTATTCATTAAACCCATAAACCCTAATAGATAAACCCTAATCCCTAATAGACCCTATATTCTAAACCCTAAATTTAAATTGTAAATCCTAACCCTAACACCTAAATTCTAAACTCTAACTGTTTCTAAATACTAACCATAAACACTAAATTATGCACCTTAACTCTTGCACTAAATTATAAGCCTAAACACCAAACTTAACCCAAAGCCCTGCTACTTTAACCTATCACATTGCATGGAAGGGAAATGTTCATATCTTCACAAGTTAGACATGTAGGTATTAAAAAATTGCAAAGAATTGCACCCGTACTTTTGAAATAATTACGATAATAATAATGATTTGTCACTTCAAAAAAAAAAATAATGATTTGTTCATCACTCAGGTCAGATCTCAAATGATTACAACAATGACAACATCTAATGTCGCCTATGCATAAATCTTGCTCTTTTCCCTTTTTGTAGTGGAGCAGTCACATTTTCGGTGCCTTTTTCGGTGCCACATGTCTTGCTGAACTTGTTGGTAAAAAGACTGCTCAATCTAGCATTAATCTGAATTGGAGGTGGACACTCATAATCATCATCTGAGTCTATAGCAATCGGAGTTTGACCGCACTGCCGACATGACTCTAAGCACTAGGAGTAAGTACAACACTCCTGCGTGTGTCGTCCTCTAGATTAGTCTAACGAGATGATAAATCATCATGCATACATGCTAAGAAGGTATGTATGATATCATCTTTTGAATGTGTACCGTGTGCTGACTGAGCAAATTCAGTGCTAAATGGACATAAGCATACGTCAAAAAATATAAGGAATGTGCAACATCTACAGACTGTGCAACAACAGCAGGAGTGAGTATTGCGTGCACCACGGGCGCCATGTGGCGTGTCACGTGGTGCACTAGAACCAATCACACATCGCCAAATAATACAAGGTATGACCCACCATTGCCACGTGGCGATAAATTATTGGTTCTAGTACACCACGTGTCAATGCACGTGGTGTATTGTATACTTTTCCACAACAGCAGCGGTGGGCGTGGAGACATCTAGTTTGCGTAAAGTAGTGTCAACATTATCGACAACATGCTAATGTACATCAACATCAACATCAACATCATCGTCATCTAAAGAAGTTGTGCACGTAGGTGATGTCTACCCCTCCGCCTATTTCTTTGACGTTGACTGTGGACATGCTGAATAGGTGCTTCACTAGGTACATCAGTCTATGATGATGCATTGGCATCAAACCTGTCAAATGTGCCGAACTCAATGCGAAAATCCCTCTATATGTGCTGCATAGTGCCAAATGCTTCGACCCCTATGGACTCTAGTTGTGTCAGCATATTTTTTATGCTGTGGTGCGTCTTGGGTGAGGCATTCATGCGCAGTTCATCTAATGCATGCCATAGTATCTATCTATACAAGTGGGGATACAAATTATGTTAGTTAAGATGCACCTACAAAAACTAATTGAAAAGCACATTAAGCAAGAAACTACAACAGTTTATGCAAAAAGTTCAAGTATAGTGTGCATACATACTAAATACTCATGCCGATTTGCATCTCCATGGAGCCCGTCACGAGATGCAAAGGTCACAGAACTGGAGGAGTAATATATCGGATGGTATGATGCTAGTACCATTGCATGTAATAAGGGCAGGGATACTACAGATCCGCTAGGATGTATTAAGCAATGCCAAACTGTCTAAGCACCCGATTAGGGAGATGAACTTCTACAAAATGGAAATATATTAGCAATGCCCTTGTTCGCCACATATGCAAATCGATAGTGCATATTGATGGTAACAAGACAATAACATTGGCTGTGTAAGGTTCCCACATGAACAGCATAAAGAGTTTTCCAAACAAATATTTGATTGTAAGTTGTTGTGACCAAATGGTTGAATGGCAGTCATCAAATTAAAAATGAGCGCATAGTTTACATCATAGTGCCCCACTTTTGAAATGTGGTCTCGATAATATAACAAAAAATACTCAGATGTATTAATCCTTGAATGGGCAATGGTCTATCGTGCTTTCCTAGGATACTATCTTGGTGGTAATGGGTAACAATCTCAAGGAGAATGGTAGGCATCCGTTCCCATGTTCATAGCTAAACGAAAAAAGCAATAGCAAATTTTTAGTCATAAAACTTACACTAAATAATGAAGTTTATAAATCATAATGTAATAATGGGATTGACTTGTAATAACATTTATGAACTAGCAGTAGAGAGGATGCTGATACTTGGCATGCACGACACATAGACCTAAGTGATGCAAGGACTGCATTACCCTAACTGTACCAGGCGATCCCCTCTATGTCTCATACACAGTACAACTAATGCATGGAGATCAGATGAGCAAGTGTCAACAAATAGCCGTCCGGTGAAAAATATCAAAATGCACATACGAGCTCACAGACGCATCATTGGCAATCCATCAATCAGATGTCAGAAAAAGCGACACTACTCGTGAGTTTAAATCCTTGAAATCGGCGCCAGGATAGAATCCCAATATCTCGTGAACGATTGTCTTCTTCGACCCTAGATTCAGATCTTGATTGAGTAGCAATCCGTCGAAACGAAATTGCCATAGGACGACGACGTCTTACAGAGCCATAGTAGACACGCATTTGTTTTCATTTACTCAATACAATTTTTCAATCGTAATATTATTTAATTTTTAAAATTTTTTTGAAATATTTTCACACGAAATTCTTGATAATATATAGATATATAATTCAAAACCTTAAAAAAGTTAATGATCATTCAAAATGGCAATGAATTTACTACAATTATTGATGCCTTAAATTCTGGTTAATCCTTAAAATATCTTAGAGCAAAATAATAAAAGCTCTGCGGCTAAAAAGAGAATGAAAATTTTTACTTTACTCTCTTCTCTCGTTTTTGTGAATAAATACTAATTCTCTTCCCTTTTTGTTGGTAAATAAATGGAAGTCCACGTCTAAAACATCCAGAGTAAGGATTGGATCAAACAATAGAATATCTAAAACATCTATGTAGTTATCTTAATCGCGGAATCATAAGCAGAAGTAAAAATTCCACAGGAAAAATGAGGCAAATGGAAGTAGCCCACTTTAATAGACAAAATGCCGCACTTGTCACGTACTGGTCCTTTTCAGTGCCTTGCGTAAGCACTGATGTCAAATGTCACTACGGTTAACATGCGAAATGATGATGGAGAAAGAATTTTCTGAAAATGTCACATGTTAATGTCGCGTCGCATTTTTTAGCAACATTGTTAGGAGGACAGAGATAAGATATAATACAATGAAGGAAACAAGATTTGGTGTTTTTTTACGGTCAAATAAGCATAAATAAGTTCTTCAAAAAAAAAAAAAAGCATAAATAAGAATAAAAGGAGGACTTCAGTCAAGCTGCATATTGCGCTAGTGTTAATTATGTCCATAATACTAAATCAAGATGTGTGATAAATAACCAAAATAGTAGTATAACATACGGTACGAGTAAAATACATTGTAGTTTTACACAAAAATTAGAACCCGAATTGTCCAGGAGAATAATAATCATAGGAAGACAGAAAAATTGAAGCGCAAGATTGCCTTGAAAGTGATTTCGTTCCTATAAAATTGTATTCATGATGCAGTGTGACTTCACCCGTGACCTCCATAGTATAATGCCAGCCTCAGTTGCATGAGAAGAAGCTTATGTAAAGAGTTTTATTTTATATCCTTATTTATGGAATAGTAAACCGACTTAATTAAGGAAAACTAATTAATCTAGTTACGAAAATAAGAAGAAATATGCAATAGAAGTTCAAATGAATCAAGCTATATAAAAATAAATCAAAATTTGGGTAAAGTTGAAAAAACTTTATTAGATGCCACAAGCACGCACCACAATATATTGAACCGCACCACGATGGGTCCAGCAGGTGCACGTGTGTGTCATAGTTTAGATTTTGTTTCACTCTATATGATCTTTCCCTCTGTATATTTCGGTCGAGCAATCCACATTGAAATGTAGGCGTCTTATGCTTGTATATAAAAAGCCGTTTTGTGAATCAATTCTAGTAAGTGACATAAATTATGTAACGTAGTGGTTATAAGTTTTTTTTTTTTTAATCAAATCTATTCTATTACGTTGGGAAGGGTAATGATGTTAGTGAAATTTGAACCTCCGATCTTTGGGGTGAAGTCATAGAGTTTTAATCGCTCAACCCTCTATTCGTTTCTTAGCTATAAGTTCACATTTGCCCTCACTCGCTTGGCTGGTACAGTGTGGTAAGGTGTGATGCGTGCATGTAACATCTAGACTTTTATTTTTATTACCCAAATTTCGTCTTATTTTGTAAAATTATCGCCTTTTACACTTCCATTTTCTATATCCCTATTCAATTTCCGTGATTGACTTAATTATCTTTAAGTAAATTGGTTTACCATTCTATGAATAGGGGTAAAATTTTGTTTTCTTTTGGACTTCTGTTACATAACCTTACTCAACATTTATAACTGACATAATTACTTTTCTTAATTAAGTTGATTTATCATTCTATATAAATAAAGATGTACGGTAAATATCTTTCCATGAGTTTCTTTCCTCTTTTCTCCAGTTCCTTCTCCTTATTTTGTGTTATGCAGCAATCCTAGAGGAGTTAAAGAAACTCAAAATCTTTCTTGCAAGCAGAATATCATATGTTTCGACTTTTTGTCTTTGTTTGATAAATTTTTTTCCTATAGTCCTTATAGTTTAGGTGTTGTTTGGTTTAGGAAAATCAGGAAGGAGAATGGATATCAGTAGTAATAACACCCATTATTGAAGTTTGAAAAATAACTATCTCTATCTTTCAATCGAAATGTAAGTGATTAATCAGGGTGTCTATGATTCTCTTACAATATTATTCTATCAAAATCATTAACTCTTCTAAATGAAATGATACTCATTCCATTACTAAACCAAATATATTGGGAAGAATCATCAAAACTCATACTCATAATAGAATTAATTATATTTACAGTGGCTAGAATTAAGTAATTTGAACCAAATGAGAGTCCTTATTTTATTGGTAACAACATAAATTACACAAAAAAAATATACTCATGCCGGCCATATATTCGGAATAAGTTGAAAATAAAACAAACATAGCACGTGGCCTGCACTCAATTTTTCTCCGCCCAATTTAACATTAGACCAGTCATTCTTGCCTAACTTCACCTAAACTATGTTAATGTTTCTTCATCTTAAATTGAGAGGACAATTGATATACAAGAATAATGGAATTACCGGACCTTACCAGTGGGAATTCAATCCAACTTGATCAAGTTTGAGTACATTCCTGAAATCAGCAACCAAGAACAAGAAGGTGAGAGAGATGAGAAACAAGCTGACAATGATAGGATCGATGTTTTTCTTAAAAAATTCGAAGCTGAAGTTCTGGAGCATCTGCCCATGATTTTCGAGAGGAAAGCTTCTTCTGGGGAGCCTGTGAAAGTTCTTGTTTATGGTTCAGTTATGCCATATGTTCTTGATATTGCACATAAGCATGGAATTCCAGCAGCTGCGTTTTTCACTCAGTCTTGTTCAGTTTGTGCCATATACCATCACATCCATCTGGGGACGCTGAAACTTCCTTTGGAAGAGCCAAGCGTATCACTGCCTTCAGTGCCAATACTACTTGAATCAAAAGAATTGCCTTCTTTCATTTATGACACAGGATCATATCCACCTCTTTTGCGGCTTGTGCTTTATCAAAATCTAAATTTCCAGAAAGCTGATTGGCTCTTGTTCAACTCTTTTGACAGTCTGGAACAACAGGTAGTTGCTCTGTTACCATCTTTTGGAATATTCAATGTTATTACTATTGCCTTTAATTCCTTTTTAGTTGCTCATTCTTATTCAATTTTCAGAGAAAAAGAAAATGGTTATCTTCCTCTTAATTGTAATGGAGATTCCTGAGCCAAATATGGACCCTTTAATATTAGTCTTAATTTGGTTCGTTGTGCATTATAATGTAGATCCTGCTTGTAATTGATCTGTGCAATACTGACTGCACATCCTTCTCTCTTTTAAGGCCTAATTAGTGATTTGTTTAGTGCAATAGCAAGTGGAAGTATAATGTAACATCATTCATAAGCTAAATCCCTAAATTTGTCCAAAGAATAATTGATTCGGCCCCTAAGTTGAACTCTTGCATAGACATCCAGTTGTCTGGCCCTAGGATAACCAACATACAACAGTAATGCAAAATGTCTTTTCTATGTAGGCAATTTCTTTAATTGAATGCAAAATGAAAATTAGTTATTTCTTAATTGTGAGCCCTATTCTCATTTGTTTTTGCCACAATCCACAAGACAGTGAGCTGGATGGCAAGTCAATACCCTATGATCAAGGCAATTGGACCAACTATTCCGTCTATGTACCTTGATAAACAATTGGAGGATGACAGGGATTATGGCCTCAGCCTATTCAAGCCAGATACTGAAACTTGCCTGCAATGGTTAGACTCCAAAGCCATCGGTTCTGTGGTTTATACATCATTTGGGAGCTTGGCGAATCTGGGGGAAGAACAAATGGCAGAAATAGCATGGGGTCTAGCAAACAGCCAATGTTATTTCTTGTGGGTGGTTCGAGCTTCTGAAGAGAATAAACTCCCCAGGAATTTCAAGTCTGAGGTAGAAGGGAAAGGTCTAATTGTGAACTGGTGCCCTCAACTGGAGGTCTTGAATCATCAGGCAGTGGGATGCTTCTTGACTCATTGTGGCTGGAACTCCACACTCGAGGCATTGAGTTTGGGAGTGCCAATGGTTGCAATGCCTCAGTGGACCGATCAACCGACAAATGCAAAATGTATTGTTGATGTATGGAAAATTGGAGTTCGAGTTACGGCTAGCAAGGAGGGAATTGTGAGAAAAGAAGTAATTGAAGTGGCAATAAAGGAAGTTATGGTGGGGGAGAAATCAATTGAGCTTAAAAAGAATGCTACAAGATGGAAAGAGTTGGCTAAGGAAGCAACGAGTAGAGGAGGAAGCTCTGACAAAAACATTGAAGAATTTATTTCATCATTTTTAACTACATGACATCTATCCATATTTATCGATTTCCACAAATTATGAAAACAAATAAAACTCTGTTGTTGTTTAATTGAGCATTGAGCTTTAAAAGGGAATGTTGAGTATCCATTGTGAAAGTGTTATACCAATGCTAATCACAAATATCAATTGATTTGTCAGAGAGAGGAGGAAATTTTTTTTTTTTTTTTGTGGTGGTTTTTTGGGGTGTTTGTTGTTTGTTTTTTTTTGGGGGGTTTTTGGTTGTTGTGGGGGGGGGGGGGGGGGGGGGGAGCTCAAAACACTAAGGATTAAACACCTCTTTGTATACATTAGGCAAAAACAATGATATTCACAAATGTCAGTTTATTGGAGAAATCGAATATTTTCTTTTTCTCCTTTTTGCTGTCCCACCACACTAATTTCTGTTAATGGGGAAACCTTTTTATTTGACCCTAATTATTCAAAGTAAATCATATGGAAACGAGAGGTAATGCGCCGGTTTATGTATAGAAATATTCAAACCTCACAACTATTCAAAGATGAATATATAAGACTGAATGTTTTAAAATAAGGATCCCAATTAAGCTCTAGAAAAACACAGCCATGAGGATAGATGTCACGACCCGAACCTAAAGGCCATGACCGGCACGTAGTTCGAGGTGGAATAAACCGCCCCAAACCACGTAAGCCTAACTTTCCTTTAATTTCTACCGAAATTTCGGCAGCATCTCCTCTGTATTTGGACATTTCCCAAAAATTTAAAAATACCTGCACAAAATTTCAGCCAGCCCAAACAATTCCAATACATTCACAATACACTATATCACCTCATTCACAAGCCATCAATCATCTATTTCAATCATAAAGAGATATGCCCACAAGAATTTCATATATTTCATATAAATATCCCAACATTCATAACTTACAACCAACGGAGCAACTATTCCAAAAATAACATTTACAATACCAAATAATATACTACATGGCCACAAGTGCTAAAATAATACTTGTACGATCCTATACCCGGAACAACAAAAATAACCGGGTAATACCTCTGAATTAGGTGGCTATGAGGTTCTCCTTTTTGTTCTAACTTCTGCACTTTCTACAAAATACTGAAAAATATTGAGGGGTGAGTTTTTTTACACTCAGTAAGCATAATACATATTGTAAAATATTTTAAACAATTTACTCAAAATTACACTTTTGGCAGAAAAACCGTATAATCATCATATATGACATAAAACATTCAATAAAATCACATTTTTAGTTTCATAAACAACTTTTGTTATTTCTCGAAGTCACAACTATGCAGAACCTACTATCCCCCGAAGGGTAACTCTGTCCCCGAAGGGCTATCCCCCGAAGGGTATCTGTCTCTGTTCCCCGAAGGGCTGTTCCCCGAAGGGCTATCCCCCGAAGGGTATACTATCCCGCGAAGGGAGGGAATCACTGCGGACATTCCCTAGCCGGCATATACTAGGTGCACCCAGACTAACAATAACCTTGTTAGTTTTAGTTAGCTCTGCACAGAGTTACCTCTAAATCATTTTCACAACCAAAATTCTTTCAACTTTATTTGACAAAAATCATTGTCATAAACAATCATTTTCTTTCTCAATCTTTATGTCAAAATTGTAACAATATATGAAAATAAACTTCGAAATATGCCAAATGCGTTATCTCATAACTCAACATAAATCGACAACTTTTAATTACTTTGCAACCTCATTTAAACTTTCATTTACAAAATAAACTATTTTGTATGCATTCTCTCAAAGTACATCCATTTAACAACAAATATGTATATCAATTTCAATTTATACAATTTGCATACTTTAAAATACTCACAAAATGTTTTGCAAGCAATACATGGTACTAGTGATTCATAATATGTATTACACTTACCTCAATTAGGCTTATATACCAAAATCTCGTAGTAGAGTCTCCTTCTTAAGCGGTTTCCTCCGCCACTTGCTCTCTTGAATCTATTATATAACATAACCATCAAAATTAACCACTAAAAATATATTAGAAAAAATAATATTCTAACTTTAATCTAGCCCCAAGGCTTAACTCAATCACTTCCCCATCTTACACGGCCTAAACCATAATCAAATCTCAATTTTAACTTCTCAAATCAACTTTTCACTCCTCTTACTAGAAATTAACACCATAATAAAATTATTAACTCTAGATATACCAAAAAAATTATTTTTCTCTAAATTTCCTAAAATTTTCTAAACTCTAAAATTCTATCTACTCAATTTCTATTCCATGCATGCTATTATTTCTACCAAAAACATCACATACTTATCATAATCTATTTAATAAACAAGATTAAAGCATAAAAATTTACCTTATTTAGCTAAATCCAAATTTTCTTTTTTTTTCTTCCTTTTTTTTTTCTTTCCCTACTTCTCTTCTTCTCTCTCTCTCTCTCTCTCTCTCTCTCTCTCTCTCTCTCTCTCTCTCTCTCTCTCTCTCTCTCCTGCTGGCCGGACCTCCTCTTTCTTCTTCCCCTTCCTTCTCCTTCTTCTCTCTTTCTTTTCTTTCTTCTCTCTTTTCTTTTCTTTCTTTCTTCTCTCTTTTCTTTTCTTTCTTTCTTTCTCTCGCAGCTTCTTTCTCCTTTTTGCTGCAGAAAATTCTGCAGGCTTTTTGTGGGAAAAATCCCACCGACTGACTTCTCTTTTTTTTTTTTTTTTTTTTTTAGGTCAAATGACCTTTTTGCCCTTTACTAATATTGGGATATTACATTCTCTCCCCCTAATAAAAAAATTCGTCCTCGAATTTGAAATAACTACATACCTGAATGTGAAAATAAATTTGGATATTTGTCTCGCATCTCCTCCTCCAACTCCCACGTACTCTCTCTTATGGAATGATTTTCTCCATTGTACTTTAACCATAGGAATCTCTTTATGCCTGAGCTTTTTGGTTTGACGATCCACAATTGCAATTGGTTGTTCTACGTAGCTTGAAATCTTCACTCAACTCAACTGTTTGTGGTTCAATGACATGCGAAGGATCCGCCACGTATTTCCTCAACATAGACACATGAAATACTGGATGAACTCCAGAAAAATCCGGTGGAAGGGCCAACCTAGTACGCCACTGCTCCTATTCTCTCAAGCACCTCAAATGGTCCAATATACCTAGGAGATAATTTTCCTTTCTTTCCAAATCTCATAATTCCTCTCATAGGCGACACCTTAAGAAACACATGATCTCCAACACTAAATTCAAGATGTTTTCTTCTCACATCCTGCATAACTCTTCTGCCTACTGTGAGCCGCTTTAAGACGCTCCCTGATCATTGCGACCTTCTCCGTAGTCAATTGTACAATTTCGGGACCCAATAACTTCCTATCTCCTACTTCTTCCCAACAAATAGGAGACCGACATTTTCTACCATATAGTGCCTCATATGGAGCCATCTCAATGCTCGAGTGATAACTGTTATTGTAGGCAAACTCAATTAATGGTAAAGTGTTGCTCCCAATCACCTCCGAAATCCATAACACATGCTCTCAACATATCCTCTAACGTCTGAATGGTTCGCTCGGACTGACCATCTGTCTGAGGATGAAAAGCTGTACTAAAATCGAGTCGAGTTCCTAAGGCCTCCTGAAGTTTCCTCCAAAACTGTGATGTGAATTGAGTGCCCCTATCCGATACTATAGACACTGGTACCCCGTGAAGACTCACTACCTTGTCAATATACAACTGAGCATACTGAGCCACTGTATAGGTAGTCTTTACTGGAATAAAGTGAGCTGACTTCGTCAACCTGTCCACAATTACCCATATTGAATCATAACCCTTCCTCGTACGGGGCAATCCAACTACGAAATCCATCGTCACTCTTTCCCATTTCCATTCTGGCAAAGGGAGTTCTTGAAGTAAACCCGAAGGCTTTTGATGCTCAAATTTCACATGCTGGCACACTAGGCATTTAGCTACAAATTCTGCAATGTCTCTCTTCATCCCATTCCACCAATATATTTTCTTCAAATCTTGATACATTTTGGTCGAACCAGGATGTACCGTATAGGCTGACTGGTGTGCTTCTTCCATGATCTCTTTTCTCAAATCTTCCACATTTGGAACACATAACCTATTGCCACAACGAAGTATATTATTTTCATCTATATTGAACTCCTTATTATCACCTTTAACAACTCCGTCTCGAATCTTTTCTAACTGCTCATCCTTAGCCTGATTTGCTTTGATTCGATCTAAAAGCACTGGACGCACATTAATGTGAGCTAATAATACTCCACTGTCACAAATCTCCAATTGAGTCCCTTGATCATGTAATCCCTGTAACTCCTGAATTAATGGCCTTCTATCAACTGCTATATGAGCTAAACTCCCAACTGACTTCCTACTCAAAGCATCTGCTACCACATTTGCTTTTCCAGAGTGATATAAGATTGAGCAATCATAATCTTTTAGCAGCTCCATCCATCTCCTTTGCCTCAAATTTAAATCTCTTTGCTCAAATATGTACTTCAAACTCTTATGGTCTGTGTAAATCTCACATTTCTCCCCATACAAATAATGTCGCCATATTTTCAAAGCAAATACTATCGCTGCCATCTCTAAATCATGAGTAGGATAATTCTGCTCGTGCTTCTTTAACTGACGAGAAGCATAAGCCATAACTTTTCCATGTTGCATCAATACGCACCCTAAACCCACTCTTGAAGCATCACAGTAAACCACATATCCACCAGAACCTGAAGGTAGTGCTAATACTGGAGCTGTAGTCAAACGAGTCTTAAGCTCCTGAAAACTCTGCTCACATGCATCAGTCCATTCAAATTTTACATTCTTTTGAGTTAATCTTCGTCAGTGGGGCAGCAATCCGCGAAAAATTCTCCACAAAACGCCTATAATAACCGGCTAACCCAAGAAAACTACGAATCTCCGTAGCTGACGTTGGTCTCGGCCAATGTGTAACTGCTTCAATTTTCTTTGGATCAACTTTTATCCCATCCTTTGACACTATATGCCCAAGAAATCCCACACTATCTAACCAAAATTCACATTTAGAAAACTTGGCATACAATTGATGCTCTCTCAAAGTCTGAAGTACTATGCGTAAATGTTGCTCATGGTCTTCTTTGCTCCTAGAATAGACCAAAATATCATCAATGAACACTATCACAAAAGTATCGAGGAAAGGCTTGAACACTCTGTTCATAAGATCCATAAAGGCTGCCGGAGCATTAGTGAGTCCAAAAGACATCACGAGAAACTCATAGTGTCCATATCTAGTCCTGAACGCCGTCTTTGGAATATCATCATTCCTTATACGTAACTGATGATATCCTGATCTCAAGTCTATCTTAGAAAAATATTGAGATCCTTGCAACTGATCAAACAAATCATCAATTCTAGGCAGTGGGTACTTATTGCGAATTGTAACCTTATTCAATTGCCTATAGTCAATGCATAGCCGTAGAGACCCATCTTTCTTCTTTACAAACAACACTGGTGCACCCCAAGGTGACACACTAGGCCTGATGAATCCTTTATCAAGCAGATCTTGTAATTGCTCCTTAAGCTCCTTAAGCTCAGCTGGTGCCATTCTATAAGGTGGTATTGAGATTGGCTCAGTTCCAGGCACTACATCTATGCAAAACTCTATTTCCCTTTCTGGAGGTAATCCTGGCAAATCCTCGGGAAACACATCTAGAAATTCACTTCACTACCGGTACATCTTCCATCTTTGGTTCCTGAAGAGTTCACATCTCTAACAAAAGCTAGATACCCACAGCATCCTTTATGCAACATGCGTCTAGCATTGAGTATTGACACAAAATTATAGGGAACTAAACTTCTGTCTCCCTGAAATTGAAACCCTAACTCGCCGGGAAGATTAAAATTCACTATCTTCTTATTACAATCTAGGGAAGCATAATATTGAGACAACCAATCCATTCCTAATATCACATCAAAATCCACTACTCCGAACAATAGGAGATCCGCTGGAAGATCTTTATTTCCTATCTTAACCCCACAAGATCGGTATATTGAATTCACCTCTATACTTCTCTCCTGTTGGAGTGGACACCACCAAAGGCTCATCTAACTTTTCTGACTGTCTACCCAACCTCTTAGGCCAAAAATGAGGATATAAATGAGTGAGTAGCCCCGGTATCAAACAATACTCGTGCATCAAAAGAATTAACAGAAAGTGTACCTGACACCACAGCATTAGAGGCCTGAGCATCCTGTCTAGTCAAGGCATACACTCTCGCCTGTCCACGCCCAACAGAACTTTGAGCCCCCGTATTTTGACCTCTACCTGCATTTGGCTGACCTCTACCAGCTTGTATCAATCCTCTGCCTCCAAAACCTCTACCTCCTGAGCCTCGTCCACTGGTTCCCTCCATTTGGTCTACGGTATGACTCGGAGCAGAAGTTACAGATGCCTGCCTCTGTGTAGAGCCTTGTCGTAATAAGAACGACGGACACTCTCTGGCAAAATGCCCTTCTTGACCGCAACGATAGCATACGTTCTGTCCAACTCTGCACGTGCCCCGATGCATCCTATTACATATGGAGCATGGTGTAGAAGGACGGGTACCCTGTCCAGTCTGACTGGATCCTTGCTGGTTATAACTTGTAGATCTTTGACTCTTAACTTCTTTTTGAGAACCCTGTTGACCTACTTGGCTTTGATGACCTGAACCCCTACTCGTCCCGCCAGTAACAATGCCACGACTTTGCTGGCCACTGAATTGTCCCGTACTTTTGCTCTTTTTCGGTCGAGACTGCTGTTCTCCCAAACTATCCATTCGTGACATCTCTAGCTGTCGGGCACATTCAACAGCCTCTCCGTACGTAGTGACTCTAGCAGAAAGCAAATGATCACAGGAGTCGCGGCACCAAACCTTTTATAAATCGTGATCTCTTCAACTTCTCAGTACTAACCAAGTAGGGAGCATATCTACTCAACTCCACAAACCGTTCATCGTACTCGCTAACGGTCATGGAAGGATCTTGCTTCAATCTTTCGAACTTCATCGCTTTTTGATCTCTAACGCTCTCAGGCAAAAATCTATCCATAAAAGCTTTACTAAACTCCTCCCATGTCCAATTTGGTACTCTATCCATCTTGAACCATCGCTTGGCCGTTCCAATCAAACGAAACTCGACCAATTGAACTGCTTTCTGAGAGCTACATCCCATTGCCCTACATCTAGAGTCAATCTCCTCTAAAAATGAATAAGGATCTTCATCTGTTTTCCCCTCAAACTCAGGCGGTTTAAGCTTTAAAAATTCAGATAATGGCACCTCATCCTCTTTAGCACGCGACGAGGATGGTGCACTCTCTGTTTGGGCATGTAATCTATCATGTCTGGCCACAATTTGTGTCAACAAGTTCAAACTTTGGATAACATCCTGTGGCCCTGGAGTGGCTGCGGACTCAACCTCCCTCTCTATCTCTGTCTCCCTCTCTGCCTCTGTCTCTCTTTCTCCTTCTGTCTCTCTTTCTGCTTCTGTCTCTCTTTCACCTGATGTGAAATTCCGTCTACTACGTCTGCTACCCCATGTAACATGAGGAATAGCTATGTTAGGGGCTGCCTGTGAAACTCTGCCACCCCTGCCGCGGCCTGCACTTGGGGCTCTATCACCCCTACCACGGCCTCTGCTTGGAGCTCTTTCACCCCTACCACGTCCCATAGTTAGGGCTCTACCGCCCCTGCCACGGCCTGCATTTGGGGTTCTTCCACCCCTACTGCCTCGGCCGCTAGTTGATCTCGCCATCTTTAATAGCAAATAACATAATTATTATCACTTCTACAAGCAACATATATATATATGCTTAACTTGAACAATAATAATCACTGGCATAAATTAAGATATAATAAATATTCCATGACAAGTTAAAGCCTATAGCTCCGTGGTTTAAGACAATAAACTAATTCTATAACTTATTAATTCAATCTTATAAAAATAATCACAATCCCATAACCGTTGCTCTGATACCAACTTTGTCACGACCCGAACCTAAAGGCCATGACCGGCACGTAGTTCGAGGTGGAATAAACCGCCCCAAACCACGTAAGCCTAACTTTCCTTTAATTTCTACCGAAATTTCGGCAGCATCTCCTCTGTATTTGGACATTTCCCAAAAATTTAAAAATACCTGCACAAAATTTCAGCCAGCCCAAACAATTCCAATACATTCACAATACACTATATCACCTCATTCACAAGCCATCAATCATCTATTTCAATCATAAAGAGATATGCCCACAAGAATTTCATATATTTCATATAAATATCCCAACATTCATAACTTACAACCAACGGAGCAACTATTCCAAAAATAACATTTACAATACCAAATAATATACTACATGGCCACAAGTGCTAAAATAATACTTGTACGATCCTATACCCGGAACAACAAAAATAACCGGGTAATACCTCTGAATTAGGTGGCTATGAGGTTCTCCTTTTTGTTCTAACTTCTGCACTTTCTACAAAATACTGAAAAATATTGAGGGGTGAGTTTTTTACACTCAGTAAGCATAATACATATTGTAAAATATTTTAAACAATTTACTCAAAATTACACTTTTGGCAGAAAAACCGTATAATCATCATATATGACATAAAACATTCAATAAAATCACATTTTTAGTTTCATAAACAACTTTTGTTATTTCTCGAAGTCACAACTATGCAGAACCTACTATCCCCCGAAGGGTAACTCTGTCCCCGAAGGGCTATCCCCCGAAGGGTATCTGTCTCTGTTCCCCGAAGGGCTGTTCCCCGAAGGGCTATCCCCCGAAGGGTATACTATCCCGCGAAGGGAGGGAATCACTGCGGACATTCCCTAGCCGGCATATACTAGGTGCACCCAGACTAACAATAACCCTGTTAGTTTTAGTTAGCTCTGCACAGAGTTACCTCTAAATCATTTTCACAACCAAAATTCTTTCAACTTTATTTGACAAAAATCATTGTCATAAACAATCATTTTCTTTCTCAATCTTTATGTCAAAATTGTAACAATATATGAAAATAAACTTCGAAATATGCCAAATGCGTTATCTCATAACTCAACATAAATCGACAACTTTTAATTACTTTGCAACCTCATTTAAACTTTCATTTACAAAATAAACTATTTTGTATGCATTCTCTCAAAGTACATCCATTTAACAACAAATATGTATATCAATTTCAATTTATACAATTTGCATACTTTAAAATACTCACAAAATGTTTTGCAAGCAATACATGGTACTAGTGATTCATAATATGTATTACACTTACCTCAATTAGGCTATATACCAAAATCTCGTAGTAGAGTCTCCTTCTTAAGCGGTTTCCTCCGCCACTTGCTCTCTTGAATCTATTATATAACATAACCATCAAAATTAACCACTAAAAATATATTAGAAAAATAATATTCTAACTTTAATCTAGCCCCAAGGCTTAACTCAATCACTTCCCCATCTTACACGGCCTAAACCATAATCAAATCTCAATTTTAACTTCTCAAATCAACTTTTCACTCCTCTTACTAGAAATTAACACCATAATAAAATTATTAACTCTAGATATACCAAAAAAATTATTTTTCTCTAAATTTCCTAAAATTTTCTAAACTCTAAAATTCTATCTACTCAATTTCTATTCCATGCATGCTATTATTTCTACCAAAAACATCACATACTTATCATAATCTATTTAATAAACAAGATTAAAGCATAAAAATTTACCTTATTTAGCTAAATCCAAATTTTCTTTTTTTTTTCTTCCTTTTTTTTTTCTTTCCCTACTTCTCTCTCTCTCTCTCTCTCTCTCTCTCTCTCTCTCTCTCTCCTGCTGGCCGGACCTCCTCTTTCTTCTTCCCCTTCCTTCTCCTTCTTCTCTCTTTCTTTTCTTTCTTTCTTCTCTCTTTTCTTTTCTTTCTTTCTTTCTCTCGCAGCTTCTTTCTCCTTTTTGCTGCAGAAAATTCTGCAGGCTTTTTGTGGGAAAAATCCCACCGACTGACTTCTCTTTTTTTTTTTTTTTTTTTTTTTAGGTCAAATGACCTTTTTGCCCTTTACTAATATTGGATATTACAATAGAGTTCTGTTAGGAAGTGCAGTTTAGACTAGAGTTGATTCACATATTAAAAACTGTCAGCAATTAATACCAGGAGAACTACCCAATTCAAAATCGCCCATTGAGATAAAAACAAAGATTTACGTGGACAAGCGAAGAGTAAAAGATAAAATGTGTGCCAATTTTGTATCATTCTCGGACAAAGCAGATCCATAGATGAACTAAAACGGAGCCATAATTTTTTACTTCCAGTTCCATATATTCAGATGGCAACCTATAAATAACAATCGGTTTTATATAATTTCTTCACATTTTCACAATCAAATATGTTGGAATAATTAAATCAAGCTTAGTAGTTTCCTATTTGGTTTTTAGTAGTTTTCTATTTGCAATAGAATAGTTTATTTAGCAATTAATTGAGTTTGGTATTTCTTGTTTATTAAGTTTAGTTGGTTATAAATAAGTTCTTTGTTAGTCTTAATTGGTAGAGAGTTCCAAAAAGTCTAGAGAGAGACTTCATAGAATCCACAGAGTTTTTTCTTTATTGTGTGAGATATTAATAACATTGTGAGTTTTTATTCTCTTCTCCCCATATATTTTCTCATGATTAATTTCTCTAAATTCTGTAATTCTGTGAGTTGATATAAATTCTACCAATTTTTTCGAAGCCTAAATTTGATTTTCGGTGGGAAGTAAATTTTGATGAGGATAAATTTACTAAAGTTGTTCCTAAAAATTTTGATTTGATTGAAAGTGTTGATTTGGATACAATTTTTGGGGTGATTAAACATGAAGAATTTATCATTAAGAAAGAAGAAGTGGCTAATTTATTAGAAGAAGAAGAAGAAGAAGAAGAAAAAATTGTGGATGAAATTTTTTTAGTGGACTCGGACTCTCTCAACGGTGAAAGAAAAGTTAATGCTGAAATTTTTGATGATGGATTGAAGATCATTATCAAATTCATGACAATGTTGATTGGATTAGTAATGTTGATTTTATTGAGCTTGGAAAATTATTGGAAAATAGGGATTTGAATGATGACAGGAATTTATTTTTTGGATTGGATAAATTATATGAAAATTGTGGTAGGGGAGTTTTTGAATTTGATGGTAGAAATTTTGCCCAGGTAGAAGGTTATTATTTTTTGTTTTTGGGCAATGATATTGGTGATTTTTGTGAGATTAACTGTGGTGAATATGTTGATCAATAGGTGTGTATGAATGACTTTTTTGATCGAGTAGAATTGGTCTAAAGAGAGACTTCATAGAATCCATAGAGCTTTTTCTTTAATGTGTGAGGTATTAATAATATTGTGAGTTTTTATTCTTGTCTCCCCATATATTTTCTTATAATTAACTTCTCTCAATTCTACAATTCTGTGAGTTGATATTTGAACTCCATAAATTTTGTGAGTTCTACTAGATAGCATATATTCAAATCAACTAATTAAAACCAAATTACGCAAATGATCAACAAATAATATAGGCAGACAATTTTGTGTCACTCAAATGTTTTAAAGATAAACAGATTTGGTTTTGTATGCTCCAGAATTTTTGTAAGGGCAATCGTTTTCGCAAATATTTTTTTTGTGGAACAAATAAGATCAAGATTCTTATGAGAACACGAACGCCATTTAATCATTACTGTTCATTTTCTTTAAATTTTAAATTCAGCCAAGGATTGTACAAAGCAATTCCGCTGGTCTTTGGTGAGATTCCATTCGATGTTAGAATATCACCAACAGACCAGCACATCTAGCCAGATTTTATGTAATTCCCCCTCCCAAATTGAAAATTAAGTGATATGAATTAATGTATAAGTTAAATCTAATTTAGAATATCTATTTTGGATTAACAAGAACGTAGCCGAAATAGTTGAACTTGGTTGCTGAGACTTTAATCACAACCTGAGCCCATGGGCTCGAAGCGTAATATAATGGTATGTGAACTAACCTTGTAGTTTCTGTACGACGTGAAATTAAACCAATAGTATTGTGTCACGGCCTAGGCTTGTGGGTCCGAAGTGCAATAACATAGTATCAAAACTAACTTCATGTGATCTTTGCACGGCATGAGACTGGATCCATAGTATTAGGCCTCAGAATGGTATTAGAGCCACCCTCATGCGGTCTCTTCATAATGAGAGACTAGGCCCATGGTATTGGCAGCAACTAAGCAAGGGAGTAGAGGAATTAAATACTGTGTGGGTCTAAGTACCACATCGATCTAAGAGTGGGAGTCACCTCTAAAGCTCGTACGAATCACTCTAGAAGCTAACACAATTAAGTGAGGGTAAATACAATACCACGTCCTATATTGAAAAAGTTAAACGATAATGACCAATGTATAAATTGAGCATAAGCATTTAATTCCAACTTGGAATATACACTTTGAAATAGCGAGTACGGCCTAAATATGACCTGACTACTGAGACTTTAATAGGCTTTAGTGGGCTTGAGGCATGACATTTTAAGCATGATCTACTCTCAAAATTTTAAAATCCTGTTGTTTTTAAATTATAGCCGTTAAACCCTGGTTAGGAACCAGAGAATGGGATCGGGTTGATGAAATAGTAGTTTAGCTGGTGGGTGAGTGTTTGAATCGATGGTTCTTTAAACTAGTATTTTTAAATTTAATAGCATTTTAATTACCATAATATATGGTACATAAATATGAATAGTAACAGAAAATTACTTTTCAAAAATTTGATTGATTGATTAATAAAATAAGAAATAAATAAATGATAACAATTATGATGAAATACTTTTATATATCAACTATTTCATTAAATGGCGTAAAGTTGTAGTACACGCTATTTTGCACTTATATTTTGAACTGAGTAATTAAATTTATAAGGAACGAGAGACTTAATTTTATTTTATAATACTTTACAAATATATAGTTTTTTTTACTGTATAAAAGAATTATTTTACTTTTGTAATACAGCAAGTTTTGAGAAACAATAGTATAATTTATTGAAATGTTCTTTTATCTAGAACTAAAATAAATCTTTTAGAGAATTTACAATTGTTTTCCTCAAAAAAAAAAAAAAAGAGAATTTACAATTGTTATATGATGATGACAATTTTATTCCGAAATTGGAATACAAAGTGATTATAAAAGAAAGCAAATTAATATAGTTAATAGGACAACTCAACAGCGTGTGCAGATTTAGCCTAGTAGTTAAATCCCTTGCATATTGAGATTAATTTTGTGTGTGTGTGAGAGACAAATAGATTCAAGTTTCAAACCTTGTTACATGCATACATTTCGGCTAAATCATTGAAAGCCACCTGCTTTCCGATTTTTCCGGCTCCAGCAAGGTCCGTCAGGCTATCGATTTTTCCAATCCAACAAGGTCCATACGAATTCAATGCTTACTCATTACGACAAGAAAACCAGCTCGGCCCAGTGATTAGTTTACTAATTTGAATGGTTGAACTACTAGGTGGAGTCGACTTTGATGTGTGTTCCAAATACCTTGGATATAATTTTCTGAAATTAATGATGACATAATATTGGCTAAACTATAAAAAGCTATCGGAATTCCGATTTGTTCAGTCCGATAAGGTCTATCCAAGTCCAATGCTTATTTATTACAACAAGAAAATCAGCTCGGCCCAATGACCAACTTATTAGGTTGAATGGTTGAACACTCAAGATAAGCCTAGTTTAGTGTGTGTACCAAATTCCTTGGTTGTAATTTTATAAAATGAATGATGGCATGACATTGTCTGTCCAAGTGTGACCCTTATTCATTACAATAAGAAAACCAGCTTGGCCCAGTTTTCGATTCACTAGGTTGAATGGTTGAATTGTTAGGTTAACTGGAGTTTAGTGTGTACAAAATATCTTGGATGTAATTTTTTTTTTTTTGATAAAGGATGGTAATTTTTTAAAATTAACTGATAGGAGTGGGAATAGTACAATTAACTGGTCTATGTACCGAATATCCTAATTGAAACTAGTTGTACTGATTTGCTTAATTTGCTAACAATATCTAACCTTTCATTAGCTGGTTAACTGCATATTGGTTATTCGATTACAGAGAGTTAGGTACTAGGGGTAACCGGAACTGTATAATATTAAACTAATTTGACAAAGTAAACAAAAACATATTCCAACATAAATAGTTGTTCAAATTTAAAAAAAAATTGCTTATTATCAATCCTTATGTTTAACCTAGGTCACATATTAAGGATCATAGTCAATGCTCCCATTTGACCCAGATTAGGTTTGACAACAGGGGTTGAAATATGGGGTCACATATCAATGGTTCATAGTCAATGCTCCTATTTAACCTGAGGGAGTGTCAAAATATAAGATATTCTATATTTGTTTTTGATGGGTCACACATGAGAAGGAGTATTGAAGTATAAACTAGCTTTTTTTCACGAGATACGCATAAGATGGAATGCTAAAATATAAAATATTCCACATTAGTTTTTCACAAGCCACATATAAATATATGAAGCGTCATTGTCAATATTCCTCTTGAACTCAAGTCACGTGCGAAGGGACACGTGTGAGGGTGAGTGTCAAGTATAAGATATCCCATATTGGTTTCTCACGGTCATGCATGAAATGTGATATATATATATATATATATATATATATATATATATATATATTTTTTTTTTTTGACGAAATGGAATGTCATAGTTAATGTTCCTTCTTAACCCATGTCACAAATTACAGAGAGGAGGTGTTAAGATATAAAATATCCCACGTCAATTTCTTAATAACACATGTGAACTGTCATAGTCATGGTCGATGCTTTTGTTCAAACCGGATCACAAGTCACGTGTAAGAGAGGAGATGTTAAAGTATAAAATATCCTGCATCGTTTTATCTAGTGCTCTTGTATCACCTAATAAGGATGTGGGTCATTCTACTTGCCACATAATAAGATCTTGTATCGCTTCACTTTCTGCTAATTGATTTAGAGATTAGAGCTCAGTTTCTTAATAATAAGAGTGTATCTTAAATAAGCTTATAAAATGCAAAGTTTCGGTCTTATTACTTCAAGGGTGTAATTCCTCCAACTGAGGAAAGTTTAATTTTTACGGGAAAAAAAATTTGGTTTTCAATTTTTGTAGATTCAATTTTCTGACGATGAAGTTATTCCCTCAAAAACAAAAAAGTACAAAGTGAAGTCACACTGAAATTAGATTACGATGGCAATTAATAAGGCCTAAAAAATGAGCTGGAATAAATCTAGAAGCAAGCTTTAAAAAAGTTTAATGTAAAATGGTTGAAAATATTTCCACAAAACATACTATATGTGATTTTTTGGGCTCATAAACAGATGGCATAGAGTATAGATGATCGGTACAAAATTTATAGACTCTAGTAAGAGAGTTGTGCTTCTAGAAATTATAGAAATATACAGAAGTTGAAAAAAAAAAAAATAGTCTCTAGCATGGGATTTTACTTCATTTCTTAAGAATCCACAAAATAAGAGGTGAATATGTCTAAATTTTAGAAATAAGAACGAAAAAGAATGTAACTATCCACAAATTACATATTAATCATATTAAAACTATTTATAACTTTTAAAATCACAAAAAGAATGACTTAATGGACCACTACTGGAACTTACCGATTGACATAAAGCCGTACTCCAGCCTATGCTTCAAAATGTCTTGATAACGATATAACGTAAGATTGTACATTATACACAAATTCACTAGACTTTATGCCTTGGATCTTATGCGCCAGTGGAAGTTTATTAAGATGCCAAAATCACCATTGACTCCAACCTACAATTAGCAGAAAAACTGGAATGCTGTTCAACTTAAATGCCAAACATATACATATATCGATGTTGCAAATTGTGGAGATTATAGAACAACTTTAGGATGCAAATTCAAATTTCATTTCTCCAAGAAGAAAAGATAGAAACCCAAATATGATGGGACGAATTGTTTCATTTTAGATATCACACGTATGTTTAATAGTTTCATTTAAATATCACATACGGCTGGCAATATTATCAGAGTAGGAATTTTTCTACTGGAGCAACTTTTGCTCATATGTTAAAAATAGTCTTTACACAAGTTAATTCAAATAGGCTCCACCATTTATTATTATTTTTTTGACCAAATTTACTTTTTCACTAACATAGTTTTCCTATATTATATCATCAATTAATTTGCCTCTTCCATTACTCCTTGATTTACTAATTTACCATAAAATACCTTTTATTTTTTATTTATTTAAAAAAATTCATAGGACCTCAAATGATATGACGCATTATATTTGTTTCCAAAAGAAATCCATTTCGATGAAAATGTCGATATTTCTCAAGTTTAAAATATTTTTATAGGGATTATTTATCATTCTTGTGTACCAAAATATAAAAATAGTATTCCAAATGTAAGCATATAAAATAAAAAATACATCCAATAGTTAAAAACAAAGAGAAAATAAATGTTAGGGAAAATACATCCTTTTTAACCAGATAGACTTTGAAGACACATGCTTGTACATAAAAACTTGCATCTGATATAACGATCATCTTGCATACCATATCGATTTTGTCCTTGAGTTAATTAATTTCAAATGTCTAATTTTATTTACTCACAAATAATATTTAATAATTATAATCCTTACCTCTTTGGTCATCTTGCATAAAATATCAATTTTGCCCCTATGTTAACTAATTTCAAATGTGTAATTTTATTTACTCACAAATAGTATTTAATAATTATAGTCCCTACCCCTTTAGTACTATATCCATCATCTCAATATCCAAACACTATAAAAAGGACACATCAAAGACAAAAAGCCTCTTTTTTCATTGCTACAACTATTATATTCATTTGTGGAAAAAGTAACAGGGAAAAAGAAAACTTAATCACAATAATGATACTACCAATCTTCTATATGGACTTCCTAAAAAAAAAAAAGAAAGAAAGTCACCCACAATTGATATATAATTGTTAAAATCAAATGGGTATTTGTTTCCAGTAATAATGACATTGGAAGAGAGTAGATTTTTCTTTAAAAAAAAACCCATAAATATAATTAATTTTGGAGTAATGATACAATACCCAGCTTTTATGGTGGAAAGAGAGACTAACGAAAGATATAAGATAGTGAAAAAATGATAAAAAGGTGGAGCCCTAATAATATTTATGTTGACTTGTGAGGATATTTTTGGTGCTTTAGTAAAAGTTGCCCTGGCAATATCGCCGGCCATCACACGTACTCTTAATTGTAGATCTATTTATTTTGCTAAATTTGTTTTCTTCTTTTATTGCCTTGCACAACTCTCTCTCTCTCTCTCTCTCTCTCTCTCTCTCTCTCTCTCTCTCTCTCTCTCTAATTTGCCTTTTCGCCTTTCATGTCAGTCCTTGGCGCCATCAACTTAGGAATGAGAGGAACATATTAGACTCCACAGTAGGCTTTAATGGCCCGTTCCGCCAGCTTGCCCTGCTGAGCGTCATTGAAGTAAAGAAACTTGTAATGATCAAATGGCTTAACCTGCAGCTGGTGCTCATCATCAACTAGTTCTTTTGGTACTTGAACAGTCAAGTCCTTGAGGAATGCAAATAAGCCGAGCGAATACCTTTCTGCATTTCCGGACATTATAACCCGATGACATGGAGCTTCAATCCTGCCATTAATCCATGCCTAGGCCAAGCACATCATAAGAGAAACATAATGATTTCAATGGTTATAGTCCTAGAAATTATTGTGCAGCACATGATATTCCAATAATTACTCTCTTCTCGTCTCATTAATATTTTTGTGTAGTTGACTTTTTTTGTCCTCCTCTCAAGTCAGCAATCAAGCTTTCAAAGTTATCTAACTTCATTAATAAAAATTTCAATTTTTTACGTGACATATTTTTTGGAGAGAGAATTGCAGCTTTGGTATAAAATGTTTGGAGTATCAGCAGTTTTAGTCCTTAAAGTTTGGACAAAAGAAATCTAGTACCAAATATTTCAATTTTTCAGCACATTTAGGGGGCGTTTGGTTCAAATTCCTCAATCACTATCACTATGGGTATCATTAACCCTATTATGAGTATGGATTTTGATGATTCCCCCAACATGTTTGGTTTAATAATGGAATGGGTATCATTATAAAAATACTTGTTTGGTTTACTGTAATGACTTTCAAGTAAATTTAAAAAATTTTAAATCTTTATTTATGATATACATATTTTTTCGATTTCTTTTTTTATATCTTTTTAAAGAAAATTGCTAAAAAGATTTCTTCAATTTTAAATATAACCATAATCTAATTTGAGTTTTATGCAAATGATAACCTTAAAAAAATCATTTTTATTGTATTAATAGAGAGTATTATATATCTTTGATTTTTAGTTCAATTTTTTTATTAAAAAAATTTATTTAAAAGAATTTTTATAAAAATTTTATAAAGTATTAATAAAAAATATTCAAAATCAAAAGACAAAAGAGAGAGAGAGAGAGAGAGAGAGAGAGAGAGAGAGAGAGAGAGAGAGAGAGAGAGAGTATATTAGGGATGTGTGTAACTTAAAATATATGTATTTTTTAGGTGGGTGTATTTTTGCCTTTAATCATAGGGGTAATGGGTTTGATAGAATAGTATTTTAGGGGAAGTCATTAACACCCCAATTAATCACTATCATTCCCATTGAATGATAGTGATAGTTGTTTAACAAACATCAACAATGGGTATCATTACTTATGATACCCATTCCCCTCCTTGATTCCCCTAAACCAAACACCCCCTTAGTTCTATTGACTAGTTTTCTCAAAATCTTATCGGAATCTGATCACTTAAAACTCACATGACGTTAACAAAAGTTTTTAAAGAGAATTAAAAAAAAGAAAAAAATTTTAATTGTCATAATTTGTAATTAAAGGTACACACCCAAATGCACTATCAAGACGGATTTTTTCAATTTTATCTGCTTATTTATCATTTATGAACTCAAATTAATGCCTTTAATTACAAATATGGCAATTAAAATTGTTTTATTTTATCTAATTCCTTTTAAGAATTTTTGTAACCGGCACTTGAGTATCACGTGACCAAATTCCGATATAATTTTTGTAAAACTGGTCAATATGACTAAACACGTTAAAAAATTAAAACATTTGATACTATATTTGCTTTGTCCAAATTTTAGGTACTCTCGATGCTCCAAACATTTGGTACCAAAATTATAATTTTCTCTTTTTTGGAAACTCTTAGATTATTGAAGAAAATTTTCCAGTAGATAAACAAACCTGTATGATCGATGGTTGCTAAAAGGTTCTGTATAACCTTAAGCAAAATCAAATGTTTAGCAGAAAATCAGATACACTCAAATTACATGACAAATATAATATCATTTGTATCGAAGGAATATGAAATGGAGATGAACCGCGACTTACCATGCATACATCGCCAGCTATGACGATGAAAGAGGAAGGCAATGGATCAATAGGTATCTACTTGCCGTCCTTAATTTTGATTTCTAGACCTTTTACTTGAAATTGATGAAGAATGGTCATGAAGATCTTGTCCGCGTGAGAAGTAATTCCCAAGTTTTCTTCACTTTCTAGGGGTCCTCGATACTTGGTCAATTTAAGGGGCCGTTTGGTTCAAATTGCTCAATCACTATCACTATGAGTATCATTAATCCTACTATGAGTATACGTTTTGATGATCCCCTCAACATGTTTGGTTTAATAATGAAATGGGTATCATTAAAAAAATACTTGTTTAGTTTATAGGAATGACTTTCAAGTAAATTTTAAAATTTTTAAATCTTTTATTTATGATGTGCATATTTTTTAATTTCTTATTTTGTATCTTTTTAAAGAAAATTTTTAAAAATACTTCTTCAATTTTAAATATAGTCATGCTCTAATTTGAGTTTTATGCAAATGATAATCTTAAAAAAAGTTATTTTTATTGTATTAATAAAGAGTAGTATATATCTTTGATTTTTAGTTCAAATTTTTATTAAAAAAAATTATTAAAAAGAATTTTTATAAAAAAAAATTTATAAAGTACTAAAGAAATATTCAAAATCAAAAGTCAAAACAGAGAGAGAGAGAGAGAGAGAGAGAGAGAGAGAGAGAGAGAGAGAGAGAGAGAGAGAGAGAGAGAGAGAGCAAAATAGTATATTAGGGGTGGATAACTTAAAAGATATGTGTTTTTTTAATGGGTGTGCTTTTGTCCTTAATCATAAGGATTAATGGGTTTGATAGAATAGTATTTTGAGATAGTCATTAACACCTCAATTAATCACTATCATTCCCATTAGATAATAGTGATAATTGTTTTACAAATATCAAGAATGTGTGTCATTATTTATGATACACATTCCTCTCCTTGAATCCCCTAAACCAAACACCCTCTAAGTAAGTATGACATCGATCCAAGGAGTGTTTCATAGTTCTTCTCTATACCATAAGTTTCCCACACCATTCTCATCATCAATTGATCTAATTCAGCCACAATCTTAGAGTAAGAGAATGTAGTTTCACTACTTAGGGGAAAAAAAAAGTAATTATAAACACCAATTCAGTCAGTAATTAATAAAGAATTCACTAATTGCATTACCAGAAACTATCATTTCCATTGGGTCACAACAAATTGATGAATTTTTGAACTCCGTCAAGAGCAGTGGCACTTTCAATACCTAGACTTTCATAAAGAGGCAATGTTTTCAAACTCGAACCGAACCGGTCGATTCGACTGGTTGCACTGCGAACCGGCCAAACCTCTAGTCTAGTCCACCATGAAAGCCAAAAGAGCCCAAAGAACTGACAAGAATCAGTTCGACTATGCGCACCGCGTTAAACCGTTAAATCATCAGTTTTTAAATTTTTGAATTTCAAAATTTTTTTTTGAAGAATTAAATGAGAGATCCTGTGAAGGTTCGAACTAGAGACCTCTCATTTTGATTGCAAGCTCCCAACCACCAAGCCATGCTTCTCCTTCTTGCTTTGTAGTTATGAATCATTTTATTTATTTTTCTTTTAATTTTCTTTATTAATCATTTGTAACAAAATTAATTGGTTCGTACATTTTTAGTTTCTTTATTTCCATTAATCATGTTTAATGAATTTGATTGATTCTTACTTTTTTTAGTTTCTTTGTTTTGTTTACTGAATTTAATTGATTATTATTGTTTTTGTTCCTTTGTTTCTTTTATTAGTCATGTTTAATAATATTAATTGATTCTTACATTTTTAGTTTGGCATCTAAATTCATTACTATTAAAGAAATCTTGTATTTACTTTTACTAAAATCTCTCATACTAAGACTAGTCCTTTTATCAAAATTGTTTAATTATTAATTTATGACTAAAATATTTTCCTATTTAAAAGTTTAGCATTTGGCTCCTTGAAATTAAAATGCAAATTCAAACTCAAAATTCCAATATGTTTTTTATGTTAATTGCCACGTAACATGTGACTAAGTTGTATTTTTTGTATTAACTACACATGACTACATTATATTTGCAATTGTTAAAATTTTGTCAGTTGTCCCACTTTGCCTAATATTAAAAATTTTAAGAAGCATATTTGTTTTAATGAAGGCATTAAGCGACTAATTTCATGCACAACTAAATAGTGGAAACCAAAATTACAACTTTTCACTTAAATATTATGGACATTTTAATTTTTTACGTGATGAAACATCTATCTTTTACTACTAACGGTATTTTTTTTCATTTTTGCCAACGTTAACTAGAGCAAAGCCTATTCGACAACCTTAATATTTTTATCTCTTTTTATTTTTATTTTTTAGTGGTGAATTACCATTGAATAGAAAATCTCTACGTTGAGGAACTTATTGATTTGGAAGTATTTCAATGTAGCTATCTTTTGGATAGTGGTGAAAATAATGATTGGTAATTATAATATTTTAACTATAAGTGAAAATTAGTAGCAATTAAATTTTTAGGTATTTCCTTGTATTATTTTCTTTTTTAAAGTTTTTTTTGTGTTTGTTTATTTTGTTAGTTATTTTTTTTTGAGTTTGATGATCGGACTTATATCTTTGTGTTAAACTTTTTAACTTTTTAAGGTTAAATTGATGAAGTTGTCAAGGTAGTGATATTCACATAGGTGTTGTTGCCTTGTGGTGACAATGAAGGAATTTTGTCATTGAAATTATTTGCCTTCAACATCAGCTATAAATTTGCTATAAATATAATATAATTAGTTGTTAGAGTCCATGGTATTTTTTTATGAACCTCTTTAGTATGTGAAAGAAAAATAAGCATGTACTTTAATTAGTATTTGGATTATGCTTATTGATATTATTTATATTTGTAATGAATTTATGAAAAAACTTGTGATGATGTGTATGATTCACTAAGTTTCAAGTATGAGTTTTAGGAATTTTTTTATACAATTGTGAAAAAAAAAAGTTGAATCACTGGTCTAATCGGTCGAACCTTTAACCAGACCTCCTCCGGTTCACTAGCCGGTCCGGTTCTAAAAATATTGTAAAGAGGAATGGTAGGCAGTTGTCTGATATACCCAAGAGAGCGTATCGGAAGTATTTAGGACTTTGGCTTGGGTTGGGAGATCAAATAGCACCTTGGATGCACGAAAAATAGCTTCACGAAGTTCCAGAGAAACTTTATCGTAAATGGCTATGAAACAACCATAGTGTTCTAGGGCACGGACAACATCTAGCCCTGTGGATAGCCAAGAACTGGAACTCGGATCTAAGTTTTTCTTTGTGAAGTTTATGAAGGAAGGTTGTGCTGAGTTGGAGAACAAATGGAGTGTGTTATTCTCTTTGCTTGGCAGTTTGGAAGTTCGGCATTTACAAACGAAATGTTTGATTTATAGTACTAGTATTCTACCTAACCAATTCAGTTGTACTAATCATCGTTTCCTAACTTTTGACCTCCTAGCTACATTAGTTCCCAAAATTTCAGCTGAAACCAATTAATCTCATTTTGGCCAAATTGTCATCTATTGTTTCAGTCGAAACAAATATAGTCGCTAAAGTATTTTCAAACAATTAATCCCTAATGTTTCATAAAAATTAAGAAGATTCATGAAACAGTATAAAGATACAAAAAAAAAAAAAACTAAAAATTCTTAAAAAATTGGAAAATACAACAATTGTAAAAAGCCATAAAAATATAAAATAAATTCCTGTTTATGCATTTTACTTAACCTTTTGTTTATAAAAATTTCGAACGTATGGTAATAAGGTTTTGGTCTAGATCTAACTTTCTTAAAAGTTGGGCCGCTTAAATCTCTAAGATACTTTTTCAATAATTTTTTCCAATCTCAAATCTTTTAGGTAAATCTTTGACTGTACAAGAGGATATAAGTTACAAATTCTGTCTCAAGACATATATTTCTATTACTACGAAATATATAAATTTCACAACCAAGAGTAGAATACTCTTTGTAGAAAACCCCCCAAACAAAAAGATCTATTCGTTACTTAAGTTCTAAATTAGTAGCCACTGGGCTAACGGTCCCATGGTTAGGGGAGACCCTAAGATCTCCCCCCTGCTACAGTTCCTGGGATCAAATCCCAGGACCTTTAGCAGGTAGGGAGTTTCAATAGAAGAGGAGATTTAGGTAAATTTCGAGGAGTTATACCTTTAAATTATGTATGACAAATAGTATGAGGGTTTCATCTAACACACCATTAGGAGCTTCACTCTACTTGTGTGAGGTAACAAACTTGTAATACAACAGTGATAGATAAAAAAAAAAGTTCTAAATTAGTGGATGTTGCCAAGAGGATTGTTTATTTATTTATTTGCTTTGTTTAGAAAACAACCATTTACATCATTTGATGCAATCCGATTACATAACTATAGATACATTAGTATTTTTTATTTTGCCAAGAAGCAACATAAACTAACCTACCAAGTTAGATTAATAAATACTAACAGTCACGGAGAAAACACTCACCTAAGCACACCCCACGAATCAATTCAAAAGGCAATTGCTGACTTAAGGATTAACCCATAGAACTTAAGTGCAGGGACACTATCACACAAGTTTTCGATGTGGGATGAAGTACTCATCTTTTACTGTTAGCACACATTTATCTTACCAAGATGGCTTTTTTATTTTGCCAAGAAGCAACATAAACTAACCTACCAAGTTAGATTAATAAACACTAACAGTCACGAGGGAAACATTTACCTAAACATATCCCACGAATCAATCCAAAAGGCAATTATCGACTTAAAGATTAACCCATGGAACTTAAGTGCAGGGACACTACCACACAAGTTTTTGATATGGGATGAAGTACTCATCTTTTACTGTTAGCACACATTTATCTCACCAAGATGGCTTTTTTATTTTGTCAAGAATATTTTGCCAAGAAGCAACATAAACTAACCTACCAAGTTAGATTAATAAACACTAACAGTCACAGAGAAAACACTTACCTGAATACACCCCCGAATCAATCCAGAAACATTAATAGGTCTACCAAAAATGTGTTGAGATGTCATATATGATTGATGGAAATGCATAGGAAGAGGCGAAGATGACCCAATTCTTTCTACTTTTATGGGAGGTCAAAGATGCTCTATTTACGTCACACACACACGCATATATATGTATATAGTTGTTATTATTTAAGATTCCATTTCTTTTATTTTAGTGAAAAAATAACAAAAAAAATATTACAAAGAAGAAAAAGTTTTTGTTTGTGTTGCTAGAAATTGTTAGAAAATTTTAAATAATTGATTAAGATATTGGTTACAAAAAACTATAAACAATTTTAAGTTTGGTAAATAATGCCAATCAAGTTCGTGGAAAATTCTTCAATTTTTGTCTTTGAAATTCTCAATGTTTTCATAATTTTTATTATTTTTTTCCTCTTTTGAGTGAAAATAGTAACAAGTGAAAAGCCAACAATAATGTTGAGCTTACAGCCAATAAGGGGTGTCAAACATATATGGTCAATTTAAAGCAACAAACTGTATTTAAAGCTGAGACTTGCACGGTCAACAGAAGAAATTTACCACAATTTTTACTTTAGTTCTTTTCAAAGAAAAAGGACCCACATATATGGCACAAACAAATCTTTAAAAAATGGTCAGAATCCCAAAATCCATCCATAAAGGAGCAAAAGGGCCGTCGGGCTGGGGTAAAAAGCGTCGGTGGTAATCTTCCATATTCACCTACGGCATGCTATCCATTTTGTGCTGGTTTTTTGTTTGATTTTCCAGATCCTTTCTATCTATTCCCACGCACTTTGGCTGCTAAAGATCTAAAAGCCACTGGCGTAGTTATCCTCAAAGCCATCGATTGGATTATCAGCCGCAGCAGCAGCAGCAGCAGCAGCAGCCCCGCCACCACCCACTGTCTGCCTCCATGTGTTAGTACTAGTACAACTCAGTTGCAGCAGCACCATCACCCACGGCCCCACTTCTGCCTTCTGCTCCTCTGTTCGTGTGGCCACCTTCCTTCTATTGTCCTTTAGGCCCATGTAGCTCCGGCAGAACCTCCATCACCAAAGCCATTGTCATCTCCGGTTTTTTCAATTCCCGAGTCGGTTTTTTCCGGTCAAATTCAATTTTTAATTTTTTTAACATTCTATTTTTCAACATAAGTCGGTCCACCGGATACCTGATCGGTTCTTAATCCGATCGATTTGACCGGCTAATTTAATCCGAATTTATATCCGAATTTAAAAACATAGACCAAACCGTGGATCCACAAAGGAGTTTGGTGCCTGCTCGTAGTGCAAATAGTAGCAATTAATTTTTCTCAAAAGAAAAAAATGGTAGCAATTAATCTCGTATAGGATCCTAACCCAGTCGTGGCAAGCTGTCAGGTAAAGAATTGTTTCCAAAATGATTAAATTATGTGAATTGCTTTTGGTTTTGTCATTATGTTAATTGGTCTTTTATGTGATTGGGCATCTTTACATAGTATCAACCTTATAAAATATTATAAAATTGTCCCCGGATTAAAGTTTAACATTGCGAATAAAAGCTTCTGCTCAGTTGTGACAATGAAGATGATGCATGAGACAAAGAACGTATTGGACAAAATTTCATTGGGTACGCATACATGCATTCAGATGACATAATGCCAGCTTGAGGATTCTTTTCTTTTATACCATTTTCCTCAAATTTTATTTAGTACATACCAGTAGGTCCAACATCACGATAATACTCACAGGTTGGTACAGCGAAGAACAAAGTTTAATTAAGTTCCTATACATTTAATGACGACGGTAATAAGGATATTCTTACGGTTAATGATACTATCAGAGTACCTATTTTCCTACAAAAGCAAATTTATTCGAAAACTCCAAAATGCCCTCACCAATCTAGAAAACGTTCTGTCTCTCCTCCTTCTCCAACCACCTCCATTTTCTACTCTCCGCTACACTTTTCAAACTCTCTAGTTCCCTTCTCCATCCTAATCCAAATTTACTCTCATTCACAGCTCTCACAAGCGCTGTAAACAAGCTGAGCTGAGTATTGCCGATTTAAGCTCGTGCTTGTTTAGCAAATGATCTAAGCCATGCCGAACTTGTTTATTAAACAAGTCAAAATTTGTATTCGAACTCGACTCGTTTAGCTGTACGAACGAGTCAAATTCGAACTTTCACAAGTCGAGTCGAGCTTTGTTCACAAATAACTCAGTCCAAATAAGTGCAAAAGTGTTATTCAAGTCTGAACTAAGCCGAGTATCGCATGTTTGAACTATTGTTCGTTTTTTTTTCACAAGCGAGCTCGAGGGCCGAGCTCAAATACAAATTTTAATTCATTTGTTAAACGAGCAAATTTGAGCTCGCACGTTTATTAAACGAATCAAAATTTGTGTTTGAATTCAACTTGTTTGGCTATACAACGAGGCGATTTTGAATTTTTATGAACCAAGCTGAGCTGTGTTCGTGAACAATTTGATTCGTTTACAACTCTAGCTCACATCCTCAATTATTCTTCTTCCTTTAGCCCATTGAATCAATGTGTGTTTTGTCTTGGACATAGATAAATTATTTTTTCTTTTTATTTTTGAAAAGAAAAAAGCATGGCTGTGTTTGAATGTGATTATTTGGGATTGTTTGGGAAAATTTTTGCAAAATGTGTTTGGCTAGTTACAAAATTATACGGCCAAAAGTCAAGAAACTTTTCAATATATTTGAAGTTGATTTGATCAAAAAATTTTGTCACATTTTCAAAAGAAATGGTTCAAATTTTTCCACCAAATGTTCTTATTTTCAATTTCAAATGTTTTTTCAAAGTTTATAACAACTTTAGGAAATTTTTATACAATTATTCATAAAAGCAAATACATTTATGTTCAAAATTTGTTTAGAAAAAATGAAAAAATCACGAGCAAGAAAATGAGATCCATTGTCAATGGATTTTATGGTGGGTTTGGTAGACTGAGCACTGATATTGGACACTGATAATTTTACGAGCGTTTGATACTGTTTGAAAATTGAAAGCTTACCGAGAACGCATCATTTTATAAGCATCCGACATCAGTGCTCGTTCCACAAAACCCACTGACAAATATATCTCATTTTGTGACTCGTGATTTTTTTAATTTTTCTAAGCAGATCTTGAATATAAATGTGTTTGCTTTTGTGAATAATTGTATAAAAAGCCCTTAAAGTTGTTACAAAGTTTTCAAACAAACCAAAAACTTTTTTATAATTCAAATTTTTTTTCACCTTTCCGAAATAGTTCACAAAAAAATTATTCACTATCCAGACAATAATTTACAAAAAGTTTCACAAGTCAAATACTTCTCAACTTTTTCAAAAAAGTCAACAAGAATTCTCCAAATAATTATTCCCAATAATTTCTCCAAATGATTATATCCAAATAGAGACAATTGCAAAAAGTTTTTTTTATTGGATTGCAAGACATACATATAAACAATTTGCATTTCAGGTTTACAGGTTCTAATAGAAATATTTTTAACCTAGAATCCCATGTCTCAAGATGAAGAATTTGATGTGTATAAATGAAATTTATCCATGCTTGGACTTGGGTCACTTGGATTCCTTTGTTTTAAATCAGTTAGTTTTGCATTAGATTTAGGACTTATATTGCTTATAGTGATGTGAAAGGGTTTTTCTGGTATTAATAATTTGTGAATGCTCTCAAATTATTATTTGAAAAGTAAAACCAAACCAAATCAAAGCTAAATAAAAGAACCGCAAGATTAAAGAAACAAAACGATGTTTTCGTCAATTTACGAAAAAAGCACGATCGCAATTCGAATTGGGCAATTGGAGACAGAATTTGGTTTTATCAAAAGAAACTCAGGACATGAAATTGGAGACATAATAATCTCAGCCAGAAGAATAAAGACTTATTTTCAATAACTTCTGGTTTTTATAAAAACTGATTCTGGAAAAGTTGAAAATCGGTTGATCCTTATTTTAGCGTAAAAAATCTAAAAAAAAAAAAGTTGAGAACATCATAAAATAGATTTTTCAAAATTCAGAACCTAAAATTAGGTAGAAAAAAGCTATTAAGAATATGCATTAAAACTTGGAGGCAAAACTTATTTTTATTCAACGAACTATGTGGCTACTTCAAAGTGAAATTGCTTACAGTGGATTTACATTTTAAATTTGATAGTAATTTTTGTCCAGTTTGAATTTTAGAATGCTAAAGCTGATTCAGTGCTCATTAAGGAAGTTTTATTTTTTCAAATGCAACTGCAATTGTTGCAGATTGTAAAAAATGCAATGGCCATTAGCAGTTGAAATTTTTGTGGAATGGTTATGCGCAATTTCTTGTCAATATTAGTGAGGATTTTTTGTAGATTGGACTGATGAAGTTGGTATAAAATTGAAAGGAAAATAAATAACAAATAAAGAAAAAGAAATGAAAAAGGCAAATAAAATAACAGTTCAAAAGATTGAAATCTTTATCTTGCCGAAAGTGACATAATCTGGCCAAGCACAAAGGAGAACTAGGGGCATGTGAATGGAGCTAATGGGAGGAGAAAGAAGGTAAAAAGATTTTTTGAAAGAGAACCATAATAATGTGAGGACTTTGAGGGTTTAGAGTAAATTTGCTCTTGCAAGAAATAAATGCTCTATCAATAGTACCAGGCTATTCTTTATTATAAGCTATTTAACTTCGGCTGTGCCTGTTTGTTATTCAAGTTCATTATAGATTCATCGGGTACAGGCAAAGTAATATGGAAATAGAATTAAGAATACTGATGCATTAATTTATTTTTGCTAGGAATAAGGCATGTTTAATGGTTTGGCTAATAAATAATTTAATAAAGAAAAGAAAGAAAAAAAAATACGGTAATCTATGTTTTCTATTTTTTTTTTTCAAAATCATATTGAAAGACCACGGGAGTTCAAGTCAATGCATGCTTAATAAATACATAAATGATAAATGCTATTATTAGGAACCTAACTTCTATTTTTGCAATTGTCGTCCGTACTATTCAAGGATCAAAATACTACTATTTTTACTTGTTTGCATCTGTTGTTTAATAGTTTCACATAGGGGTAAGAAGTGGTCGGTAATTCGGTAATTTAAAACCAGTCAATTCAGTAATTTTTTTTGTAAATTGACCGACCAAATTCAATTTTGATTTCACTCAATATCTAAACGAATTCGATTCTAAATTCAATTCGGTAAATTGGTATATTAATTCAATAATCAAATTAAAAAATAATAAAAATTAAAAAAATAATGGTGAGTAAATAATGGGTTTAAAGAAATAACGGCCTAACCCAAGGATCAAGTAACCTAGTCCATTACTAAATTATTAGCCCAATTAATGCTAAATTCAGTCATTCGCATTTGGTATCATCATCAACTAGTTCTTCTGGTACTTGAATTATCAAGTCCCTGAAGAATGGAAATAGGCTTTGCGAATACCTTTGGGCATTTCTGGACATAATAACTGTAATAACCCTAGAAGTACATAGAACTTATTTAGAAATTATGTTAGTCATGTTAGAAAGAAAAAAAGAAAACCGAAAATAGTTAGAAAATAAACAATAGTATGATTTCTTTTATATTATAGCATGTTGTACATTTTCCTTTAAGGGTTGTACCATAGAAATCTTGCAAATTAATAGGAAGATAAATGTTAAAAATCTCCTCCAATTATGTTTAGCCAAGTAGTAGCTATTGTGCCAAAAAAGTCAAAACCCTATGCTCACTTTTGTCTTACTATGATAGGTTGTTTATTTTTCCCAATTCTCTCTTTATTTCTTTTCCATTTTCTTGGCCTATTTCTTTCTTTTTTCCTTCACTTTGGCCGGCCTTCTTTTCTCTCTTTCTTCTCTCTTTTGCTTTCATTTTCTTGAAGCTTTTCTCTCCATTTTGATCATCTCCCTCCATTAAAAGTGAGCTAATCTTCTTCCTAAGTAAAGTTCTAAGCCTGTTTGAGGTATTTACTATGAACTTCTATTATTCTTTTCAAGTTATAAGTTGTAGTTGTGTAAGTTTTACTCATGTTCTTGTTGTTAAGCATGCATAATTAAGCCATGATTATGAAGTTTTGCTTGTCAATAAAGTGTTTTCTTGGTTAGATGGACTAGTAGATAGCATTTAAACCTTGAAATGATATGTATTATATGTTGAGTTGTTGAAGAATCTTGGGGTTGAAATCTTGAAAGTGATTGGAATTTTGAGTGAAATTGGGTTTGATTGAGACATGGAAGTTATAGAACTAGTTAGAATTGGGTTGGTTGGTTGATTTTCCTTGTAGGTAAATATTTTGGGTTATATATGTTTGGATTGTTTGAGTGAGTGCGTGATTTGAGTCTTAGCAAGAGCCAGGTAGACAGTTCGCTAAGTCCTTTGGTGCGCCTCTGGGTAAGGTAGGGCTGTCACAATAACCCCATGGTTTGGAGACTCAATCCTGCCATTAATCCATGCCTAGGCCAAGCACATCATAAAAAGAAATCTTGAAATTAACTCATACAGTGAATTCCCGGAGTTATTAAGGTCTTAGAAGCAAAGGTCTGGCTGTGGTAGCACATAATATTCCAAAAATCAATCTCTTCGTATCTTTTTTTTTTTTTTTGGTAATAGAGGAAATGTCAAATATATACAATGACTAAAGTTAACTGGCTCTCTCCCAATTAACTTGTGCTAAATCTGCTTGTATGAAAAAGCCTAACCCAACAGGAGGTTGGCTACAAAACACAAAAGAATTCTCTGACTTTACACCATAATTAGCTAAGAAATCTGCACAGCTATTTGCCTTCCCTGTAGGTGTGAATGAATTTAATATCAATTCCCTGAGCATAGAACTTGCTGTCTGCTAACAAAGCACCAACATGAGGGGAAACTTCACATCTATTCTCTAACATGTCCACAGCCAATCTTGAGTCTGATTCCACAATCAAATGCTTTATTCCCATCTCTTTTGCAATTTTAATTCCTGCTCTGATGCTCCAAAGTTCTGCAACTAGACTTGTAGAGATGCCAATTTTTCCATAGTAGCCACCAATCCACTTTTCCTTGATCATCTCTGAATATTCCTCCAATACCTGCTTCCCCTGGATTCCCTTTTACTGCACCATCTGTGTTGAGCTTGATAAAACCTGCAGAAGGAAAGTTCCAATGGATTAATTTCGTATCCTTTGGCATAACAATATGCTTACCTTCCATAAATGCTGTATTTATCTCCTGAGCATAGGTTAGCACCAAGTTTAGCAGTGGCAACAGGTGGCTTCATACTACCTTCAAAGCATTCCTGGTTTCTATCTTTCCAAATATGCCAAATGATAGTCGTAAATAAACATTTCATGGTACATTCCATTTAGACACTCTGTCCCTCCATCTCAAATTATATTCCATCCAGTCAAAAATATTCATGTTCAATTCTTGCACTATTTCACTGTTAGGTAAAAAAAAGCTCCAAACTTGTTTTGCTTTTGGGCAGTCCCAAAACAAATGATTGATGTCCTCCTTAATACAATCGCATCTCTGGCAAGAAGCATCAGCTGTAAACTTTCTCCTCACTCTCATTTCATTAGTGAGAAGCTTCCCATGCTTAATTAGCCAAATAAAGCCTTTCAGCTTCTGAGGAAGTCTCATCTTCCAAATCCAATTCCAACCACCATTAGCTCGAAGAGTTCCTGCCAAGTCTCTTATAGGCAGATTTGGTGGTGAATTTTCCCGAGCTCTTAGGACCCCATGTAGGTTTGTCTTCAGAGGTAGTAGCTCTTGGAATAGGGATAGCAATAATAGCTTGAACAACTTCCACTGGGAGCATGTTCCTTAAGTAGTCCATATCCCAATTTCCATCTGCACAAAGAACTTCAGAAACTTTAAGAGTGTGGATCAGCTTCATTAAGTACCTTTCAAACTAAAATAATACAAAGGTTTATCAAGAACCCACCAGTCATACCAAAAGGAGATACAATTACCTCTTCCTACAACCCATTTGGTGTTATTTGCAATGAAATCTTTAGTTGCAGTAATTGCCCTCCAAATGTGAGATGCAGGTCTTTTGGAAGAGTAATCCTTCAAAGAGCTATCCTGAAGATATTTGGCCTTCAAAGTTTGATTCCATGGCTGATCCATACCTGTGCTCACTTTCCAACCTAGCTTACCCAGCATAGCCATATTGTTCCTACTGCTTTCCCTTAAACCCAAGCCCTCCACAGATTTGTTTTGACAAACTATTTCTCAATTAACCAAATGGACTTTACCTTCCCTCTCAACATTGCCCCATAAAAAATTCCTATTGATTCTGTCCACTTGTCTACAAACTGATGAAGGAAGCAAATTAGTTTGCATAGTGTAATTTGGAATAGAAGAAGTGACACTTCTTATCAAAGTAGCTCTTCCCATAAAAGAAAGAAGCTTTTCTTTCCAACCCGAGAGCTTAGAGGTAATTCTATCAATCACACCCTTGAAGTGTTCTTTTGATTTCCTGTTATGTATCAAGGGAACCCCCAAATATTTTCCCAGATCAGTAGTTAACGGGATGCCACTATTCTGACTAAGCACTCTAGCACCACTAGAAGAGATATTGGGGGAAACAAACATCTTAGATTTACCGTAATTAATTCTCAAACTAGAAAAATTACAAAAGTCAGAAAGCACATCCTTGATCAATCTACAATGATAATCATCAGCTTTAGCGAATAACACAAGATCATCTGCAAAAAAAAGATGAGAAAAGGAGGGACCAGTTCTAGAGGCTTTAATACCTACCCAATCTTTTCTACTTACTTTTTCAAGAATCAAGTTAGATAATTTTTCCATGCAAAGAACAAAAAGATAAGGGGAGAGAGGGTCTCCTTGTCTTAAACCTCTCTTAGGAGTAAAAGTAGGAAGCTTGGAACCATTCCAAAGAACTGAAATAGAATTGCTCCTAAGACACTCATGAATAAGAGAAATCCAATTATCCGGGAAATTAAAGTCTCTAAGAGTACTCAAAAGAAAAGACCACTCAATCCTATCATAAGCTTTCTCTAGATCAATCTTAACTATCATGTATCCAATTTTACCTGTTTTATGTTGCAAAGTATGAATAATCTCCTGCGTGATGATAATATTATCAGTAGTGAGTCTCCCTGGGATAAAGCTACTTTGAAAAGGTGAGACCAAATGAGACATAAGAGGTTTAATTCTACTCACCAGTACTTTGGTCAAAGTTTTGTAGGAAACATTACACAAACTAATAGGCCTAAAATGGGAGCATATATCAGGTTGTTCCACTTTCGGAATTAAGCATATCAAAGTCTCCCCAATTTCCTTTGGAACTTTGGCATTCTCAAACATATTCTTTATAATACCACAGAAGGAAGGATACACATAATCCCAAACCTTTTGATAAAAAATAGGATGAAACCCATCGGGGCCAGGACTCTTAAAACCATTCATAGAGAATAAAGCCAATTTAATTTCATCATCAGAAATAGGAGAAAGTAAACTTAAGCAGTCCCTATCATCTAGCTTAGTTTGAAAACTATTGCTAATAATAGGATTAAGTAAAACATCAACCCCTGCATAAAGATTCAAAAAATACTCTTGAATATGGGTTTTAACAGCGTCCAAATTATCAGTCCAAATACCATTAATTTTCAACATATCAATCTTGTTCCTTTTTCTCTTATTTAAGGCCATAATATGAAAATATCTAGTATTATTCTCTCCTTGAACAATCCAATTGGACCTTGCTTTCTGGAACCAAATAACCTCCTCTTGTTTCAAAATATTCTTATACTCAGCAACAAGAGTCTTTTCCAAGTTATACAAATAATAAGAGAAAGAATTTTCTTGATATTTTTGAATTCCAGCAAGCCGAGCTAAAATACGTTTTTTCTTTTTATAAACATTACCAAAAACATTTCTATTCCAAGCAATCAGATCATCTTTAAATCTCTTCAAGTTATCAGAAAAGGGAGCAGTGTTATCCCAGAAGTCATTAACAAAAGCATTAAACGAATCATGCAAAAGCCAGCAAGCTTCGAATCTAAAGGGCCTACTTGAGTGAGTTTGAGTCGTTTTACCAGTAACATGGATGATTAGGGGGGAATGATCAGAGTAAATCCTGGGTAGTACCTTAACAGAAGTGTCCTGGAAGGTTGTCCTCTATTCTGTATTGACAAGAGCTCTATCCAGACGAATGTAGGTCCTGGCCCTGCCATATCTTCCATTGCACCATGTGAACTTTGGACCTGAAAAGCCTAGATCCAACAACTCACAAAAGTTGATGTTATCGTTAAATCTTGCCCTCCTCCTATTGTCATTCACAGTCTTGCCACTTCTTTCAGATGATTCCCTGTAATCATTAAAATTGCCTGCCAGCAGCCATGGACCACTCACCCCTTGAGAGAAATATCTAACATTATCCCAAAGTTTTTCTCTTTTAAGAGGAATGGGACTCCCATAAACTGCCGATAAAATAAAGCTATCACCATTTCCACCAACTCTAACATGCAGAACCTGTTCATGCCTTCCAATCTCGTTTAATTGGACTTTGTTCGAGTTATAGGCAATCCAAATACCACCTGCCCTGCCATTAGCTTCAACCACATCCATTTTATCGTAATGAATTTTATTAAAAAATTGAATGCTACCAGTACTAGATATTTTGGGTTCTAGAATAATCACAATATCCGGGTTGTACTCCTTAATCCATTCTTTCAAAATTCTCTGAAAATCTTCGTTCCCTGCACCGCGACAATTCCAAACTAAAATATTCATAGTAAAAAGTAAAATTAAAAAGAATAATAAATTTGCCTTTTCATCCCAATTGCATGGATGTTTCATTTCTTGAACCTCCACAAACCATGTCTTGTTCAACCCCTACTGCAGATTGCGATTCCACCGAACCTCCTCCTGTGTGATTTATACTTGATTCATTGCAATGCTGATTCACAGTGAAGTTGCTAGTCAAACTCTTGTTCGGGGGCTCTTTCCCAGTTTCTTTATTTCTGTTTGAGAAGGTGGGAATATGCCCTTCCCCATCTAGTGGTGATTTCTCTGCAGAATCTGTGTTTTTTGATAAGGGGGCTGCTGTGATTATTTTTCTTGGTGAATCTGGTGTGATACTAAGCAGACCTGGATCACAGTTCATATTCTCCATATGTTGGCCAAAAGTATCTGTGGACAAAGGCTTTGATGGTCCTTGGTTAGTATTCATATGTTGAAAACCAATTGGAATGGGATTGGAATTATTCTCAGCTTGTTTCTGAACGCTTGGACCTTGCCCACTATCCCTAAGTGGCTCCATTTCTCTAGTAGGCTGGTGATCTACAATTCTCAACGGGCCACCTCTAACATTTTTATGGGCTTCCTTTGGCATCCATTTTCTCACATTGTAGTTCTTATGAAAAACTCTGGGCTCCACTACATCTGTTGCTTCATCTTGGGCCAAAGCAGAAAATTTATTTGTGATCAACCCATGATCCATAAATCCTTTGTTCGTCCTAGTTGAGGGCCTTCTGCTTCTTCTAGTCGCTAACATCCATGGCCCATAAACAGGCTTAGCACTCCCATATTCCTCCACCTGGCCCATTTCTTGCCTTGCACTCAGCCCATCACTTTGAGCAACTTTCTCTTTTTCAATCGTTACTCCTCTGTTCATCTTCTCAGGTGAGATATTCGCCGGAATTTGGTGACAGAATTCCACTTTATGTCCTACTCTTCCACATCCGAAGCATATAGATGAGATGTATTCGTATTCTATCGTGTAAATATTGTCTCTCAGTTTAAAGTGAGAAATCAGAGGCTTGTTAAGGTCAATTTCAATACAAACTCTAGCAAACTCTCCCTTTAGTAGTTGAGGCTGTGTTGAAATCAATCTTCGAAGGCCGTCCCAATTCTTTTGCTATTAGAACAGAGGTTTTGATTTATAGTATTCCACTGGGAGTTCGGGAAATCTCACCCAGACTAGCTGTTTTTGTCTCCTTCTGCCTTGGATGCTCTGAAATCTGGAGTCCATTTCCTAACCTGTAAGATAGTGATTCATAATTATCCATGGCCCCTCAGTGAAAACTTTATGCGCATCCTTAACTAAGTCAAATTTAATAAGGTAGAAATTGTTTCCCAAGCTGATTATGTCAGTATTCACTCTCCTAAATCCCAGAGATTTTGTACCTTTTGCTTGAGTATTTCTTGGCTAATCGACCTCCCCAGTAATTTCACTATCAAACTATTCTTCCAGTCTCTATGGAGAGATTTTACTAATTTAGTAGGTATGACAATCTCTGGACAGAAGGGATCATTTTCTTTTTGCCTCTTGCCTGTTCGAACTCCCCGTCAGATTCGTTCTCCTCTCCCATCAGTTCATCTTCTTCAAATTCCTTCTCATCCTCAGCATCAAAGAAAACATGAGACGTAGAGATCTTTCCCGTAACGACTTCTTTAAATGACTTTGACCAAGAATTCTTCGAAGAATTTTGCTGCTGGTTAGATTCTACACTAGTCGGTTCTTTTCCATCTTGATCTATCTGTGGAATCTCAGCCACTGGTTCTGCGATTGGTCTTCCAATCTCACCCATTTCCAGATCTATTGTCAGCAAATCTGAGCTTTTAATCTTTTTCTTACTTCGATTAAGATAATCCTTTTCTTTGTCTGACAGAGGTAGATTCACTCCGGTTATCAACAGTGAACTTTGGGCGCTCATAGAGAGAGAGATTTTTTAGTTAATCTCTTCGTATCTTATTATTTTGATGGGTTAATTACACTACACCATCATAAACCCTACCTCTTAGTTTCATTTTATCCCCTTAGAATCAAATTAATCAACGTTCTATCCCTGAAAGATTCCATAATTATAAAGAAATACAATATAATGATGTGGAATTTGTAGAGAGATGCTTTTCTGATAACCTTATTTTTTAATTATTTATTTGCATGAACTTTCTATATTTACTATAACTCTTTCAATTTGTGGCCACAGAAGTAATTCATAAATATTACATTTGACAAAATCAATTTCTAAATTTTTATATTAATTTTAGCATTTTTAAAAGACAAGAATTTTATACCTACACTTCATTTTGAGGAGGTTATTCACCAGTCATACAAAATAAAACAAAAATAGAGGATAAAAAAAATATTTTACTATGACCAAGTTTTTAATTCTATGTGGATATTAAATACATTGGTGTGTGTATACGTACTATATTTTTAAATAATAATGTAATATTTTCTGATAATAAATATTTAATTTACAATATTCGGTAATCAATTAAATATTATACGTGATTTTGTGTTCGTAAGGAGATGGCATACAGTCTAGATGATCGGTAGAAAATTTATGAACTCTAGTAAGAGGGCTGTGGTTTTAAAAATTATAAACACATACATAAGTTAAAATGAGTACTCTTTTTAGCAGGAGATCGTATATGATCCCTTAAGAATCTACAACATAAAGGAGAATATGCTTAAAATTTATGAATAAGGAAGGAAAAGATGGTGAGTATCCATAGATTAGATACGTAGATTAGTCATATTAAAAGTATTTATAACTTTCAAAATCACAATAAGAATAACATAAGTGGGCCACTATCTAAATATAACCGATTTGTAGAAAGCCCATAATAGAGGCTATGCCTAAAAAATGTCTTAATAACGTGATAATGTATGATTATACATTAGTTGACACATATGCATCAGACGTTATATCTTGGATCTTATGCCAAGTGAACGTTCATCGATATGCTAAAATCACTATAGACGCCATCCAAAAATTAGCAGAATAACTGGAATATTATTCAACTCAAATAAAAAACATATATGTACATTTAAGTTGCAAAGTGGAGATTATAGCACAAGTTTAGGATGCAAATTTCGTTTCTCTTCTCAAAGCGAAGGTTATAGAACGAGTTTAAGATACAAATTTCATTTCTCCAAGAAGAAAAGACAGAAACACAAACATGATGGGACGAATTGTTTCATTTTAGATATCACGCATAAGTTTAATAGCTTCACTTTACATATTACACGTGCTCTTAATGGAAGAGCTATTTATTTTGCTAAGTTTGGTTTCTTCTTTTATTGCCTTGCACACACAACACCCTTTTTTTTTTTCCCCCCCCCCCCTTCTGAATTTGCCATTTCTCCTTTCAGGGCAGTCCTCAGTGCCGTCAGCTTAGGCATTAAAATAAAAAATTAAAAAAAAAAAAAAAAACTGACCAGACTCCACAGTTGGCTTTAATTGCAAATTCTGCTGCCTTGGCCTCCTCACCAGTATGGATGAAGTCAATAAACTTGTAGTGATCGAATGGCTTAAACTGCAGCGGGTGCTCATCATCAAATGGTTCTTCTGGTACCTGAACTATGCCAAGTCCTTGGCGAATGTAAATGCGCCGAGCGAATTCCTTTCTACATTTCCGGATATTGTAACCTGATGATATGGACGTTTAATCCTGCCATTAGCCCATGCCTTGGCCAAGCACATCATAATAGAGTTATAGAAATTAACTCAAACATTATGATTTCGAAGATTATATAATGCTAGAATTGACAAGGTTATTGTGCAGCACACGATAAACCATTAATTACTCTCTTCGTGTCATTAATATTTTTTTGTGGTTGACTTTTTACTCCTCTTAAGTTAACCATCGAGTTGTCAAAGTTATTTGACTTCTTTTTTTCTGTTTTTTGGCAAAAATTTTGAGAATTGTACACATGATGATTTAGTATAAGGCTTTACAGACAGTAGCCTATGTGAACTAGCTTTGAGTCACCTACTCTATTACATCAAGTTTGTATCTACAAAGCAGAAATTGAATCTGGTAAACCCCCAGTCTACTTTCAGTTGCCAGAATATGATAATTAGAGCATAAAAATAAAGGATAGTATACAAATCAAAAAATTAAATGGAAAGAAAAATCTAATATGATATCTAAATTTTTAATTCATCTTAAACTTGAAACGAAATGATTTAATACTCCTCAATTCCTCTATAATATTCACAACTATTAACCTCCAAGACATAAATGTGGACAGTAGTTTGGTTAACTGGAATTTTTAAAAATTAATATTCAGAACCAGAACCGCTTTTGCAAATGAGGTTTAGTTAATCTAGCCACTTTTAGAATTTTGTTCAGTTACCCTCAATTTTTTATTTAGAATGGACCGATTTTTGCAATTTTTTTTTGTTTTTCAATTAATTTTGCTCATTCTTAGTCTATGATGTGATGATATTAAACGTGTTCCTTGCATGATATGAACATGTGCCTTGGATGAGTTGATGTTAATCGTGTCACATTAAAAATATATATTTTAGTAATGACATGGCATGACCCAATGTTGGTCAAGTTAATGCACACATTCAATTTCAAATTCTCAGTGTACATATTTGAACGGATTGCATCTTTGGAGAGAGTATAGGGTGCATTTGATAAAAATAAAATTTGAATTCTGAAATATGAATGTTGAAATCTGAATTCTAAATCACCTAAGTTGCTGAATTTTAAGTACTGAAAGATTTACAAATTCACGCCTAAATCTGAATACAAAATCTAATATGTTTGTTTGATAATAATATCCAATTGAATGTTGAATATCATGAATTTTGTATTTTATTTTTGGTGTCAATTTATTTCTTAGAACTTTCTTATTTTGTTACATTTAACTATAAGGTCATATAATTGAAATTCATAAATAATGATAAAATAATTAAGAAATGTTAAAATAAGTAAAAATTTTTAAATAATGTTCATGAATATTTTCCTTGACATATTCAAAACTACTAGGCATCGCATTAATGTTTGGCCTTCTTCCAATATATTGTTTCTTCAATCTCTTTATTGGGCTTCTTCCAATATGTTATTTCTTCGATTTCTTTATAATAAGTAATAACACGACGTTCAATAATATTTTCTTTTGCTCTTTTGTCAATATCTATCAATGACGCGGAAGCGTGATTTAAGAAATTATTTCACGAACGATTTCCGAAAAACAAAGAGAAAGATTCACGATCTAACTCCAAAAAGATTCGCTAGAACCTTGAAATCTCAAGAAACTTGAAAGAAATTGGTAAAAACCAAGTTTATTGATAAGAAGTTGTTAAAAGATTGCTAAAGAAACCCTAGGATATGCCTTCTTATAGGCTACATTAGTTTCCTAAGACAAAAGAAAGAAAAATAGCAGAAAAATAAGAAAATTGCAGAAAATCGTAAATCCCGTATTTTGGCAGAAGACTTCTTGACATAAGGCATGGGCACGCTGTATTAAAAAAGTCTTCTAGTCCACTGGCAATAGACATCGATATAAAGCATAGGCACGCTCTAACGAAGAAAGTCTTCTGATCAGCAATTCTATTCACTAGTTATGATATCGATTCACCAGCCCTTTTGCTCCTATTTTCATGCTCCTTACTAATGACGATAACAATAACCAAAAAAATCCTAATAAAATAAATGAAAATAACACTAAAATCATATCAAATAACCTATCTAAAACCTTAAAACTAACATAGATAAATAACATGAAAAATTTGAACATCTCGTTCCACATCAATCAATAGCATAATAAAACATATTTTTACAAAATAATTGTAATAAAATTTGAATGTGAAACAAACAAATGAAAATATCATTGTAAAAAAAAGTCCAACACATTTAACACAAATTCCAATAAAAAATTTGTAATATCCAACAACCAAATATAAGACACAAATTATTATCCAAAATAAAAATGCTCCAAAATTCTATAGTTTATTAAAAACAACTAACATTCAATAAATCCTAATCTAAATTAGGGCTAATTTTTTTCCATTTTTCACTAACCAATTTTTTCTAATTTCTTTAGGTTTATTGCTCATTCTGATCCATCAGTTCCGTATAAACATTAACTACATTGAAAATACAAGTAGGCTCAATATGTTGTGGGTCATTTACATCTACTGTTTCCATCTCATCTAGATGTTTATTACATTTTTCAATAATTGGTCCATTTGATTGCTCAAATACCTTAAGAATTGCCATTAATTGTTTAGAAAAGTCATCCAATTTTTCAAAACTATTTTTCTTTCGATGCACAAGTAATGCTCTTGTTAATAATAGGTTGAGACTTGACCATGCCCAAGTAGCCAACAAACAATATTTTGTAGCTATATTTTTTTTACTTTTTTTATTAATTTAAATTATTTTCTCAAGAATTCATCATTATCTGGCCCCTATCAATAGAAATAAGAGATATATACATATATAAATATTATGAGATCACAATTACATACCTTTAGACGGCACACACACAGAGAGAGAGAGAGAGAGAGAGAGAGAGAGAGAGAGAGAGAAATAGATAAAGAAAGAGAAGTTTGATGTAAATTTGTCTTCTATGGTAAGAAAAAACTAATAGAAAAAGATAGCAAAGGAACTATGAGGGAGTGAGGAGAGAGAAGAATAGGGGTAAAACGTACTTTTATAGGGTTATATTTGTCGTTTAATATATCATTTGAAATTCCAATGATTGAGTGTATTTAGTATTAAATGATTAGTGCAATTGATATAACTTATTTTTTGTACTACCAGTTGCCTAGATTTTTAGTGGCACTCATTATTTAAGAAAATCTGTTTCAGGGTATCAAACAATCTTAACATATTTAACATCTGAATCAATTACTTTTAAGTGCTTAATTAAGTTATCAAACATCTCCTAAGTGGGTAAAATGTTACGATACTTGCATTTGATTTCATGTAATCAATACAATTTTCAATTGTAATATTGTCTAATTTGTAAAATTTTTTGAAATCATTTCATATGATATTTTTTATAATATATAGATCTATATACTAATTGAAAAGCATAAAATAATTTTCAATTGTTAATGATCATTCAAAATTGCAATGAATTTTACTATGCTTATTGGTTAATGGACCCAAATCAAATAGATGAAGAAAATCCATAGGAATTTAGACAAGAAACACAAAGAAAAATAATGGAGGAAAATTCTTTAATTAAAATAACGAAGAAGAGGCTGCAAAAACTTTTTGGAAACGAATATGGGAGGCCATGCACAAAAAACAAAACAAAACCTAGGCTATATGTAAGTTTGACGTCAATACCAAAGCTAATACTATAGATGTAATCACATGCGTACACAACGTACACTTATATTAACTAATTAAATTATGACACATGGTCCTCACTAAATAAAATAACCAAAACCTTTTGGGCTTGGTTTAATTTTCCTACATAGCCTTCCTTTAAATCAAGCTCTTCAAATGTGGACATGCCAAACAATTTCTTCAATCTCGAGAATATGTTCATCTTCAAAGCCTTTGTGAATATATGCACCACTTGCTCTTCATTTCTGCAGTAGTTAATCTCAATCTCCTTGTCACGAACTAACTCACGAACGAAGTGATACTTGATATAAATGTACTTAATACGCCCATGAAGAACTGGATTCTTGGACAATATAATTGCTGACTTACTATAACAATAGATCTTCATAGGACTATCTTGCGTGCGTTATAGAATACCAAGCAACCTTCTCAACCACAATGACTTAGAAGCACTGTTAGCTGTCGCAATATACTCCGCCTCTGTAGTAGGCAAAGCTATCAACTGTTGCTTCTTAGGACTCCAAGAAAATATCCTTGAGCCTGTAAAAAATGCATAGTCTAAACTATTCTTTCTTTTAATTGTATTACTTGTCCAATCACTGTTTGTATAACCAAAAAGTCACCGTATGAATAAAAAATACCATCTCCCTGAGTAACTCCGATGTACCTCAAGATCCTCTGTGACAGCCCCACCTTACCCAGAGGCACACTAAGGACTTAGCGGACTGTCTACCTGGCTCTCGCCAGGGTCGAGTCGAGCACGCACGAAAATCCATAAAACAATCGTCATTCAGTAGGTATCTCGTAAATATGTTCATATGATATTCAAACTTAAAAGTAAGAGCACTGGTTAAGCAGATAGCATATGACTCTCATACCAACTATGACAGTATCTCGGGGCCACATCACATACGTTTATTAATACAGTAATATTTCAAACAGTCTTTCTATCTAAATCCTACCAAGATCTACCCTTGAATCCTCACCTGCCGGTTTTAGAGATAGGAGCCTGTTTAAGGAAAAACAAATAAAAGAGGGTGAACTATAATAGCTCAGTAAGTGTTTCCTTGTGTATGCTTGATGCATGTTAAATGTTAATTTTACAGTGCACTTGATATTCATGAATTTTCACAATGTACTATGTGAAGGGAAGGTGTGTACTTTATCACATCTATCCCGCAATTTGTTACATGCATAGCTTCTATCAAATGTGAGGATAATTGTTTCTGAACTTTCAATTAAATTGAGCCATCAGGTCGGTAGTTAGACGGAGGATATAAGGTGCTGGGTGTTTTAGGGCGTGTTGTTCTTTCCCTTGAAGTTGTGAATCCTCAGAGAGGCCAACTCCGGAATTGAACTTTCTTGCTTGTTACCCTCCAGGGTTGAGATCTCACCCTGGTGAGGCGGTAGTTAAGGAGGTAAAGGTGTATGGGTGGTTACGGGTATTATTATCTTGAATTTACCTGATCATCGGCAAGGACCTGGCCTTCTTTATTGGTCTGAACATTAATGCCACATGATTATGTACTTGATACTCCCGTGGTTGAGACGTATCCGCCCTTGTTTAATTGATTGTTTACTTAACTGATTCTTGTATTATATTATGACTCATGTTATTTGACTAGTTATTTTCTAGTTATTTGCCTCTGTGTTTGCATGTGTGGAAACCTCACTGAGCTATTATAGCTCACCCTCTTTTATTTGTTTTTCCTTAAACAAGGCTCCTATCTCTAAAGCCGGCGGTGAGGATTCAAGGGTAGATCTTGGTAGGATTTTGATAGAAAGACTGTTTGAATATTACTGTATTAATAAACGTATGTAATGTGGCCCCGAGATACTATCATAGTTGGTATGAGAGTCATATGCGATCTGCTTAACCAGTGCTCTTACTTTTAAGTTTGAATATCATATGAACATATTTACGAGATACCTACTGAATGACGATTGTTTTAACGGATTTTCGTGCGTGCTCGACTCGAGCCCTAGCGAGAGCCTAGCAGACAGTCCGCTAAGCCCTTAACTGTGATAGCCCCACCTTACCCAGAGGCGCACCAAAGGGCTTAGCGGACTGTCTGCCTGGCTCTCGCCAGGACTCGAGTCGAGCACGCACGAAAATCCGTAAAACAATCGTCATTCAATAGGTATCTTCGTAAATATGTTCATATGATATTCAAACTTAAATGTAAGAGCACTGGTTAAGCAGATAGCATATGACTCTCATACCAACTATGATAGTATCTCGAGGCCACATCACATACGTTTAATTAACACAGTAATATTTCAAATAGTCTTTCTATCAAAATCCTACCAAGATCTACCCTTGAATCCTCACCGCCAGCTTTAGAGATAGGAGCCTGTTTAAGGAAAAACAAATAAAAGAGGGTGAGCTATAATAGCTCAGTGAGGTTTCCACACATGCAAACACAGAGGCAAATAACTAGAAAATAACTGGTCAAATAACATGAGTCATAAATTAATATAAGAATCAGTTAAGTAAACAATAAATTAAACAAGGGCGGATACGTCTCAACCACGGAAGTATCAAGTACATAACCATGTGGCATTAATGTTCAGACCAATAAAGAAGGCCAGGTCCTTCCCGATGATCAGGTAAATTCAAGATAATAATACCCGTAACCACCCATACACCTTTACCTCCTTGAACTACCGCCTCACCAGGGTGAGATCTCAACCCTGGAGGGCAACAAGCAAGAAAGTTCAATCCGGAGTTGGCCTCTTTGAGGATTCACAACTCAAGGGAAAGAACAACACGCCTTAAAACACCCAGCACCTTATATCCTCCGTCGAACTACCGGCCCGAAGGCTCAATTTAATTGAAAGTTCACAAACAATTATCCTCACATTTGATAGAATTTGTGCATGTAACAAATTGCGGGATAGATGTGATAAAGTACACATCCTTCCCTTCACATAGTACATTGTGAAAATTCATGAATATCAAGTGCACATAAAATTAACATTTAACATGCATCAAGCATACACAACGAAACACTCACCTGAAACGCCTAAGAAAATATTTTGTAGAAAGATTGAGATTCGTTTTCAGGTCCTGAAATTCAAGAGAAATGATTGGATGAAAACCCGACTAAAACCCTAAATAGAGTAGTAAGAAAATTCAAGAAATAATCCGATCATTTCTAGGGTTTCATTTCTAGGGTTTTAGAGTCTAGGGTTTTACCCTAATGCTTTAGGGTTTTAGAATTAAGGGTTTTAATTTTAGGATTTTCTTATTCTAAGAAAATTCAATTCATCACTAGATCATTTTCTAAAAATTTCTGCACACTAAACTCTTTCAATTTGACATATTCTAGATTAGAAATTTCATCTACCATTTTTCCTTCTTTATTTCTACTGAAATTTCGGCAGCATCTCCCCTTAAAACCGGACTAACCCAAAATTTTACCTGCAAGAAATCAACCATCCAATCCATTTTTCAACAAGTTCTACAATTTCTATGTTCAATTCAAACTCAATTTCATTTAAAATTCTACTCAAACTCAAGATTTCTACTCCAAGTTTCTTCAACCAAGCAACATATAATACATGAAATTTCAAGGTTTAAATGCTATCTACTAGTCTATCTAACCAAGAGAATACTTTATCTAACAAGTAAAACTTCATTTAATGCTTAAATCTTCATATACTACTAACAAGTACCTAGTATAAAACTTGAACAAAAGCTAAATAAAACTTGAAATTAATAGCAAAAGTTCATAGTACATACCTTAAACAAGCTTAGAACTATGCTTAGGAAGAAGAAAAACTCACTTTCTATGGTGGAATTTGTCTAAAATTGAAGAGAAAGCTCCAAGAAAATGAAAAACAAGAGAGAGTAGAGAGAGGACTAAGAGGTTCGGCCAAGGGAGAAAAAGAAATGGAAGAGAATTAGGTCAAGAAAGTATAAAAGAAATAAAAGAATAATGGAAGAAAGTGCAACCAATCAAAGCTAGACAAAACTCATCCTAGGGTTTAGATATTTTGGCATAATAGGTACTAGTTGGCTAAATATAATTAGTGTAAATTTTAATCATTTATCACTTAGTAATTAGCAAGTATTATAGCATAAATTTTTAAAGCAAAAGAGAGGAAATGAGAGTAGGGAAGGGCCGGCCATAAGGGAGAGAAAAAGAGAGGGAAATAGGTCAAGAAAATGGAAAAGAAATAAAGAAAATAATGGAGAAAAGAATGACCAATTATAACAAGACAAGAGTTATGTTAGGTTTATGCTTTTAATGAAATGTTGGCTAACTTCGGTTAAATTTGATTAGTGAAAATATTAGGCACTTATCTCCTAGTAATTAGTGACTTCATGGCACAAATTTTAAAGCAAAAGAAAGGAAGAAAAGAAGAGAGAGAGAGAGCCAGGATTTAGAGAGAGAAAAAGCAAGGAAAATTATTGAAATTTTTTTAGGTCAAAATTTTGAACTAAAACTCACTTAGTCAAAAGTCTTGAAAATGATGAAGTTAGTTAGTCAAAATTAAACACTATTATAAACTAATGGTCCAATGAAATAAATGCCAAATTTGGTACTTAGGTGTACCACTTAATAATGAAAGAATCTTATTTAGTTAACCTAATTAACTTAAGAAATCTTCCAACTAATAAATCAAGATTAACACTAAACCCTAAATAAAAGAAATTCCCTTATTAAATGCACTTTAATTTGCCCTTTTCTTTTTCTTTTCTCACATTTTTTTTCTACTAATGAACATAACATGAATTAAATGATTTTTGTATGAATTTTTTTTTTTGGGCATCACATCCTCCCCCCCTTAAAAGAATTTCGTCCTCGAAATTCCCCTTAACTCTGAATAGCCTAGGATAATTTTCCACATTTCTTTGTCTATATATATATATATATATATACTTTCTCCAATCCAAAGCTCTTGATTTCGTAAACAAAATCAGTGATTAGGTAATAATCCCTAATAGAAGTTCTTACTTCCAATTCATTCAATAATTTAATAGACTGTATTTCTATAGCAACCAGAAACTGAGAATTCACAAATGAACAAACAGAACCATGATCTACCAATAGTCTAGCTAAATGATGGAAAACATGGAATCATACCTTCATTTATTTCAGAAGGTCCCTTAGTATCCTGTTTATCTATAGCATACACTTGAGCTTGCTCCTTTTGCTTATTTCTATCGTTCTTAGGTCGATTCGGTCCCCTGCGTCCAAGTTGGGCTATGTTCGACCTATTAGTAGGCCTGGCTGGACATTGATTAATGTGATGGTTCGCACTGCCGCAATACAGGCACTTTCGATCTTTTCTCTAACACTCATCTATGGTATGCATTTTACAATATATGGTCTGTTAACTATCGCGAAGGTTCTAAAATAATTAGTTAATTTCGCTATAGAACATTAAGTTATGGCTAGTCGAGGTCGAGGACGCCCACGTAGACAAAATCGGGACGAAGAGGCAACGTCGAACGCGAATCCTAATTTTGGGGTTGAAAGAGGTGACTCGAAGATAACAGTATTGAACCGCATGACCAATGTTCTTATTCAAATTGGAAATCGGTCGAACCCGGGAGGTGAGACCGATAATCCCTACCGAAATCCTGGGGCAGGGGAAGATGTGGCCCTAGAAAGATTTCAAAAGTTCGCCCCCCCTAAGTTTGCTGGTGGACCAAATCCGGATGTTGCAGAAAAATGGTTAGAAGATATAGAGAAAATTTTCGCCGCTTTAAAATACCCGGAAGAGAGACAAGTAACCTTCGCAGTATTTCAGTTAGAAGGGGCCGCTATCCCTTGGTGGAATTTAATAAATGCTAAGTGGGAAAGATATCAAACTCCAAGGACGTGGGTTAACTTTACTAGAGAATTTAAGGATAAATATATTCCCGTGTGAGTACAAGAAAAGCGGGAAGATGAATTTTTGAAATTGAGACAGGGAATACTAAATGTAGCTGAGTATGAAGCTCAGTTTACTAAACTGTCTCGTTATGCCCCGGAACTTGTGGCCACTGAACGACGAAGAACGAGAAGATTTATTCAGGGCCTGAATTTGGAAATTCAAGACGCTCTTGCCGCCGCTACTATTGATACGTATGGAGTCGCGGTGGAAAAAGCTCTACAAGTGGAGGATACAAAATCCTTAATCAAGATTGCTCAAGCACGAAAACGGAGAAATGTTAGTGTTTCTCGGTCGCCAACTGAAAATGTTCCGGCTCCCAAAGCTGAAAGAAAAGCTAGTAGTGTGAAAATTGGGCAAAGTTCACGCCCTGAAAGATTGAGAGGGGCTCCGACGAGAAAAATCCCACAAGAAAGTGAACAAAGAGAAGAGGCCCAGAAGGAAACCCGACCTCTAGTTACTCAAGTCGGCTATGAATATTGCTGGAAAAACAATCATACCATAGATGAGTGTTGGAGAAAAGATCGAGAGTGCCTGTATTGCGGCAGTGCGAACCATCACATTAATCAATGTCCAGCCAGGCCTACTAATAGGTCGAACATAGCCCAGCCTGGACGCAGGGGACCGAATCGACCTAAGAACGATAGAAATAAGCAAAAGGAGCAAGCTCAAGTGTATGCTATAGATAAACAGGATACTAAGGGACCTTCTGAAAAAAATGAAGCTATGATTCTATGTTTTCCATCATTTAGCTAGACTATTGGTAGATCATGGTTCTGTTTGTTCATTTGTGAATTCTCAGTTTCTGGTTGCTATAGAAATACAGTCTATTAAATTATTGAATGAATTGGAAGTAAGAACTTCTATTAGGGATTATTACCTAATCATTGATTTTGTTTACGAAATCAAGAGCTTTGGATTGGAGAAAGTATATATATATATATATATAGACAAAGAAATGTGGAAAATTATCCTAGGCTATTCAGAGTTAAGGGGAATTTCGAGGACGAAATTCTTTTAAGGGGGGAAGGATGTGATGCCCAAAAAAAAAAATTTCATACAAAAATCATTTAATTCATGTTATATTCATTAGTAGAAAAAAATGTGAGAAAAGAAAAAGAAAAGGCAAATTAAAGTGCATTTAATAAGGGAATTTCTTTTATTTAGGGTTTAGTGTTAATCTTGATTTATTAGTTGGAAGATTTCTTAAGTTAATTAGTTTAACTAAATAAGATTCTTTCATTATTAAGTGGTACACCTAAGTACCAAATTTGCATTTATTTCATTGGACCATTAGTTTATAATAGTGTTTAATTTTGACTAACTAACTTCATCATTTTCAAGACTTTTGACTAAATGAGTTGTAGTTCAAAATTTTGACCTAAAAAAAAAATTCAATAATTTTCCTTGCTTTTTCTCTCTCTAAATCCGGCTCTCTCTCTCTCTTCTTTTCTTCCTTTCTTTTGCTTTAAAATTTGTGCCATGAAGTCACTTATTACTAGGAGATAAGTGCCTAATATTTTCACTAATCAAATTTAACGAAGTTAGCCAACATTTCATTAAAAGCATAAACCTAACATAACTCTTGTCTTGTTATAATTGGTCATTCCTTTCTCCATTATTTTCTTTATTTCTTTTCCATTTTCTTGACCTATTTCCCTCTCTTTTTCTCTCCCTTATGGCCGGCCCTTCCTTACTCTCATTTCCTCTCTTTTGCTTTAAAAATTTATGCTATAATACTTGCTAATTACTAAGTGATAAATGATTAAAATTTACACTAATTATATTTAGCCAACTAGTACCTATTATGCCAAAATATCTAAACCCTAGGATGAGTTTTGTCTAGCTTTGATTGGTTGCACTTTCTTCCATTATTCTTTTATTTCTTTTATACTTTCTTGACCTAATTCTCTTCCATTTCTTTTTCTCCCTTGGCCGAACCTCTTAGTCCTCTCTCTACTCTCTCTTGTTTTTCATTTTCTTGGAGCTTTCTCTTCAATTTTAGACAAATTCCACCATAGAAAGTGAGCTTTTCTTCTTCCTAAGCATAGTTCTAAGCTTGTTTAAGGTATGTACTATGAACTTTTGCTA